>CM066042.1:262839438-263484438 GCA_033557465.1 Ichthyophis bannanicus | reverse complement strand
TATCTCTTGGTAAGCTTTGTAACAATTTTCTTGTATCTAACTAATTCCCAGTGAATTTTTTTCCCCTAGTCAAAGACTAAACACTTCACCACATAAATTACACACCCTATCCTTTATTTCCTCCTCTTAAACGACATTCAGCTCAGCCTCACAATGGCCCTCCACTGCAAAATTACTCTAGGCCTATACCTCCTCCTCATAGGTCTGATACCAGAGATACTGGCTCTAATTTCCTCAGGTAATTCCATACCTATCTTACATAACAACTGGCAAAAATGGTCACGCACCAATTACCACAATGTAAACTGGGACCAACGTTCTCATCACCATTATTTATTATACATACCTCTTCAACACACTACAAAGTCAAACTCAGAAAACTACAATCAACCATGCCCCCTCAAATGTGCCCTCATTAATGCTCGCGCTCCCTTCGTAAGAAATGGCCAGCTGTCACAGATATAATAACATCCAATAACCTTGACATACTTATGGTTACCGAAACATGGCTTTCTCCAGAAGACAATATAATCCTCAACCAGCTCCTCCCCAATAACTATGAGGTTTTCACCAGCTGCAGACAAGGCAAAAGAGGTGGAGGAGTTCTTATCATTGCTAAGAACGGACTCCAACTTAAAATGGTCGACTCTTTTAGCAACAATCAACTAGAAACAGTCTCTATATCTAACAACCTCTACTCTATAAACTTAGTCTACAGAGCGCCATCACCTTCCCCAGATGATCTCTCAACCATTATAAATCTTGCCTCCAATTCACAGAATCCAAACAGACCCAATTGGATCTTAGGAGACATTAACCTACCATCTCTACAAGACAACCAATCTGACGCCTTCATAGATGCCCTAGAAACACTAGGCTACAAGCAAGTCATACAACAATCCACACATATAAAAGGCAACATCCTTGATCTCATATTTGCCCCTCTATCCGCTCTCAACCAACTTCAGAATATTATTCTAGCAATTACAGAGGTTCCATGGTCAGATCATAACCTCATTATGTTCCAGATTCCCATTCAAAAGAAGCAATATTCCGATGACAAGAACATAAACAAATATGCAAATACCACATCCAGAAGCTTCCAACCTTTTAACAGGGAACAAATCCTCGAGGAAACCGATGCTCTCTTTAATGATTCTACCCTAAACCTGGAAGAGATTATCACTTCTTGGAACAACAGACTTAACCGCATCTCATCTCGTCCCACCAGAAATAAGTCATTAAGAAGAAAAGCTACAGCACCTTGGTTTACATCTGATCTGAAAGAATCCCTAAAACATTTGCGAAAACTTGAGAAGAAATGGAGGAGATCACGCAACGATACTAATCAGTCTGCATACATGCAACATCTTGAAACCCACCGCAAAGCTATTTCTGAAAAAATGAGACTATATCATACAGACATCCTTAAACGTGCTATAAACAAACCTCACGACCTATTTACCCTTGTCAAGAAATTAGCCAAAGAACCCTCACAGGAGCACCAGTGTGAAATCAACCCACAAGCTTATGCCCTTTACATACAATCTAAGTTATGCTGCACAAATAAAATTACAATACCCACTATCCTGAATGATTATGCACTCCCAGCCCCTTTAGCTTCTTTCTCCACCCCTTCTTTGAAGCTAATTGAAGATATTATCTCATCTCTCAACTTATCCACAGCACACACCGATCCGTGTCCAGCTTTTTGGATAAAGGACCTCCGCAAAGAACTTGCTCCAACAATATCCAAAATCATAAGCCTATCATTTGACACTGGCTCATTCCCTTCTGCCCTCAAACAGACTTCCATCCGACCTCTACTAAAAAACCTCAAATTAGATCCGCAAAAACAGACTCTTACCGACCCATCTCCAGCATACCCACCCTTGCGAAAATAATCGAAAAGATAGTCTACAGACAATTGCAAGACCATATCGACACTGAAGCGCCTCTTGATACCTGTCAACATGGATTCCGGGAATCTTACGGGGTCGAAACGCTCCTCACCTCACTTCTCAACAGCTTAAACGCTGGCATCGACAACATCAAACAAGGCTTTGTTCTCATCTTTTTAGATATTGCGGCTGCTTTCGACTCGGTCTGTCACGACATTCTTACTGTCCGCCTAAGAGAGAAGGGCCTCTGTGGAAATGCTCTTGAATGGTGCAACTCTTACCTCTCAGAAAGATGGCAGCAAGTTCGCTCAAATGGTGAAACATCAGAGCCATTTCACCAAGGTCAAGGAGTCCCACAAGGTTCCTCTTTGTCATCATTATTATTCAACATCTACATGCAACCCTTATGCAACATTATCAGGTCCTTCAAAGTCAATTATATGATCTATGCTGATGATGTCCTATTATATATGCCATTTTGCATTGATAAGATGAATCTCACCACCATAACCAACTGTTTTAACGCCATCTCAGACTGGCTACTGACTCAAAATCTCAGAATCCAGAACAAGAAAACAGAGGTACTTTTCATTTCAAGAAACCCCAAGTTCACACCACCTTCATTCCTTGAAGTCCAAGATGCTAAGTTGCAAGTAAAACCCCACATCCGTTATCTTGGTGTTACCCTGGATCAGAACCTAGACATGAAGACCCACATAGCCAACACTGTAAAGGCAATTTATTTCAAGATTCGCTCCCTTAGAAACCTTCGCCAACTAATTGATCCAGATGATTTCCGTACTGTCTACCAGGCTTTAATTATCCCACATTTTGACTTCGCAAATTGTATACTACAGGGGCTCCCCCAATCAACCCTCAACCCGCTTCAACTCGCATTAAACAGTGCTGCAAGAGTTCTTTTCGGGACACCAAAAAGAGAACATGTAACACCTCTCCTGAAACAATTACACTGGCTCCCTATCCAAGCGAGAATCACCTTCAAGACCCTGCTACTAGTCTTCAAAGCTCACAAAGGACCTGCTCCCTCCTCTCTATCAGAGTTGATCCAACCTATCCCCTCCAACAGGCTTAGAAGAACCTCGGAACTAAACATGCTTAAAGTTCCAAAAGAATCCGTAAAATACATCTCTGCAACTGTGAACCGATCATTCAGCTTATGTGCTCCAAAACTGTGGAATACCCTCCCACCACACATTAGGGCCATCTCTGATATCCCCCAGTTCAAAAAGGCCTTGAAGCATCACCTTTTCATCATATACTTTCCAGAGAACACAATAACACAAGTTCATCTAAACAGCTCCAATCCCATCCCTATCTAACATGATACTTTTTCAAGTAATATTACTATCATATGTATATAGTTCAAGTTCTATTATCCTTTGTTACAATTACCCCTGTTTTCCAAGTTTTTCTTCCTGTTCCATGTAAAAACAGATATATGTATCTTATCTTATCTGATGTTTTGTAGTTTTATGTAAACCGCGCTGATAATAAATAGTGCGGTATATAAAAATGTTAAATAAATAAATAAATAAATATGTATAGATAGAGGTGGGACATGTATGCCCACATACATAAAAATAATTTTTCAGAATACATGCCTGCAACCGGGCCACAGAAAAAAACATTCACATGGGGAATGTGATGGGAAAAAAGTCACCCAATAATAGGGGGTGAAACCCACCTGAAGAAGTATAGAGAATCGGTTTCTGTGGAGCAGGAATGCAGGTCAGGGGAAGAACCAGTATGGTTACGTGAAAAACAGAGGATAACAGCAGTCTGGCAAAAGTACGTCAGCAGTACTTTAGGACTCTGATACGTCCAAAGGACAAGAAGAACGCATAGACGAAGATACCAGAGTGACCCAGCCAAGGGGTTCAGGGGTATCATGTACGATAAAGGAGTATGTGTTGTCCAAGTGGAGTAGAAAGACAATGCCAAGCTGTAAGGAACAGGAGCATATTCCGGTCAGATTGGGAACTCCGTGGACATGCACGCAGAAAAGCTTGTCTGCTGTATATGAAAGACCCTCAGAGACAAAGGTCAATGCTCTGTGGTGAGGGCCCAGAGTAGAAGCTTTTCTGAAGGTTGCCGAAAGCATTGTGCAGGAGAATTACAAGAGAAAACTGACAGAAGTCAGGCGTGTTGCCACATCCGAGGAAAGGATATGGCTAGAAGAAGGTAAGCTGCAGTGAATAGTATTATGCAAGATAGTTGCAAGCAGCTTGCAATGAGCGTTAAAGTAATCACTGGAACTCCTGCATATACAGCAACTGAACAAAACAACAGAGGGGATTCTCCTGTAGAAAGCAGAGAGAAAACAGACAAAGGCAGCGGAGAGCATCTCCGTCCCTGTCCGATGAGTTGTTCAGAGCACGCAATGAAGGAAAAACAA
This sequence comes from Ichthyophis bannanicus, assembly GCA_033557465.1. Lineage (NCBI taxonomy): Eukaryota > Metazoa > Chordata > Amphibia > Gymnophiona > Ichthyophiidae > Ichthyophis > Ichthyophis bannanicus. The sequence goes on along the minus strand of CM066042.1, from coordinate 263,480,121 downwards.
ACAGGCTACACTGGAAGAAAAAAAGTGTTTCAGTATGGCACCAACTCAAGCAGGGGAAACCCTGGAAGAGAAGGGGTTGGAAAGTGACTTACCATAGGGTAAGGCAGCTGAAGGAAAAAGATGTCCATATGGGGACAGAAACTATCATGGGATAGTTGTGACCTCCCTTCGTGGTAGTAAGAATGGGAGAATTCTGCAACCCATGGACAAAAGTATCCGAGAGCATAGCATACTGGAAAAGAAACCAGTGTAGAGTTTGAAGAATAACTTCTGCTAAGGGGAAGTTAACTGTAGATTGCAATACACAGGAACCTATGATTGCTGGTTATGAGCAGACTGGGTAGAGTCTGGAGACTTCAGACTAGGATGAGATGTCCCTTGCTTGGGTACACCGGGAGGATGGGCAGAAGGAGGATGAAACTTTCTCCTCTTCGGGAAAGAAGGTTTGGTAGGACATTTCCTACTTCCTGGGGAAAAAGAAGGCTTAGGATGGTTTCCAGAACTAGGAAAGTCAGTGGAGCAATGAGCAACCTGACGCAAAGCTTCTCTATTGAAAAGATTGTCTCCAGTACAAGGAGAATTACCCAGTGTATGTTTTGCCCATCTGCTCAAGTCTGAAGCCTGCAGCCACGCTGTACGACACGCTCCAATGGCAATAGCAGAGGATCTGCTAACAGACTCAAAAGAGTCTAGAGAAGCGCGAGAAAGGAACCAAGAGATATTCCTGCTATGATTGAGAAGCAAGGAATAGTCAGAGGCCCTGGGTTCTGACAAAAAAGGAGACAAAAGAGATAACTTCTCTGTGACCTCCTGAAGTGTAAGACTCATATAAAAAATATATGAAATAATTCTTGAAGCCAACATAGAAGTTTGGAAGGTTTGACGTCCAAAGGCATCAAGTGCTTTAGATGTACGACCTGGTGGGAAAGAAGAATGCTTCTTCTTGCTTCTGACCTTCCTCATTGCTGATTCCACTACAATGGAATGATGTGGAAGTTGGCTTTTCTGAAACCCCAGAGAGGGAGGCACCTGATACAGAACATTCATGGCTGTAGAAGGCGCAGGAACCTTTAAAGATGATTCCCAAATCCTCAGAAGAAGGTCCTGCAAAGACTGATGCAAAGGAAGCATTATGGTTTCCTTTTCTGCATGATCTTGATCAGGAGTAGAACCAGGAATAGGAATGGCAAGAAAGGCTGCCATGTCAAGGAGAAATGTCTGAAAAGAAGGATCTCCCAGAGGAACTATTCCTGGGTAGGCTGAGGTTGAGTGAGCAGTGTGAACACCAGAAGACCTACTGGACTGGTGCCTAAAAAGAATCCTGCTAGATGGAGAACGATACTGACAGCTCTGATTCGAGGCAGTTAGTACTGCGTCGTCGGTTCCCGGTATCGATTCCAAGCTAGACATAGAAAGGATCGATGACACCGATGGAACTGCAGGAAACGACATCGACACCGGTACCGGCATTGGGGACGGTAATGCCATCGTAGCAGGTATCGGAGGTTGCCAAAGCGGTACCGAGGTAACCAGAGAGCTTTGGTGATTATCCCCGGTACTGCGTAGTCGGAGGCGACACGGATCGGCTCTGAAATGCGTCGGGACCAAGTCATCTAGACTGGATATGGATTCCAGACTGGGCATCGAACCGAGCGTCGGTGGTGGAATCGGCGATGCCGCTACCTGAAGGTCAATCGGAATCGTATTGATCGGTACCGAAGGCACGGAGGACGTCCGAGGACGACGCCTGGTGAAGAGAGGAACACTCGCCACTGGCGCCGATGTCGGGGTATCTAAACCGCTCGAAGCCGGTACCCCCCCAAGCATGGCGTAGATAGAGGAAAGCCCATCCGGGGCGCATCAGTCGGCCCCGAAGGTACCCAGGGCACCAGATGACGATCCGCGGTGAAGAGTGGAACACTTGACGCCGACGCAGGGGCATCGGTACCGCTCGATGCCGGTATCAACCCCGCAGTTGGCTGGGATACAGGAAATCTAGACTGGGTCGTATTGATCGGCCCCGAAGGCACCGAGGACTCCCGACGACGATCCCTGGTGAAGAGCGGAGCACTCAACACCGGTGCCGATGCCGGGGGATCAGCACCGCTCGAAGCCGGTACCACCCCCGCGCATGGCCGGGAAGCAGGAAAACCAGTCTGGGTCAGGTCGATCGGTCCCGAAGGTACCGAGGACACCAGACGACGACCCCTGGTGAAGAGTGGAGCACTCGACACCGGTGCCGATGCCAGGGGAGCGGCACCGCTCAAAGCCGGTACCAACCCCGCGCATGGCGGAGACGCAGGAAAGCCTGTCCGGGTCGAGTCGATCGGCCACGAAGGTACCGAGGACACCAGCTGACGATCCTCGGTGAAGAGTGGAGCACTCGACATCGGTGCCGATGCCGGGGGATCGGTACCGCTCGAAGCGGATACCACTCCCGAGCATGGCTCAGGTATGTTCTGTGAGGAGTGAACCCCAGGAACAACCTGAAACCCCGTAAATGCTTTGGAGCCCGAAGACTCCCGCCGGGGTCTTACTGCCAATGGGGTCTTGAGGGCAAGGCCGGAGCCGGTCTCATGCTGGGCATGAGACCTACCCATCAAGAATTGGCTAGTCTTAACAGACCTTTTGTGGGTTACCTGATCCTGGAGAGAAGAAAAAACCCGTGTCCTCACCTCAGGAGGAAAAACGGCATCGAGGGATACCCGAAAAAGAGAAGGTCTTCTCCCAATACTAAAGCCTGATGAACCCGGGGAAAAGGGGTCAGGACCCAAACAAGATAGACACCAGGCACTGGAGTCTAAAAAGAAAACTGAGTTTCCGCAGTGAAGGCACTTCTTAGGGGAAGAAGGCTCCATGTTGGAAAGGCCTGTTTGGCCTCGATGAGATAAAAGAAAAAACCGAGGAGAAATTATTTCTCTAAGTTGGAAAAGAAAAGAATAAAGCACCGGCGGTGCCGGTATCAGCGGGAAAGACAGCCGCGACCACAAGAAAACAAGAAATAAGGATTTGAAAGAAAAAAGTTTCTGCGGTGACAGGAGGTACGTCCTGTTGGCTCCGCGGAAAAACGAAAACTGGGGAGAGGCAGTGGGAAAGGCGGGAAGTCACCGCGCAGGCGCGAAGGATGCTCCCAAAAGCTTTCTGCTTGGATGCTGGGGAACATTTCCGTGCGGGCTCCATCGGCGCCGACGTACCTATATGTGAAGACTCATTCCTGCTTGTTCCTGGAGATATCTATGTTCCTGAAATCAACGGGAGACGACGTCCCTGGAGCTTTTTCTACACATTCTGCCCTGGACATCCCTGATTTAACTTTCACATCCTTTCTAAAATCTCCTTTTAAGTGAAGTAACAGACGGCACAGATTCACTTACCATCTCATATTTAGATGTTTCAAATTATACACTGTCCATCCCACAAAATATTGATCTCTATCAAGTTCTGACAATAGATATGGTTTGCCAGAAGCAGCATTGTCTAACTTTTTCTGAAACACAAAGCCATCGTGCTCCAATTATGTATCTGATAACATATTTCCAATGATGAATCAGCATTAAAAAAGATTCAAAGTTGCAATCTATACTGTTCTGTTTTCTATTACTTAAAAATTCAACTTGGACTCATGTTGATCAATGGTCTTACTTTCTCTTGCTTAGTGCAGAGATCTTGTTGTAGAGCTGGTAACAGTTACTGCTCTGGCATGAGAGTTTCTGTGTACTCATTCATGTGCTAAATGCTAAATAAATAAATAAGCTGGAATAGGGTGATAAATGGGCATGGACTTCACCTGGCAATTGGTGCAAATGCATTTACTGCTTCCTTATCTACAATGGTAACAGAGTGAGGTAAATTACCATGCACCAACTGCGAGGTGTAGTCCATGTCCATTTCTCATCCATAACCTACCTCATTCCAGGGCACGTCATTCGTGCACAGATTAGTGCTCAGTGCCAGCCAGCATGGTAACTGTTACCTCAGCTATGCACTAAAGTTACTATGCTCTTATTCATGCAGTAACTGTTTATCACATGTTAGTAAAAGGGTCTCTTAGTGTCATTTTATTCTTCTTCTTTCCAGACCAATGGAAAGTTTGGGTACTGTTCCACTCAAAACACTCCAGCCCTCACCCCTTCAAGTCAGAGAGATGCCCAAAGGCAAAACAAATAAAACACATTTGCACATATATACAGAAGGGTTGGAAAGAATTCCATGAGCCATGCTCCTCATGTGTTCCTCACTTTTTTTAAACAAGTTTATTTCATTTACTTCTCTCTCAGTCTTGTCCTCTCCCTCTAGCATTATTCTCCCATGCCTAGCTTCTCTCCATAAAGCTTCTTCCCATATAGGCCGAATCTCTAATTTGATGAGTTCTGCAGTAGCACTACCTTGCCAGTGTGGTCCAATCAAGGCCAAATTTCCTACTGCTCAAGTAGGCACCTGTTTAAGGCACGTTCCATTTAGAGGGTACTATGTATCTATCGGGGGTAGATTAAAAACACACATATGCAATCACAAATGGACAAATGAACACACACATACAAATGCACAATTACGCAGACATGCAGAGGGTTCGGAAATCATTCATGAGACATGCTCCACATGAATCCTCCTTCCCTGCCTGCCTCACTGATATATCCTTTCCCTGTTGGGCTGCCTCTTAGTGACTGAGATATGTATTTCATTCTCTTTGTTATAAATCTTACTGTAATCCTGGAGCCAGCCCGAGGCTTGGGACCATTGCACTCTGAGGCATCAATGAGCTGCTCGCATGTGCATGCGAGCGTGGGAAGCGATGTGTATGGTCGAGGCCATGTGCCCCAGAAGGCACAGCATGGCTCACGCCGAGAGCCTGATTTGGCTTTGGATTTCGGCAGCCAGAGCGCGGAGGTGGTCCGCGCATGCTCGAGGGAGGAAGGCGGTCACCCGTTCTATGTCAAGCAGTGTGCCGATGAACTCCAGTGCCTGCGCCAATTCGAGGTGGGACTTGGAGTAGTTGATCAGGAAACCGAGGCGCTCGAAGAGGAGGACCATGCGCGACACGAAGAGGCGTGCCTCCTCGACCGATGTGCCCATGACGAGCCAATCGTCTAGATAGAGATAGGTGGATATGCCCTGCAGCTGGAGGTAGGCTGTGGCCGCTGACAGGCATTTGAGAAGACTCACAGGGCAGACACGAGCCCAAAAGGGAAATGATAGTGATCCCCCTGCACCCTGAAACGCAGGTACTTCCTATGCTTGGGGTGAACAGGGATGTGGGCATAAGCATCTCTGAGATCCAAGGAGCATAGCCAATTGCCCTGCCGGAGGAAGGGCAGCAGGACACCAAACAATAGCATTCTGAACTTCTTCACCAGAAATTTGTTCAGGTTCCTGAGATCGAGGATGGGGCGCAGTCCCCCTATCCTCTTCGGAATGAGGAAGTAACGGGAGAAAAACCCCCAACCTCGGAGATGCGGCGGGACCCTTTCGACTGCTCATTGACCAAGGAAGTTGTTCAATTCTTGCTTTAAGCAAGTCTGGTGTGAGGGAAGAAGAGTAGGCTCCGCTGGGGAGAAAGGAGGAGGAGTCTGTCCAGATGGAGATGGTAACCATCCCAGATGACCTGGAGGATCCAGGTTTATGATGTGATGGCCTACAACTCGAGGGTGAAAAGGGACTGACGTCCTCCTACTGGCGGGAACACCACCAGAAGACGAGAGGCTATACATTTGATGTCAACACCCTGGAGCTGGCTGGGGTGGCGCTGGTGGTTGGGTCTTGGGCCCCCTTAGGTTTCTTGTGGCCCTGAGCTCTGCCCTTGCCTTGGCCACTGGGTGCCGGCGCTGGGGCGGGTGGATAGGGTGGGTTATCCCCGGTAAGGAAGCCCCTTCCTCTGAAAGAAGGGTTTCTTACTGTGCTGTTTCTTCCAGGGAAGGGAAGAGGTTTTCCAAGGGAGATGGGTGTGAGTTACGAACTCTGTCTCGATCTCGGCTGCCTTGTCCTCCATGGGCTTGCCAAACAGTTGTTTGCCGAGACAGGGAACATCCAAGAGTTTCTCCTGGACCCACTGTTCCAGATCTGAGGACTGGAGCCATGCTTGATGCCGGGCTCCGATGCCAGCCGCTGCCACATGGGGGGGGGGGGGAGACTTGAACCTGTCATATTGTGCACGAGAAAGGTATTTCGAGCAGTCCATGACCGATCTCAGGAGGGTCTGAAATCTGAAAAGGTGGTCACCTTCGAGCCCCGCGGAGTAACCGCCGAGCTATTTAGTGAGGTTGCAAAGGAACATACTCATATATAGTTGGTATGCTTGGATGCAGCATGCCAGCATGGATCCCTGGTAAGCCTTACGCCCGAGGGCATTGAGGGCATGGGATTCTCTGCTGGGTGGAACCGAAGAATGCAACTTTGGGCTCTTCTGTTTCTGCATCGCAGATTCCACTACCATGGAGGTATGAGGAAGCTGGGCTTTTCGAAACCCAGGACTGCACTGGACTCTGTATATGGCATTGAGTCTTTTACTAATAAGGACCAAGGTGGGTGCTTTCCACATGCGTAGGAGCAGCCGGGTCAGGATGGATGCAAAGGGAACATGACAGACTCCCTTGGGGGAGACTCATATTGCAAAATGTTGAGTTCCTCTGCTCTTGGCTTTTCCTCGGTCTGCATGGGCAGATTGAGGGCCCGAGCCATATCCTGTGCAAATACCAAGGAGATATCTTCAGGGGGTGACAGCCTTTGCAAGGCGGGCGGGGACGGGTCAGAAGGAAGGTCCTTATGGGCGGGGGTTTCAGGGGACATGTCCCCGTCTGATTCCCAGCCCGAGAGGTCCGAGAAGGACTCCGAGTCGGGCTGATCCCCATGTCCGGTGGTTGAGGCTCGTCTGGAAATGGAGGCACTGATTCTGGAAGACCTCGCCCCCGAGGAATGGGACGGTGAGCGAGATCAGTGCCGAGGACAATCACAAGGCCTGTGGCTCTCAGGGGTTTCCAAGGCAGTTTTTGGGACCACAGTCAAGGGACCCTCGGTCTCAAGGCGCGAGCTAGCCGTGCTGGGTAAGAGCGCCTGCTGGGCAGCTAGAAAGGCAGAAACGCTGTGCTGTAGTGCCAGCACACGGGACTCCCACTCAGGAGTGGGTCCCTCGGATGCCGCACCGGGGTTACCGGGTCTGGTGTGGAGGAGGAGAGGGAGTCCTCACCGGGACAACCCACAGGAGACCGGGAGCCATCGCTGGAGGCCTCCATGTCTGTACGAGGTACTTTTCGAGGCCGTTCCTTGTCCAACTCTCAGTAACACTGGGGAGGACTAAGGGAATGAGCACGAGACCACTCACGCTTATCCAGAACCCCTGACAGCATCTTCGAGGTTATCTTCTTTTTTCGCCATTCCACCTTGGGTGAACCCTGGCCAGAGTGACGCCTGACTTCTGCTTATAGTTTTGTAAGGCCTTAGCGAACATTTTCTTGCAAAATGAGCAGAGCTTCGGGTTGTGGTCTGCCCCCAGGCACCAAAGACAACAGTCGTGGGTGTCCATGAGCGACATGTTCTTGGAGCAGCTGTCACATTTTTTGAAGCCGGTGGCCATGGGGGCAAAAAGAGCCCCTGCAAGGTTGAATGCCCTCAAAGTGGTCAGCGGTTAGAAAAGGGCACAAAAACTGCCCGAAATAAGAAAAAAGGAAGAAAGAGAAAAATAGGGATCCCCTGGCCCACAGCTGAAGCAGAGGCATTGGGGAGGACAGGAGAGGACCGGTGCAACCGGAAAAAAGTCCAAAAAGGCCAAAAAGAGAGAATTTTTTCCGAAGGACAAGGACATGCATCCGAAGGGCTCCGTGGAAAAAGGGAGACTGAGCAAGATGGCACCTTGGGCGGGAAGAGGACCACGCATGCGTGGCAGCAATCCCAAAGGCTTTCTTTGAAAGCTGGGGAATTGCTCTACGTGGGCTCCGTTGGTATTGACGTCACCCATAAGTGAGGACTGACTTTCTGCTTGTTCCTGGAGAACAGTACATAATTTATAACATCTAATTTTAGGCTGTTTCAAATTATACATATATCCAGCAGCACTAGTCCTTTTAGGCAGTGCTACTCAACACACAGGTATAAGTGGAACATCCACAGTAGATGTTTCACTTACACCTGTTTTTATATCTTTTTCATATAAAATTAGATAGTCCAAATGCATCACATTACAGGGTAAGGTAATAGCAATCTAAAACACAAAAATAGCCCTGTCACAGGAAAAAGGCTACTCTCAAACATTGTTTTGTCAGACTTAACATAAATACAGATACCACCGTATAGGTACAAAAGCACCATCTCCAAATAGTCCTTTTAATATAAAGTGTTAATATACTCTGTACAAATTCAAAATAATTTTTCTTTATATAAAATTCATCATCATATTTAGAGGAACATAAAACTGGGTAGTCACTTCAAACTTGCCAGTATTCATACTTCAAACCACTCCGGACTGATCCTGCTCAGACGTAATACATACGTAGCATGCTGCTACGTTTCAATAACCATCCAGACCATCTGCGTCAGGGAAGGACCAATGGAGTCAAACTTCTTAAATCAGAACCTCAAATATCCAAGGCTGAGAAGTCCCTTCAACACTTCAAGCTTAAATGTTTTTGAGTATACTTTTTGTGACAGGACTATTTTTGTGTTTTGGATTCATATAAAATTAGGTCATACCTAAAAGTACATGCAAAAGCACTTAAGAGTGTACGTGTAGAGTACGTGTGCTCAGAGGAGGAATTTGGATACAATGTGGGAAGATTTATGATTTACATGTGTACTTTACACACTAAAATTTATGTCTGCTCAATCTAGGCGCAATTTCTCCAGGATCAATGCTAGTATTTTATAAAGACACATATATCTTTACAAAATAGGCACCACCTCCAAATCTAGGCATCCTATTATAAAAAGTATTCTTAATGGTTTATAAGGGAGGGCTTCAAGCCTCAGTCGTCTGTTTGAATCTTTTATTATAACCTTATGAGTTGATAGGCCATAGAGATCATGCCTGCAACATTCATACAACATCCAAGTAGTGCTAATGGGTAGTATGCACGCTGTACCTACCAGGGCATTCTTGCTTTTTGCTCCTTCCACATGGAATATCCTGCCATTGGAATGGAGTATGTCACCAGATGTGTTAGCATTTGACAAGAAGTTAAAGACATATTTGTTTGAGAGAATTTTTTGGAGATCTCTAATGCAGATTTACCTCTTCTGTAATTGAATTGTTATCACTGTGCATTGTATTAATGTTTGTACTATAATGCCATGTTTGTCAATTTAAGTATGTTCATTGTACCTCGCCTTGGACTGTAGTGAGAAGTAACAAATTTATGAAATACATAGACAGATCATTTAGATCAGAAGGCCAAGTGGGTGTCTAAGATATTTTACAAAACTACCAGCACAAGAGCAACCAAAATTTCATCTAAAACACTGCCACATACATTTTATATTAGCTCCTAAGCTAGTCTAAATGTACACAGATGAAGTAGTGTCATAGGAGTGTATATGATAAACTAGTCATGTACTTTGTGATACTGCTGCATTCTTCCCCAAATCCTCCCCCAAACATGCCTATACTCAAGTTGCATATAAGAACAAGCCTACTTGTCTTAACATGTTCTTGTATGTGTGGGGTAGTTTTACAAAGGCATATCACAGTTGAGTACTGGCACAGATGCACCAACAATCCTTCATAAAATTAACCCCAATACGTTTAGCTGGCACTGCAAAATGCCCCAATTACCACCCTTCCCCCACTTCTTTCAACTGTGTAATTCCAGACATATAACAATGTAAACTTCCAAAATTATACATTTGCTTTCCCTGAATATTTAAAAAAAAAAAAAACATTAACACATTCAGTGCTGACACCAAACACGTAAGTACTTTTCAGTATTGGCCTGATAGAGTTTAAGTGCCTGCAGATATTGCCTAAACCCTGATTGCATCACATGAGTCCACTGCTATCCTAAAGTACCAGCCTTTAATAAAACAGTTCAAAGCACTGAGGAGTAAATAATCAAACTATCCGATTATTGCAAAAGGAAAAGTACACTACAAAGTTAGCCTGCTTTTGGGCAGTACATTTTTTTAAGAAATAGAACACCTGTAATTTCAGTTCTTCAGTATTACATGTATATTTCCCTCCTCTAACACCAATAAAATATCCTGATGAATAAATTAATAGGGGCTTGATATTAAAAGGATTTATGCTCCTATATTGGCCTCTCTGAAAATTTACTAGAGCAGAGTACCTAAATTTATACTCATAATTTCATTAAATTACTGAATTTAGGAGCATAAAAAGTGGATGGCAATGGGCAGATTTAGGGCAGGATAAAAAAGTTAGGAGTTCAGAAATTTTCAGCATTAAGCTCATAAATTAGGTGTATAAATCTAGGCAAAAATAAACTCCTAAATAAAGAGGATTTTTCAGTTGAAAACTTAGGGGCCCTTTTGCTAAGGTGTGCTGTGGTTTTGCACTTAACTTGTGAATAATGCACAAATTCATGCACACTAAGGGTTAGATTCTGAGGTCCGAATAGCGGGGTTGTATGTCTGGGTTCTCCCTGCACGTATAAGGCTTTTGTGCGTGGAATGCTGGATGGGGGTGGGAGTGGATGGCACCAAGGCAGACTGAAACACTCAGATGTACAGAGGCCATTCAGGTCGTGTCTCTGTACGTCTGGCAGCCACAATTTGGACACCTGCTTTATTTCACCTCAAAGGTGGAATAAGTGCCAGGCGCCTGTGCGATCAGGGCATGCAGTCCCACCAAACCAACTGGACTGCTGCGGGAGAATTCCTGTCACACCCGGGGAAATGGTTTGTATATGTGGGCAGTCTTTGGGCTCTCAGGCTGGACATGCCAATGCCATGGCAATGGGACGACACGGCATCGACACACCAGCCGGAACCTTGAGCAATGGGGACGGGTAGGCACTTGGATATATCCCACCTCAAAATGCTGTGCACACTGGACCGTCCAAGTGCACTAATTCTGCAAGTGCAGGAATGCATTGCTCCCGCAGTTGCAGAATTGGGTACAACTCGGCCACATATATTTTCTGCATGTCTGGACAGCCCAAATGTGTACAGTTCTGAATCAGCTTCCACGTGAAGAGACACTATGTTAACTGTCAGGAGCATGGACAACATTTTCCCAGCAGTTAACATGTGTCACAGTACTGCTACATGGGGCACTATTACCATGGGTACACTTAACTCCACCTATTAAGTTTGAGATTATTGTACCTGTACTATTTGCAAGCATGATAGCACATGTGTTAACCCCAAGCTGTCCTTGCAGCATTCACAATGCCCACTCTCCACCCCTAACCTGCAAGTCACAATTAGCATGGAAATTGGTCCATGTTGTCTTGCCCCATATTAACAGTTAGTAGGGACTGCAGCTTATGCTTGCCGCGCACCAAAACCAGTGCTAACTGCATAGCTCAGTTTAGAGGGAGCAGTGGCCTAGTGGTTGGGGCAAGTTATCTCAGGCCAGAGGGCCAGTTCAAATCCTGCTAGAGGACAGCAACCTTGGGCTGGAAGGACTGGGGTTTATAGCCCCACAGGTGCTCCTTGTGGCCTTGGACAAGCCACTTAACCCTCAGTTGCTTTAGGTACAAAAACAGATTGAAAGCCCTTCGGGGACAAGGGAAAAAATATATATATAGTACCTGAATGTATACAGCTTTGACTGGTAGAAAAGTGGTATATAAGCCTAGATAAATAGTAAAAGGGCCCCTTAGATTCCTAAGACTGACCAAATATAGGGTACAAATTTAAGAGCATAGTTTTTTTTTTTTTTTTTTTAATATCGGGCCCTAAAAGTTTTACACCTATCCCCTTGCCTGTCTTGAATCCTCCACTCTGTTTCAGGGATAGGCATTTGTTTGAGATGAAATGGAAAATATAAATGGCATTTCCTATGTTGTTTCATATCATTTTCCAGTGTCTTTGATCGTTCATAGGCCGGTCTTAAACTGGTGACCCTTGCATTGGAGGACACCCATCATCCAGGAGGAGCTATTCTGCCATCTCCTGAGGATCTAGCTGTAGCCAGCCCGTTTTTTAGCTGTATCTTCTATTTCTGGTAATTTTAGTTCTTATTTCCTGATCGGCCCAAAGTTTTCCTGTCTGATCTTGAGCTCCATGAAAAACCTTTTGTAGATGTTTTGTCTTGTGAATCTCTTGACGCCTACTCTAGAGCATTACTCCAAAGACTTTCCTTGTGCCATGTTCCTAGACCTGCAAGTTCTGGGAAAAGAATCCTGGAACATATGTTAACATTTTTCCTTGTTAAATTCTTGGACTTACAATCTTAAATCCTCGTATGAAATTCCATTTCTATTTTAATATGAAAGATATTTACAGATCCTGGTTGTCCAATTAGAACATAAGATTTGCTATACTGGGTGAGACCAAAAGGTCCATTAAGTCCAGTATCCTGTTTCTAACACTCGCTAATCTAAGTTGCAAGTAGACAGATCCCATGCTGCTTGTCCCAGGGATAAGCAATAGATTTTCCCAGTCAACTTTAATAATGGCTTATGGACTTTTCTTCCAGGAACTTGTCCTAACCTTTTTAAAACCCAGCTACACTAACTGCTTTTACTACGTCTTCTGGAAGTGAATTCCAGAGCTCAATTACACATTGAGTAAAAAAATATTTTCTCCAATTAGCTTTAAATGTACTACTTAGTAGCTTCATTGCATATCCCATAGTCTTGGTACTTTTTGAGAGTAAAAAACTGATTCCATTCCACGCATTATTTTATAGATCTCTATCATATTTCTCCTCAGACATCTCTTTTCAAAGCCATCACTCTTTTAAACCTTTCCTCAAAGGATATCCTTCTATCCTTTCATCATCTTGGTCATTCTTTCTGTACCTTTTCTAATTCTGCTATATCCTTTTGAGATGTGATGACCAGAACTGCACACAATACTCCAGGTGTGGTTGCATTATGATATCCTCAGTTTTGTTCTTCATTACTGTTCTTTAATTCCTAACATTTCATAAGCTTTCTTAGCCACCGCTGCACATTCAGCAGAGGATTTCAGCAAATGATGCGTGGATCCTTTTCCTGGGTGGTGATTCCTAATGTGGAGTAATTCAGTTCAGAAATTCTGTGAACCCAATGTCTAAGAAAGCAAAAGCTTCAATTAGCCCCTGTGCCTGGAAACTACTAGTAACTTTCAGACATTGATTTTTGTTTGGGTAGCAGTTGAAGGTACCTTTTAATTAATAAAACTGCCTTAAAATGAAAATCTTAAAAACAAAATGAAAATTTATAGAAAGAAAATGAACTGGAAAAAACCCTACAAATGACAGGAAACTAAGCAAAATGAATGTTTTTTTTTTAACCTACTATCGCCCCCCCCCCGCCCCCACCCCCCAAGGATGGCCCAACCACAAGGCAGACTAGGCATCCTCCTAGTATGGTAGGAAAAGCACCAGCACCACTGACAAACAGCACTGGGGAAGCCTTTTAAAGCCACTGATGGCAGCAGATTCTTGAGAATCTGTGTATGTGTACATATGCCTTCTCAAGGCTTTCCATGTCCTATCCCCATGTCAGAGGAGGACATAGCAGGCCTTGGAAGCATATTCACAAATACTTAAACGCTGACTGCTAACAATGGCTATAAAGGATTTCCCAGTGCTGTTTATTGGCTATGCTGGTGCTGTGCTTCCAGTTCTCACAGCCTGATAGTTTTCGGCCTCTCGTGGAGGTAGGGCAGTGGGAGTGGCTGTCGCAGTGGGAGGGAAGAGGGGGACATATCGGTAACGTGGGGGGTGGGGGAAGGAAGAATAGAGATGATGTGTACCTGGGGTGCGGAAAGATATAAGACATAGAAACATGACAGCAGAAAAAGTCCATATGGCCTATCTAGGAGGAATGCTGGAGACTTGGGGAAGGAGGGAGGGTGTTGGAGACATGGGGAAGGGGATTAGGGAAAAGGAGATGCTGGAGACCTGGAGGGGTGGTAAAGTAAGGGGAGAAGTTGGAGTATGGGCACAGCCAGGTGGGAGCTTCATGGCTGATATTTGACTTAGGGCATCAGATGCCCTTGGAATGGCCTGACACCCCACTGTTCTGTTTTTGTACCTTTTCTTCTCTTAAGACTCCTCAGTAACAAACATACGTCTTTGATTCCACTGGAAAAATTAGTAATAGTAGCTGCTGTGTGACAACATAGATAAACGCTTTTTTTTTTTTTTTACCCTCACAGAGCCCCTAATTAATTGGAAAATCAACATCTAAATTTACAGGGGTGAATACTGAAAATCACTTACTCTGATAGCTGGTGCTGTTATCCAGATGAAAGCCGCTGGCCAGGGCTTTCTGGCACTATTCAGCATCACTGTTCAAATGGTGCTGCTGAACATCTCACAGACTGCCCAGATACTGTCTGGATAGTGCCAGGGTCTGTGGCTAGAATGGCAAATTATCCAAATGGGGTAGATTCTGGTTTTCTTTTAGCAGGGATGGACTTCGGTTCAGATGTCCATCCATGCTAAACACTGGGTTGCCACTGCAGCTGACAGAGCTCCCCGCAAGTACAGGCAAAATGTGTGGGGAGCTCTGTTCATGGGCAGGAAGGGGCAAGCTGGAGGAGGAGCAAGGGTGGGCAGTGGGCGGGAACCTGATCCCAGATGTACAGGGCTGATTCTGAGGTTGACCCTGAACTTCCAGGGTTGACCATTTGCACGGGGGACTTATGCCTAGATAGGCCAACATGTAAATAGTTGAATGAACCATGTACATATGTTAATAATTAATCTGTATATAGTTACCCTGTTTGAATCCTGTACAAGACCCCCAGTTATATTGTAAGTTCAGTGCAGGTCTCCTGCACTGCACAAATATGTTACATGTAAACCGCACTGATATTAAAGAGCGCGGTATATAAGAAAGTTAAATAAATAAAATAAATAAATAAATGCCACCTCAGAGGTGGAATAAGTCCCCCTGGATGGCAGGACATGCAGCAGTCGGGGCCACAAAGCGAGGTAAGGGAGCACAGGGGATTCCCCACAGCCCGACCCTGGTCACGGCAGCCCGATTGGTGGTTGGGATGTGGGGAAAGCAAATTTTCGGGGTCTGCTGGGAATCGCGCTCCTGCAGGAGTCTGGCTGGATCAGCCGGGGAAGTGCCTTGATGTCCGGGGTGCCTGAATTGGGGCACGTCCTGGATGCCCAGGCCCTATGCTGCGATTCTGATCCCACGAGGATGTCTAGCCCCCGCTGGAGCAGAATCAGGTGCATCTTTGGGCCATCCGGATTTCTGGACATCTGGACGGCCTGGGGAAGCACAGCACTGAATTGGCCTCATAGAGGGAATATTCAGTCCTCTTTCTGGATAGTTATCTGGATAAAGGTAGAACAGCCTTTTTTCTTTTACTATGATGTTGTCATTGGTTTTAATCTTGATATTTCTGAAAGAGGAGTTAAGATGTTACCATCTTTCATGGGCAGCTTTTTCACTGTGTTAATTTTATACAGAAAGCAGACTAAATATTGCCATCATCTAGATAGTATCAATCATAAACCTCAAATAACAGAATGACCACCACAATAGAATGCAAAGAAAAGGTCACCTGAAACGCAGCAGTACACTGCCCTGGAAGGTTCTTTCATTCATCAACATTCTAACATCTCTAGAGCACAACGGGAGGGCATACACTAATTGGCTAATGACTCACGTCTCATCATTAGGGGTGATGACAAGGGCGGTGTGGTTGTGGTTCAATCCTTTGAATCTTACCACAATGGTTTATTATCACAGCTTCAGGATACCACCTATTACCAGCAACCTCTTGTGGACCTGACTCCTCAACTGCAGGCCACAATAAGATCTTTAGTGGATGCTGTTGGTCAGAGAGGCTGGATCACAGCCCATATGGCTTCTTTTTTAACTCAACCACATCCTAAGATTCCTGTAATTTATATGGTTCCTAAGGTTCGTAAGTCTTTGGTATCTCTGCCAGGTAGACCCATGGTTTCTTGCAGAGGCTCCGTCCCTTATCTCAATTTTGTGATGTGTTTTTAAAACAAGAAGCTCGACGTGTGAGATCTTACCTTAGGAACACCTCATTTTTTTTACAGTTTTTATCACTTTATGATGGTTCGGTTGATCAAGCTTTCCTGGTCACCTTAGACGTCACTACTTTATACACCAATATCCTTCAAGAGAAGGCTTTGGACCTTTTAGGTTCAGCATTTAAATTTGCTCCTTCACGAATCCTCATATCTTTTTTGATGGATTTGATCCGTTCAGTACTCACAAAGAATTATTTCTTGTTTGATGGCCATTTCCATCTACAATGTTGTGGCATTGCTATGGGAGCCACAGTGGCCCCCTCCATTGCCAGATTGTATTTATCAGACACGGAAGAAAAATATATTTACTCCTCAGACAGTTTTCAGTTTATTCCTCTATGGCTAAGATTCCTGGATGACATATTCTTTCTCTGGATCTCGACAGCTGAGAACCTTCAGTCTTTTATTTTATGGCTCAACACTATAAAACCTAACATCCAGTTTATGGCACACATTCATGAGCATCATATAGATTTTTGGATATCTCTGTATACAAACATGGAGGCACTTTATTTACTACTTTATTTCGCAAACCGAGCCAACGTAATAGCTTATTGAGATTCCATAGCCATCACCCGGCTCTGTTGCATAGGGAACTCCCCTTTGGTCAGTTTTTGCGGCTCTGCCGCATTTGCTACACACTGGAAGAATTTCATTACCAGGCACATCTTTTACGCAATTGTTTGATAGAAAGAGGATACCCTGTAAGGATCATCAAACAAGCCTATACCAGAGCCCGATTTGTCCATCGTGAGTGTCTACTGAAAGATTCTGCATCTGACACCTGACAAGCCAGGGACCAAATGATGGGGATGTTGCCCTTCATGGAACATACTTCAGAGGTGGCGCATTTACTAAGGAGACATTGGGGAGTACTTCACTCACACCCTTGCTTTGCAAGCCTTTGTCCTTTGCATACCCTTGGGGTTCCAATTTACAGGACCGACTGGTGCGATCTGCTTTACCATCTGATCGTCCCGTTTTGACATCTCATCCCATGGGCCATTTTGCCTGCGGTTCTTGCCCTCCAAGGTATTATGACAAAATTTGCAACACTTGGATCCACCCCATTACCCGTCACGTTTATACATCTCCTTGGACAACCACCTGTCTCACCAGTTTTGTGGTATATTTATTACAATGTCCTCGTGACCTTTACATTGACCGAACCACCCGTTCTATTAAGACCCGTTTAGGCAAACATGCTTCTCGGATTAAGACGTCTACGGTCACAGCTCCCATTGTGGAACATTGTATCACACAGTACCACTTGTTTTCCGATCTTAGGTGTAGAGGGACTGACATGGTCCCAGATGACCCAAGGGGTGGCAACCGCGTCTATCAGTTACAATGGTTGCAACAAAGGTGTATTTTCCGTTTATAGACTAACACCCAATGGGCTGAATTTGGAACAAGACTGGTGGAGTTTAATTTAATTCAATTTAATTTAATCTATTCAATTATTTTTCTGTTTTTTAAGTTTTCATTTATATTCTGCCAGGCTACCTTTGTAATCAGGGATTCCTCTGTAGCTGATGTCATTTTTCCAGCCTATCACGAAGACCACAGGCACTACATAATTTTACGTGAGTACCGGCGTCTTTATATCCGGATATTCATGGATCCCAGCTCATAGCCAGTTTCACATTTGAAGCAGGGCCCTGTGTTGGCCCGAAACATGCATGTTGTGTATTGGCATTTGATTGTTACTGAAGGGATGTTTCAACTACGCTGTTCGTCACTTTAAGATAAGTTTTTTTCATGATATATGAAGTTTATTAAAAGGGTTTCACAAACATCCGAGCAGTGTGTCCCCCAGCTCTCCTTCCTGTTTGTTTAACCTGACAAACATTTTGGCACATTTGGAATATTTGGTGTACTGCTGCGTTTCAGGTGACCTTTTCTTTGCATTATCTGGATAGTGGCACATATAAGAACATAACATAAGATATGCCATACTGGGTCAAACCAAGGGTCCATCAAGCCCAGTATCCTGTTTCCAACAGTGGCCATTCCAGGTCTCAAGTACCTGTCAGGTTCCCAAAGGTATACACATTCCATGTCGCTTGTCCCAGGGGTAAGCAATGGATTCCCCAGTGCTCTTAAATAATGGCTTATGGCGTTTTTCTCCAGGAACTCATCCAAACCTGTTTTGAACCCACCTACACTAACAGCTTTTATTACATCCTCCGATAATGAATTCTAGAGTTTGATGACACGCTGAGTGAAAAGATATTTTCTTCAATTAGTCTTAAATGTGCCACATTGTAGCTTCATTGCATGTCCCCTAGTCTTTCTACTTTTTGATTGAGTAAATAACTAATCTATGTTTACCCGTTCCACTCCATTCATTATTTTATAGACATCTATCATATCTCCCCCTCAGCTGTCTCTTTTCCAAGATGAAGAGTCCTAACCTTTTAAGCATTCCCTCATAGTGATATCCTTCCATCCCCTTTACCATGTTTGACGATCTTCTCTGTATTTTTACCAGTTCTGCTCTATCCTATTTAAGATATGGTGACCAGAATTGCACACAATATTCAAGGTGCGGTCACTCCATGGAGTGCTACAGAGGTATTATAATATCCTTTGTTTTATTTTCTATTCCTCTCCTTATGATTCTTAGCATTCCATTTGCTTTCTTGGCCACAGCAGCACACTGGGCAGAGGGTTTCTACTTACTGTCCACCATGTTGCACAGATCCTTTTCCTGAGTGGTGATTCCTAATGTGGAACTTTGCATTGTGTAACTGTGGTTAAGGTTATTCGTCCCTAAGTGCATAACTTTCACTTGTCCACATTAAATTTCATCTACCATTTGGATGCCCAGTCTCCCAATTTTTCATGGTCCTCTTGCAAATTTTCACAATCCTCTTGTATTTTAACAACTTTGAATAATTTTGTCTCATCTGCAAATTTGATCATCTCACTTGTTATTCCCATATATCCAGTTTATTTATAAATATGTTAAAAAGCAGCAGGCCTAGCACAGATCCCTGGGGTACTCCACTATTCACCTTTCTCCATTGAGAAAATTGTCCATTTAGCCCTTCTCTTTGTTTTCTTTCAACCAGTTCCTAATCCACAATATGAGGTGCAATCAAAAAGTATTGAGACTTTTACAATAACACAAGTATAACACTGATAGTTATTGCACTCAGTCTCCTTTCGATAAAATACACTTCCTCCAACGTTCCTGCCACGGCTGGAAACAATTTTGAAATGCCTCTTTTGTTTTGGTGTGAAGCTGTGGCATCTAATTTTGTTTAATGGTCTCCAAGTCATTGGATCTCTGTCCTTTCAGTGGTAATTTCAGTTTTGGATACAAGAAAAAGTCATAGGGTGTGAGGTCAGGTGAGTATAGAGGATGATGGATGTGCTTGATTTGGTATTTCGCCAAGAACTGCTGGACAAGCTGTGATGCATGAACTGGGACGTTATAGTGATGAAGCTACCATTCACTATTCCTGTGCAACTCTATCTTCTTACAGTGAACTGCATCTCTCAAATGAGTCAGAACTCAGAGTACTCTTTATTGATGGTTTGGCCTTTTGGAACATACTCATGATGAACAATACCCTGGTCATCAAAAAAAACTGTGAGCATGACCTTGACATTGCTCCTCACCTGATGGGCTTTCTTGGGTCTGGGAGAGTTTGGAGTCTTCCATTGTGAGGATTGAGCCTTAGTTTCTGGGTCATAACCATAAACCCATGATTCATCACCAGTAATAATCTTTTGATAAAATCAGAGTTATTTTCAATGCATTCCAACAATTCCCTGGCTGCAGACAGTCAATTCTTTTTGGTCAGGGGATAGGAGTTTCAGCACAAATTTTGCAGACACACATCTCATCCCAAAATCGACAGTAAGAATGAACTATACCAACCCGAAACAGATGTCCATATCCTCAGCAAGCTCCCTGATAGTCATTCAATGATTTGAATGTATTGTGGCATGCACTGCTTCAACCTTGTCTTCATTCCTGCTCATGGATGGCCTTCCAGAACGTTCGTCACTGTCAACACTTTGGTAGCCCTCTTGGAAACATTTGTACCAGTTATAAACTCTAGCATGACTCATGCATTCATCGCCATACATTTGCTGTAACTTGTCATAAGTCTCTTTGTACAAATCAAGTTTCTGGCAGAATTTAATGCAAATTCACAATTCAATTTTTTCACTCATCGTAAATCTGATGAACTGCTTTTACATGATATCAAACATCACGTGATTAAAAAAAGTATAGGTGTGCTGCCGCCACGCTACACTCTGCACATGCAGAGCACATAACTAGGTCACGGCATGCTTAATAGCATCGTAGTGCGGTGTATTGTTATATAGCTATACAACAAGCTTTGATACTTTTTGATCATAGCTCATACTACACTGCCTCCTATACCATAACTTTAATTTCCACAAGAGTCTTTCTTGAGAGACCTTGTCACAGGCTTTCTGAAAATTCAGACACATTATATCAACCAGCTCATCTTTGTCTGCCTGTTTATTCACACCTTTGAAAATATATAATGTATTTTTGAGACAAGACATTCCTTGGCTAAATCCATGTTAGCTTCCTGCCATCAAGCCATGACTATCCATATGTTCAGTAATTACTACTACTATTACCATTATTAAAGATTTTTAAAGCATTACAAGGCATATGCAGTGCTGTACAAATACTAGATAGAGACAGTCCCTACTCAGAGCTTACAATCTAATCAAGACAGACAAGACAAGATAGGAATAAGGATAAAATAGGGAAGGATAAGGAGACCCAAGGGATCAGGATCCAAAAGCAGCCTCAAAGAAGTGAGCCTTTAGCATAGATTTGAAAAGGGGCAGAGATGAAGGTTGATGTACAGACTCAGGAAGTTTGTTCCAGGCATAAGGAGCAGCAAGGTGAAAGGACCAAAGTCTGGAGTTAGCAGTGGAAGAAAAGGGCAAAGAGGAGCAAACCAGTAGAAGTGCGGAGTTCACGAGGAGAGGTGTAGGGGGAGAGGAGAGAGGAAAGGTAATGAGGAGCAGAAGAATGAATACATTTAAAGGTCAGAAAAAGGAGTTTGAATTGGATAGGAAATGGAAGGGAAGCCAATGACTTGAGAAGAGGGGTTATATGAGTATATCGAGGCTGGCAAAAGATTAGTCGTGCAACAGAATTCTGAACAGATTGAAGGGGAGAGAGATGACTCAGAGGGAGACCAGCAAGGAGGAGGTTGCAATAGTCAAGACAGGAAGTAATTAGAAAGTGAACAAGTGTTTTAGTAGTGTGCTTAGAGAGGAAGGGGCAATTTTTTTTAACGTTATAAAGAAATGACAGATTTTATCTATCTGTTGGATATGTGAAGAGAAGGAAAGGGAGGAGTCAAAAATGCTGACAAGGTTATGGGCTGAGGAAACGAAGTAGAAGAGTATTATCAACAGAGATAGAGAAAGGAGGAAGGGGAGAGGAAGGTTTAGGGGAAAAATAAGAAATTCTGTATTATTCATGTTTAGTTTCAAATGGCATGAGACATCTATGTGGCGATGTCATAGAGACAGGCAGAGATATGGGCCTGGAGTGTTGGAGAAATATCAGGGTATAGAAAGGTCTGAGAATCATCAGCATAAAAATGATACTGAAATGCATGGGAGGAGATGAGAGTACCAAGGGACTGGATGTAGAGAGAGAAAAGGAGAGGGCCCAGAACAGACCCTTGGAGTACACCATCTGAGAGTGGGATAGAAGTAAAGGAGGAAAGCGTAGTTACTCACCTGTAACAGGTGATCTCCGGAAACAGCAGGAATTAAGTCTTCACATATGGGTATCATTGGTACAGACGGAGACCACACGGGAATGCTTCCCAGTGCCCAATAGGAAAGCTTTTGGGAGCATCCCACTGCGCCTGCGTCGCTGCCTTCCCAACTCTCCCTCTTCAGTTGAGTTTATAGCTAAGACAGAGAGAGACAGACAACTCCTAGGGGAGGTGGGTGGGTTGTGAAGACTTAATTCCTGCTGTTCCTGGAGATCACCTGTTACAGGTAAGTAACCATGCTATCTCCAGGAACAAGCAGGAATGTAGCCTTCACATATGGGGACTCCCCAGCTGAAAGATGCCAAGGAGATGACCCCAGAAAGCTACGAAACCAAGGCTGAGATGGGTCATGCTTCCTCCCATGGATCTCTGGCATCAAACCCAGGACAGCGGGTAGGAGTTGTCCTAAGCCTGAAAGAGATGCTGGAGAACAGCTTGACGAAATGAGGCATCCTGACGGGAGTCCCTGTCTAAGCAGTAGTGGGCTGCAAAGGTGTGCACTGAAGCCCAAGTGGCTGCTTTACAGATGTCATCAATGGAAACTGAGCGAAGGTTAGCCTTAGAGGCTGCCATTGCTCTCACATTGTGAGCTGTGACATGACCTTCAAGAGAAAGTCCTTTGCTATCATAAGCAAAGGATATGCAATTTGCAATCCATTTGGACAGAGTTCATTTGGAAACTGGTAGTCCAAGATGACTAGAGTCAAAGGCAACAAAGAGCTGAGAAGATTTTCGATGTTGCTTAGTTCTCTGCAGGTAAAAGGCCAAAGCTCTTTTACAATCTAGAGTGTGTAGATTCCTTTCTGCATTGGAAGCGTGAGGCTTAGGGAAATATACAGGAAGGTAAACCGACTGGTTTAAATGAAAAGGTGAAACCACCTTTGGCATAAAATGTGGGTGAGTTCTAAGAACTACCTTATCATGGTGGAACCTTATATAAGGAGGATCAGCCACTAAAGCCTGCAGCTCACTGATGCGTCTTGCAGAAGTGAGTGCAATTAGAAAGATTACTTTCCAAGAAAGAAACCTTAGGAATGTAGTGGCAAGCGGTTCAGAGGGTGGTTTTATGAGTTGCCCAAGGACAAGATTTAAATCCCATGCCATGGGTGGTGGCTTAATTTGGTGGTGGTGCCTCTTTGCTCCCGACACCATCAACAGCTCTCCCCAGCCCGGGGATAGAGCCTCTGGCATCAAGAGCGGCAGCAGCACTTCTTCTGCCCAATCGGGGCACACCAGAGGGCTATAAAAGCTCGCGCCATCGGGCGCGTGGTCCTCTTTGCTCCCGACACCATCAACAGCTCTCCCCAGCCCGGGGATAGTGCCTCCGGCATCAAGAGCGGCAGCGGCACTTCTTCTGCCCAATCGGGGCGCACCAGAGGGCTATAAAAGCTCACGCCATCGGGCGCGTGGTCCTCTTTGCTCCCGACACCATCAACAGCTCTCCCCAGCCCGGGGATAAAGCCTCCGGCATCAAGAGCGGCAGCGGCACTTCCTCTGCCCAATCGGGGCGCACCAGAGGGATATAAAAGCTCATGCCATCAAGCGCGCCCGCGCCTTGCGGGCCTCGCCAGAGGGCCCTTTGGCGTGGCCCTTAGGCGGAGCACTTGATAACAACTTCTAATCATCCACATCGACTAGATCCTCATTCAAATGGGTAATCCACAGCAAGTAAACAGCAATTAGAAAAACTGTTGCAAGTAACCACTATCTCTTACACTGATATACCGTTGCTAGTAATAATTAATCTCATGCTCTGTTGCTAGTAATCTCTAACTCATAAACTGTTATAAGTACCTATACTGATACCTGTAACCACTCCCACTGTTACCAATTGATGAATATACTGTTGCCAGTAACTAAATGAATACATTGTTGCCAGTAACTAATTGAATATTCTGTTGCCAGGAACTAAATGAACATACTGTTGCCAGTAACTAAATGAATATACTGTTGCCAGTAACTAAAATTTATTGTTGCCAGTAATTATATATACTAACACCTGGAGCCACACTCAAGATCATCATTCTCAATATCATCAGAGACCATTAATCCCAACTGTGCTCCCTCCTACACAACCTTCTACCTCAAAAAAACAAACACAATGTCTCCTACTAAGCTAGAAAGCCTCCCTCTTTCTCTCCTTCTAATAACACTCTTAACTCAACACATACACACATACAAAACCAACAAAAGCCCCTATAATAACATCCCCATCATCCACAATCATTACCGGAACACTTATAATAACTTCCCAATCACCTACAATCAGTACCAGAACCCAACACACAGCTCTACACACACAAACTCCCACAACAATTACTCGCGCCATACCTCAGACAAACACCACCACCGACTCATCCAAATAAAGCTCCAACCACTTAGTGATATAAATGACCAAGCTGGCAATACAAACAAACTAAAACTCATACTAATAAACATCCGGATCCATACGAAACAAAATACCAATAATCAATGACATAATAAATGACACAACCCCTGACATTATCTGCATTACTGAGACATGGCTCTCACCTACAGACACTATACTACTAAACCAACTAACCACACATCAATATGACATATTCAACTGCCATCGGAATATAAAAAGAGGAGGTGGCACATTGATACTCACCAAAAAGGACCTACAATTCACCCTAACAAACTTAAATAACATAGACGGAATGGACATTGTCAATATAGAAAATAAAACCCTTGCACTCACCCTCATTTACAGACCCCCAACATCCGATCAAAAAAACCTCACCCCAATCCTTGAACTCGCATGCACAGCATCCCAAAGCAAACCACTCATACTCCTCGGTGACCTGAACCTTCCATCGCTGAACCACTCACAATCAGATAACTTCATTGATGCTATGACACAAATGGGTTTCACACAGATAATACATACCCCCACACACAAAAAAGGTAACATACTTGACCTAATATTCCTCCCATCTACGCTTTACAGTCAACGGCTATATACCACCCCAACTATAACCGAAGTACCTTGGTCCGACCACCACCTCATCACAATCCACTTACCAGCACAAGCTCCAAAAACAACCACAAGCGTAACTCCACATACCTCACGCTTCACACGCTTTGACAAAAGCACATTCCTCGACAAAGTATTACCCAAACTCAACACTACCTCAACAGACATCAATTCAACAATAACACATTGGAACCTTACCATTCAAAATGCAGCTGTCCCCACACAAGTCTTACATAAACAAATAAAAAAGGCGGAAAAATGGTTCACGAAAGAACTAACAAAACTAAAAAAGCAACTGAGGAAACAAGAAAAGAGATGGAGAAAAACAAAATCAGATGAAAACAAATCCCAATACATGCTTTTACTTATTGGATACAAAAATGCAATCAACAAATCAAAAAGAGACTACCATTCTAAAATAATAAACTCAGCCATCAACCGCCCTAGAGAGTTATTCGCGATTGTAAAAACACTAACTAAAACAAATAACACTGAGCCTAAACAACAAGCAATAAGTGTACAAACACTAGCAACACATTTTGCAGAAAAACTAAAAAGCAAAATCACCACCCCTACATCACTATCAACAAGCACCAAAACCATTAACAAATGGACAAATTTTCATTTGACAGATCAAAAACAACTCCTTAAGATCATAACAATGATCAACACCACAACCTCCCCACTCGATCCATGCCCTGTGTCTTGGATTAAGTGTGCAAAGGACGAACTGGCTGAATACTTACAACACATAGTCAACCAATCCCTTTCACAAGGCACCATGCCTGATGCCTTAAAACTCACAACACTCCGTCCAATAATAAAGAATAGTAAGCTTGACTCAAAAGACCCGAACTCATACAGACCAATAGCCAGCATTCCATTTATAGCTAAAATAATAGAGAGAAAACAATTCAACTACAGTTACAAGAACACATTGATGAACACAAACCACTTGACTCACACCAATTTGGATTCCGCCCCTTCCATGGAGTAGAAACTCTCTTAATCACCCTAATGGACTTCCTCATCCGGGGTACAGATGACAACAACCAAGGCTTCCTACTCCTCTTCTTAGATATTTCAGCCGCCTTCGACAACATCAACCACCATACACTGAACAACAGACTAGAGAACTTAGGAATAGGCAGGACTGTCCTTAAATGGTTCAAGTCCTACATCACACATAGACTAATACGTGTCCAAATTGACCAACAAGCATCAGAAACATTCCCCCAGGGACAGGGAATACCCCAAGGATCGGCCCTCTCAGCCCTCATATTTAACCTGTACCTGCAACCTATAACAAACATATTTAAAAAACACAGGATTAAGCATTTTATATACGCTGACGACATCATGCTTGCTATCCCCATAAACACTAAAAACCCCACTTATGACACACTAGCCGAATGCATGGCAGAGACGTCCTCCTGGATGGAATCTAACTACCTCAGCATCAACCTCAGAAAAACAGAAGCATTGTTCGTAACAAGGTCATCTATGACTGAGAACACTTACCCGGAAACAATTACAATCAACAAAACCACCATACCTGTTAGAAAACAGGTAAAATACTTAGGTGTAATAATAGACCACACACTTACTATGCTACCACACATAAAACAAACAGTAAAAACCATTTTCTATAAACTTAAAACTATTCAACACCTAAGGCCACTCCTCGAGACACAAGACTTTAGATCTGTAGTAAGCACACTGATCACCCCTCACTTCGACTATTGCAATAGTCTCCTTATAGGCCTTCCTCAAAAAAGCACATACCTTCTACAAAGAACTCAGAACATCTGTGCAAAAGTAATTGCTAAAGCTCGCCTAACAGATCACGTAACCCCAATACTACGGGAACTACACTGGCTCCCTATAAACAGCCGAATTAGATACAAAATTGTCCTAACAACCTTTAAACTCATAAATGACATAGCCCCCTCACACCTATCTACACTACTGCACTCTCCAACCACAACCAGATCCCACAGACAAAATGCAGCCCACTCCCTCATCACACCAAAAGCTATCCGGAAGACTAAGAAAACCACTAGCTCCAGAGCATTCACATTCGCCGCTCCAACGCTCTGGAACGACCTCCCAATAGACATTCGCATCATAAAAGACCTCTCCCAATTCAGGAAAGAATTAAAAACCTACCTATTCACTGAGCACTTTGAAATCCCCTACTCCCCCAAAACCTGCTCCACAACAAACATGGACACACATACACAAACCCCCTAACCCCCGTTAACTAACTCCCTGTCTGCCCCCCTCCACACGCACCCTTCATTTACGACATAAAAGGAAATTATGCATAAAAGGAAATAAATTCCAACTCCTACACTTGCCCTACTCACCACACACAGCCACTGTAAATATCTACTGTAAATAGTTTGACGATTGTTTCACTTTAATACCTTACAAAGTTAAATTTTATTGTTCAATGTAAATAGTTGAATTCTACTGTTCAATGTAAATGTATACAGATGTGTACAATACTGTTAAGCTGTTACATGTAAACCGCCTTTGATCTCTGGAAGGGGCGGTATAAAAGAAAATAGTTAAATAAATAAATAAATAAATAAAATAAATTAATGGGAGGGTTAGTTAAGAATAGTCCTCTCATAAACCTTGCTACAAGAGAATTAGAGGAAACAGGTTGTCCATCTAAGGTAGTGGTTCTCAACCTTTTTTGTACCGTGACCCCTTTTACCATTGGTCAACTTGTGGTGACCCCCAATGATAAAATCAAATGCGTCTCTCTTCCTTTACTGTTAATGCATTGTCGCTGTAATCATTTGTTGAATTATTAATATTGTGGTAAGGAAGCTCATCCTGAGTTAGGAGAAAGTGAAAAAACTAAAGAATTCACCCTAATAAAAGGACCTATTTTGCAAGGTCAGAGCAATAAAACCACAACCACACCTAGAAACCAGAAAGTCCCCAGCTGGAAGAGGTTTCAGAGTTCCCCTAGTGGAGTAAGGGAGAGTGAATACAGACCCAAGGTAAAAGACCCTTACGTCAGTAAGCTCCCTGATTACCCAGGTGCCAGAGGGCAAGCTGATCTCCGTCACCTGGGAAGAGAAGAGGTGGGGCTGGAACCTTGGAGATTTAACCCTAGGTTTGAATATACAGAAGTTAGCAAGGAGAGCTGGAGGAGCAACAGGAACAGGAGCAGGAACAGCAGGAGAGGAGAGTGCTGGAAAGAGCCCGAGAGAGGTACAGAGCACGAGAGAGGAGAAGCTGCTACAAGCCAAGGCACAGGTACAAGCCTTAGAAACCTATCCCATACTGAGCAGTGCAGAGTTGCAGGAGACACTCTCAGCTCTAATGAGAGGCTGTCAGCTAAGCCCAGTGAGCTAGAATGAGAGATAGAACCAATGCAACTAGGAGAGCCTGATGCAGTTTTGAATGAGGAAGATATATTCATGGATTGCTCTTTGTGCCAAGCATTAGCTACAGAGGGGTTGAAGGAAAGTCAACCTTAAGAGAAAACTCTCCAGAGCAAGGTAACCTCGAAAAGCAAGGAAGATCATCATATATATACCATAAATTTCCTGTTTTGATTTGACAGCTTTTTCTATGTAATCATACCCGCTTCTGATCGCTGGAAGGAGCGGTATACAAATGCTTGCTAAATAAATAAATAAAGATGTTTTGTGAATTCGCTGTGTTAAAGAGGGGAAACTTATGCTGAGAAGTGAGAACAAGCTGAAGCTGCATAATTGTGCTTGTTAAACACCTGCTATCCTGTGCAGTGAGACAGCAAGAAGCCAAGCTAACGGTGAGAGGAAAAAAGCTTTTGTTTTGCTTTTGAATGTTCTTAAGAAAACCTGAGTAGAGCTTTGTTTGCTTATTGGAAGTTTGTTCCTGTTGGAAGTTTTGTTTTGCTTATAAAGAGAACAGCAGCCTGGACATGTTTGGAACTGAAAAGAAAGGAAACTGCCATTGAAGAAAGCTGTTTGTGTTTGTGCTTTATCCAGCAAGGCTAGAGAAAGCTGGAAGCCTTGCTGTTAAAGGGGCTTTTGCTTTTGAGCTGAAGAATACTGTAAGCTGATATTTTGTTTTGACCTTTTGCTTATGTCCTGTTGTGTTTTGAAAGAAACCTGGAGAAATAATCCTGAAAGAGGTAATTTATGGACCTTGCATTTGAGTAATACATTTCTGTCATTGCCTTACCAAAAGAGCCAAACTACAAGTTTTTTTCTACCTGAAGCCATATGTGTAGCAGTTAAACTACATTTCCCAAGAAGCATTGCGGGAGAACCAGTCAGAGAAGGCTGAAAAGGGACGTTTCTATTATAACCACGACCCTCCATGCTGAATGCAAGGAGCAAGGGCGTGACAATATATTATAGGCCTTTGCAATATGTTTTATTTATAAAATTTACTTATTTAAACCACAATAATTCATCATAACAACAAGTAACAATATTTGATTTCAAAATTATGATGATTTTGTAGTCAAATCACTAATATGAAATAAAATTATTTTTTTCTACCTTTGTTGTCTGACCAATTTATTCTCTGATCATGCTGGTCCCGATTTGAGGCTTCTGCTTTCCTGTCTTCTCTTAGCTCTCTTTCTGTGGTCTATGATCCATCTGCCATTTCTTATCTCTTCTTTTGTTTTCTTCACTTCTTTCCATCAGCCTATTTCCAGTCCCAGTAACCCTCCCCAGTATCAGCCCCTTTCCAGTCCTCACTCTCAGTACCTTCCAATGTCAACTTGCATTCCCATGACTGCCACTGGCGTCCATTCCCTTACAGTCCCCCTCCTTCCCCACTGACCAGTCCCTTCTAGTACAAATACCATGGCAGCCCCTCTCAGATCCACTCCCTTCCAATTCCATTATCCCATCCCTTCATATCAGCCCATTTGTAGCCTTAGCCCCCAGTTTTCTTCCAGGGCCAGCAGCTCTATCCTCCCCTCCCCACAATCAGCCCATTCCGAGTCAAAGCCCCCCAATCAGCTCACTTCCAGTGCTAGTCCCCCCTTAACCCCATTACCAGTGCTAGCATCCCCTAATCAGCTCATTTCCGGTGCTAGTCCCTTCTCAACCCCATTACCAGTGCTAGGCTCCCCTAATCAGCCCATTACCAGTCCTAGCCTCCTCTAATCAGCCCATTTCCAGTCCTAATCTCCCTGATCAGCTCATTTCCGATGCTAGCCCCCCATCAGTCCATTACCAGTCCCAACCCCCCCTTGATCAGTCCATTCCCAGTCCTAACCTTCCCTAATCAACCCATTACCAGTCCTAGCCCCCCCATCTGCCCATTATTTATTTATTTTTTTTTTTAAAAAATTTTATTTATAAATTTAACAAGTTTATAAAAAGTAAATTCTCATTACTTCAACAATATAAAACTAATATCATTAAAGAGAAGAAAAACTAAAATAAGCCCACATTAAGGAGAGCTACCTAGAAACAATATAACAATAATAACCAAGAAAGCCTGGCTTACATTCTCAAGCTCAAAATACTTTGTCAGGAGAAAAAGAAAATATCAAACTATTTATCCTGAAGAAAACTCTGTAATTGCTCCACCTCAAAGAACACATAATGATTATTCTGAAATACCAGCTGACATTTACATGGAAACTTAAGGTAAAATGAGGCTCCCAGGGCCAACACTCGTGGACGCAACTGCAAAAAAGCTTTGCGTCGTACTTGTGTGGCCCTGGAAACATCCGGAAAAATTTGGATGGGTTGTCCACAAAACTTTAAGGATTTTTGCTTAAAATAGGATCTCAAGACTCTCTCTTTGTCAGCCTGTAAAACAAAAGTCACTAACAATGTATCCCTTAAGGAAATTTCATCCATAGAAGATTCCAAAAAATCTGAAATATCTAATGAAGAGGACACAACTTGTTTATACTGATCATCTCCCCCTTGCTCCACACACCCCTTACCACTTTCCCTTTAGGGACATAATAAATTTGAGAAAGCAAAATATCATTCCCATCTTTAAATAACAAAATATCCTTGAGGTATTTCTGAAATAAAATTAAGGGAGACAAATAATGGGTTTTAGGGAAATTTAACAAACGTAAATTTTTAGAACGAAGCAAATTTTCTAACAGTTCATCCTGTCGGTGTAGAGAAGCAAAATCTTGAACAAATTTAGCAGAAATAGATTGGTGAGATGCTAGTTGATCCACATGCAAAGCAGAGACTTTTTCCAATCCAGATAAACGATCTTCATGATCAGAAAATTTAACCACCGTTTCTTTCGTAAATGTAGCCACCTTCTGTAAAGAGGCACCCAAAGCTACCTCCATTCGAGAAAGCTGAACCCACACATCTTTAAGGGAAACATCAGATGGAGGAGATAAAGATGGCCCAAGAGTGGAAAAAGAAACTACAGAAGGAAGTGGAGGTGGAAGAATCCCCGAGGCGGATTCCGGTTGTAGAAAGGAATCTGGAAGCAATACAGAACCGGCCGCTTCCCTCTGTAAACCTTCTAACAGAGGGGCATTGCTGGCAACCATTTCCAACTCCCGACAGGGCTGAGCTAACCCCAAAATAGGCGAGGGAGTAGAGGAGGCAGTACTCACACTTGAGATGTTACTCGGGGTCGATGGTAAAGGACCCTCCGCAGACATAACGGCAGTTTCCACTCGAATATGGGCATCCATAGGGCCCACCACCTTAACTGCTTTCGTCTGCACCGGCTGTAGGTAGTGCTTCCTCCTTTTCCCCATCACAAGGAGCCACCTTCACACACCTCGTGCACCGAAGGGGCACCAAAGGGGCGTGTCTGCCCCTTTGGACACGCCCCTTCGGACGCGCGCCAAAGACGCGCGCCCGCACCGCGTCCCGCGGTTGAGCCCTGGTCTTTATGGCCCTCCTCCAAGCACACAGACCAATCGGGTGCTGGAACACACAGGAACTCGGGAGCCAGTCAATCAGGTAATGCAGGAAAAAAACACAATGGAGCAGCTCACAGAACCCGCGGCTGAGCCCTGGTCTTTATGGCCCTCCTCCAAGCACACAGACCAATCGGGTGCTGGAACACACAGGAACTCGGGAGCCAGTCAATCAGGTAATGCAGGAAAAAACACAATGTAGCAGCTCCCCCATCTGCCCATTATAATTCTAACCCGCACTGTCTCTCCCCTCTGTCCAGCATTTATCCCCCGTCTGTCCAGTTTGTACCCCTGTCTCTTCCCTTTGTCCATGTCAGCCCCCCCTCCCTCCCTCCATGTCAACCCCCGCTCTGTCCATGTCAGCCCAACTCCCTCCATCCATCCGTCGTCAGCCCCCCTCCCTCCCTCCATGTCAGCCCCCTCCCTCCCTCCATCCATCCATCCCTCCATGTCAGTCCCCCCTGTCCATGTCAGCCCTCCCTCCCTCCATCCATCCATCCATCTCTCCATGTCAGCCCTCCCTTCCCTCCCTCCATCCATGTCAGCCCCCTCTCTCCATGTCAGCCCCCTGTCCATGTCAGCCCCCTCCCTCCATCCATCCATCCATCCATATCAGCCCCCCTCCATCCATGTCAGCCCCCTCCCTCCATCCATCCATATCAGCCCCCCACCCCCATGTGAGCCCCGTTGCAGGTTCCCTGCTCCCCTCTCCCCATGTCTGTTTCCTTCTAGCGCACAGGTTGCTGCCGCTGCAGAGTCTGCTTCTCGGCAGCGGCAAACTCACCCCCTCCCTTCTAATGCAGCTGTGGCTCCCTGCCTTTTAGGGAACCGCGGCTGTGCCTGTAAAACCATTGCGGAGCCTTTCGGTCTCTAAACGGGCTCTGTGCAGCATTGTCCCGCCTCCAAAGGAAGTGGTAAACAAGGTTGAGAACCGCTGATCTAAGGGCTTGTGAAAAGCAGCAATGGCACTAAGGTGGACTCTTACTGAATTGGTCTTAAGACCAGAGGATGATAAATGGAGCAGATACTCAAATAACGGCTCCACTGGTAGTGAAAAGGGGTTAAACTCCTTTTTAGAACACCAAATAGAAAACCTTTTCCATTTGAAGACATAGGCTCGCCTTGTGGAAGGATTTCTTGAAGCCTGAAGGATATACTTTACCTGTTGAGAAAGGATGATATCATGGAATTCTAGGCTCTCAGGAGCCATGCGCTGAGGTGTAGAGACTGAGGATTCGGGTGCAGTAGCATCCCGTTCTCCTAGAAAAGCAGATCTGGAGCATATCCCAACTCCAGAGGTCTGGCTTGAGAGAGATGTAGAAGCAGAGGATACCACGCTTGTCGTGGCCAACATGGGGCTATGAGGATCATATGGTCCCTGTCTCTCTGAAGCTTGAACAGAGCTTTGGGAATGAGGGGAATGGGTGGGAAGGAATAGAGGAAGTCTTGACCCCAGTGGAGGTGGAAAGCATCCCTTGCCTGACAGTTCTGAGCTGGAATTCTTGAGAAGAATTGGGGAAGTTTGGCATTCTGAAGACTTGCAAAGAGGTCTATCTTTGGGGTTCCCCAGATCTGAAAAATTCTAGCAACTTGCTCTTGATGAAGAGACCACTCGTGTGGCAGAAGTACTCGACTGAGTTTGTCTGCTAAAAGATTTTGTGTGCCTGGATGATACACCGCTAGAAGGTGGATCTGAAGATTCCTGGCAAAGGCCCAGAGGCGTAAAGCTTCGTTGCACAATGCTTGAGAACCTGTTCCACCCTGCTTGTTCACGTAGAACATGGCTACTTGATTGTCAATTTGGACCAGAACCATCCTGTAGCTGAAGTGGGCCTGAAAAACCTGAAGAGCATAGAAGATGGCTCTGAGTTCTAGGAAGTTTATATGAAGGCAAGCCTCCTGCTGGGTCCAAAGACCCTGTGTGGAGAGACTGTCCAAGTGAGCCCCCAGCCTAACTTGGATGCATCTATTGTCAAGTTGGCTTGGGGCAGTGGCTGCTGGAAAGGAAAGCCTACGAGAAGGTTTTTCCAGTGATTGCTACCATTGTAGGGATGAAATGAGATGTGTTGAATTTCTGATTTTGTCCGTCAGGTGGCCCGAAGCCTGTGTCCACTGAGAAGTTAGGGTCCACTGGACTGCTCGCATGTGGAGTCGAGCATAGGGAACCACATGTACAGCGAATGTCATATGCCCCAGCAACTGAAGCATTTCTCGAGCAGTTAACAAGGTTTTTAGTGCTGCTTGAGATGCCAGCTGAAGTATTCAAAGACAACGTGGCTGTGGCAAGAAAGCCTTTGACAGCCTTGTGTCTAGACAAGCCCCTATGAATTCTAGAGATTGAGAAGGGGTGAGGTGAGATTTTGGAAGGTTTATGACCAATCCCAAGTACTGCAGAATCTGCATTTTGCGGGAGAGTGCGAAGCTGGCTTCTGGAGCTGTTGGTGCTTGGATGAGCCAGTTGTCCAAGTAGGGGAAGACGAATATTCCCAAAGTTCTTAGGAATGCTGCTACTACTGCCATGCATTTTTTGTAAAGACTCCGGGGGAAGAAGCCAGTCCGAAAGGAAGAACCCTGTACTGGTAATGCCTTCCTTGAAAAAGGAATCGAAGAAACCTCCTGTGATCTATGTGGATGAGGATATGCATGTAGGTATCCTTTAGATCTAGAGAACATAGCCAATCCTGGCTCTGAATGTAAGGGAGAAGTATTCCGAAAGGAGATCATCTTGAATTTTTCTCGGAACAGAAACTTGTTTAACTCTCTGAGGCATCAGTATGGGTCTGTATCCTCCTGTTTTCTTTGGAATGATGAAGTAGGGGGAGTAGAAACCCTTGCCCTGTTGGGATATGGGTACCTCTTCTATTGCTCCCTGAGCCAACAGTGAGGTGACCTCTTGATACAAGAGAGTGGTGGAGGGGCCCTGAGAATTGAACTGTCTTGTTATGGTGGACGGGGGGCATACTGTGAAAATGAAGTTTTTACCCCTCTCGTACAATGGAAAGGGTCACGTTTTCTGATGTTATTTGTTGCCATCTTCTGGCAAAATGACAAAGTCTGCCGGGGATGGTGAGAGGTTCTGGACCTTTCAGGGGCAGATTGACCAAGTTCTCTAGGAAGGAGTCAAAGCCCCTGAGGAGGCTGAATCTGCTGAGCTGGTTGAGCTCTGGGGACTTGGGCTTTTCTTTGCTGTCTGGGTTGCTGTTGCCCCTTCTGGGGAGCATGAACTGGACAGTGGCCAGCCTGGGTGTAAGATGGGTAGAATTTCTTTTTCTTGTTGAAAAAGGGTTTCTTAAAAGTCTTCTTTTTTGTTGGGTTGGCTATAGCCCTTGACAATCTGTTCAAGGTCATATTTTCAGACTCAATCTGATTAGTCTTGTCTTGCCAATCCTAGCCAAATAGATTTTCTCCTGTACAAGGAATAGTCCCTAACTTATCTTGCACCCATTGTTCTAAATCTGATGCCTGAAGCCAGGCAATGCGACGTGCACTGATGGAAATAGCAGAGGTCCTGCTAATGCACTCAAAGCAATCAAAGGTTGCACGATTCATGAACTTAGAAACATTCTGAGCATGTTTGACCAGAGTGAGGAAGTCTGTTCTTTTGTCATTGGGGAGAAGTGGAGCCATGAGCTCTAAATCCCTTGTAACCTCTTTAAGCAACATTCCCATGTAGAGAATGTAAGAGCTGATCCTGGCTGATAGCATCGAGGATTGAAAGCATCGACACCCAAAGGCATCGAGTATCCTCGATTCTCGGCCTGGAGGATTGGAAGAATGCGTTTTAGCACTCTTGATCTTACGCATCGCGGATTCCACTACCATTGAATGGTGTGGTAGTTGAGTCTTTTGAAACCCAGGGCATTGTGGAACTCGGTACATGGCATCGAGTCTCTGAGAGTGTGGAGACACCATTAAAGAGCTTCCCACATTCTTAGCATGAGATCATGCAAGATCCGGTGAACGGGAAGAGTTGCAGCTTCTTTAGGGGCTGCTGGGTATTGAAGAATTTCTAATTCTTCTGCTCTCGGTTCTTTCTCAGGAATCACCGTGATTGAAAGTCCCTTGGCTACGTCACGTATGAAATCCTGAAATTACATGTCTTCTGGAGGAGACATCCTCCGCTGAGGAGAAGGAGAGGGATCCTCTGTTAGAATCATTCCGGTATCGGCAGAGTCATCAGAGTCATTGGAATTGGAGGACTCGAAGTATCTCCGTGCTGGATGCTCTTGCATTGCTTAACGCCGGTATCGATCGAAGTCGGCATCAAACTCTCTCGATACCGGTCCCTCAATACCAGATATTGATTCAAGAGCTGGCATGGGGGGAAACACATTGGTTAAAGCAGGCACAGTCGATAGTGGTTTTAGCGGTACTGAGGCTGCTAAGAGAGTCGCTAGACTGCATTTGATGGCCAGGATGCGCTGATCCATAGCCCCTACCGATGCCTGGATGTCAGTACCGGTGGAACAGGCCTCGACACCAGAACATGGCACCAGAAATTCCCCCGATGTGGAAGCTTCGAAAACATCCTGGAGCCCCGTTAATGCTTTGGAGGCCAGGGCCTCCCGCTGGGGCTGTTTTGCCGGTATGTTTTCCTCGAGGGCAACGCTAGTAGCATCTTGATGCTTCAAAGGAGATCTACCCTTTGAAGACCTGGGTTTAGTTACCTGAGATCCATGGGAGGAAGATGAAGCCCTGGAGGACGTTGATGCAACGGATATCGCATCTGCAGCAAAGAGGGTGCCGAGTTTTGCAGCTCTGTTCTGCAGACCTCTCTTGGTCATCTTTCTACAGAGGAGACACTCCGATGGTGAATGGTCAGGATCTAAACATTTAAGACACCAGTCATGGGTGTCGGTAGCAGAAATGTTACTACTACACTTTGAACATTTTTTGAAACCACTAGACAGTTTCTCCAATTTAGAAGAAAAGAAGGCCTAGTGCCCAAAATGGCGCCTGGCACTTAGAGGGGACAGACCCTCCAAAAAGAAAAAGAATTTTTTTTTTTTTTAAGAAAAGAAGTAAGAAAATGAAAAGACCGGTGGTACCGGTATAGGCGTCGACGGTGAAGGCAGACGCGACCACAAAAAGAAAATGTTCTGTGGTGACAGGGTTTGCTGCCTGTTGGCTCCGCGGAAAATGAAAAACTGAAGATGGAGAGTTGGATAGGCGGGAATGCAGTGACGCAGGCACAGTGGGAGGCTCCCAAAAGCTTTCCTATTGGATGCTGGGGAGCGTTCCCGCGCAGGCTCCATCGGTACAGACGATACCCATATGTGAAGACTACATTCCTGCTTGTTCCTGGAGATCCACCATAACAAACACTAAAAGAGCGATGGGAGAGATAAGAAGAGAACCAAGACAGGACAGAGCCCCTAAAACTAAGTGAGGATAATGTGTCAAGGAGAAGGTGGTGGTCAACGGTATTAAAAGCAGCAGAACGGACAAGGATAAGGATGGAGAAGAGGCCTTTAGATTTAGTCAGGAACAAGTCACTGGAGACTTTGGCAAGTGCCCTTCCTCCTTTCTCTGTCTCTGTGGATAACTCTCTACTCTTCCCTGTCTCCCCAGCTTGCAACCTTGGGGTTGTCTTTGACTCCTCTCTCTCCTTCTCCACACACATTCAACTGATAGCTAAAACCTGCTGTTTCATTCTCTACATCAACAAAATTCATCCATTCCTTTCTGAACACACTACTAAGACACTTCTCTGCTCCTTAGTCACCTCTTGTCTAGACTACTGTAACCTACTTCTTGCAGGTCTCCCTCTGAATCATCTCTCTCCCCTTTAATCTTTTCAACACTCTGCTGCCAGCCTCTTCATGCTCATATTACCCCTCTTCTCAAGTCTCTTCATTGGTTTTCTATCCATTTCCACATCCAGTTCAAACTTTTCCTGCTGACTTATAAGTGCATTCACTCTTCAGCTCCTCACTACCTTTCCTCTCTTATCTCTCCCTACACCCCTCCTCGGGAACTCCTCTTTTCTGGCAAATCACGTCTATCTGTGCCCTTCTCTTCTATTGCCAACTCCAGACTTCACTCGTTTCACCTGGAACAAACTACCTGAGTCTGTACATCAGGCGCCTTCACTGATCCTTTTCAAATCCAGGCTGAAAACTCACCTCTTCCCTGCCGCTTTTGGATCTTGACTCACCTAATGTCCTTTTTGTTTCCTTACTATTCCCCTTAGCTGTATATCCCATGTCTGCAGCTACTGTGTTGTCTGTCTCTATTAAATTGTAAACTCCGATGAGCAGGGACAGTGTTTCACATGTGTCTGTGCAGTGCTGCATATACCTTGTAGCGTTATACAAATGTTCAGTAGCAGTAGTAGAGTAGCAGTAGCGAAAGTCAGACTGAGAAGGATCCAGAAGGGCTTGAGAGAAAAGAAATTCAAGACAACGGTGGAGGACTGCATGCTCAAGAAGTTTAGAAATGAAGGGAAGAAGGGAGATGGAATGATAATTAGGAGAGCTAGGATCAAGAGAAGGTTTCTTGAGTAGGGGTGTGACCACAGCATGCTTGAAGGCTGCAGGGACAGTAGCAGTGGAGAGCGAGAGGCTGAGAATATATGAGATGGAAGGGATGGTTTCTACCATTTTGCCCAGTACAGATGTCAAGCTCACTGGTCTGTAGTTTGCTGGATCACCCCTGGAACTCTTTTTAAAAGGTGTTATTACATTGGCTACTCTCCAATACTCAGGTACTACAAATGATTTGAAGGATAGTTCACAGATTACTAAAAGTAGGTCTTCAATCTCATATTTCAGTTTTTTCAGCACTCTAGGATGTATGTCATCCGGTCCATGTGATTTGCTGCTCTTTAGTTTATCAAATAGCTGCATTATATCTTCCCAATTTATCACGATTTGTTTCAATTTCTCTGATACATCACCTTTGAATATCATTTTTAGCATGGGCAAGTTTCCTACATCTTCTTCAGTAAAGACTGAGGCAAAGAATTCATTCAGTCTCTCTGCTATGGCCTTTCCCTCTTAGACCCTCTTTAACCCTCTATCAACTAATGGTCCAACTAGATCTCTCATGGGTGTTTTGTTACGAATGTACTTGAAAATATTTTTATGATGCATTTTTGCTTCCACAGCAAACTTCTTTTTAACTTCTCTCTTTGCCTGCCAGTACTTATGTTTTTTCCTGTTTTCATCATTTGGCTTTTTTTTTCCATTTTCTGAAGGATTCTCTCTTAGCTATAACACTTTTAAGCCATGCTGGCTGTTATTTAGTCTTAATTTCACTTTTTTTTTTATAGTGTGGAATACACACATCACTGCATTATCTGAATATTCAGTTCCAGGCACTATTCACTAGGGGGTGTGCAAGCAAAAAAAAAGTTTTTTTTCCTTTTTTCCTGTTTTTTTTTTTCCTTCTTCGTAATTTTTTTCTTTTTTTACAGTGCATCCTACTGCATAATAGTGCACACTCTTTTACGAGAGTGCATACTACTTAGAAATAGGCTGCCCTGACCATGCATGAGCGAAAGCAAGTGCACTCATGAAAGAATGCACACTATTGATGGGAAACAGGAAATGACAGTCATTTCCCGGCTTTTATTTCAAATGAAAGCACATCTCTGCTATTCAGATGTTGGTGCTGAATTTCTATATTATTTATGGCCACCACGTCCAGCAAATAGAAGGACACTGACCACAGTAGCTGAATATTGACCTGACAACTTATAAATACCTAATAATAAAAGCCCTACTAATAATCAAAAAGCCCATTACTACCAGAAAGAACGTTGATTACATCCTGATATAAGCATTCGTAAGTAGCATAGTCAAAATAATATTCCATTATCCACTAAACTTTATTATTGCAATACAGCATTTAAATATGCTTGTAAAGTTAAAAAAAAATCTTTGCACCGAAGAAACAGATTTTTAAAGCCTGAAAAGTCATTTGCCAGCTTTTCAAAGACATCTGTTTTCAAAGTCTACCTTCCTTCTTGTTTACCACAGGCTGCTTCTCTGTTTTAACAATCTCCAGTGGGATTTCACACACTTCATTATGCAAAATCACTGCTTATGCATTCACTCTGGTACTTGTTTAACTAATCTGCACTCACAATGCCTTCCATGAAAGATGACAGCACTCCTCCTTCAGAGGCTCAAGGATCAAAAACAATAGCAGTGATCATTGTAGCAAAGACTATGTACCGTCCCCTGGGCATTACTGCTATGATATGCAGGTCAAACCTGAGATTCAACATAAAACTTTTTACTGCTTACACTATGCAAAGGTTTATGAGCAACACTTTAGTTTAATGGTTTGAACTCCATGCTATTACAATTTCCCAACTGTTTGTAAAAGAAATGCATGTTACAGCAGATTATTAATAACGTAACGCCTACTGGAGCATATCAATAAATGATCTAGACCATAAACTTGACATAACCTCTAAACTTAAGCATTACCTTTTATCCATTGCAGATTCAAAGAGCTTTTTATCTGCTTTTTTTAAATTTAAATATTTACCTAATACAATACCAATGGCAATAGACTGCAGTATAAGCCCAAATCAACGAAAAATAACATTTCAAAAATCTGGTTGGCCAAATGAGTTTAAAGTTCCAGCTGGCCAGTCTGATGAGCCAATTCAGACACACACCTGTAAGTCTGGTTGAACAGTGAATTAAGGAGGAGGATACTAGTCCTTTAGACGAACATAACGCCAAAAGCTAAAAATCTGTCCATTCTCCTAGGTCATTTGTGGATCCAGTACATAGAACCTGTGGTGCTGTATGGATTTTCCTGTTAGTAACCAACAAATTTCTGCACAAATGAGCAGATATTTTGGTTTTTGTTATGTATTTGTGATTCAATTTTTTTTAACACATGAACTTCCATACTACTTAACTCACCCTTGCTGCAAAGGCAACAAAGATGCTTTACAAGGTCGTAAACCTCAACATCGCTACCCTCTTAATTGTGAGAGTAGTTCCACTCTATTGAAATATACAACTTCCTCAGCAGGGGAGAAGTATTTAACTGCCAGTCTGCCTTAATAATAAACCCTTAGCTTAACACAGCATGATAACATAGCAAAGAATGACAGAAAAGGGGTATCAAACCTAACAACTCTTGCCAGCTGTTCTATCCCAACTCCAGCTGAAGAATGTGCCTAACCTGCAAGATTTTTCTCCATCCATTGTCTTCCTTTTTGCACAGTGCCAAATTTCACAATTAGTTCTCTTCAACTCCATACCTTTCCCTTGCCTAAACACAAGGTTCTGTAATAACATAATAGCCAGCAATATATCTGCCCTCCTAGGTCCTCTGGGTAGCCTAAAAACCCAGCTATGAGAGTGCCTGTATTGTCGCTAGAATGACTAGTTAATTACACATGTTGTGACTTGCCAGACAGAACCAATTGCCACTTGCATCTACCATCATAACCTGTCAGACAACTCAGCCATGTAAATGTTTTTATTTTATTAATTTTATTATTTATTTATTTTTATTTCTTATATACCGCGCTCTTTTAATCAGTGCGGTTTACAAATGAACAAAATGTAAACACAATGACACAGTCAGCATTGGTTTTTTTTACAATGAACAGGGAACACAAACTTGGCGGAAAAACAGGGTTAACTATATACAGACAAGAGGCATAAAATAGAGTAAACTATGTACATGGCATTTTGGTTGATTAACATGGTAGTGGTAAATAGCTACAATTAAAAATACAGTATAATTACAGTATGGATGGTGAGGACAGGTATGAGTTATCATGATTAGCCCTTTTCCACCGGGGACAGGTGGGAAAGACTAACATGAGGGCTAGGATCAATCGTAGTCGCTTCCGGGTAGTAAAGTAGGAACAAGTGATATTTTAAGGCCTTTCTGAATGCCATGAGACTTGTGATGGCTCTAATTTCCGGTGGGAGGGCATTCCAGGCTCTGGGCGCAAACAGTGAGAAGGCTCTAGAGCAGGGGTCTCAAACACGCGGCCCGCGGGCCGCATGCGGCCCGCAAGAGCATCTTGTGCGGCCCGCGAAGCACTTACCGGCGTCTAAAAAAA
The DNA here is from genome assembly GCA_033557465.1 of Ichthyophis bannanicus. Lineage (NCBI taxonomy): Eukaryota > Metazoa > Chordata > Amphibia > Gymnophiona > Ichthyophiidae > Ichthyophis > Ichthyophis bannanicus. The sequence goes on along the minus strand of CM066042.1, from coordinate 263,438,271 downwards.
AAAAAATTCCAAACTTGCCGCCGCAGTATTAAGCGTCCCGCGGGCCCCTCTGCCTGCTCTGAGTCCTCTCCTCCCTGCAGCATCAGCTCCAAAAGCGGCGGCTTTCAGAGCCGCGAAGAGAGAGAGTTTCTCTCGCGCGGTTCTGAAGACTCTCTCGCTGCTCTTCAGAACCGCGCGAGAGAAACTCTCTCTCTTCGCGGCTCTGAAAAGCCGCCGCTTTTGGAACTGATGCTGCAGGGAGGAGAGGACTCAGAGCAGGCAGAGGGGCCCGCGGGACGCTTAATACTGTTGGCATTGTGGACCTAAAGAGGGCACTTTGGTCCATATACCTCGTTTCTATCCAGAAATTCAAACATCTTGTATCTCACGCGGAACTGCTATTGGAAAGGTGGGAGCTAAATACTCTTAAATAAATAAATGCTGACCAGCACTGTTTCAGATAGCCTGCAGCTGTTGTGACTTGATGTAACCAGATAATACATTTTAAAATAAAAAAAATACCAGTGGTCCGCATTGGGATCAGGGACTGACTGCTGCCAATAGTGGCTATGTTTTAAAAAAAATAATAGTCCCGGGTGTTTGCAGCTTCGGGGGCTGCTGAGAATAGATTCCGGTTTGTTTTTTTTTAAATATGGAGAGTGCTGAGCCGGGAGCAAAGGTCTTGGGTGAGCCATGTTCCTGCGCCTGTCACCGGGCCTTGCTCCACGTGTGGCTGGTGGTGGCAATTGCAGGATCGGAGCAGCAGGAGCACTGCGGCAGCTCCCGATCTTAGCAGAAGAGGCAGGGGGAAGAGTGGAGGCATGACTGGCCGCGATCCTCATGGCTCCCACAGGAGAAGGGCCGCAGAGCTCATGGCTTCTCCTGGGGCTGCCGGGGGATCGTGGTCCTCATTTTGGTTGAAGGAGTGGCTGAAGTGGTGCCGGGTCTTCCATGGGTGTGGCCCTCTTCCATGAGTGTGGCCCTCTTCCATGAGTGTGGTCCTCTTCCATGAGGTTGGACCACGGATCGCGGCTGGAGCAATGTCAGCATTGGATCTGCTGTTGCTCATGGGACTGGCTGACGGCATCAGGACTTACAGTAGATGGTGGCAGGATAGGGGAGCAGCATTGGGGGCTCCAGAGCAGGAGAATGCAGGCAATGCTAGGCACGGCTAGGTCTAGTGAATTCTGGAGGGGGAGCCAGTCTTAAAGGGGCCAGCAGACTCTTCTGGGTGCAGGGTTCAGGTGCCGCGGCGGAAGGGTGAGAGCGATCGGGACAGCAGTAGTAGTTCCTAATGTGCCTGGCGGTTGGCACTGGATTATAGTAATGTAGAAATCTTTTAGTCTTTCTTTATTCATGCACTTATTAAGAGGCATGTTTACTAAAAGTTAGGGTATGGTAACATTATGCAAATATTTATGCAAATGAGGTCCCTTATGCAAATGAGGTCCCACGTCTCATGCGGCCCCCGGGTTATTTTACAAGTCCTCATTTGGCCCTCAAAGCAATTTGAGTTTGAGACCCCTGCTCTAGAGGCTGTTGATTTAGAGCATTTCGTAAGGAGTTTCGGAAGGTCTATGGAGTTTAATGCAGTCGATTTCCTGGATCTGTTAGTTGGAGTAACATGTATCAAGTTGCTGATAGGTGATAAAGATGGGCTCTTTGCAGCTTTAAAAGTCATGACAAGGGTTTTATATAGGGTTCTGGCCTGGAGGGGTAACCAGTGTAAACTCATCAATATTGGAGTTATATGCTCTGAGCGTGGAGCACCTACGAGAATTCTCGCGGCCGCATTCATGGCCAGACAGAGGGGATTTAGAGTAGATTGTGGGAGACCGTGTAGTATAATATTGGCAAAATCCAAATGTGGTAGTACCAAGGCTTGGAAGATAGTGCGGAAGTCGGAGTAATCAAGAAGAGGACGGAGATTCCGAAGGGATCTAATCTTTTGGTAAATTGTGTTTGTTGCTTTCTTGATGTGTGCTGACATATCAAGCCGCTGATCTAATGTAATCCCTAGGTATCGGATTGTTGGTTGTGCCTTCAACTCAATGTTGTTTACTTGTAATGAGGTGGGGGGTATGAATGTTGGATTCAGTGTAAAGAATAGGACTTCTGTTTTGTTGTGATTTATACGGAGATTCTGTTTGATGAGCCAGTTAGATACAGCTTCGAAGCAATGAACTATTGATGTAAAGTCTGGTTGTTTTATATTGAATGGAGCATACATCAGGATGTCATCAGCATATGCTAGACATTGAATATTGAATGTACGTATCAAAGCACAGATTGGTTGCATATAGATATTGAACATTTTTGCTTATTTATTTTGGATTTAGCCGATCCCATCGCAGTACATAAGGGTATATCCATGTCCTCAGAAAGCTTACAATCTAAGAGCTCAATTTACTTAAAAGGTGCTACTGCACACCAAATTAAAATTACACTTACCTGGTAATTGTAGTTCCTGGAGGGTCCAGTTTAGTCCTCCACATCCGGGTAGTGTACCTCCTCCTGCAGCACGGAGACTGGACCAATCAGAATCTTGCTCTCATGATGTATCCTGCTGGAGCTCCCATCAGCCCCCCAGTGAACTAGTAACAAAGCAGACTTAAAGAAGCAACACATGAAAGAAGTAAATATAGTAAAGCTTATCATAATCAAATCCCTTTACAGTGACAATGACTCCCTCCCCAAATGAGGAAGCCAAGACTCTGCACAGCGCTTTGGCCGGCCACCCGACACAGCAGTAAGCAACCGATCAAAAAAGGCACCGACTGCACCTAGTAATACGGAGAAGCCCTAGAAACCCCCACCAGAAGGGATCCTCCAAAATGTCTCATAGAACTCACCGTCGCTCTGCCGAGCGCGCGCCGGATGAAAAGAAAGTAATAAAGAGAAGGGAGGGAAGGAGGACTAAACTGGACCCTCCAGGAACTACAATTACCAGGTAAGTGTAATTTTCATTTCCTGAGTGGTCCTCAAGTTTAGTCCTCCACATCCGGGATGTAACAGAGCAGTTAGGAACGGGCGGGACCCTGTAAACCGGCACGCAAAACCGCCGACCCAAAACAAGAATCCCGAGCGTCTAACACGTCCAACCGGTAGTGCTTGCTGAAAGCATGGAGAGACGACCAAGTAGCCGCCTTGCAAATCTCAACTGGCGGAACCAGACTATGTTCTGCCCACGACGTCGCTTGCGCTCTGGTAGAGTGAGCCCGTAAACCCAATGGAACCACACGCCCTTGCACAATATAAGCGGAGGAAATCGCCTCTTTAATCCACCGAGAGATAGATGACTTTGCCGCAGCTTCGCCTTCCCGGACCCCGCCAAAGAGGACAAACAAGCGATCCGACTTGCGGAAGGTTTCCGAAACCTTTAAATAACGACGTAGAACCCGTCGAACATCAAGGCGATGCAATTCCGCCTCCGAATCGCTCGCCGAGTCAGAGTGAAACACCGGAAGAAAGACGGACTGATTCAGATGAAAAGGAGATACCACCTTCGGAAGAAAGGACGGAACTGGCCTCAACACTACTCGATCTCTAGAAAAGGATAAGAATGGTTCCCTACAGGAAAGCGCCTGCAACTCCGAAATGCGCCTTGTCGAATAAATGGCCACTAGAAAGACAATCTTTAGGGTCAGATCCTTGACCGACGCTTGCCGGAGCGGTTCAAAGGGCGAACGAGCCAAGGCTTGCAGGACCAGATTCAAATCCCAAGGAGGAATAATGACCCTGCGCGAAGGTCGAAGACGGAAAACTGCCTTCAGAAACCGTCGGACGTCCGCGTGCATCCCCAGAGAAACTCCAAGCACCTTGCCTCTGTAGCACGCGAGAGCCGCCAGCTGAACCTTTAAGGAACTGGCGGCTAGTCCTTTATCAAAACCGTCTTGCAAGAAACTGAGAATCATGGAAATAGAAGCCGTTGCCGCCCGAATCCTATGGCACGAACACCAGTCCTCAAAAATACGCCACACGCGGACGTACGTGAGGGAAGTGGACAATTTGCGAGCTCGCAGCAGTGTAGAGATAACCGATGAAGAATAGCCCTTCTTCCTCAACCGAGCCCTCTCAATGGCCAAACCGTAAGCGAGAACCAAGCCACGTGAGGCATCCGCAGGGGTTCCTGAACCAGCAGATCCGGCAGGGCTGGAAGCCTCCAGGGAAGCCCGTCGACCAAGCGAACCAGATCCGCATACCAGGGATGCCTGGGCCAATCCGGAGCCACAAGGAGCACCCGTCCGCGATGCGCCTCGATGCGCTGGATCACCCTGCCGATCAACGCCCATGGCGGGAAGACATAGAGGAGCCCATCTGTCGGCCAAGGCTGAATGAGGGCGTCTATCCCCTCGGACATGCGTTCTCTCCGCCTGCTGTAGAACCGTCCTGTCTTGGCCGTCTGAAACGTTGCCATGAGGTCCATCAGCGGAGGACCCCACCGGCCAACTATCTGCGCGAAGATCTGCGGGTGCAGCTCCCACTCTCCGGGATCTACATGCACCCTGCTGAGAAAATCTGCCATGACATTGTCTTTTCCCGCGATATGTGCCGCCGAAATCGCCGACAGACGAAGCTCGACCCACTGGAACAACGCTTCTGCCTCGTCCTCCAAGGCCACGCTTCCTGTGCCGCCTTGCCGGTTGATGTACGCTACCGTCGCCGAATTGTCCGAGAGTATTTGGACCGCTCGTCCCTGCAGAGCCATCTCGAAGGCCTCCAGCACTCTCCGCACTGCCCGAAGCTCGAGCCAATTGATCGACCATGAGGCTTCCTGGGCTGACCATGTCCCCTGCGCGAAACAACCCTCGCAGTGGGCACCCCAGCCGAGCAGACTGGCATCCGTTATCACCGGAACCCACCGAGGCTGTTCCAGGGGCAGACCCGCTTGCAACGTTCGGGGACACCTCCACCACCGCAGCGCCCTACAAACACGGGTCGGACAAGGCAACCGTTTGTTGAGCGACTCCGTTTGGTTCGACCAATGACGCAATAGGGCTCTCTGGAGCGGACACATGTGAAACCTGGCCCAGGGAACAACCTCTAGAGTAGCCGCCATCGTCCCCAACAAGCGCAGGTACCACCAAGCAGAAGGTGCGGTCATTCCGAGGAAAGAGCACACGAGACTGAGCAAGGCCTGAACACGCCGGGGCGGTAAGCAAACTAACCCTCTCGCTGTGTCGAACTGAACCCCGAGATATTCGAGACACTGCGTCGGCACTAACTGACTTTTCTTCGCATTGACCACCCAGCCGAGAGATTGTAGAAGAGTGACCACTTTCCTTGTAGCCTGCAAGCTCTCCTCTTTGGATTTTGCTCGAATCAACCAATCGTCCAGGTAAGGGTGGACCAGGACGCCTTTCTGCCGCAAGGCAGCGGCCACTACTACCATGATCTTGGTGAAAGTACACGGAGCCGTCGCCAATCCGAAATTGAAAGTGCCCCCATGGGAACGCGAACCGTAGGAAACGCTGATGCACCGATCGGATAGGAATGTGCAAATAAGCCTCGGACAGATCCAGAGAAGTAAGGAACTCCACTTGACGTACCGCCACGATGACAGATCACAGTGTTTCCATGCGGAAATGGGGCACGCAGAGACAACGATTGACGCCCTTGAGATCGAGAATAGGACGGAGGGACCCGTCTTTCTTTGGCACCACGAAATAAATGGAGTAGGGCCCCAGCCTGCGCTCGGCCGCCGGAACGGGAACCACTGCTCCCAAGGCGAGAAGACGATCTAACGTTAACCGAATAGCTTGCTCCTTGAGCTGGCCTTTGCTGGCAGACAGAACGAAGGAATCTCGAAGGGGGCATGCAAACTCCAGGGCGTAGCCTTCCCGGACGATCTCCAATACCCACTGATCTGAAGTTATCCGAGCCCAGGCAGGCAGAAAATGCCGAAGCCGACCCCCGATAACAGGACAGTCCTGCGGAATCTGCCTGGCGTCACTGCGGCTTGCGGGAAAAGGAGGATGAAGACGAAGAGGCGGCAGAGGCAAACCCTCTGCCCGCTCCCTGGAAGCCGCGAAACCCCTGAGAGCGGTACCCAAACCTACCACGCTGGGAACTCCACAGACGGGACGACCGAAACCTCCGAAAGTCCCGAGACGGACCTCGAGGGGCCGACGAAGACCTACCAAGCTTAGGCTTATCTTCCAGGAGCCGGCCACCTTTCGAGTCCCCTAGATTTTTCACCAACTTATCCAGATCCTCGCCAAACAACAACTTCCCCTTAAAGGGTAATTTACTGAGGCGGGACTTAGATGAAGCGTCAGCAGCCCAATTTCTCAACCAAATGGACCTGCGTGCCGCGACCAAGGAAGCCATACTATTAGCCAATGTCCTAATCAAATCATAATGAACATCCGCCAAGTAAGCTGACCCAGATTCCAAACGGGTCACTTCTAACAACTTTTCCTGGTCTAATCTGGAATCATGACCTAAACGCTGAGCCCATCTTAAACACGCTCGAGCCACCCAGGCACCACAAATAGACGCTTGCAGAGACAAGGCATTAGTTTCAAAGGCCTGCTTTAACAAACCGTCCACTTTCCTATCCTGCGTATCCTTCAAGGCCGCACTGCCTTCGACTGGAATCGTAGTCTTCTTGGTGACCGCGGATACTAGAGCGTCAATGCGCGGTGATTTAAACCGGTCCTTATCCTTGTCCGCTAGAGGATACAACCGGTTCATCGTACGAATGCCCTTCAGACCGGATTCGGGCTGATCCCATTCAGTCTGAATCATCTGAGTCACCACACGATGCACAGGAAAAACTACCTGAGAATCCCGGACGGCTTGTATGAGGGGATCTTCCTCCTCCGCCGAGGGAACTGAAGCAAGATTGAGCGTCTGAAGAGACTCTGTAATTAACGGAACTAATTTCTCTCTCCGAAAAACGCAAATGATCCGGGCCTGATCTTCGGGATCGGGGATTTCTCCCTCTTCTAATTCCTCACCGATGTCCTCGGCATCCACCGCGAGCTCAGGGTCCTGCCAGTCGACGTCCTCACTCTCAAAGGAGAGGCGAGAGCATTTAGTAGGCTTCAGGACCGTCTGCTGCCCCTCGTCACCCAAACGGGAGGGGAGGGACAACAGAGAAGCCCCGGCCTCTGGCAGCGTGCCCAGATGGCCCAAGCGGAACGCCTGATGCATCAAAAGAACAAAATCTGGTGAAAAATCCAGCGAGGAAGAAGCTGATACACCCTCGGACAAGGGAACCCCCTGCCCCTTGGACGCCACAGGGGAAAGGGGAGCATGAGTACCAGGGGATGACCCCCTGTCAATCTGCCGGGCAGGACTAACAGGCTCCAACAAAGTCTTGCCTTCCATGTGCGGTTCAAGTTCAGGGGAGACGGACATGCAGCCTTTACAAACCCCTGAGTCCGACAGAGCCCCTCTGCGGGACCCGCAGACTAAGCACTGCGGCCTTGTAGACATGGAGACAAGGAGTCACGAGGCCAAACAGGAACAAAAACCTGTGAAAAGGAGTTTTCTTTTTTTTTTTTTCTCCTTTTTTTTTTTTTGTTGTGCTAGCAGCGTTATAAACCAAACCTAGGTGAACAAGGACCGCAAGTTAGGAAAAAATAACAATGCCGGCACCCACTGAAACCCCTTAGCGCAGAAACTCAGAACCACGAGAAAAAAGCGGGAAACAGAAAAAAAACCGCCGGCGCGAACAAAATGGCCGCCGGCACGGACAGGGGAAGAAAGAAAACGGCGGGAAAAACAGCACTGATTACAGCGCGATCAGCAACCCGTCGAAAAACAACAAATAATAAAAAAGAAATAAAAATGGTGAAAAGCACTGTCGGTGCTTAAAGAGACTCACCCCTGGATGCCGGAGGGCCGATCGCCGAAAAACCGCTGAGTTAAGGGAGCACTGCCGGACAGCCCCGATGAGCGTGAGAGAAGCTAATCCAAAGCGGCAGCACGCTAAAGCCGTGAAAGCCTACAGCCAGCGTGACCCACCAGAAAAGGGGCTGCCAAAACCAGATCTCACCTCCGTACAGTCTAGGAGGGAGAGCTACAGTAAACGCTGCCTTCAGTCCCGTACAGACGGCTGAGAGAAGGAGTGCAGGCTCGGCTCCTCAAGCGGCCCCCCCTCAGGCACTGAAAGTGGAAATTTAAAGGGACAGCTAACAAAAGAAAAGAAATATAGTAGTAAAAAGAAAATAGAAACCCCAAGGAAATTTAACTAGTGTTGCCTCAAAGTCACTAAGTGAGCCCAGTACTAGGCTCACAAGTCCTCCTGCTGCACGGAGACTGGACACACTGGGGGGCTGATGGGAGCTCCAGCAGGATACATCATGAGAACAAGATTCTGATTGGTCCAGTCTCCGTGCTGCAGGAGGAGGTACACTACCCGGATGTGGAGGACTAAACTGGAGGACCGCTCAGGAACAGATATTTGCACACATTATTTACTGCAGGCCCCATGTTATGCAATTAGACCTATGTTTATGTTTATTTATTTGATATACCGCCATTCTGTAAAAATCAAAGCGATTTACAATATTCAAATATACAGAGAGAGCCAAAGGCCAGAAACGTAGAAAAGAAATTACAATAAGTGACAGGATAGCAGATAGTAATCAGGCACACTACTAGACAGAGAAGGAAAACAGTGATGAAGGGTTGGGAAAGGCAAGATCACACAAGCGGGGAGGGAAGGTCAAAGGCTAAGGAGAAGAGGTGGGTTTTCAGGTTCTTCTTAAAAGCGGTTCAAGCCTGAGGGAGGTGGGAGGGTGGTTCAAGGCAATCTGCTGCCTGAAGCGGATGAGATGGCGCCCCCGGCAGAAAGGGGTGGGGGGGGGGGGCTTTCTCAAAATTCCAATCAGAAACTGAACGAAACCAAAAAGACGATTAGATTATATAGAAACATAGAAACATAGAAATATGACGACAGAAAAAGACCACATGGCCTATCTAGTCTGTCCTTCCATAACAACTACAACAGTCCACTCTTTGCCTTTAGAGATCCTCTGTGTTGGTCCCATGCTTTCTTGAATTCAGTTACTGTCCTCATCTCTACCACCTCCACTGGGAGACTATTCCACGGATCCACTACTCTTTCCGTAAAGAAATATTTCCGCATATCACTCCTGAATCTATCTCCCTTCACCCTCATCCCATGTCCCCTCGTAGCAGAACTTGCTTTCAATTGAAAGAGGCTCTCTCCCTGAACATTTATGCCACGGAGGTATTTAAACATCTCAATCATATCACCTCTATCCCGCCTTTCCTCTAAGGTGTACATATTAAGATCCTTAAGTCTGTCCTCATATGCTTTATAATGAAGCCCATTAATCATTTTGGTAGCAACCCTCTGCACCGACTCCATCCTGTTCACATCCTTTTGAAGGTGCGGTCTCCAGAATTGCACACCATACTCCAAATGAGGTCGCACCAAAGACTTATACAGAGGCATTATCACCTCCTTTTTTCTGCTAGCCATTCCTCTCCGTATGCACCCAAGCATCCTTCTAGCTTTTGCTGTCGCCTTTTCCACCTGTTTAGCTACTTTAAGATCATCAGACACAACCACGCCTAGGTCCCGCTCTTCTTTAGTGGACAAAAGTACTTCACCTCCTATACTGTATTGCTCCCTTGGATTGCTGCAGCCCAAATGCATGACCTTACATTTTTTAACATTAAATCCCAGCTGCCAAATTCTAGACCATTCTTCAAGCTTAGCTAGATCCCTCCTCATGTTATCTACCCCTTCCTGGGTGTCTACTCTATTGCAGATTTTGGTATCATCTGCAAAGAGGCAAACCTTACCCGACAGCCCTTCCGCTATATCACTAACAAAGATGTTAAAAAGAATCGGACCAAGGACAGATCCCTGGGGCACACCACTGGTAACATCCTTCTCCTCAGAGTGAGCTCCATTTACTTGTACTCTTTGTCGCCTCCCACCCAACCAATTTCTAACCCAAGCAGTAACTTTAGGGTCCATCCCTAGGGTGCTCAGTTTGTTTATAAGTCGCCTGTGAGGAACAGTGTCAAAGGCTTTACGGAAATCTAAATACACCACATCTAGAGCTCTCCCTCGGTCCAACTCCCTGGTCACCCAATCAAAAAAATCAATCAGATTTGTCTGACAAGACCTGCCTCTGGTGAATCCATGCTGCCTCGGATCCTGTAATCCGCTGGACTCCAGAAACCTCACTATTTTCTCTTTCAGCAGCGTTTCCAATAATTTACTCACCACCGAAGTTAAACTAACCGGCCTGTAGTTTTCAACCACATCCTTACTTCCGCTTTTGTGTAAAGGCACCACATGAGCCTCTCTCCAGTCCTTTGGCACCACTCCTGACTCCAACGAGGCATTGAAAAGGTCAGTCAGTGGAGCTGCTAGAACGTCCCCAAGTTCCCTCAGTATTCTAGGGTGTATCCCATCCGGTCCCATCGCTTTGTCTACTTTAAGTTGAGCTAGTTTCTCACGAACACAGTCTTCTGAAAATAGTTCAAGATGTCCCTCGCTTCTGTTCTTATTTGTGGGTGTTTTCTGAGGTCCTGCTCCTGGTTCTTCATCTGTGAACACAGAACAAAAATATTTGTTAAGCAATTCCGCTTTATCCTTATCAGCTTCTACACATTCCCCCCCTGCACCCTTGAGTCTGACAATACCACTTTTGCTCTTCCTCTTCTCACTAATATATCTGAAAAATGCCTTATCCCCCCATTTTATTGCATTGGCTATTTCCTCCTCCTTTTGATTCTTTGCCTTCTTGACTACTTTGCTAGCTTCTCTAAGTTTTTCCATATACAGATGCCTGTCTTCTGCTCTCTGTGATCTCTTGTATTTCATGAAGGCCTCCCTCTTTTTCTTCACTTTTTCAGCTACTTCCTTCGAAAACCATAGCGGTCTCCTGTTCCTTTTGCCTTTATTTACCATTTTAACAAAAAGGTTGGTTGCCCTTAAAATACCCCCTTTCAGTTTTGCCCACTGTTTTGCAAGTAAATGCAAGATGTTTGCACATCAAGGAACTAAAAGAGAGCGAGAATCACAGCACAGTTTATAAAACTAAATTAGAACTCATTTTTATTTTGTTATAAACTGCGTTATGATTCTTGATTTTTCTTTTTGAACATATATTTTGCATCCACAGAATCCCCTTCAATAGTGGGTGCAGAGCAGAACCAGGATATTCACCCACAGAACTCAGTATCTTAAAAAAAAAATACCCTGATTCTGATCATCTCACTAACAACAACAAACATTCTCCAGTACCAGGCATATTGTGAATTAATACAAAACCCTACAAAAAAGTCTATACAGCAAATTACCATATTACCAAATTACTATATCAGCACCAACTTCCAAAACTCACATAAGGAGTCCATCCAAAAAAAGCATCACTGTAAATAGTACAGTGGGCCCTGGTACATTCAAATACCTATTTGAAAAGCTGAACAATTCAGATTACTACAGTACAGATCCCTACATACAAACTCCATGATAACAGAACACCTGGTCTTGGTCACACACTCAAACACAGACCCTCACCAAGCACAGAATAAGTGACTATAACCTAAAAACAAAAATATGCAGATAAAAATTAAACTGCAACCCCAAGAAGCCAGATTCTGCATACAGTGCAATACCAGAGAAATAGAAAGAGATGCATTTCCATGTGTTGTATAAAATATACAGTTTGGTTGCAGAGTGTTATAGACGGGACTCTTTACTCAGATAAGTGAATTGTTTAAACATACGGCTTGAAAGCTGAGCTCTTACTGCATATGATTAAATGGACCAGACTTGCTGTAGTGGGTAACTCCTCACGCAGTCATTGTTCGACACAAAAAGTTTTAACATAAAATTGGTGGAGGGAGATTTCTACTTAGTTTGGTTAGGCCATCAAGGGTTTAGTTTAAAATATAAAGATAGCACCAAGTCAGATAATTACATTGAAAATAAAATTCTCTTTTAACTTTGTTGTCTGACCATTTTATTCTCTGATCATGTAGGTCCCAGTCTGAGGTTTCTGCTTTCCTCTATCTCCCAGTGATGCAGGGCCATGTGCGGAGACTCACTGCAGCATCATGTACATAAATTTAGTATACTTTATTTTTAAATGTATATGCTACCCATCTAAAATCCTAAGTGGCTTCTAAACATACACATGTAATTTAGTATAACAGATGTTACAATAAAACAAACATAATAACAAAACATTAAATTTGATTAATGAAAAGCCACTTACACAGCAACCCCCCCCCCATCAAACCATTATAAGTATCTGCACAACAGATGTATTTTGCTTTCACCAGTTTATTGATGATGAGGGAAGATATCAAATGAGAAACTAATTCTGGTAGCCATGAATTCAAAATGCTGGATTGGATTGTGCTAGAGCTGAAAAAGTCCGGAATTCAGCAGCGGTGAAGCTATCAGGCTACTAAATAAAATTAAACTGAGATGTTCCCTTAAAATTTGAAATTTCCTTGAATATGAACTAACAAAATATTTTAAATTTCAATCTAGCATCATGAAGAATGCAAAACTGCAAATATCAAAAACAATACATATTCCAGTACCTCCCCCCCCCCCAACCAACAGTTGACCTCACTAAGAACCCAGAGTACAGAACCCATAGAGCAAATCTACTATTCCATAACAGCACTAGCTTCCAAAACTCACACAACATGGAGCAGGGGCGGCCCAAGGGGGGTGCGGGGCCATGTGCGGAGACTCGGTGCGGGGCCTCATTTGCATAAGGGGCCTCATTTGCATAAATATTTGCATAATGTTACCATATACTAACTTTTAGTAAACGTGCCTCTTAATGAGTGTATGGATAAAGAAAGACTAAAAGATTTCTACATTACTATAATTCAGTGCCAACTGCCAGACACATTAGGAACTACTACAAACACTGCCCATTTAGAACCCATAGCAAACCCGCCGTATCCTAACAGCACTACCAGAACTCACAAAGCACCATACTCTACCAATCAAAAGGCAACACTGCAAATATTAAACCAATACATTTCAGAGAACAAGAATACATGACCTACTGGGGAAAGAGTACAAGTGGCAATGTCAAATAGGAATTATATAAACAGAACACCTCAGCTCGGTTACACATGCAGAACATAGACCATCACCAAACAAGTAATCACAATTTAGAAACAGGAAGACAATAATTAAACTGGGAATCCCAAAAGCCAAACTTGGAATGTACAACACTGTAGAAATAAAACTATACATTAATTTGCTCTTGTACTAAACAAAGCGCAGACGTTAATGATGCACATTTACCAGAGCTGACATATTCCAATTAATAAATTCAAAATAAAGAGATTTTTCTACCTTTTGTGCATTTTTTTTCAGCTGCAATTGCTCCAGCCACTTTCTTCTGGTTTCTTCGTGTCTTCTGCTAACTCTCCATCGTCTGCTGTCCATTTGTCCTTTCTTCTCTCTTCTAGTTTTTTTTCCATTCTCTCTCTACATCTGCTTTAACATACTAATCTTTCTCCTTTTGCTCTTTCCTCATTCCTATTTCATCCACTCAAATTTTACCCCTCCATCCTCAATCCCCACTTACTCTCCCAATACCCGGCCAATTGTAGATTTTTTATCCTTCCCACACAAAATATTTTTCCCTTCTCCATTTTACTCTTCCAGCCCCATCCCATTCTAATCCTCCCACAACATCAGCTCCCTTCTAGTTCCAGCCTCACCCAGCATCCATTCCCTTCTAGTCCCTGCATCAGCCCATTTCCAGTCCTAGCCACCCATCAGCCCATTTCCAGTCCTAGCAACCCCTCCAACCCAATACCAGTCCTAGCCCCCCCATCAACCCACTTCCAGTCCTAACCTCCTATCACCCCATTTTCAGTTTAAGCCCCCCATAACCCATTACCAGTCCTAACCCCCATCAGCCCACTTCCAGTCCTAACCCCATCAACCCATTTCCAGTCAGCCCCCCATAGCCCATTGCCAGTCCTAACCCCCCTCCCCCATCAGCCCACAGCCTATTACCAGTCCTAACCCCATCAGCCCACCTCAAGTCCTAACCCCTCCCCATCAGCCCATTTCCTGTCCTAGCCCCCCCATAGCCCATTATCAGTCCTAGCCCCCCCATAGCCCCCCCCAGGGGCTGATGGGAAATTTCCCATCTGCCCCTGCAGGCTTAACAGAGATGCGAGGGAGACACTCTCCGTTCGCGACTCTCAAAGCAGGCACAGAGAGGCTCAGCCGTCATGGAGGGAGGGAGGGAGGGATTCAGCCGGGCAGAGGGGGCCCCGCGGGACAATCCATTCTGCTGCTGCTGCTGCTGCTGCTGCTGCGGCGGCAGCAGTAGCAGCCAGCATTTTTTTTTTAAATTTAATTTTGAAAAAAGCAGAATGTTCTTTGCGCAGGGCCCTGTGCAAAAAACATTCTTGCTCAATGGACGGGCCGGCCCTGACATGGAGCGTACCCAGAAAAGGGCACCACCATAAATACTGCACTGGGCCCTAGAACATCCATATTCCCATTCACAAAACTGAACAAGCCAGATTACTACAGCTCCCTACATAGAAACTCCATGGTAACAGAACATGTAGCCTCGGTCACACATGCAGAACAGAGATAGATCTTCAAGTAGGGAATATCTTAGCACAAATTAAAAACAGACATACATGTAGTAAAAAAAAAATGCTTTTACCCATTACTGTTAGGTTTACTGGATTTCTTTCCCAAAATTATACTTTACTACAAAGTGAGGTGAGAGAAAGAATTCTCACACAAAGGTATCTGCATTGTCAGCAGAAACTAGCACAATGGCTTAGCGCAAGTAGCCTGAGTGCAACTAATGCCACCTCAGTGGGTAGCCTTAGTTGCACTAGCAGCTGTTTTGCCAAGCTGAAATCCGGTAACTGCAGGGGAATAAAACCGCCTCCCTGCAGTTAGCCTATGGCCCTGCGTAATCAAACTCTGGAATTAGTTACCAGAGGATACAGTAAAAGTGTAGCTGGGTTGAAAAAAGGTTTGGACAAGTTCCTGGAGGAAAGGTTCATAAACTATTATTAAAGAGGACTTGGGAAATCCACTGCTTGCCCTAGGACAAGCATTGTGGAACCTGTGTGCCTTTTTGGGAACCTGCCAGGTACTTGTGACCTGGATTGGCCACTGTTAGAAACAGGATACTGGACTTGATGGAACTTAGATTGACCCAGTATAGCATTTCTTATGTTCATATGTTATTAATGCAGAGCCTGGGAAACATGCTGCTAAATATGCCAAACAAGAGGGGATCAACAGCATCCATGCAGCATCTCCCAATTCCACAAAAGCAAGAGTGAATTGGCACCCCAACACAGCGCTTCCCACCCTATGAAAAACAAGAGGGACTTTGTGACCCCAATACAACACCTTCCACTCCAACATAAACAAGAAGGGCTTAGCAACCCCACTATAACTCCTGAAACTGCACACTGAAGCAGCATGGTGTTAATGTAAATTTATATTCTGTAAAAAACAAAGGACATGCAAGATGCTCGCACACCAAGGAACTAAAAGAAAAAGTGAGAACTACAGCATAGTTTATAAAACCAAATTATAACTCCTTTTATTCTATTATAAACTGCATTATGGTTCTCACTTTTTATTTTTGAATATATATTCTGCATCCACAGAAACCTCTCCCTCGACAATGAATGCAGAGCAGAAGTAGGACATTCACCCACAGAACTAAATATATTTTTAAAAAATCTGATTCTGGTCATCTCACTTACAAACATTCTCCAGTACTAGGCATACTGGGAACTAATATAAAACCCCATAGAAGTCACCTAAGATCTACTAAGCCAAATCTACCATACCATACCAGCATAAACTTCCAAAACTCATACAAGGGACCTACCCAGAAAAAAGCAGCACCAACTTCCAAAACTCACATAAGGAGTCCATCCAAGAAAGCATCACTATAAATACTGCAGCAGGACCTAGAACATCCATACACCTATTTGAAAAGCTGAACAAATCAAATTACTACAGTATAGTATAGAACCCTATGTACAAACTCCATGTTAACAGAACAACTGGCCTCAGTCACACATTCGGAATAAGTGACTACAACCTAAAGTAAAAATAAAAATATGTAGATAAAAATTAAACTGAAACCCCAAGACTGCACATGTAGTGCAACATCAGATAAACAAGAGATACTGTGTAAAATATAAAGAGAACACAAAGTCCCTTCACTAAAATGAAAATAACTTTTTCTACCTTTGTCGTCTGACCATTTTATTCTCTGATCATGTTGGTCCCGATCTGAGGCTTCTGCTTTCCTGTCTTCTCTTAGCTCTCTTTCTATGGTCTATGGTCCATCTGCCATTTCTTATCTCTTCTTTTGTTTTTTTCACTTCCTTCCATTATCCTATTTCCAGTCCCGGTAACCTTCCCCAGTTTCAGCCCTCCCTCCCAGTACCTTCCAATGTCAACCGCCTTGCATTCCCAGGACTGCCTCTGGTGTCCACTTCCTTCCAATCCCCCTCCTTCCCCACTGTCCAGCCCCTTCTAATCCAAATACCATTACAGCTCATTTCCACTCCCAGTGCCACCGCCCCTGTCAGTTCCCTTCCAGTCACCCTACCCTCTGTCCATTCCCCTTCCAGTGCCATCCCCATGTCTCAGCCCCCTTCCAGCCCCAGTGCTTCCTCCCTTCCAGTCTTCACTCTATTACTCAGCCACCTACCAGTCCCATCCCCAAGTGTCAGCTACCTTCCAGTCCACCTTCAGTAGCATCCCCAGGTGTCAGCTCCCTTCCAGCCCCTTCCTTCCCCCCCCCCATATCAGATCCCTTCCTGCCCCATCTCCCCCTGCATGTCAGCTTCTTTCCTGCTCCCTCTTTTCCCTTGCAGACCCTCTCAGCATCCACTCCCTTCTAGTCCCATTCTCCCATCCCCCTGCATCAGCCCATTTCCAGTTTAGCCCCCAGTCTTCTTCTAGGGCCAGCAGTTCTTTCCTCCCCTCACCCCCATCAGCCCATTTCCAGTTCTAGTCCTAGTCTTCTTCTAGTGCCAGCAGCTCTCTCCTCCCCTCCATCAGCCCATTTCCAGTCCCAGCCTATTTCCAGTCCTATCCCCCCCATCAGTCCAATTCCAGTCTGAGCCCCCCATCAGCCCATTACCAGTCCTAGCTGATTTCCAGTGCCAGCCCCCCAATCAGCCCATTTCCAGTGCTAGCCCCCCATCAGCTCATTACTAGTCCTAACCCCCTGATAAGCCCATTACTAGTCCTAACCCCCCTGATAAGCCCATTATCAGTCCTAGCCCCCCTAATCAGCCCATTTCCAGTCCTAGCCCTTCCTAATCAGCCTATTTCCAATCCAACTTCCCCAATTGGCCCATTACCAGACCTAGCATCCTTCCATCAGCCGCTAGCCTCCCTTAATTTATCATCCCTCCAGACTACACATACAAACTCATTCCTGGAGACAATGGAACAGATGGGATACCAACAAATAATACTCAACCCCACTCACAATAAGGGAAATATACTAGACATGGTGTTCCTCTCTAAGTCCCCCCCCCCCCACATAACGCAGGTCTCCTGGTCAGATCACTTTCTGATCCAATTTACATTTAACATACCGTTGCACTACCCTACCCAAGCATCTCTATTGAACCCTATAAACACCCAACGAACAACTAGATTTAAACCCTTTGATAAAGACACACTACTAAAAGCGATCACCACCCACTTCAATACCCCACAAACTGACCTCGACAAACTTACAAATCAATGGAACTCAGGAATAGCAAGAGCTGCAAAACCAACACCCAAACAGCAAACTAACTCATACAATCAGAGGGATGGTACACCCCAGATCTAGCTAGGATAAAAAAAGAGCTCAGAAAAACAGAACATAAATGGAGATCAAAAAGACCACAGATAATAAAGCACGTTACTTGTCAATGCTCACACACTACAAAGAGGCAATAAACACAGCAAAAAAGAACTATCACTCCAAAATATTAAATAAAGCCATAAATCGCCCAAGGGAGCTATTTGAACTGGTAAAATCGATTACCAAGCCCCCACAAGATAGCTATTTAAAAATTCCAATCCAGCCACAGACTCTAGATGATTTCTATGCCAACAAACTTAACCCCAAAGACAGCCCTAGCCCCTAGCCCCCCCCCCCCCCCGAAACCTTCAGCTGTGACTATTCCAAAAGCCTGGCAGACATTCCACACCACAGACACAAGACAAATCTTGTGTTTAATTTTGAGATTATATCTAACATCCCCACTAGATCCATATCCAGTCTCATGTATCAAAGCGCTGAAATCGGAAATGGCCCCTTTCCTACTAAACATAGTAAATCAATCCCTCCAACAAGGAATCATGCTGAGCAACCTCAAAAGATCTGTTATTCGACCTATACTAAAAAACAAAAGCCTAAACAAAGATGACCCTTCTGCATATAGACCAATTTCAAGCATCCCTTTTGTAGCTAAAACCATTGAGAAAGCAGTTCAATGTCAGCTCCAAGACTTCATAGATTCAACAGAAGCCTTAGACGAACAACGATATGGATTTCACCCTTTTCATGGAGTTGAAACACTCCTCTGAGTTCTGTTTGACAAATTAATACAGGGACTAGAAAACACCACAAAAGCGTTCGTTCTCATCTTCCTGGATATAACCGCCTCGTTTGACAGTGTAAATCATGGGACCCTCATATCAAGACTCAATACTCTAGGCATAAAAGGACTCACCCTTAAATGGTTTTCATCATACGTAACTAACCAAGTACATGTCCAAATCGATCAAAAAACGTCAACCACTTTCCCCCAAACACAGGGAATACCTCAAGGGTCAGCCTTATCAGCCCTCTTGTTTAATTTATACATAAAGCCAATCTGCACAATACTAAAAAAACCACAAAATAAATTATCACATATATGCTGACGACATTATGTTGTACACCCACCTAAACATAGTAAAGCACAGTTACTTACCTGTAACAGGTGATCTCTGGGAACAGCAGGAATAAGTCTTCACATATGGGTACGTCGGTACCGACGGAGTCTGCGCAGGAACGCTTCCCAGCGTCCAATCAAAACGCTTTTGGAAGCATCCCACCATGCCTGCGTGCTGCCTTCCCGTCTTCCCAACTGCCTCTCCTCAGTTAAGTTTTAAAGCTGAGACAAAGAGAGAGAGGAAAGGAAAGTTAGATGGAGAGATACAACTCCTAGGGGAGGTGGGTGGGTTATTCCTGCTGTTCCCAGAGATCACCTGTTACAGGTAAGTAACTGTGCTATCTCCAGGAACAAGCAGGAATGAGCCTTCACATATGGGGACTCCCAAGCTGAGATGCCCAGAGGGAGTCCTAGCATGTTGCGAATGTAGAAGAGCCATGCTACTCCCCAGAACCTCAGGCATCCTGGGGATGGAGGGTAGGAGTTGAATACAGAAAAGGTGCTGTGGAACAGCTGAACTAGAACAGGACCTCTGCAGAGAAGAACCCTGTAGAGAGGAGATCTAGTGGTAAAAATTGAGATATGGGCCTCCCTTGTTGGCATTGCAAAGTCTACTGAGGTTGATATGGATCTGTTAGAAGAACCATTGGAAAACCTCAAGGAGTACCTCACTGAGAAGTAGAGGTAAGAAAAGTAGAAAAACAAGTGGAGGTCAGAACCCCTCAGGGTGAAGAAATAGCCCCAGGGAGAAACTGGGGTAGGGAAAGAAAAATCCAATCCTAGGACCAAAAGAAAAAAGAGTCTGACCCAGCTGGACTGGCAGTAGAAACAGTCCATGTAGGAGAGAAAGGGTGTGGAAACCCCTGTATCTGATAAGAAGTTAAGGACAGACTTAGGAAGCGCTAAGCTTTAGATAAACTGAAGTTCCGCAATGTCTTTCCTGAATGGGTTAAGGAAAGAAAAAGGGTACATGGAGAACTTCAGGGGTACCTAACCCTGAAAGGTTATGGTAAGAAAAAGTTTGTTGATCACCACAGGAAGTGGTTATGTGTGTAGAACCCTAAGTATGCTGGTACAGCATTGATAGGGGTGGTGCCCATCTGTCAGGATCATATAGGAATGTATGAATATCTGAATGTAAACAGACAGATAGATAAGTATGTGGATAGCAAAGTTACTTACCTGTAACAGGTGATCTCTGGGAACAGCAGGAATAACTCTTCACATATGGGTACGTCGGTACCGACGGAGCCTGCGCGGGAACGCACCCCAGCGTCCCAAAAAAGGAAAGCTTTTGGGAGCAACCCACAGCGCCTGCGCGCTGCCTTCCCGCCTTTCCTAACCGCCTCTCTCCAGTTCGAGTTTTAAAGCTGAGACAAAGAGAGAGAGGAAAGGAAAGAAAGACAGAGAAATACAACTCCTAGGGGAGGTGGGTGGGTTGTGAAGACTTATTCCTGCTGTTCCCAGAGATCACCTGTTACAGGTAAGTAACTGTGCTATCTCCAGGAACAAGCAGGAATGAGTCTTCACATATGGGGACTCCCCAGCTAGAGATGCCTGGGAGATCCCCAAGGTTGTGAGACCCTGAGAAGGGCTCTACCCCCTCCCATGGATCTCAGGCATCTAACCAGGGATGGAGGGTAGGAGTTGATTAAGCATGGAACAGGTGTTTGAGAACAGCCTGACCAAACAAGGCATCCCGGCGGGAGTCCTTGTCCAAACAGTAATGGGCTGTGAAGGTATGAACCGAGGCCCAGGTGGCCGCTCGACAGATCTGGTCGATGGACACAGAATTTAGATGAGCCATAGAGGTTGCCATGGCCCTCACATTATGAGCTGTGACATGGCCCTCCAGAGAAAGGTTCTTACTCTGGTAGGTAAAGCACAGTTACTTACCTGTAACAGGTGATCTCTGGGAACAGCAGGAATAAGTATTCACATATGGGTACGTCGGTACCGACGGAGCCTGCACAGGAATGCTCCCCAGCATCCAATCAGAAAGCTTTTGGGAGCATCCCTCGCGCCTGCGCACTGCCTTCCCGCCTTTTCCACTGCCTCTCCTCAGTTGAGTTTCACAGCTGAGACAAAAGGAGAGAAAGAGGAAAGGAAGATAGATAGATAGATAGATACAACTCCTAGGGGAGGTGGGTGGGTTGTGAAGACTTATTCCTGCTGTTCCCAGAGATCACCTGTTACAGGTAAGTAACTGTGCTATCTCCAGGAACAAGCAGGAATGAGTCTTCACATATGGGGACTCCCTAGCTAGAGATGCCAGGGGGAGATCCCATAAAATGTGTGTCCCTGGATCAGGACTGCAGTACCCACACATGGATCTCCGGCATCCCATGAGGGATGGTGGGTAGGAGTTGAAAGGAGAGGAGCTGTAAGAAAACAGCAAAGCTAAGGACTACAGGAGAGGAGTCCTTGGTATGTATGATAAGTACCATTAAAATTATTTAATGAACAATCACAAAATGGATCTTACCTACTGGGTTGTAGGAAGTAGAGAACGTGATGGAGTCTACTGGAGATTCAGTAGAGGATCCTCAAGGTGACCTCACGCAGTGAGGGTGAAGGTCCAAATCTGGAATTGGCAGGTGCCCCAGGTGTCAACTGGGGTAGTATAAGAACGGCAGGTCTTCAATGGAAAGCTTTATGGAAAAAAGCTGAAAACTCTTTTAGCTACAGAGTCATTGACATTGAGGAGTAAAAGAGGAAGACTGACCGATTGGGACAACGAGCCCAGTGCTGGAGGGAAGATGGGGTATGGAAAAAAGCCCGTATTCCCAAAGAGGACAGATGTGTAAAGGGCTGAAAACTCAGAACTACTGCAGATCTACACTGTCTTTCCTAGCCGGTGAGAGATAGGAAAGATATTGAAGCATGATGCTTCAGGGATAGCGAGACCTAGAGTAAAATGGAAGCTGCTAGTACCACAGTAGTGGTTTTGTGCATAACAGCCCCTACATAGTGAGGGACAGTACGAAGATATGCAAACCCACTGTCTGGAACCTCTATGAAGGTAAAAACCCTTATAGCAGAGACAGTTAGGGAGATAGTATGTAGACATATCTACCTATAAAAACAGATATATAGATAGAGGGATATATATATATATATATATATATATATAGATAGATATATAGATATATATATTATATATAGGGGCATAACCCATGCACACACAGCTTACAGACATATGTATGTATAGAAATAGAGATATATACATACATGAATATGTAAACTTGAAAATACATATTTGCAACTAAGCCTCATAAGAACATTCATATGGAAGATGTGAAGGAGAAAGATTCATCTAATAACAAGGAGGTGGAACCTATTTGAAAAGATATATAGAGAATCTATTCCTCGTGGGCTAAGAGGGTGCAGGAATGCTATCCAGTGAAAAAACCAGGATGGTTGCGTGAAAAAACTGAGGATAATATCAGTCTGTAGAGAGCAAGTCGTGAGTTCTGTAGAACTCCGACATGGGAAATGGACAGAAAACGCATAGAGGGCGATACCAGGATGACCCACTGGAGGGACACAGGGGTATCATGCGTTACTAGTAGAATATGTGTTGTCCATGAGGAGTAGGATAGCATGAGGCCAAGCTGTAAGGAAAAAAGAGCAGATTCCTGCAGGATTGGGAAAGTCCTTGGACATTCACGCAGAAAAAGCTTATATCCTGTATTATAACAGGAGACAAGAGGGTGTGGAGAACCCTCACAGTTATGGAAAATGACTGATAAGCCTTTTCTACTATATGGAATAGTCATCAGAGACAAAGTTCAATGTTCTCTAGCAAGGACCCATAGTAGAAAGCTTCTCTGAAGATTGCAGAGAGCATTATGCAGGAGAATTAGGAGATAAAACTGACTGTAGGTCAGCTGTGTTGCCAAATCCAAGGAAATGGAGATGGCCAGAAAGAAGATAATGTAAGAAGCCTGAAGTGAGTAGGATTATTCAAGATAGATGAGGACTATATGATAATTACACTTACCTGGTAATTGTAGTTCCTTTAGTGACGACAGTTCAGTCCTCTACCTCTGGGTTGTCAATCTCCTCCTGCACCTAGGAGACTGGTATGTCAGAATGACATCACTGGATATAGCCTGCTTCACTCCCACTTGCATCCCAGTGTGAACTATAACAAAGCAGACTCAAAGGAGCAACAAATAAGTAGCTAAATAGAAAAACATTCTCAGTACAAAGATTCCCCCCCTTCCGACCAGGCTTTCTTACCACCTGCCGGGCGGGACAAACAAGGGAAAGGAAAGGAAGGAAACCAGACTCACCTGTAAAACTCTTTGGCACGGCACCAAGCTGGAAACCTCCTATAAACATCCGGGCGGGAAGGAGGACTGAACTGTCGTCACTAAAGGAACTACAATTACCAGGTAAGTGTAATTATCATTTCCTTATCGTTCCTCCAGTTCAGTCCTCTACCTCTGGGATGTACCAGAGCAGTAATCAATGGGAGGGACCTTTCCAGCCAGCAGTCAAAACCGCCAAGCCGAAACGAGCATCTGAAGCCGCAGCAACATCCAGAAGGTAATGTTTGCTGAACGTATGCAGAGACGACCAAGTCGCCGCCCTACAAATGTCTCCCGGGGGAACCAAGCTAAGCTCCGCCCAAGACGAAGCTTGCGACCTGGTAGAATGCGCCCTGAGCCCCAGAGGCACAACACGCCCCCTAAGCAAATATGCGGACGCAATCGCTTCCTTAAGCCAGCGGGTGATGGATGCCTTAGCCGCCGCCTCGCCCTTGCGAGCACCACTGAACAGCTCAAACAATCTGTCCGACCGGCGGAAGGACTCCGTGGCCCGCAAATAGAGACGCAAGGCTCTTTTCACATCGAGACGCCGAAGACCGCGATCCGATTCGCAGCCCCCCAAGGACCCCAGAACGGGTAAACACACCGCCTGGTTCACATGAAAAGGAGACACCACCTTAGGCAGAAAGGACAGAACCGGACGCAATACCACCTTTTCCCTAGAAAAAGACAGAAAGGGCTCTCGACACGACAACGCCTGAAGTTCCGAAACTCGCCGCGCAGAACAAATCGCCACCAGGAACACCGTCTTGAGCGTCAAATCCTTAAGTGATGCCCGACACAAAGGCTCAAAGGGAGGATCGGTCAGAGCTGTGAGAACGAGATTCAGATCCCACGGGGGCACAAAGACCCGGCGCGCCGGGCGTACCCGTGTGACCGCCTTTAGAAAACGACTGATGTCAGGATGAGCCCCCAATGGCGCGCCCTGGACCTTGCCCCGATAGCAGGAAAGGGCCGCCAACTGCACGCGCAAGGAACTGGCAGCTAGGCCTTTATCAAATCCGTCTTGCAGAAACTCCAAGATCAACAGGATGGGAGCCGAGCCAGGCCTAACCAGACGCCGCGAGCACCACTCCTCAAATACACGCCAGATCCGCACATACGCCAAAGAAGTCGATTGCTTACGCACCCGAAGCAAAGTAGCCACAACTGCCAACGAATAACCTTTCTTCATGAGCCTAGCCCTCTCAAGGGCCATACCGTAAGTGAGAACCGTTCCATCTGAGGCATGAGGAGTGGCCCCTGGAGCAACAGATCCGATCTCACCGGTAGCCGCCAAGGGTCTTTGTCCAAGAGACGTATCAGGTCCGCATACCAGGGACGCCTCGGCCAATCGGGCGCCACCAGCAGTACCCGACCCGCATGCGCCCCGATCCTCTGAATCACTCTGCCGATCAACGCCCAGGGTGGAAACACATAGAGGATGCTGTCCGCCGGCCACCGATGAAGTAAAGCGTCGATGCCTTCCGACATCCGCTCCCGTCGCCTGCTGAAGAAGCGGTCGACTTTGGCTGACTGAAAGGTCGCCATGAGATCCATGACCGGAATCCCCCAGCGCTGAACTATTTGACGAAAAACCGCGGGATGCAGTTCCCATTCCCCCGCGTCCACGTGCACTCTGCTGAGGAAGTCCGCGGTGACATTGTCTTTGCCGGCAATGTGCGCTGCTGATATCGCGGACAAGTGAAGCTCTACCCACGCGAATAACTCGTCGGCCTCGGCTTCCATTGCGGCACTCCCTGTGCCGCCCTGACGGTTGATGTACGCCACTGTCGCCGAGTTGTCGGAGAGAACCCGCACTGGACGACCATGCACTAAGTCCTGGAAAGCCAGAAGAGCCCGGAACACCGCGCAAAGCTCCAGGCGATTGATCGCCCATGAAGCCTCCAGGGGAGACCAAAGACCCTGAGCAAACTGACCTCGCAGTGGGCTCCCCAACCCCCCAGGCTGGTATCCGTCAGCAACGGCAGCCAGTCCGGCTGTTCCAGCGGCAGGCCGTCCGCCAGCGAAGAGGGACGAAGCCACCAGCGAAGGGACTGCCGAACTTTGCCCGGACACGGGAGACGCGTGCTCAACGAATCGGTCTGATGGGACCAACGACGGAGTAGCGCCCTCTGGAGAGGCCTCATATGAAACCGGGCCCAAGGCACCGCTTCCAACGTCGCTGCCATTGTGCCCAGCACCCGGAGATAATCCCACGCCGATGGCGCTGGCTTCGACCGAAACCGCCGCACCAGGGCCCGCAACCCCTCGGCCTGTTTGAGCGGCAGGAACACTTGCCCCCTGCATGTATCGAACCTGACCCCCAGGTATTCGAGCTCCTGGGTGGGCTGGAAACGGCTCTTGGCCGAGTTGACCACCCACCCCAGCTCCTGTAAGAACTGAACCACCCTGCCCGTAACCCGGAGACTCTCCTCCGCGGACTTGGCTCGAATCAACCAATCGTCTAGATAAGGGTGGACAAGAATACCCTCCTTGCGCAACGCCGCCGCCACCACCACCATAATCTTGGTGAAGGTTCGCGGCGCCGTCGCCAGGCCGAAGGGCAACGCCCGAAACTGGTAGTGGCCCCACGGTAGGGCGAACCGCAGGAAACGCTGGTGCACTTCCCGAATGGGAATGTGCAAGTACGCCTCCGACAAGTCCAGAGAAGTCAAGAATTCTCCGCGGCGTACCGCTACTATGACCGACCGCAACGTTTCCATTCGAAAGTGCGGCACTCGCAAACACCGGTTCACCCCTTTCAGGTCGAGAATGGGCCGCAATTGCCCTCCTTTTTTGGGCACCATGAAATAAATGGAGTAGCGACCCATGCCGTAATCCGCCTTTGGAACCTCCACGACGGCTCCCAAGCGAAGGAACCGTTGCAAGGTTTCGCGAACCGCCGCCGACTTCGCGGGACCCCGGCAGGGAGACATGACAAACGAGTCCCGCACGGGACGGGCCAGCTCCAGCGCATAGCCGTGTTGAATAATATCCAACACCCACCGGTCTGAGGTGATGTGGGTCCAGGCGGGAAGAAACCCCCGAAGCCGACCGCCAATGGGAGGCTCTCCCGCCGGGACCCGCCTCGCCTCATTGAGACTTACGGGAAGTGGACGCTGGGGCGGAAGAGAAGCCTCTATTCGCTCCCCGAAACCCCCGAAAGCCCTGGCCCCTAGAGGGAAACCGCCCCCTCTGGAAGGCACCGGGCTGCGTCGAACGGAATCTTCTGAAGTCCCGAAACTGACCCCGACCACCCTGGGCCGTCTTGGTCTGCTTCGGTTTGTCCTCGGGCAGACGACCCGCCTTAGACTCTCCCAGGTCCTTCACCAACTTATCCAAATCGTCCCCAAACAGCAAACCGCCCTTAAAGGGAAGTTTGCTGAGGCGGGACTTAGAAGGGCCATCCGCGGCCCAATTGCGCAGCCATAAAGAGCGACGAGCAGCCACCAGCGAGCCCGTGCTGTTGGCCAGCGCTCTAATTAAATCATAATGCACATCCGCCAAGTAGGCCGTGCCAGACTCCAAGCGGTCCAGCTCTTTCACCTCCTCTAAGTCAACGTGCGAGGATTGGCGCAACCGCTGGGCCCAGCGCAAACACGCCCGGGCAACCCAGGCTCCGCAGATGGAGGCCTGCAGCGAAAGAGAATCCGCTTCAAAGGCCTGCTTAAGGAGTCCGTCGACCCTACGGTCCTGGGCATCCTTCAGGGCCGCACTGCTCTCAACGGGAATTTTGGTCTTCTTTGTCACAGCGGACACCACCGCATCTATCCGCGGAGTCCGGAATCTGTCTTTAGCGGAATCCGCCAAAGGATATAACCAATTCAAAGTACAAATGCCCCGGAGGCCTGCCTCTGGTTTATCCCATTTGTCCTGAATCATCTTCTCAACCATCCGGTGCACAGGAAACACCACCTGTGTCTGTTGAACCGCCTGGATGACAGGATCCTCTACCTCGTCCTCCACCGCTGCTGGCGGGGCAAGGTTCAACATCTGCAATGTCTCAGAAATCAATGCAGCCAACTCTTCTCTGCGGAAGACTCGAATGATCTTCGCTTGATCCTCGGGTTCCGGGATCTCACCTTCCTCTAGAGCCTGCGATCCCTCTTCGGGATCCCATTCCGGATCTGAGGGCTCTAGCCAGAAGCCCTCCACCGGGTCAGAAAGTCGCGCTTGCTTCGGCGTGGACAACTCCACACCCGCCCCACTTTCCGCCACCACCTGTGGCGTCCGTGACGTCGGAGACGCGGAGCGTGGTCTCTTCCTCTGCTGCCGCAGGCAGAAAGCCTGATGCATTAGAAGAACAAACTCCGGACTGAATCCGCTGAGACCCGATGCCTGAGGCGTCAAGGGTTCGCCGGAGGGACCGGGCAGCACCTCCAAGTCTTGCTCCTGCGCCGAATCCCGCGGAGAAACAGCGCTCACCCCGACAGGCGCTCCCTGCGCCTCGGGGGAGTCATGCGCTTCTATTTGGACCTCCACCGCTGAAGACAGAGCAGCACAGCCCCTGCACACCCCTGTGTCAGCGACTTTGCCCCTCCTGGTCCCACACACAAGGCACTGGGGCCGGGCAGCCATGACTAAAGAACAAACTTCCCCAAAACGTGTGGGCACAATCAGAGTAGTACTATCCTGTCTGTTATTCATGTGAGGCTGCTCTGCTTGTTTTTTTTGTTTTGTTTTGTTTTTTTGTAGTAGCTATACACCAGAAAAAGAAAAGCCCCCCTCCCAGAAGATGAGGGGCTGACTGAATAGATGGAAGCCGCAGCAGAACGGAAATGAAATCCCAAAGAAAATAACCAAAGCAAACAAAAGAAAGCAAAGAAAAAGCAAGAAAAAACAAGAAAGAACTTACAGCAGTGCCCCGACCCGAATAAGCTCTTTCGGGAGCCGATCAGCTGTCACGCAGTTGCATCACGGCTCACAAAATGGCCGCCGGAATGCAAACCGCGTCGGGAAGAAAAGGGCGCCAAAACTCCACGGCGGACCCATGCACTGAATTAAAGCGGCCTGGAGAAAGGGGAACAGCTGAACACCAGGAACACTTACCGGTGCGGTCTGTCACTCCCCAAAGCGACGCAGCCACCGTCGGGGATCCCGGGGCTTTAAAAACACCGTGACTCTTGATTAACAGCTACCGGAGCATCTACAGAAGGTAAAAACTGCAGCGCCGGTGTGCACAGCGTAACAGAATGGCTCACCCCCGTAGAGTCAGGGAGGTGAGACTTCTGGGCCACACGGGGGAGGGGGTAGACCTCGAAGGCTTGAGCCAAACTCCCCTCAGGAAGAAAAACCCCAATACCGACAAGGCAGGTAAGAAGAAAGCCTTTCTTCCTGTCACCTCAGCCTGTTATTTTTTTTTTTTAAAGGGCACTGCTCAGGCTTAAACCCCAAAAATTAAACTATCTGAAAGCCACCTGCTCCTTATCCATTCCTCCAAGAGAGCCTCTCCTAAGGCTCGTCAAAACCTCCTGCTGCAAGGAGACTGGTTACACTGGGATGCAAGTGGGAGTGAAGCAGGCTATATCCAGTGATGTCATCATTCTGACATACCAGTCTCCTAGCTGCAGGAGGAGATTGACAACCCAGAGGTAGAGGACTGAACTGGAGGAACGATAAGGAACTTGGAATCACTACTAAGGCTAGACAGACTGGAAACTTGTGGAAAAGTACCAGTAGATCAATCACTGGAACTCCTGCATGAACAGCAACTGAAAGAGACAGCAGAGGGAATCTTCCTTTGAAAACACAGAGAGAACAGACAAAGGGAGAGGAATAGTCCTGTCCCTGTCTGATAAGCTGTCTAGAGAATTTATTCAAAGAAAAACTCTACACTGGAATGAAAGGTGTACAGTATGGTACCACTCAATCAGGAGAAAACCTGGATGAGAGGGTTGAAAAAAAGGAACTGAAGGGTGACTTACCATATGGTGAGTCAGCTGAAGAAAAAAATGTTCATGTTGGGACAGAAACTATCATGGGATAGTAGTTAACGTCTCTTCTTGGTAGGAAGAAGAGGAGAAATCTGTAACCCATAGACAAGAATATCCTGACAGCTCAGTATATCCTGAAGAAAGGAAGCCATGTGTAGAGCTTTAAAGAAAAAAACAGAGAACAAACTTCTGCTAAGAAGAGGTTAACTGTAGGTTGTAACCTTCAGGAGCCTATGGTTGCTGGGTATGCTCAGACTGGCTAGAGTTTGGATTCTTCAGACCAGGACGAGGTGTCCCCTGCTTGGGTACATCTGGATGATGGGCAGGAGAAGAGTGAAACCTTCTTTTCTTAGGGAAAGAAGGTTTGGTAGGACATTTCCTACCTCCTGGGGAAGAAGGCGGCTTAGGATGATTTCCAGAACCAGGGAAGTCAGTGGAGCAGAGAGCAACCTGACGTAAAGCCTCCTTATTGAAGAGATTTTCTCCAGTACAAGGAGAATTACCCAGTGTGTGTTGTGCCCATCTGCTCAAGTCTGAAGCTTGGAGCCAGGCTCTACGACGTGCTCCTATGGCAATAGCAGAGGATCTGCTAACAGACTCAAAAGAGTCTAGAGAAGCACGAGAAAGAAACCAAGAGAGATTCTGGCTATGACTAAGTAAGGAATAGTCTGCAGCCTTAGGCTCCGATAGAAAAGGAGTCAAAAGAGATAATTTCTTTGTGACCTCCTGGAGAGATAGACTCATAAAAAATATAAGAGATAATCCTTGATGCCAGCATAGATGTTTGGAAGGTTTGACGTCCAAAGACATCAAGTGCTCTAGATGCATGACCTGGCGGATAAGAAGAATGCTTCTTCTTGCTTTTTACCTTCCTCATTGCTGATTCCACTACAATGGAATGATGGGGAAGTTGAGTCTTTTGAAACCCTGGAGAGGGGGGCACCTGATACAGAACATTAGTTGCTGCAGAAGGTGAGGGAACCCTTAAAGGTGATTTCCATATTCTCAGAAGAAGATCCTGCAAAGAATGATGTAAAGGAAGCATTATATTTTCCTTTTCTGCAGGAAAGCCTCGAGTAGGATCACAGCCAGGGATAGGAATAGCAAGAAATATTGCCATGTCAAGGAGAAATTTCTGAAAAGAGGGATCTACAATGGGAACTATCCCTGGGCAGGCTAAAGTTGAAGGAGCAGCCTGAGCACCAGAGGATATACTGGTCTGGTGCAGAAAAAGAACCCCACTAGGTGGATAGTGATACTGGTAGTCACGATTTGAGGTAGTCAGTCCTGCTTCGTCAATGCCAGGTATCGATTCCAAACTAGGCATAGAGAGGATCGAAGGTGCCGATATAACTGCAGGAACCGACATCGATACCGATACCGGTAGCTGAGTCGGAATCGGAGACGGTAACGCCTTCGAAGCAGTCATCGGAGGCTGCTCAAGCGGTACCGAGGCAACCCGAAACGCTTGGTGAATATCCTCGGTATTGCGTATCCGGAAACGATAAGGGTCGGTTCCGAGACGCATTGGTACCCAGTCATCTAGACTAGATATCGATTCCAGACTCAGCATCGAAGGGAGCGAGTCCATCGATGCATGTCTAGAGGGTACCGACGTCGGTGGTGGTGTCGGCGATTGTGTCGATACAGGAAAGTCAATCTGGGTCTTATCGATCGGTCCCGAAGGTACCGAGAACGCCAGATGAAGATCCCTGGTGAAGAGTGGATCACTCAACACCGGTGCCGATGCCGGGGTATCGGTACCGCTCGAAGCGGATGCCACCACCGAGCATGGCTGAGATACAGGAAAGTCAATCTGGAACGTATCGATCGGTCCCGAAGGTACCGAGAACGCCAGATGACGATCCCTGGTGAAGAGTGGATCACTCAACACCGGTGCCGATGCCGGGGTATCAGTACCGCTCGAAGCGGATGCCACCACCGAACATGGCTCAGGTATGTTCTGTGAGGGGTGAGCCCCAGGAACAACCTGAAACCCCTGAAATGCTTTGGAGCCCGGAGACTCCCGCTGGGGTTTTAAGGCCAATGGGGTCTTGAGGGCAAGGCCGGAGCCGTCATCATGCTTGGCATGAGACCTACCACTCAAGGATTGGCTAGTCTTAACAGACTGTTTGTGGGTTACCTGATCCTGTAGAGAAGAAAAGGCCGGTGCCCTCACTCGGGGAGGGAAAACGGTATCGAGGGAAACTCGAAACAGGGAAGTTCTTCTCACAGTTTTGCAGCCGGATTGTTCAGGGGTAAAGGGTCAGGACCCAAACAGGTTAGACACCAAGCATTGGAGTCTAAAAAGAAAACTGTGCTTCCACAGTGAAGGCACTTCTTAGGAGAAGAAGGCTCCATGATGGAGAGGCCTTGTAGGCCCAAAAAATGTAAGACAGAAACTGAGGGAAACATTTCCCTGAGTTTAAGAAAAGGAAAAGAAAAACCCACCGGCGGTACCGGTGGCGGCGGGAAAAATAGCCGCGACCACAATAAAACAAGAAATAAAGTATTTGAAGAAAAACGTTTCTGCAGTGACAGGAGGACGTCCTGCCGGCTCTGCGGAAAAACGAAAACTGAGGAGAGGCAGTGAAAAAGGTGGGAAGGCAGTGCGCAGGCGCGAGGGATGCTCCCAAAAGCTTTCTGATTGGATGCTGGGGAGCATTCCCGTGCAGGCTCCGTCGGTACCGACGTACCCATATGTGAAGACTCATTCCTGCTTGTTCCTGGAGATAAGAAATACACTGAGCAATCCAATTGGACAGTGTCCTCTTAGAGACTGGAAGTCCCAAATGAGAGGGATCAAAAGCAACAAAGAGTTGAGAAGACTTTCTATGTTGCTGTGTCCTTTGCAAGTAAAAAGCAAGAGCCCTCTTACAATCCAGGGTATGAAGATTCCTCTCTGCACTTGATGCATGAGGACCTGGAAAAAAGACAGGTAAATATACCTCTTGGTTAAGATGAAAAGGTGAGACCACTTTAGGCATAAAGTGTGGATTGGTCCTAAGGACTACCTTATCATGATGGAACCTTGTATAAGGTGGATTAGCCACTAAGGCCTGCAGTTCACTGATGCGGCGAGCTGAGGTGACTGCAATAAGAAAGATAACCTTCCAGGAAAGAAACTTCAAGGAGGTAGTGGCTAAGGGTTCAAAGGGTGGCTTCATGAGCTGACCAAGAACCAGATTCAAGTCCCATGCCACTGGAGGTGGTCTAATGGGAGGTTTAGTTAAAAGAACGCCTCTCATGAATCTTGCAATAAGAGGATGAGAGGAGACAGGTTGTCCATTGAGAGGCTTGAGAGATGCTGCAATAGCACTCAAATGGACCCTTACTGAATTTGTTTTGAGGCCTGCATGGGAAAGATGCAGGAGATACTCTAGTAAAGAATTCAAAGGTATTGCTAGAGGGTTAATACCCTTCTCAGCACACCAAATGGTAAACCTTTTCCATTTAAAAGCATAGGAACGTCTAGTAGAAGGCTTTCTGGAAGCATGAAGGATATCCCTTACTTGCTGAGAAAGATGCCAATCTTGAAGGTCTAAGCCTTCAGCAACCAAGCCCTGAGATGGAGAGATTGGGGGTTTGGGTGCCACAACGTTCCCCCCTCCTGAGACAGGAGATCTGGAGCAGACCCCAAGTCCAGGGAGGGAGCTTGAGAGAGATGCAGAAGTAGAGGGTACCACACTTGGCGTGGCCAACGTGGAGCTATGAGGATCATAGTCCCTCAATCTCTCTGAAGCTTGAACAGGGTCTTGGGAATTAGGGGAATGGGTGGAAAGGCGTACAGGAAGTCTTGACCCCAATGAAGGAGTAAGGCATCCCTGGCCTGAACTCCCTGACACGGAATTCTGGAACAGAATCGGGGAAGTTTGGCATTCCACGGACTTGCAAAGAGGTCTATGTCCGGGGTTCCCCAAATTCGAAAGATTCTGACTATCTGGTCCATATGAAGGGACCATTCGTGTGGAAGCAGAACTCGACTGAGTCTGTCTGCCCAAGAGTTTTGAACTCCTGAAAGGTATACTGCCAGAAGATGGATTTGATGCTCTCTGGCGAAGGCCCACAATCTCAGAGCTTCGTTGCAAAGCGACAGAGAGCCAATCCCTCCCTGCTTGTTCACATAGAACATGGCTACTTGGTTGTCCATGTGAATGAGGACTGTTTTGTGGCTGAGCAGGGAATGGAAGACTCTGAGAGCTAAGAAGATTGCTCTGAGCTCTAAGATGTTGATATGTAGGGAGGTCTCCTGTGGGGACCAAATGCCCTGGGTGGAGAGGTCTTGAAGATGAGCTCCCCAACCCTTTGGAGAGGCATCTGTTGTAAGGATTGTTTGGGGTAACAACTGTTGGAAGGGGGACCCCAGCAACAGATTTGAGTGGACTTCCACCACTGGAGAGACCAAAAGAGGCGCCTGGAGGTTGCTATTTTGTCTGACAGACCCCCTGATGCCTGGGTCCATTGGGTGGACAAAGTCCATTGAGCTGCCCTCATGTGAAGGCGAGCATAAGGGACCACATGCACAGTGGATGCCATGTGGCCTAACAGTTGTAACATCTCTCGAGCAGTTAGATGGGTTTTTAACTGAATCTGAGAGGCTAACTGCACTAAGCGTAGGCAACAGGCCTGGGGAAGATAGGCCCTTGCAGTTGTGGTATCCAGCAAGGCCCCAATGAACTCTAGAGACTGAGTAGGGGTGAGTTGGGACTTTGGAATGTTTACCACCAGTCCCAGATACTGCAGAACACGCATTGTGCAGGCTAGGGAAGTCTGGTCCTCTGATTGGGATGAAGCTCGGATGAGCCAGTCGTCCAGATATGGGAATACGAATATTCCTAGAGTGCCTAGAAATGCAGCTATTACTGCCATGCATTTTGTGAACACTCTTGGAGCAGAGGCCAGACCAAAGGGAAGCACCCTGTATTGGTAGTGCTTTCCCTGATAAAGGAACCGAAGGAACCTTCTGTGTGCTGGATGGATGAGTATATGGGTATACGCATCCTTGAGATCTAGAGAACAAAGCCAATCCTGACTCTGAAGGAATGGAAGGAGAGTACCTAGAGAAATCATCTTGAATTTCTCCTTGCATAGGAAGTTGTTCAATTCTCTGAGATCTAATATGGATCTGTAGCCCCCTGTTTTCTTTGGAATTAGAAAGTAGGGGGAGTAGAACCCTGAGCCCTGTTGAAGAAGAGGTACTTCTTCTATTGCCCCTTTGGCAAGAAGGGTAGAAATTTCCCGACCCAGAAGGTCGAGGAGAGATGTTGGAGAATTGAACTGTCTCACCATGGTGTAAGGAGGAAGGTTTGAGAAATGAAGTTTGTACCCTTCCCTTATGATGGAAAGGGTCCACTGCTCTGCTGTGATTTGCTCCCATCTGGGAGCAAAGTGAGCTAACCTTCCTGGAATGGTGAGAGGCTCTGGTTCTTTTAAAGCCAGAAAGGCTAAGTTCTCTAGCTGCAAGTCAAAAGCCCTGAGGAGGCTGAGGCTGTTGGGCTACAGTAGTCCTTGCAGCCTTAGGCTTGCCTGTTTAGGTTGTTGACGCTTTGCAGCAAAACAACCTGCAGAAGATGTCTGTTGACCATAAACAGGATAATATCTTTCCTTCTTGGGAAAATATGCCTTTTTGAACAACCTCTTCTTGACAGGATTAGAGGTAGACTTTGAAAGCCTATCCAAAGCAGAATTTTCTGCATCCATTTGTGTGGCCTTTGCTTGCCAATCTTTGCCAAACAGGTTTTCACCTGTACAAGGAAGATTTCCTAATCCATCTTGGACCCAGGGTTCCAAATCAGAAGCTTGTAACCAAGCAATTCTGCGTGCACCTATGGCAATGGCCGAGGCTCTGCTGGCCCCTTCAAAAGAGTCAAAGGCTGCACGGTTAGAAAATTTTGAAACATCCTGGGCATGCTTAAGCCAGGTAAGAAAGTCTTCCCTTTTATCTTCTGGAAGAAAAGGGAGGAAAGTTTGCAGATGATCTGTAACTTCCTTCAGAAACATCCCCATATAGAGACTATAGGAGTTGATTCTGGCAACAAGCATACTGGCTTGGAAAATTTTCCTGCCAAAGCATCTAAGGTTCTACATTCTCTTCCTGGAGGAGCAGATGAGTGCCTCTTTGCACTCTAACATTTTCATAGCAGACTCCACCACAATAGAATGGTGAGGAAGCTGAGTTTTATGAAATCCAGGACGAGGGACACGATACATGGTATCCAACCTACGAGATTGAGAAGAGATGGTGAGAGGAGTCTCCCATATGCCCAGCATGTGGTCATAAAGGATCTCATGAATTGGCAAAGTGGCTGCTTCTTTAGGAGCCTTGGGATATTGCAAAATATCCAATTTTTTGGCTCTAGGCTCTGACTCAGGGGCTACTGAGATAGAAAGCCCCTTGGCCACTTCCCTTATGAAGTCTTGAAAAGACAAGTCTTCTGGAGGGGACATTCTTCTTTTTGGAGAAGAAGGCTCCTGAGGAAGGAGTACTGATGCTTCGACAGAGGCCTCCGATGCATCAGAGTCTTCGGAGGAATCGAAGTATCGCCTATCTGGATGCTCCTGTAAAGCCCGATACGCGTACCGGGTGGTATCGACATCGGGAGTCATCAGTACCGATTCGGTACCGAGAGGCATCATCGGACAGGGTACCGCTGCAGTCGACACCGAAGCCGATGTCGATGCAATTGGTATCGGCACCGGAACCGATATCGGAGCCGGTACCGACAACGAAGCTTGTTGCGGTACCAGCGGCATCGCAGCTTGTATGAATGCCGTGATGGCACGCTGCATGGTCAGAACATTCTGATCCATCGACACCATGAATGTCTGGAGGTCGGTACCGGCAGATTCCACCGGTACCCCAGAACATTGCAACAGGTGATCGGTCGAGGCCGTGCCATCGATGTCAACCTATGACCCAATAGGAGGAGCTTTGGAAGCCGGAGCTTCCCGCTGGGGTAGTTTTGCCGGTGCAGGATCCTCGAGGGCAAGCCCAGAGGCATCTCGATGCTTAGAGGGAGATCTACCCTTCGAGGACCAGCTGGACTTATGTTTGGCTACCTGAGATCCATAGGAGGAAGCAGCAGCCCTGGAAGACGTCGATGCCACCGAAGCTGCATCAGAGGGAAACAGTGTACTGAGCTTGGCTGCTCGGTTCTGTAAACCTCTTTTAGACATCATGGAACAGGACGCACAATCCGTGATAGAATGGTCAGGACCCAAACACTTAAGACACCAGTCATGGGTGTTGGTAACAGAGATGGTACCGCTGCACTTAGTGCATTTTTTAAACCCGGAGGCGGGCTTTTCCATGAGGAATTTTTCTGTTAGGCCTAAGGTCCAAAGAAGAAAAAATACACTGAAGTGAAACGGAAAGTATCTTTTTTTTTTTTTTTTGAAGAAAAAGAAAGAAAAGACCGGCGGTACCGGTCCGACGTCGAAGAAGGCAGACGCGCGACCAAAGAAATAAAATAAAATAAAGAACTTCTTCAGCGGTGACAGGAACACGACCTGCTGGCTCCGCGGAAAAGAAGAACTGGAGAGAGGCGGTTAGGAAAGGCGGGAAGGCAGCGCGCAGGCGCTGTGGGATGCTCCCAAAAGCTTTCCTTTTTTGGGACGCTAGGGAGCGTTCCTGCGCAGGCTCCGTCGGTACCGACGTACCCATATGTGAAGACTCATTCCTGCTTGTTCCTGGAGATACATATCTACCTAAAAGATATATCTCTATAGGGACATGGATATATATATATATATATATATATATATATACACATACATACATTCCTAAAGTTATACACATATAGAGTATATATGCATATATATACGGAGAGACCTGTATGGGCAGAAGATACACAGATAGATATAAATAAATATATATATGTATATGAATATGTAGGCATGTAGACAGATGTCTCCAGGTATGTGGATGAAGAAATGTCTATAGAAGTTGATCCCAATAGGAGTATGGGGAGAGAAAAGATTCATCTAACAGCAAGGAGGGTGATACCTGCTTGAATAGATGCATCAAGAACCTTCCTTCCCTGGTTATGATTGAAAAAGTCAGGGGAATAGTGTCCCTGACAAAACAGAGTCTAAATCCGTTTCAGAATTTGAGCTCTTAAATAACCAGGATGGCCTACGTGGAAAAAGGCAGAGGATAACTTCAGTCTGCAGGCAGCAAGTCCAGATTTCTCCAGAACCGCAGTATGGAGAATGGATAGAGGACGTCACTGGAGGAACATACCATAGTGACCTGTCTACAAGGGCAGATGGGTATCAGGCGTCCTTTAACTGCCACTGAAACAAAAAAGATCTCTGGCGAGAAGACCAAGGGGATATAGACCAAGCCAGGGAATTTGCCATTCTTTAGGTTGTCACGTGAAGAAAAGGCCTGAGCCTCAGGTCTCAAAAGAGATTTTAGATGAGATGGTAGGGATAGGGAACACCTACCAGACATGAAAAATATGACTGGGGAAACCCCTCCTAACCCTCTGGGGTTATCTGCTAGACAAGATATGATGCTCTCTAGCAAGGGCCCATAGTGCAAAGCTACTCTGTAGAGTTGCAGAGAGCATGCTGCAGGTTAGTTAGAAGAAAAAGCTGGCTGTTAAAAGCCAGTGGGTAAGAACTATTCTGCCAAGGACAAAGAATAGAAGTTAACCAAGCAGTCTGTGATAATAGGGTTTCCCAAACGAGGTTGATAACCTGTTTGGGGTTTAGCATTGAGGCTAGAAGGATAGCTAGTGGAGGAGAAGCCCTGGTTGTGTGGTGAACAGAACCAGTGGCTTAACCACTTGGAATTAGTGTATCTGCAGCAACTACCAGGGCAGCGGTGAAAAATTTATTTTCCCATCTTTTTTAGATTGGAAAAAAGAAACAACAGACATAGTAGGACTATCTAGTGTCTGATGAGCTGCCCTAAGGAAATAAAGGGGGCGACAACTCTTAAATGGAGAATCCCCCTGTGAAACAGGTAGAGGACCATAGGGGCTTACCAGTGTAAAAGAGCCACTCTTACAAACCAGATGTTGTAGCAAGAGGGTGAAGGAGACTGACTGTGAAGGAAGTCTCTGAAAGGTAAGATGATACATGCCAGTACAGGGAAACAACGGTCTTATTAATATTTGTCATTTCTCTTTTCCCGAAAAGGAAGAGAAACCTGTCAAGTGAGGGCATGATCATCATGAAGACTCTTAGAATAAAGGAAAAAAGGTCTCAAGAAGAGACATCTTGAAAAAGTTAGGATAAATTTAGTGCAGATACTTCAGCAAAAAGAAGTAGACTGCCCCTGTAACCAGCAACACAAGGGGAAAAATGACTTATTTAAAACCCTGCGACTGCTGGGTTTGTGGACCCTGTTGAGGTTGTGGTGTCTTCAGACTAGGGCGATGTTTCCCCTGTTTGGGAACATCTGAATGATGGGCAGAAGAAGAATAAAACTTTTTCCCCCCAGGGGAAGAAAGTTGGGTAGGACATTTCCTACCAACTGGGAAAGAGGAAGGCGTAGAACATCCTCTGGAAACAGGAATGTCAGTGGTTAACTGAGCAACATGGAGTAAAGACTCCTTGCTAAAGAGATTTTCTCCAGTGCAAGGAGTATTTCCCAGTCTTTCTTAAGCCCATTTGTCTAAGTTTGAAGCCTGGAGCCAGGCTTTACGTCGTGCCCCTATAGCTATAGCAGAAGTTCTGCTAACAGACTCAAAGGAGTCCAGGGAAGCACAAATAAAGAACCTAGATATATTTTGAGCATGACTAACCAGAGAGGAATAGTCTGCACTTATAGTCTCTTGAAGAAAAGGAGTCAAAGATAGTAATTTCTTTGTGACCTCATCAAGAGATAATCCCATATAGAAAATATATGAGAGAATTCTTGCTGAAAGCACGGATGCCTGGAAGGTTTGGCGTCCAAAGGCATCTAAAGTCTTAGATTCACGACCTGGCGGATAAGAAGAGTGCTTTTTAGTACTCTTCACCCGCCTCATTACTGATTCAACAACAATGGAATGATGAGAAAGTTGAGTCTTCTGAAAACCTGGAGAGGGAGGCACCTGATATAGAAGATCAGTTGTCCTAGAAGGTGGGGGTACCGTTAAAGGAGCTTCCCACATTCGTAGAAGGAGATCCTGCAAGGAATGATGCAAAGGAAGCATGGTGGTATCCTTTGCTGTCCCAGGAATATACAGGGATTCTGCATTGCCTTGTGTAGGATCCTGTCCAGGCATAGAAATGGCAAGTGATCTCATCATATCCATGAGAACAGCTTGAAAAGAAAAATCCCCAGAGGGAAATTCTTTTGGACAGGCTAGATCTGCAGAAGAACTAGCATTGGCACCGAAGGATCTATCCAACCTTATAGGAATATAAGATCCTGAATGGTGGAGATCCCTAGAGAATGGTCGCCGGTACCGCAGGGGGTCGGGACCAGCAACAGTCGGTAGCATATCGTCCATGCTAGGGAT
Organism: Ichthyophis bannanicus; assembly: GCA_033557465.1. Taxonomy (NCBI): domain Eukaryota; kingdom Metazoa; phylum Chordata; class Amphibia; order Gymnophiona; family Ichthyophiidae; genus Ichthyophis; species Ichthyophis bannanicus. The sequence goes on along the minus strand of CM066042.1, from coordinate 263,398,653 downwards.
CGATTCCAAACTCGGTATCGAGGGAAGCGAGCCTGAAGAGGGAAGCATGGAAGGAATCGACAGCCATGGTAATGTGGATACCAGTACCGACTCCGGCACCGTATCCGGTACCAGTGGATGAAGGCCAGCCGGTGACAACTCTATCGGTATGGAAGAAACCGAGAGTGCCGGACATGGATCATCGGAACCGTGCCTTCGGTACCGTTTGGTGTCGGTACCAAGGCGAGTCGGTACCCAGTCCTTCAGACTGGAGATTGATTCCAGACTCGGCATCGAAGGAAGCGAGTCTATCGAAGCACATCTGGAGGGTACCGACGTCGGTACTAGTATCGGTACTGGGATCGATACTGATACTGGAGGGTCGGCCTGGAGCATATCCAATGGCCCCGTAGGTACCGAGGATGCCAGACAACGATCCTTGGTGAGGAATGTTTCATCCAACACCATTGCCGAAGCCGGGGTATCGGTACCGCTCGAAGCGGATGCCACTACCGAGCATGGCACAGGTATGTTCTGTGAGGGGTGAACCTCAGGAACAACCTGAAACCCCACACAGGCTCTGGAGGCCGAAGACTCCCACCGGGGTTTTAAAACCAGTATGTTCTCGAGAGCAAGGCCAGAGGCATCTCTATGCTGTGCATGAGATCTACCACTCGAGGACTGGCTAGTCTTAACAGACTGTTTTTGGGTTACCTGATTCCATGTAGAAGAAGAAGTGGTCGGTGACCTGAAGCTGGATGGGGACCGCGTATCGAGGGAAACCCGATGCTGAAGACTTGGCATGGTGGGATGCTTCCAAAAGCGTTTTGATTGGACCCTGGGAAGCGTTCCCGCGCAGACTCCGTCGGTACCGACGTACCCATATGTGAAAACTCATTCCTGCTTGTTCCTGGAGATTCCGATTTATGATACTCTAGCAGCCTGCCTGAAGGAAACCCAAACCTGGCATCATGAAAACAATATGAGCATCAATCTCAAGAAAACCAATGTAATGTTCATATCAAAACCCCCCAAATTCAACCCCCTCCAACAATTCACCTGAATAACAATCAATTCAAAATCAAACAGGAAACAAAATATCTAGGGATCACTCTTGATAAAACACTTAGCATGGAGCCCCACCTAAGGCTCTTAAATAGAACCATATTCTATAAGCTAAGAATTTTACAACCCCTGTGAAACCTCATTGACCTGTCTGATTTCAGAACAGTAGTGCAAGCGCTTATAACACCACACTTGGACTACTGCAATGGTCTCCTACAGAGAATATATGTAAAAAAAACCCCACTAAACATACTTCAATTGGCTCAAAATGTTACAGCAAGAATCATAATGAAAGCATGTCTCTCCGACCATATAACACCCATCCTATTCGAGCTCCATTGGCTCCCAATTTCACACAGAGTTCGATACAAAATAATAATGACGACTTTCAAACGAATACATAACATAGCTCCCTCCCACCTTTCTACACTCATCAAAGTACAACCCTTGAATAGAAGCAGAAGATCTCCCAACCAAAACATACTAAAAGTACTACATTCTATATGCACTACCAAACAATTCACTAGCAATAAGGCATTTATTTACATAGCACCACTTCAATGGAATAGCCTCCCTGACACGTTACGAGGAAACAAGGACCTTCAGTCATTTCGCAGATTTAAAAACTCACCTATTTAGAGAACATTATACCAACTCCTAGAGCATTCTTGCTCACTACACTACCTCCCCTCCCCATTTCACCCTCCCCCCCAGCATTGAAACTGATGATGTAATGCTTGACTTGATACCCTTAAGAAGTATACCAATCCCACACTCCTGTAAATTGCTCAGTAAATAGTTAAAAGTTGCTACACTTAATGCCACCCTATGTAAATAGTTCAAGGCGTAACCTCAACTACCTTGTTCTATGTATAAAGTTCTTAAACACTGTTCCATGTAACCATTTTAGTTTAACCTGTTTTGATGTAAGCCGCCCCGATCTCAGGAAGGGGCGGTATAAAAATATGTGCAAATAAATAAATAAAATAAATAAATTAACCCTTTCCAGGCCAAGCCCAAAACTCTCGGGATCCAAAATTCTGACTAAATATTCCTATCAAATAGTATATAATACATGACCATAGCAGAAGGAAAATCACTATTAGAACATATTGAATAAGATGGGTACCATTTTCCTGAAATATGCAAAAATTACCCCGGCTGCAGAATGTGAATTAAAAATTTAAAGTAGGCCTTCAAAGGGTTAAGCGCCTATTTCCAGTTCTAGCCCCCCCCCCATCAGCCCATTTCCAGTTCTAGATCTCCCATCAGTCCACTACCAATCCTAATCCACCCTGATCAGCCCATCAGTTCTAGCGCCCCCTCTGATCAGCCTATTTCCAGTTGTAGCCTATTTGCAGTCATATCTCTACCTGATCAGCCCATTACCAGTACTAGCCCCACTAATCAGCCCATTTCTAGTCCTAGCCTCCCTTAAGCACCCATTTACAGTTCTATCACCCCCTCATCAGCCCATATACAATGCTAGCCCTTCCATCAGCCCACTACCAGTCCTAGCCCCTCCCAATCAGCCCATTACCAGTCCTACCCCCCCCCCCCCCCAATCAAACCATTGAGTAAATTATTGGAAACGCTGCTGAAAGAGAAAATAGTGAGGTTTCTGGGGTCCAGCAGATTACAGGATCCGAGGCAGCATGGATTCACCAGAGGCAGGTCTTGTCAGACAAATCTGATTGATTTCTTTGATTGGGTGACCAGGGAGTTGGACCGAGGCAGAGCCCTAGATGTGGTGTATTTAGATTTCAGTAAAGCCTTTAACACTGTTCCTCACAGGCGACTTATAAACAAACTGAGCACCCTAGGGATGGACCCTAAAGTTACTGCTTGGGTTAGAAATTGGTTGAGTGGAAGGCGACAAAGAGTACAGGTAAATGGAGCTCACTCTGAGGAGATAGAAGCTACCAGTGGTGTGCCCCAGGGATCTGTCCTTGGTACAATTCTTTTTAACATATTTGTTAGTGATATAGCAGAAGGGCTGTCGGGTAAGGTTTGCCTCTTTGCGGATGATACCAAAATCTGCAATAGAGTAGACATCCAGGAAGGTGTAGATAACATGAGGAGTGATCTAGCTAAGCTTGAAGAATGGTCTAGAATTTGGCAGCTGGGATTTAATGTTAAAAAATGGAAGGTCATGCATTTGGGCTGCAGCAATTCAAGGAAGCAATATAGTATAGAGGGTAAAGTACTTTTGTCCACTAAAGAAGAGCGAGACCTCGGTGTGGTCGTGTCTGATGATCATAAAGTGGCTAAACAGTTAGAAAAGGCGACAGCAAAAGCTAAAAGGATGCTTGGGTGCATAGGGAGAGGAATGACTAGCAGATAAAAAAGGAGGTGATAGTGCCTCTGTATAAGTCTTTGGTGCGACCTCATTTGGAGTATTGTGTGCAATTCTTGAGACTGCACCTTCAAAAGGATATAAATAGCATGGAATCAGTACAGGGGGAGGCTACTAAAATGGTTAGTGGTCTTCATTATAAAGCATATGAGGACAGACTGAAGGATCTTAATATGTACGCCTTAGAGGAAAGGCGGAATAAAGGTGATATGTTTGAAATGTTTAAATTCCTCCGTGACATAAATGTACAGGGGGAGAGCCTCTTTCGATTGAAAGCAAGTTCTGCTCTGAGGGGACATGGGATGAGGGTGAAAGGGGATAGATTCAGGAGTGATATGCGGAAATATTTCTTTACGAAAAGAGTGCTGGATCCGTGGAATAGTCTCCCAGTAGAGGTGGTAGAGATGAGGACGGTATCTGAATTCAAAAAAGCATGGGACAAACACAGAGGCTCTGTAAAGGAAAAAAAGGGATTGTTGTAGTTGTTGATATGAAAGGACAGACTAGATAGGCCATGTGGTCTTTTACTGTCGTCATTTTTCTATGTTTCTATTTCCAGTCCTAACCCTCCCAATCAGACTATTTCCAGTGCTACCCCCCCCCCCCCTCCAGCCTAGCCTAGCCCAGCCCAGCCCATTTCCAGTCCAAGCCCCCCCGGGGAAGAGCCATACACTTGCCTGACTGGTGCCCCCACTCACCTTTGCAGAGCCGCCAGAAGGAACAGTGTTTCCTTTCTTACCTGCAGCTCTGTTGAAGTTGAGCCCTCCGGCACGCTGAGCGTCAAGAGCATTTCCTGTCTTACATGAGACTGAAAATGCCTCGTTTACCCTCAGCGAGCCGGTGTGCTCAATGTTAACAGAGCATCAGGAAAGAAGAGAAACACTGTTTCTTCTTGTGGCTCTGAAAAAGTGAGTCGGTGTGCCGATCAGGCAAGTGCAGAGCTCTTCCATTGCAAGGGGGGGGGGGGGGGGAGAGGGCGAGCGATTGATTCTGCCGCTGCCAAGAAGCAGTAGCAGCAGCTTATCCACCCTTTCTTATTTTGTTTACATTTTGAAAGCAGAGTGAGGCGGCTTTTTGGGGGGCATTTTTTGCTGCCCCCAAAAGTTGCTGCCTCAGGCGAATGCCTCATTCGGCCTCATTATAGAGCAGCCCCTGGACCTATTTACTAATAACGCATATTAAGTTTATCAGTGTGCTCATTAAAGTGTCTTAGTAAATCTAGCGCTTTGTTTTTGTGCTTGAGGCAATGGAGGATTAAGTGACTTACCCAATGTCACAAGGAATGTCAGTGGGCTTTGAAGCCTGGCTTCCCTGGCTCTCAGTCCACTGTTCTAACCACTATGCTACTTCTCCACTCCACTTACTAAGATATTGTGTGTGACCAGGGCCGGCCCGTCCATTGAGCAAGAATGTTTTTTGCACAGGGCCCCGCGTTTCAGGGGGCCCCGCGCAAAAAACATTCTTCAGCATCGCAAGTTAAAAAAAAACAAAAAAAACCCGGTTGCTTCTGCCGCGGCAGCATCAAGAGCTCTGCCGCGGCAGCATCAAGAGCTCTGCCGCGGGGCCCCCCCCCTGCCCGGCAGAGCCTCCCTGCCCGGCAGAGCCTCCCTGCATCTCTGCTTTCTTCAAGTCACAAAACGCGGGCTTCTTTCAGAGCCGCGAGAGTTTCCTTTCTCGCGGCTCTGTTAATCCCGCCGAGGGTGATGGGAAATCCCATCAGCCCCGGCGGGATTAACAGAGCCGCGAGAAAAGAAACTCTCGCGGCTCTGAAAGAAGCCCGCGTTTTGTGACTTGAAGAAAGCAGAGATGCAGGGAGGCTCTGCCGGGCAGGGAGGCTCTGCCGGGCAGGGGGGGGGCCCCGCGGCAGAGCTCTTGATGCTGCCGCGGCAGAAGCAGCCGGTTTGGGTTTTTTTTGTTGTATTAATTTGGGATGATAGGGGAGAAGGGGGTTTAGGACTGGTAATGGGCTATGGGAGGGGGGGAGGCCAAACTGGAAGTGGGCTGATGAGGGAGGGGGGTGGTTAAGACTGGTAATGGGCCAGGGGGGGGTAAGGACTGGTAATGGGCCGGGGGGGGGGGGTAAGGACTGGTAATGGGCCGGGGGGGTAAGGACTGGTAATGGGCCATGGGGGGGTAGGACTGGTAATGGGCCATGGGGGGGGGTGGTTAGGACTGGTAATGGGCCAGGGGGGGGGGGGGTCGGACTGGTAATGGGCCATGGGGGGGTCAGGACTGGTAATGGGCTATGGGGGGGCTAAGTGGGCTGATGGGGGGGGTTAGGACTGTTAGGACTGGTAATGGGCCGGGGGGGAGGCTAAGACTGGAAGTGGGCTGATGGGGGCGGGGTTAGTACTGGTAATGGGACAGGGGGGGAGGCTAAGACTGGAAGTGGGCTGATGGGGGCGGGTTAGGACTGGTAATGGGCTATGGGGGGGCTAAGACTGGAAGTGGGCTGATGGGGGGGTTAGGACTGGTAATGGGCTATGGGGGGGGGCTAAGGCTGGAAGTTGGCTGGTGGTGGTGGGTCGGGGGTAATGTGGTAAAGGGCTATGGGGGGGCTAAGACTGGAAATGGGCTGATGGGGGGGTTAGGACTGGTAATGGGCTATGGGGGGGGGCTAAGACTGGAAATAGGCTGATGGGAGGGCTACGACTGGAAATAGGGTGATGGGGGGTTAGGACGTAATGGGCTGATGGGGGGGTTAGGACTAGTAATGGGCTATGAGGAGGCTAAGACTGGAAATTGGCTGAGTGGAAGGAGGGCTTGAACTGCAAATAGCTGATGGGGACGGGGGCTTGGAATGGAAATGGGTTGTGAGGGGGAGGGAGCTAGGACTGGAAATGGGTGAGTGGGGGGGCTAGGACAGGAAATGGGCTGATGGAGGGGCTAGAATAGGACTGGAAATTGGCTGTTGGGGGGGGGTGCTAAGATTGGAAATGGGCTGTGGTGGGGGTTTGGATTGAAATGGACTCATGAAGGGGCTAGAACTGGAAGTAGGCTCATGGGCTTGGATTGTAAATGGGCTGAGTGGAGGGGAGCTAGGATTTGACATGGGCTGATGGTGGGGCTAGGAAAGGACTAGAAATGGGCTCATGGGGGACTGGGATTGGAAATGAGCTGATGGAGGGACTCGAATGGGACTGCAAATAGATGGGGGAGCTAGGACTGGAAATGGGCTTATGGGGGGCTAGGACTGGAAATGGGCTGATGCGGGGACTAGAAGGGAGCGGATGCTGGGTGGGACTGGAACTAGAATGGAGCTGATGTTGGGGGAGGATTAGAATGGGATGGAGCTGGGAGAGTGAAATGGAGAGTGAAAAAATATTTTGTGTGGGAGGGAAGACAAATCTAAAATTGTCCGGATATTGGGAGAGTAAGTGGGGATTGAGGATGGAGGGGTAGAATTTGAGTGGATGAAATAGGAATGAGGAAAGAGCAAAAGGAGAAAGATTAGTATGTTAAAGCAGATGTAGAGAAAGAATGGAAAAAAAACTAGAAGAGAGAAGAAAAGACAAATGGACAGCAGACTATGAAGAGTTAGCGGAAGACACGAAGAAACCAGAAGAAAGTGGCTGGAGTAATTGCAGCTGAAAAAAAATGCACAAAAGGTAGAAAAATATCTCTTTATTTTGAATTTATTAATTGGAATATGTCAGCTCTGGGAAATGTGCATCATTAACGTCTGTGCTTTGTTTAGTACAAGAGCAAATTAATGTATAGTTTTATTTCTACAGTGTTGTGCATTCCAAGTTTGGCTTTTGGGATTCCCAGTTTAATTATTGTCTTCCTGTTTCTAAATTGTGATTCCTTGTTTGGTGATGGTATATGTTCTGCATGTGTAACTGAGCTGAGGTATTCTGTTTATGTAATTCCTATTTGACATTGCCACTTGTTCTCTTTCCCCAGTAGGTCATGTATTGTTGTTCTCAAAATGTATTGGTTTAATATTTGCAGCATTTCCTTTTGATAGTTAGGGTATGGTGCTTTATGAGTCCTGGTAGTGCTGTTAGGATACGGCGGGTTTGCTATGGGTTCTAAATGGGCAGTGTTTGTAGTAGTTCCTAATGTGTCTGGCGGTTGGCACTGGATTATAGTAATGTAGAAGTCTTTTAGTCTTTCTTTATTCATACACTCATTAAGAGGCATGTTTACTAAAAGTTTGTGTATGGTAACATTATGCAAATATTTATGCAAATGAGGCCCCTTATGCAAATGAGGCCCCGCACCGAGTCTCCGCACATGGCCCCGCACCCCCCTTGGGCCGCCCCTGTGTGTGACCATTTTGTGCTTGTTACAATTTCCAAAACGGGGAGGATTCTCTGTACCAGTGAGATAATGGGAAGAGATTTTGCTAGGAGGGCAATTTGAATTAGTATAAAAACAGAAGACTAGGAGTCTAGCTAGTTCAGCTAGGCAATTAGCATACTGACAGTGACAGAGGCAGCTTAAGCCAATTCACTATAGCACTGCTTAGGAAACTTGAAGAAGTTATCCAACAGGTGAGATTTTATCCAAGTATCCAGAAGAAGGGCAGCTCTGCTCCTAAGAAAAGTGAAGAAGATACAGTGGAACACCCTTGGAACAGAGACAAGGAGGGCCAGATTCTACAGCAGTTCAGTGCCTATGATTACAATGGAGTCCAGTATCCTGCTCCAAAAGATATTCATGGGAATGGAGGGGGAGGGTCCTTTCAGGCAGGAAAATACCAAGGAAGTTGAACTAAGTTATTGGAAGTGGTTACAAGGAGCCAACTGTCTCCCAGTTAAACTGTTCTCCACCAGGAACAAGAAACCCCAGAGTTAGACCTGAAAGTTTCAGTGTTATCTCCTTGAAGTTGTACCCCCAGTTTGCTACAGAGTAAAAAGAGAAGCCTGGCTAGTACTTGGATGCCTGACCATCTTGGAATACCAGGACTGTAAACTCACTGTGTGGAAGAAAAGCCTGCCAATTTACTCCTGGTCGCACTTTGCCAAAAAAAACCCAGGGACTGGGTCACTAAAAGTCAGCATTGACTCAAGAGCAAGCATTGCATTGAAGACTCCTAGTCTAGTAGGGGTTACATGAGAAAAAATGTTTTCAGATATTTTTCATTAATTTATTCCCTACAAGCCTTATATTATGACTCTTTGTCCCTTGAAACAGTTTTGCTTCTTGTGCATCATTAATACCATCCAGGTATTTGAATTTCTTGATTATAATTCTGTCTTTGCCTCTCCCCAAGAGTATACAGGCCTGATTTTTGAAAGCCATTTACACGATTTACAGCCTAGCGAACCATGTAAATGACTTAAATGGGGATATTCAACGGCACTTACATGGTTCATGCCGTTGAATATCACCTTCTAACTCCCCTACACGCCTCGTTGCTATCCAATTAGCATAGGGGCATATTGGAGGCATTCTGGGGTGGAGCTGAGGTGGAAACAGTCGTTAACTGGGCAGTGGCAATATTGCAGGCTGCCCAATTAGCGACCTATGCCTAGAAGATAGGTGAGGAAAACCCGGTTAGTGACAGTTTAGGAATCAAAAGCGGATTTGAAGAGGTAAGCTTTTAGCATGGATTTGAAGAGGGGAAGAGAAAAGACTTGATGTAAAGAAACAGGAAGTTTATTTCAGGCATAAGGAGCAGCAAGATGAAAAGATTGAAGCCTGGAGTTGGCAGTAGAAGAAAATGGCATCGAGAGAAGAAGGCCAGCTGAGAAGCGGAGTTCACGAGGTGGGGAGTAGGGTGAAGGAAGAGAGGAAAGATAATGAAGGGCAGTGGAGTGAATGCATTTATGAGTTAGAAGAAGTTTGAATTGGATACAGACAGCATAGTTACTCACCTGTAATAGATGTTAACCAGGGACAGTAGGAATCAGTCCTCACATATGGGTGACGTCAGTGCCGACGGAGCCCTTGCGGAAGCATCTCCCCAGCTTTCAAAGAAAGCCTTTGGGAGATGCCATCACACATGAGTGGTCCCCTTCCCACCCAAGGGTGCCATCTTGATCAGTCAGGTGCCATAGTTGGAACCCAACCAAGAATATGGCCAAAAATGAACAGTAACTCCAAGGGAAGGAGGAAGGGTTGTGAGAACTGATTCCTGCTGTCCCTGGAGAACACCTATTACAAGTAAGTAACTACACTTCCTCCAGGAACAAGCAGAAAGTCAGTCCTCACATATAGGACTCCCTAGCTCCAGGCTACTGAGGATCGGTAGAAAAATCACGGCCCAGCCATGAGCAGCCGCAAGCGAATCTGAAGGCAGACTCAGAGAACACTAGTGTCCAGGAAGAACCATGGCTCCAGTAGCCTGAACAAGAAGGGTCGGAGGGTAGGAGTTGCCTAAACCCCGAAGGGGTTATGAAGTACGGCCTTGCCGAAGGCACTGTCCTGTCGGGACTCCCTCTCCAGGCAATAGTGGGCTGCAAAGGTGAGGACCAGGTGGCGGCTCGGCAGATGTCGGCCATCGGCACCGACCAAGGTCGCCATTGCCCTGACATTGTGCACCTTGACCTGGCACTCCAGGGGAACTCTGGCATGGCTGTGCGTGAAAGCGATGCAATCCTCCACCCAGAGTGATATGGTCCGTTTAGTGACCGCCTGTCCCATGTGGGTGGCATCAAAGGAGACGAAAAGCTGTGAGGATTTATGGTGGCCCTGGGTATGTTGTAGGTAAAAGGACAGGACTTGTTTGCAGTCCAAGGTATGGAGGACAGCCGATGCGATGCTGCGTTGGTGTGAGTCCATGGGCAGAAGGTAGGAAGAACCACCTCCTGATTGAGCTGGAAGTTGGAGACTACCTTTGATGGGGTGAGTAAGGAGCACCACCCTGTTCCTACAGAACCTAGTGTAGGGAGGCTCAGCCACCAACGCCTGGAGTTCACTGACCCTGCGAGCAGAGGTGAGCACCATGAGGAAGGCGACCTTCTAGGACAAGTGGCCAAGGGTTCAAAAAGTGGCTTAGTGAGCTGCACCAGGACCACATTGAGATCCCACTCCACCGGCAGAGGCTGCAAGGGAGGCTTGAAGAGCAATAGGCCATGCAAAACCCTGGTGATGAGGTGCTGCGTGGATAGGGACTTGCCCTCAATGAGGTGATAATGAGCCGAGAGGGTGCCGAGATGCACTCTGACAGAGTTGGACTTCAGTCCAGACTGCGATAGATGGAGGAGGTTCTGAAGGACCGAGTGCACTGGGCAAGAGAATGGGTTGAGGCGGTACTCCATGCACCACATGATGAACCGCCGCCACTTGAAGGCATAAGCCCGTCTAGTGGAGTCCTTGCGAGAGGCCAGGATGATCTCTTCTATCTCCCTGGGAAGGTGCAATTTGGCTAGGGTGACCCACGCAGCCGCCATGCTGTGAGTGATAGGGTGCCCGGGTTGGGATAGAGGCTTGAGCCCTCCTCCTGTCTCAGGAGTCTCAGAGAGCTCCCAAGGGGAACCAGGGGCTCCAGCGAGAGACGGAGCAGCAGGAGTACCACAGTTGCCTGGGCCTCCTCGGGGCTACCAGGATGATCGACACCTTGTCGCACTGGACCTTGAAGAGGGTCTGAGCTATCAGTGGCTTGGGGGGAAATGTGTAAAGGAGGCCCCCTGTCCACAAAAGGAAGAAGATGTCAGCGGCCACCTGGGAGGGGTGGGGTTGGGGGCTGCAGAACCGGGGCAGCTGAGCATTGATCGGGCTGGTGAAGAGGTCCATGCTGGGGGTTCCCCACAGCCGGAAGAGTCTGAGCGCCACCTCTGGGTCAAGACACCGCTATCTAGTCTGCCCTTCCATATCAACCACTGTAACAGTCCCCGTTGTTCCTTTAGAGATCTTCTGTGTTTGTCCCATGCTTTTTTTAATTCAGATACTGTCTTCATCTCTACCACCTCCACTGGGAGACTATTCCATGCATCTATCACTCTTTCTGCAAAGAAATATTTCTGCATATTACTCCTGAGTCTATCCCCTTTCACCCTTATCCTATGTCCCTTCATAGCAGAGCGTGCTTTCAATCAAATGTGGAAGGGGGGCTAGTGAAGAGATTTTAGAAGAGGAGTAATATGAGTGTATTGGGGCTGCAGAAAAGTAGTCGTGTAGCAAAGTACTGAATGGGAGACCAGTAATTAGGAGGTTACAATAGTCTAGATGGGGGGTGACTAAAGAATGGACAAGAGTTTTAGTAGTGTGTTCAGAGAGAAAGGGGTGGATTTTGTTAATGATGTAGAAGAAGCAGCAACAGGTTTTGTCTATCTGTTGTATATGAATGGAGAAGGAAAGAGGAGTTGAAGATGATCCCAAGGTTACAGGCTGAGGAAATATTATTATTATTATATAATAATATTATTATATTATTTCCCTAAATAATCTCAATATTCTTCCAGCAATAAGGCCTCCAGGTGAGATCTCACTATTAATCTTTGCAAGCAGGATAATATTAATGCAGAAGAAACTAGAGACATACCTAGAATCCAAAGTTGAGACAGAACCTGCAGGCCTGCCATGTCTCCTGCATGAGAATGATGAACTCCAGACAGATGTGGGGCCAGAGGAAGGCCATGAACCAGCAGTTTAAATTAAGGGTTCTGCCAACCACTGACCTCCTTTAAATTGGCATTATTGTAGATATTCTCTATTCCTTTCTTCCTCTCTGTATGGCTGTAATTCCTCCTCAGGGACTCCAGTAGGTAAACTTAGGAAAGACTTGACAATGCCCCAATTAACTGCTCAAGCTCCTCTGGGTCCTCTGTTTTCATCTAGCTCCTTGTTTGATGATATTGCTTTGGAATCTCCTCTAAGGGACTCAAGACCATTAGCCCATACTTGGACATTATTTAATCCTGTTTCCATCTTATTTCCATGAGAGCAACCATGTCCATACTTGATCCCATGCCCCCACAATTGGCTCACAATCCTCTCTTAGGTCTCACTTGCTGCTACTGTGGTCAATAAAAGCTTGCACTCCAGCACCTTCCCTATATGTTATAGCTCAACTGATAAGAAACCTCAAGCTGACCCTACTGATCTATCTAATTTCTGCCTAGTCTCCAACCTCCTATTTATTTCCAGGGTCACCAAGAAAGTTGTACATACTCAACTTTGCAAATTCCTAGAAGACACTAAGGGGGTCATTCTGACCTGTGTTTAGGGGGGGATATATGTCCGGGGTAGACGTATAAGCCCTGCTAAACATCTAGGCCCTATTCCAGTGAATGAGCTCTCCGCATGCACTGCAGAGATGTGTGGGAAGCTCTGTATCCAGGAGGGGGCAGGCTGAGGGAGAAGTGAGGGTGGGCCAGAGGTGTGCCCTGACCCTGGAGGTAAAGGGCCTATTCCAGTGACGGCCCTATACATCCAGGCCTGGGCAGATGGATGAGGGATTTATTCCACCATGAAGGTGGAATAAGTCCTCTAAACGTGGGAGGGCAGTGCACCGAGCCAGGCACCGGCATGGTGAGTGGGGCAGGTGGTCCCTGCAATTCGACCCCAGCCATGACAGGCCTGATCGGGGGTTGGGCTGCGGTGACAGAGACAGGCAGGTGACGTGCAGCTGATCGGGGCTTCAGCATGGAGCCGCAGTGCCATGGCAACAGGACGCCATGGCATCATGCTCCATGCAGGAGCCAGGCTGAGCTAGCCGGCAGAGCTCTGGATGTCCAGGGTGCCTAAACTGGTGTACGTCCTGGACGTCCAGGCTCTATTCTGCAATTTTGCTCCTACAGGGCCATCTAGCTCCTGTGGGAACAGAATTGGGTCCATCTCCAGGCCGTCTGGGGTCCAGATTTCTGGACGTCCAGACGGCCCGAACGTGCATCTATGAAACTGGCCTCCAAATGTCCTTCATCCTTATCAAACTGATTTTCATCCAAGGCACAGTATCTAATCTCTTCTTCTCTGTCTTACCAATGAAATCAGATGTGCTGCGGATGTAGGGAAAATTGCTGTTCATTGATAGTGCTACTTTTGATTTGGTTGATCAGCAACTCCTGATTGCTACTGTAGGTTGTCAAGCACTGGTATACAAGAACAAGGTCGGAACTTTTCACCTCTTATCTTCATTACTAGGTCACTTCATTTTCAGTTTGCTATAGCACCTCTTACTCAATAACTCCACTTTTATATGGGGTACCCCAAAGGTTCAGTCTTTGATCCTACCCTAGTTAATATATTTTAGCATCATTAGCCACTTTGGTCCAAGAATTCAGCCAAAGCAGTTTAATTTGTCACTTCTTCCCTATTACCGTTTTCGTGAAGAGGTACCACATAAGCTCTTCTCCAGTCCTGTGGAACGTCTCCTGTCTCCAAGGATCTATTAAAAACATCCTTTAGTGGCCCTGCAAGAATCTCTGAACTCTTTCAGTATCCTGGGATGTATTCCATCAGGTCCCATGGCCTTGTCCACTTTCAGTTTTGCAAGCTTTTCTAACATACCATATCTGTGAATGGTGTGGTATCTCCTCCATTCCCATTTGTATATTTGTCAATCACAGGTGGTCCTTTCTCCAGGATTTTCTTTAGTTGCTTTTTCAATGTCACTTTCCACAAATCCGTTCTCGGCACTTTTGAGTCTTGCAAGTCCACCTCTGATTTCCTCCTCTCCTGAATATAGCTAAAAAAGTCTTGTTGCCACACTTCATATCTTTAGCCATCTTTTCTTCTTCCTTGGATTTTGCTATCCTTATTTCTCTTTTTGTCTCTTTTAATTTTATCCTGTATTCTTTTCTGTGCTACTCTGTTTGCTAACTTCTGAATTTTGTGAAAGCTGTGCTTTTTATCTTTATTTTTGCAGCCACTTCTTTGGAGAACCAAATAGGATTCCTTTTCCTCTTGCTTTTATTTACTTTTCTTACATATATATCTGTTGCCCCTTTTACCAACTCCTTTAGTTTAGCCCACTGCAATTCCACTTCCCTTATCCCTTCCCACCCTTCCATCTCCTCTTTCAGGCACTTGGCCGTTTTACTGAAGTCAATGTTTTTGAAGTCTAAGATTTTGAGCTTGCTGTGATTGGACTCCGTCTTGGCTTTTATCTCAAACCATTCTGTGTGATGATCGCTGCTGCTCACCTGGTCACCCACCCAGATATTTGACACACTATCTCCGTTGGTGAGTACTAAATCCAGCATTGAGTTTTCCCTGGTCGGTTCCATCACTATTTGTTTAAGTAGTGCATCTTGGAAGGCATCCATGATTTTTTTTACTTCTTTCCAGATTTGCAGAAGGAATACTCCAATCCACATCGGGTAGATTAAAGTCACCCAGTATGATTACTTCCCCCCCTTCATGGCTATCTTTGCAATATCAGTAATCAATTCACTATCCATTTCTTCGATTTGAGTTGAAGGCCTGAAGACTACACTTGTATGGATGACAGTGCCATCTCCTCTTTCCAACACAATCCACAGCGCTTCTTCTTTTCCCCATGTTCCCTGCATTTCAGCAGCTTTAATATTGCTTTTGACATATAGGGCTATTCCTCCACCATTTCTATCCTCTCTCTCTTCTAAATAGATTATAGCCAGCTATGGGTACATCCCATTCATGCAACTCGTTAAAAGCATAGTTACTCACCTGTAACAGGTGATCTCTGGGAACAGCAGGAATTTAGTCTTCACATATGGGTATCGTCGGTACAGACGGAGCCTGCATGGGAACGCTCCCCAGCGTCCAATAGGAAAGCTTTTGGGAGCATCCCACAGTGCCTGCGCGCCTGCCTTCCCACCTTTCCCAACTGTCCCTCTCCAGATGAGTTTAAAGCTGAGACAAAAGAGAGAGAGAAAGAGAGAGACATAGAGAGATTCAACTCCTAGGGGAGGTGGGTGGGTTGTGAAGACTAAATTCCTGCTGTTCCCGGAGATCACCTGTTACAGGTGAGTAATTATGCTATCTCCAGGAAAAAGCAGGAATGTAGTCTTCACATATGGGGACTCCCTAGCTGCAGATGCCAAGGAGAAGGCTCCAGAAGTTGCATGCCCCCTGAAAGGGCTCCACTTCCCCCCATTGATCTCTGGCATCCTACCAGGGATGGTGGGTAGGAGTTGATTAAGTATGGAACAGGAGTTGAAGAACAGCCTGACCAAACAAGGCATCCCGGCAGGAGTCCTTGTCTAAGCAGTAATGGGCTGTGAAGGTATGAACTGAAGCCCAAGTAGCTGCTCAACAGATGTCGTCGATAGACACAGAGTGAAGATGAGCCATAGAGGCTGCCATGGCTCTCACATTGTGAGCTGTGATATGGCCTTCAAGAGGAAGGTTCTTACTCTCATAGGCAATATAAATACAATGTGCAATCCAGCTGGACAGTGTTCTTTTGGAGACTGGAAGTCCCAAATGACTAGGATCAAAAGCAACAAAGAGTTGAGAGGACTTTCTATGTTGCTGTGTCCTTTGCAAGTAAAAGGCCAAAGCCCTTTTACAGTCCAAAGTATGAAGATTCCTTTCTGCATTTGAAGCGTGAGGCCTTGGGAAAAATACAGGAAGGCAAACCACTTGGTTTAAATGAAAAGGTGATACCACCTTTGGCATAAAGTGTGGATGAGTCCTAAGGACTACCTTATCATGATGGAACCTTGTATAAGGAGGATCAGCCACCAGCGCTTGCAATTCACTGATGCGACGTGCTGATGTGATTGCAATAAGAAAGATAACCTTCCAGGAAAGGAATTTCAAAGAAGTAGTAGCTAATTGTTCAAAAGGCAGCTTCATGAGCTGCCCAAGAACCAGATTTAAGTCCCATGCCACCGGTGGTGTCTTAATGGGAGTCTTAGTTAAAGAAGGCCTCTCATAAATCTTGTTATGAGAGGATGAGAGGAAATAAGTTGTCCATTTAGAGGCTTGAAAGAAGCTGCAATAGCACTCAAATGAACTCTCACTGAATTGGTCTTAAGCCCTGTATTAGACAAATGAAGGAGATACTCCAGTAATGATTCTAGAGGTATCGCAAGAGGGTCAAGACCCTTCTGCGAACACCATATGGTAAACCTTTTCCACTTGAAAGCATAAGAGTGTCTTGTGGAAAGCTTCCTGGAAGCATAAAGGATATCCTTTACCTGCTGAGAAAGGTTAAGACCATGAAGTTCTAGGCTTTCAGCAACCAGGCCCTGAGATGCAGAGACTGGGGACTGGGATGCCACAGCATCCCATCCTCCTGAGAAAGGAGATCTGGAGCAGATCCTAACTCCAGAGGCGGAGCTTGAGAGAGATGTAGGAGCAGAGGGTACCACATTTGCCTTGGCCAATGTGGAGCTATGAGAATCATATGACCTCTCTCTCTCTTAAGCTTGAACAGGATTTTGGGAATTAGGGGAATGGGTGGAAAGGCATACAGGAAGTCCTGGCCACAATGGAGGAGGAAAGCATCCCTGGCCTGGCAACCCTGAACCGGAATTCTGGAAGAGAACCGGGGAAGTTTGGCATTCAGCGGACTTGCAAAGAGGTCTATGTCCGGGGTTCCCCAAATTTGAAAAATCTTGGCCACCTGGTCTGCATGGAGAGACCATTCGTGTGGAAGCAGAACTAGACTGAGTCTGTCTGCCCAAGAGTTTTGAATGCCTGGAAGATACACCGCAAGGAGATGAATTTGATGCTCTCTGGCAAGGGCCCATAATCGCAAAGCTTCGTTGCATAGTGACAGAGGGCCTGATCCTCCCTGCTTGTTCACATAGAACATGGCTACTTGATTGTCCGTTTGAACTACGACTGTCTTGTAGCTGAGCTGGGTGTGGAATACTTGAAGAGCAAGGAAGATTGCTCCAAGTTCCAGGAGAATGATGTGTAGATAGGTCTCCTGTGACGTCCAGGTACCCTGGGTAGAGAGGCCTTGCAGATGGGCTCCCCAACCCACCTGTGAGGCATCTGTTGTTAGAGTGGCTTGGGGTGGGGGTTGCTGAAAAGGAGACCCCACTAAAAGGTTTTGGGGTGACTGCCACCATTGAAGGAACAAAATAAGGCGATCTGAGGTTGCTATTTTGTCTGACAGGCAACTTGACGCCTGAGTCCACTGGGTTGCCCTCATATGAAGGCAAGCATAAGGAACCACATGCACAGTGGATGCCATGTGGCCTATCAACTGTAACATTTCTCGAGCAGTGAGGTGAGGTTTTAATACTGCTTGGAAAGCTAACTGCACAAAGCCAAGGCAGTGGGCCTGTGGAAGATAGGCCCTTGTCTGTCTGGTATCCAGCAGAGCTCCTATAAACTCTAGGGAATGAGTGGGAGCAAGGTTGGATTTTGGGAAGTTTATGACAAGTTCCAAATACTGAAGGATGCGCATTGTGCGAAAGCACGCAACCCTGGCCTCTGGTTCTGAAGGGGCTCGAATGAGCCAGTCGTCTAAGTAAGGGAAGACGAAGATTCCTAGGGTGTGAAGAAATGCTGCCACCACAGCCATGCATTTTGTGAACACCCTTGGTGCCGAGGCCAGGCCAAAAGGAAGAACCCTGTATTGGTAGTGCTTCCCTTGAAATAGAAAGCGAAGGAACTTTCGATGAGTTGGATGGATGAGAACATGAGTGTACGCATCCTTGAGATTTAGAGAAGAAAGCCAATCCTGACTCTGAAGGTATGGCAGCAGAGTTCCTAGAGAAATCATTTTTAACTTCTCCTTGAACAGGAATTTGTTCAATTTTCTGAGGTCTAAAATGGGTCTGTGTCCTCCTGTTTTCTTTGGAATGACAAAATAGGGGGAGTAGAACCCTGTACACTGTTGGAGAATGGGTACCTCTTCTATTGCCCCTTGGGCAAGAAGCACAGTGACCTCTTGACCTAACTGGTCATTGAGAGAGGTCTGAGAATTGAACAGTCTTACCATTGTAGGAGGGGCATGCTGAGGAAATGAAGCTTGTACCCCTCTCTTACAATAGACAGAGTCCAATTTTCTGCTGTTATCTGAACCCATCTGGGGGCAAAATGACATAACCTTCCTGGAATGGCGGAAAGCTCTGGGCCGTTCTGGGCCAGGAAGGCAAAGTTCTCTAGATAGGAGTGAGAGCCCCTGTGGAGGCTGAGTCTGTTGAGCCGGTTGAGGCTTAGCAGCTTTTGTTTTTCTTAGACTAGGTTGTTGCTGCTGTCCCTTTTGGACAGACTGACCTAAACGATGCCCCTGTTGGGTATAGGAGGGATAAAACTTTTTCTTCTTACTGAAGAATGGTTTCTTAACATAAGAACATAAAAACATAAGATATGCCATACTGGGTCAGACCAAGGTCCATCAAGCCCAGTATTCTGTTTCCAATAGTGGCCAATCTAGGTCATATGTACCTAGCAGTTTCCCCAAGGGACACAGGTTCCACAATGCTTGTATTGGTTCAAGCATTGATATCCTGGGTCCCTTCTTAATAATGGTTTATGGACCTTTCCTCCATGAACTTGTCCAAACCTTTTTTAAACCCAGCTACACTAACAGCCTTTACTACATCCTTCGGTAACAAATTCCAGAGTTTGATTACACGTTGAGTGAAAAAATATTTTCTTTTATTAGTCTTAAATAGTTTACCCTGTAGCTTCATTGCATGTCCCCTAGTCTTTCTATATTCTGATAAGGTAAACAATCGATCTACGTTTACCCGTTCCACTCCGTTCATTAATTTACAGACTTCTATCATATCTCCCCTCAGCCGTCTCTTTTCCAGGTTAAAGAGCCCTAACCTTTTTAGCCTTTCTTCATAGGAGTATCCCTCCATCCCCTTTACCATTTTGGTGGCTCTTCTCTGAACCTTTTCTAAAATCGCTATATCCTTTTTAAGATACGGCGACCAGAATTGCACACAATATTCAAAGGTGCGGTCTCACCATGGAACGATATAGAGGCATTATAATATCTTTTGTTTTATTTTCCATTCCTTTCCTTATCATACCTAGCATTCTATTTGCTCTCTTGGCCGCTGCACACTGGGCCGAGGGTTTTAACATGGTATCCACAATGACGCCTAAATCTTTTTCCTGGGTGGTGGTTCTTAATGTGGAACCTTGCATCGTGTAACCATAGTTTGGGTTGTTCTTCCCTAGGTGCATAACCTTGCACTTGTCCACATTAAATTTCATCTGCCATTTTGATGCCCAGTCTTCCAATTTATCAAGATCCTCTTGCAATTTTCCACAATCCTCTTGGGTTTTAACAACTTTAAATAGTTTTGTGTCATCTGCAAATTTGATAACCTCACTCGTTATTCCACTTTCCAGGTCATTTATGAATATGTCAAAAAGCAGCGGACCCAGCACAGATCCCTGGGGTACACCACTATTCACCTTTCTCCATTGGGAAAATTGGCCATTTAGCCCTACCCTCTGCTTTCTATCTTTTAACCAGTTCCTGATCCACAATAGTACACTGCCTCCTATCCCATGACTCTTTAGTTTTGCCAAAAGTCTCTGATGAGGGACCTTGTCAAAGGCTTTCTGAAAGTCCAGATACACAATATCAACCGACTCACCTTTGTCCACCTGATTATTCACTCCTTCAAAAAAACATAACAGATTAGTAAGACAAGATCTTCCTTGTCTAAAGCCATGTTGGTTGTCTCCCATTAGGTCATGACTATCTACATGCTGAGTAATTTTATTCTTTATGATGGTTTCTACCATTTTTCCCAGTACTGATGTCAGGCTCACCGGTCTGTAGTTTCCCGGATCACCCCTGGAACCCTTTTTAAAAATTGGTGTTAGATTGGCGATCCTCCAATCTTCAGGTATTAGAGATGATTTTAATGATAGTTCACAGATTACTAATAGCAGGTCTGCAATCTCGTATTTCAGTTCTTTCAACACCCTTGGATGTATACCATCCGGCCCAGGTGATTTGCTTCTCTTCAGCTTATCTAATAGTTGTAATACATCTTCCCGATGTATCGATATTTCCTTCAATTCTTCCGCACCTTTAAATACCACTTCAGTCATGGGTAACATCCCTACATCTTCCTCAGTAAAGACTGAAGCAAAGAATTCATTCAGTCTCTCCGCTATCGCCTTGTCGCCTCTTAGTGCTCCTTTAACCCCTTTATCATCTAATGGACCAACTGACTCTCTCACAGGTTTTTTGCTACGAATGTACTTGAAAAGGTCTTTACTTCGCGTTTTTGCTTCCGCAGCAAGCTTCTTCTCAATTTCTCCCTTTGCCTGCCTTATCAATGCCTTGCATTTGACTTGCCAGTGCTTGTGCTGTTTCCAGGTTTCGTCGTTTGGCTCTTTTTTCCATTTCCTGAGAGATGCTTTTTTGGCAACAACAGCCTCTCTGACCTCACCTTTAAACCATGCTGGCAGTTTTTTGGACTTCCTTCCACTTTTCTTAAAGCGTGGAATACAGCTGGTCTGGGCTTCCAAGATAGTATTTTTCAACAACAGCCAAGCCTGATGTACGTCTTTAACCTTTTCAACTGCTCCTTTTAGTTTTTTCTTAACTGTTTTCCTCATTTTATCATAGTCTCCCTTTTGAAAGTTAAAAGTTCTTTACTTACTAAGGGTTGCTATGGATATTCTTGTAGGAAGTGATATTGTCAGCATCTATTTCATTAGCTTTTTCCTGCCAATTCTTGCCAAAGAGATTCTCTCCTGTGCAAGGAATATTCCCTAGTTTATCCTGTACCCAAAGTTCCAAGTCAGATGCCTGAAGCCAGGCAATCCTACGTGCACCTATGGCAATGGCAGAGGTTCTGCTTATGCACTCAAAGCAGTTACATCTCTTTAATTATATTCAAAATGTGCCGGTCCAAGTCTCTGTGCTTTGTTAAATGGGGAGGTGCCCTATAAAGCAAGACTGCACACTAGGAGTGGGTGGGAGTCGGGGTGGGTAGGGAGGGACCTAACACCTGATTAGGTGACAGCAGTTCCCAAAGCTGATAAGGTTACTAGAGTTCAAACAACCTACTCTGCTCGAGGAAATTTCTACTAAAGCACCAAAAAGAAAGTAACTGTGCTTTAAAAATATACAAAAACCCTTTTAAGAGCTCCCAGTCAGAGAGCTAGCAATTTAATAAAAATAAACCCTCAAATCCTTACTGTTGGTTGATCTGTAGAGCCCCTGTTAGGAAAGCCTCAACAGGGCAGGGCACTGGAGCATTTTATGCAGGCCTCAGTTGCTCTCAGGTAATCAGGCCCACTAACTCCTGATTAGGTGTCAGCAGTTCCCAAAGCAGAGAGCTAGCAATTTAATAAAAATAAACCATCAAACCCTTACTGTTGGTTGATCTGTAGAGCCCCTGTTAGAAAAGCCACTACGGTGACGTCACCTAACTATGCAACGGACAGTACCACAGCTCAACCACCCTCCCTGTTCGTCACATACATAGTATTAAAGTAAAGTCCTGATGTACATAGTATTGTACATAACGCACGTTGTAAATAGATCACAAAGAATCAACGACCCTCTATACACACACACGCATTCACATTTCAGTGCATGCGCACACTAGACACAGTACGTTGTTGATTGTTTGCTGTGTAGACCGCCTTGATTGTAGGATAAGGCAGTATAGAAATCCGTTTAAATAAATAAATAAAAATAAATAGAAATGCAGCTACAACCGCCATGCACTTTGCGAAGACTCTTGGGGCAGAGGTGAGTCCGAAAGGAAGGACTTTGTATAGATAGTGTCTTCCCTGAAAAATGAAATGTAGATATTTCCTGTGTTCTGGATGAATGAGGATATGTGTGTATGCTTCTTTTAGATCTAGAGAACAGAGCCAATATGGAGAAAGGGTAGGAGGGTCCCTAGGGAGACCATCTTGAACGTCTTGCTGACGAGAAACTTGTTGAGGTTTCTGAGGTCCAGGATGGATCTGCATTCTCCAGTTTTCTTTGGGATTGGAAAGTACAGAGCGTAGAAACCCCTTTCCCTGTTGAGATGTTGGAACTTCTTCTATGGCACCTTGCAATAGAAGAGAAGTGACCTCCTGCAGCAGAAGAGCAGTGAGAGGTGGCTGAGAAGGATATTCCCTTGCTAGGGTGGAGGGGGTAGATTTTTTAGATTATGTCTGTATCCCCTCTTTTACTATGGTCAGCATCCACTGCTCTGAAGTGATGAGATGCTACCTGTGGGCATAATGACAGAGTCTGCTGGCAATGTGGAGGGGGTAGGGATTCTCTAGAGGCAGAGTGGCTATGTTCTCTAGGAAACAGTCAAAAACCAGAAGCAGATTGAGCCTGCAGAGCTGGTTGATTCTTTGGAGCCTGTGGCTTCTTCTGTTTGGGAGGTCGTTGTTTCTTCTGAGCCCCCTGAGGTTGGTATTGAGAAGCAGGGGTGTAAGAAGGGTAAAATTTCTTCTTCTTGAAGAAAGTTTTCTTTGCAGCTGCTTTCTTCTTAGGAGGGTAGGCAGTAGGTCTAGAAAGCCTATTTAAAGTGATATTCTAAGATTCTAACTGAGAAGCTGTATCTTGCCAGTCCTTGCCAAAAAGGTTTTCAGCTGTGCAAGAGATATTACCCAGTTTATCTTGAACCCATTGCTCAAGATCTGATGCCTGAAGCCAAGCAATTCTGTGCACAGCAATGCAAAGTGATGTGGCTCTACTGGTGCACTCAAAGCAGTCAAAAGTTGCTCTATTGACAAACTTTGAGATGTTTTGGGCATGTCTGACCAGGGCGAGATAGTCAGCTCTTTTATCATTGAGGAGAAGAGATGACATTGACTCAAGATCCCTAGTAACCTCTTTGAGGAACATACCCATATATAGTATGTATGAGCTTATTCTGGCTGACAGCATGGAAGCCTGAAAGCACCGATGCCCAAAAGCATCAAGAGTTCTCGATTTTCTACCCGGGGAGTTAGAAAAATGTGTTAGAATTTTGAATTTGACGCATTACCGATTCCACTACCACTGAGTGGTGTGGTAATTGCGTTTTTTGGAAGCCAGGACACTCCGGTACTCGATACATGGTATTGAGCCATCGAGTATAGTCAGAGAAATAGTGAGGGACGTCTCCCACATCTGGAGCATTAGATCATGGAGTATGCGGTAAATTGGAAGCGTGGCCATTTCCTTAGGAACTGTAGGGTATTGGAGAATCTCCAATTCTTCTGCTCTAGGTTCTTTTTTCAGATGCGACTGTTATGGAAAGGCCCCTTGCTATGTCTTGAATAAATTCTTGAAAGGACATATGTTTCGGGGGGGGGACAGGGGGGGGGGACACATGTGCCGTTCTGGCGAAGGAGGATTCTTCGGTATACTCTGGTCTCCGGGAATCGAGCAATTCATCATCAGAAGAATTGGAATCGGAAGACTCGAAGTATCAAAGCACACAATGTCCATGCTCCTTTAAGGTTTCTTACTGATCGAAGTCGGTATTGGATTGAGAAAGCTGCCTGAACGAATCCCCAATAGTATGCTCTTCAGTCGTTCACTATTAACCTTCTTTTTTAAGGCTCTCTTCCCAGTGGTTTTAATGTTACTATATGGAAGCTTTTAAAAAATGATTATTTTTACATCAACCAAACAGCAAAAAATTTCTCAAAACGTGCTCTCAATTTCACTTTGAATTCCTGTACTGTTCAAAAACACTATTAATCCCTCAGACCTCCTCTTTGAAGACACAGGTCTCAGATCTGTCGGCACAACTGGAGACTCGCATCTCAACTATTTCATGTGCCTCATAACATCAACGACCTTATCTGTCTTCTTCAAAGTGGTTCTGTTCAATGATGATTATTTTTAACATCAACCAAACAGCAATGATGCCTCAAAATATGCACTTAACTTCGCTGAAAATATCTGTGCTGTTCGGAAAAGTAGTGATCCTGACGCTTGCCCCTGGTATCACTCTTGCGTTTCACGGCTGTTTCTTCAGGGGATCCTTCACAATCTCTAATCTTAAAAATAAAACTTACATTTAGGTAGCGTCGGGATCACTACTTTTCCGAACAGCACAGATATTTTCAGCGAAGTTAAGTGCATATTTTGAGGCATCATTGCTGTTTGGTTGATGTTAAAAATAATCATCATTGAGCAGAACCACTTTGAAGAAGACAGATAAGGTCGGTGATGTTATGAGGCACATGAAACAGTTGAGACGCGAGTCTCCAGTTGTGCCGAAAGATCTCAGACCTGTGTCTTCAAAGAGGAGGTCTGAGGGATTGATAGTGTTTTTGAACAGCACAGGAATTCAAAGTGAAATTGAGAGAACGTTTTGAGACATTTTTTGCTGTTTGGTTGATGTAAAAATAATCATTTTTTAAAAGCTTCCATATAGTAACATTAAAACCACTGGGAAGAGAGCCAAAACACAGAAGGTTAATAGTGAACAACTGAAGAGCATACTATTGAAGATTTATTGTTCCGGGGTTTTTCCGTTTAATAGTGTGGATCCACAATGAACGAATCCCCAGCAGCAGTGTATCGAGGGTTGTGTAACCCGACCCAGTTTGCATTGGTACCGTAGCCGGTGCCAGTGTTGGCGGTACCACTGGTAAAGCTTTGACTAGTACCGAAGCCGCCAGTAGAGCCGCTAGGTTTTATTCAATGGCCAGAATACGCTGATCCAGAGAGCCCGCCAATGTTTTAGTATCAGTACTGGAGATGCAGGCTACCATCCCAGAGCATGGCACCAGGAGCTCTCCAGAGGTGGAGGCCTTGGAAGTATCCTGGGACCCCTTGATGGCTTTGGAGGAAGAATACTCCCGCCAGGATTGTTTGGCTGGCCGATCCACCTCCAGGGCAATGCTCAAGGCATCTCTATGTTCAGAAAGAGATCTATCCTTAGGGGAACAGCTTTTCTTTGAAGAAGATTTATGTTTCGATACATGAGATCCATGAGAGGAAGATGATGCCCTCGATGACATTGATGCCAAAGAAACCGCATCTGAGGCAAAGAGTGTGCCTAGTTTAGCGGCTCAGTTCTATAGACCTCTCAATGTCATCTTTTTACACAGAGGCATTCTGATGGCTGGTGGTCTGGAAGAAGGCATTTGAGACACTCATCATGGGTGGCCAAAATGGTACTGCCACACTTTGAACATTTTTTGAAACCACTAGCTGGTTTATCCATTCTGTCGGTAGACAAAATGGTAGGCTTAAGGCCTAAAATGATGTTGATATGCCTCAAGAAAGTTCTACTTTTTTTTTTTTTTTAAAGGAAAGAAATAGAAAAAAAGGAAAAGAACCAATAGGAGTCAGTTCCGGCATCATCGGGAAGGCAGACGCAAACCACAAAAAATAAAATAAATAAATGAATTTTCTGGAAGAGGGAGAGTTGGGAAGGCAGGGAGGCAGCAGCACAGGCGCAGTGGGACGCTCCCAAAAGCTTTCCTATTGGGAGCATTCCTGCGCGGGCTCCATCGGTACTGACATCACCCATATGTGAAGACTATATTCCTGTTTGTTCCTGGAGATTGTCATCTCTATTACCCTATGCCAGAATGAAATGCTCTGAAAAATCGCAGGAGGACCTGTGTGAGCTCTCCTGAGCATGTGTGGTGGTTCCCATGTTTGAATCTGTGCTGCTTGCTCCTCAATATGTAATTTAACTAAAGAGAGACGGTGACAGGTGGGATTATGTGGTTCTATTCCCCTGCTGACCATAGAGAACCTCTATTATAGCTAAGTAATTTTGCTTTTCCATGGACAAGCATGGGTAATAGAGCAACAGCCTAGTACTTAAAAGATCAGAGTTTGATTCCCACTAGCACTTCTTTTGGCCTTGGGCAAGTCACTTTACTCTCCACTGTCTCAGAAGCAAAGGCATGGCAATCTACTTTGTCACATCTTGCCAAGAATACTCAGGGGCTGCTGGGTCACCAGAAGTCAGCCTTGACTTGATGGCATTTAAAAAAGAAAAGCTGGGAGGAGATTACCAGCCTCTCTAGAGAGGATGCCGATATTGAGCAATGAAGTTTAGGCTCTGGGAGAGGAGCTGAAGTAGATTGGAAGAGTGTGGAAATATATTGCAAATATTCTGCACCAATTAGATCAAAAGAGCAGCATTAGTCTGAGATAGAACTGATGGTTGCTGCGGCTGGAGAATGGGCATAGCTCATGGCTCTTGAAGCACCAAGCGCTTAGCTGCAGGTGGCTCGGAACAGGCTATTTGCTGTGCCGTAGATCAGTCTTGGAAAAT
This sequence comes from Ichthyophis bannanicus, assembly GCA_033557465.1. Classification (NCBI taxonomy): domain Eukaryota; kingdom Metazoa; phylum Chordata; class Amphibia; order Gymnophiona; family Ichthyophiidae; genus Ichthyophis; species Ichthyophis bannanicus. The sequence continues at coordinate 263,372,244 of CM066042.1, read as the reverse complement.
GATAGGGCCTTTGGATTTTTTGAATCTGCTAAGGGACTCCGTTTAAGGCTATATTTAGCCTTCTAGCATTTCTTTTTATGCTCCTCCTTCTCCTCCCCCCTATTTATTCCAGAGGATGCTGAGGTGCGGCTTGACAAGGCATAGAAGGCGTAGAAGCCCAAGTGTTGCTGTCCACTTTATTAATATTTCTGTTAGCTAAATTTACAGAGCACATAGGAAAGGACTGTGGCGCTTGGAAAGAGCCCAGTGAGTCTATGGCTTTAACAGAGGCAAGAGGCTTCCAAGTAGGGTCACTGAGCAAAAGTGACACACTGTCTGAAGCCTATTGGTGCCTGAAAATGGCCTGTCGGGGCTTTTTTTTGTGCTGTGCTCATGCTCGCAGCAGTGCTTCATTCTGGTTTTCTCCTTTTTTTGTATGTGTGGAGAGCTGCAATGTGTGTCTGGTGGAGGATGCATGGCTGCTACAGACTTGATTGCAGGAACTAGCATGTACACTCAGGAGAATCTGCCCAGCCCCTCATGAGCTTTCGGAGAGCACTTCATTCGGGCATGGGGCAACTGGGATGATGTCATCTATATCTTTAGCACCATACCCCCTGGTTGTCCATGGAGAAAGAGTAGTTACTCACACCTCTAACAGGTGATCCCTGGGAACAGCAGGAATTTAGTCCTCACATATGGGTGACATCGGTACCAACAGAGCTTGCGTAGGAATGTTCCCCAGCATTTAATTGGAAAGCTTTTGGGAGTACTCCCCACTGCACCTCTGCAACTGCCTTCCCAGCTCCCTCTCTTCAGCTGAGTTTGTAGCTGAGAGAAGAGAGGGAATGAAGCCCTATAACTACTAGTGGAGGAGGGTGGATTCTGAAGACTAAATTCCTGCTATTCCCAGAGACCACGTGTTACAGGTGAACAACTACGCTATCTCCAGGAACAAGCAGGAATGTAGTCTTCACATATGGTATTCCATAGCTCCCAGATGCCAGATGAAGTGACCTCAGAACTGGTGCAGGTTCACTTCATAGTAGGCATGAGGAGGTCATGGATTCCACATGGATTTCTGGTATCTTCAAAGTCCAGGATGGAGGGTAGGAGTTGCAGCTAAGTCTGAAAGAGGTGTTGGAGTACAGCTTGTCCAAATATGGTATCCCGACAGGAGTCCTTGTCCAGATAATAATGGGCAGCAAAGGTATGGACAGAAGACCAAGTTGCAGCTTTGCAAATTTCGTCGATGGCTACTGAGCTTAGGTTTGCCATCGAGGTGGCCATGGCGTGAACACTGTAAGCAGTGACTTGCCCTTCCAGGGAGAGCCCTGCTTTGTCACAAGCAAATGAAATACAGTCCACTATCCATCTGGAGAGTGTATGCTTAGAAACAGGTAATCACAGGTGACTGGAGTCAAAAGAGATGAACAACTGCCAGGCTTTATGATTATCCTGAAACCTTTGCAGGTAAAAAGCCAACACACGCTTACAGTCAAGAGTGTGCAGAGCTCCTCTTCTCTAGAAGCATGTGGTTTAGGAAAGAAAACGAAGGTAAATCGACTGGTTTAGATGGAAGGGAGATACCACCTTTGGCATAAAGTGTGGGTGAGTCCGAAAGACTACTTTGTCATGGTGGAAGTGGGTATTGGGTGGATCTGCCACCAAAGCCTGAAGCTCACTAATTCATCTAGCTGAAGTGAGGGCAATTAGGAAGAACACCTTCCAAGAGAGGAATTTAAGTGACGCTGTGGCTAATGGTTCAAAGGAAGGCTTGAGAAGCTGCACTAGAAAGATATTGAGGTCCCAAGCTACTGGAGGTGGCTTAATGGGAGGTCTGGACAGCAGGAGACCTCTCATGAAAGGTTGTGTGGAGATACTGGAGGAGTGACTCCACTGGAGCAGATAAGGGATTGAGACTTTCTGGGAGCACCAGACAGAGAATCTATGCCACTTAAACATGTATGAACATCTGGTGCAGGGCTTTTGAGAAGCCAAAAGGATCTCCTTAACCTTTTGAGTAAGGTCAAAGCCTTGTAAAGCTATGCTCTCAGCAGCCAAGCTGTGAGGCAGTGTGTGTGGATTGTGATGGAGTAGTGAACCATTGTCTTGGAAAGAAGATCTGGCGCATATCTCAATTGCAGAGGATGAGTCTGAGTCAGACGTAGTAGCAGCAGAAACCATGGATGCCGCGGCCAGTGAAGGGCTATGAGTATCATGTAGCCCCTGTCAGACTGAAGCTTGAAAAGCATCTTGGGAATGAGGGGTATGGGAGGGAACGCATAAAGTGGACCCTGACCCCAGTGTAGGTGGAAGGCATCTACCTGTTGATTGGTGGATGTCGGAGTTCTTGTGCAGAAGTGAGGAAGCTTGACATTTTGTGGAGTTGCTAACAGATCTATGTCTGGAGTTCCCCAGGTCTGAAAGATGTAGGATGTAGTGTCCGGATGCAGAGACCATTCATGGGGAAAAAGGATGCGACTCAGTCTGTCTGCCAAGACATTGGACTTCCCCGGGAGGTACACTGCTTGGAGGTGTATTTGATGAGCAATGGCAAAGGACCAGAGGTGTATCATCTCCTCACAGAGGGCCCAAGTGCCTGTTCCTCCCTGATTGTTCACACAGAACATGGCAACCTGATTGTCCATTCTGAGTAGGACCTGTTGTGCTCTGAGGTGGTGTTGGAACACCCAAAGAGCATTAGAGATAGTGTGAAGTTCCAGGAGATTGATCCGGTGTTGTGACTCCTGTGCTGTCCAGAGGCCCTGTGTAGTCAGGTTGCTCAGATGAGCTCCCCAACCCAGTTTGGAGGCATCCGTCATCAGGGTGCATTGACGTGGAGACATCTGAACAGGTGACTCTACGAGCAGGTTTTCTGGAGAACACCACCATTGGAGGGATATGGTTAGATGGGCAGTGACTTGGATCCTGTCCCGGAGATGGCCCGAGGCCTGCTTCCACTGGAAGGCAAGAGTCCACTGGGCTGTCCACATATGGAACGACATGTACTGTAGAGGCCATGTGCCCAAGGAGCTGCAGCATCTCTCAGGCTGTCAGATGGTCTCATAGGAGCATCTGGGATGCCAGTTCAACTAAACGGGCACAACGGAGCTTGGGTAGAAATGTCCTGAATGGTTGGGTGTCTAGCAGGGCTCCAATAAACTCTAGTCTTTGAGTTAGAGCAAGCTGGGATTTTGGGAAGTTTATGACAAATGCCAAGTGTTGTAGTACTGTGATGGTACGATGCAAGGAGAGCAGTACCTTTTGGGAGGTGTCTGCCTTTATCAGCCAGTCGTCTAAGTAGGGGAAGACGAATATCCCCAGAGCTCTTAGATATGCAGCCTCAACCGCCATGCACTGTGTGAAGACTCTTGGGGCAGAGGCGAGTCCGAAGGGAAGGACTCTGTTTTGATAATGTTTTCCCTGAAACGTGAAGCATAGATATTTCCTTTGTCCTGGATGGATGAGGATATGTGTCTACACTTCTTTTAGATTTAGAGAACAGAGCCAGTCCTGACTCTAGAGGGAGGGAAGAAGAGTCCCAAGAGATCATCTTGAACTTTTCATAGACTAGAAACTGGTTGAGGTTTCTGAGGTCCAGAATGAGCCTGTGCCCTCTGGTTTTCTTTGGAATAAGAAAGTAGAGAGAGTAGAAGCCCACTCTCTGTTAGGACCTCTTCTATGGTGCCCTGGGACAGAAGAGAGAACAGCTCTTCTTGTAGGACAGCAGTGAGTGGGGTTTGCATTTGACATTCCCCCTTGAGGGGGGCAGAGTTTGCAGATGAAGTCTGTACCCTTCCTGAACTATGGTGAGTGTCCACTGCTCTGAGGTGATGAGGTGCCATCTGTGGGCGTAGTGACACAGTCTGCCTGCTATGTGGAAGGGGTGGGCGTCCTCCAGAAGCAGGGTGGCAATGTTCTCTAGGAAAGAGTAAAAAGTGAGGTGCAGACTGTGACTGTGGAGTCGGCTGAGATTTAGCCATCTATGGCTTCTCTTGTTTAGGAGGCTATTGTCTCTTCTGTGGGGCCTGACCCTGATATTTAGGAGGAGGATAGGAAGAGAATAATTTCTTATTATTATTATAGAGAGACTTCTTTGCAGGAGTCTTTTTCCTAGCAAGGTCAGCTGTTACTCTGGATAGTCTCTTTACAGTAGTATTTTCTGACTCCAATTGAAAGGCCATATCTTGGCTGTCTTTGCCAAAGTGGTTGTCCCCTGTACAAGGTATATTGCCCAGCTTATCTTGAACCCACTATTCAAGATCTGAGGCTTGAAGCCATGTAATGTGACGTGCACTGATACACATTGCTGAGGCCCTGCATGCTTAACTAGGGTGAGGTAATCTGCCCTTTTGTCATCTGGGAGGAGAGGGGCAAAGGCCTCAAGATCCCTGGAGACCTCTTTCGGTAACACTCCCATGTAGAGGATATAGGAGTTAATCCTAGCTGAGAGCATTGATGCTTGGAAGCATTGATGCCCAAAAGTGTTGAGAGTTCCTGATTCTCTACCTGGAGGATTAGAGGAGTGAGTCTTCAAGATTTTGATTTGGCACATGGCCGATTCCACCACCATGGAATGGTGGGGAAGCTGTGGCTTTTGGAAGCCAGGACACTCTGGGACACTCCAGTACATGATATTGAGACGTCAACTTTGAGGTGAGACCGTGAGAGACATCTCCCACATTCGTAGCATAAGGTCATGAAGGATGTGGGGCACCGGCAAGGTGGCTGCCTCCTTGGGTGCTGTTGGGTATTGGAGGATCTCTAGTTCCTCCATCCTTGGCTCCTTCTCTGATGTTACCGTGATAGAGAGACCCTTGGTTAGGTCACGTATGAATTCCTGGAAGGACATGTCTTCTGGAGGCGACATACATCGGTGTTGAGGCGGGAAAGGGTCTGAAGGTAGGTCCTGGGGTCCTTGGGAATCGAGCAACTCCACATCTAAAATTGGGGAGTCTGAATCGGAAGACTCAAAGTACTGGCGGTCTCGATGTTTGCCTGAAGCTAGATGCCAGTACCGATGCTCCGAGGTACTGGACTCAATGAGCTGCTTGGGCTCCAAGGGAGGGCATGGGTGGAAGCGATGTTGATGCCATCTGCAGCAACCTTGATGCCGTGGCTGGAACCTGCATTGATGTTGGTACTATAAGCGGTACTGACGGGATAGTGCACGTAGCCAAGGGTTTTATTGGTACTGAGTCTGAGGAGGGCTGCCAAGCTGCGCTTGATGGCCAGTTTGCGCTGATCTTTCGAGGTCGCTGAAGCTTGGGTGTCGGTAATGGGTATTTGTGCTACCATCCTGGAGCATGGCACCAGTAGCTCTCCGGAAGTCAAAGCCTCAGGAGCATCCTGGGGCCCCTCAATGATTTTGGAGGACAGGGCCTCCTGCCGGGGCTATTTAGCACGCTGATCCCACTCCGAGGCAACCCCCAAGGGGTCTCGATGCTTTGTGCGAGATCTTCCCCTGGAGGTGCCGTCAGACTTCGATGCGGACTTCAAAGATATCTGAGATCTATGAGAGGATGATGAGGCCCTCGATGAAGAGGATGCTATCGTTGCCACATCCGAAGCGAAGAGTGTTCCAAATTTAGAAGCCCAGTTTTGTAGGCCTCTCTGTGTCATTTTCTGTCAGAGGGAGCAGTCTTTTGGCTAGTGGTCTGGGCTGAGGCATTTTAGACACTAGTTATGTGTGTCAGTCACTGATATGGTGCTGACACATTTAGAACCTTCTTTGAAAACACTGGTTGGAAGAGTATGATAGGCTTAAGGCCTAAAAAGGGTACTGATGCCCAATTAGATTTTTTTTGTTTAAAGAAAATAAAGAAAGAAGTTAAAGAAAAGAATAAGGGAACCAGTAATGTCCTAGGCGGTCCCCAGTGTTGAAGGGAAGGCAGAGGCACTATACACAAAAATAACTTTTTCTGCAGTGACAGAATTTGCTTCCTGCTGGCTCAGTGGAAAATGGAAAACTGAAGAGAGAGAGTTGGGAAGGCAGGAAAGCAGTTGCACAGGTGCAGTGGAGTACTCCCAAAAGCTTTCCATAGAAAAATGACGACAGAAAAAGACCACATGGTCTATCTGGTCTCTCCTACCATAACAACAACTACAACAGTCCCCTTTTTTCCTTTAGAAATCCACTGTGTTTGTCCCATGCTTTTTTGAATTCAGATACTGTCCTCATCTCTACCACCTCCACTGGGAGACTATTTCATGGATCCACCACTCTTTCTGTAAAGAAATATTTCCGCATATCACTCCTGAATCCATCATCCCCTTTCACCCTCATCCCATGTCCTCTTGTAGCAGAACTTGCTTTCAATCGAAAGAGGCTCTCCCCCTGCGTATTTATGCCACAGAGGTATTTAAACGTCTCAATCATATCACCTCTATCCTGCCTTTCCTCTAAGGTGTACATATTAAGATCTTTAAGACTGTCCTCCTATGCTTTATAATGAAAACAACTAATCATTTTAGTAGCCACCCTCTGTACTGACTCCATCCTGTTTATATCCTTTTGAAGGTGCGGTCTCCAGAATTGCACACAATACTCCAAATGATGTCACATCAAAGACTTATACAGAGGTACTATCACCTTCTTTTTTCTGCTAGCCATTCCTCTCCGTATGCACCCAAGCATCCTTCTAGCTTTTGCTGTCGCCTTTTTTTTTTTTTTTTAACTTTTTTATTTATATTTTCCAACAAAATACAAAAGAAAAGAAAACCAAATTACAGTAAAGCATAGTTACTCACCTGTAACAGGTGATCTCCAGGAACAGCAGGAATTTAGTCTTCACATATGGGTATCGTCGGTACCGATGGAGCCTGCGCGGGAACGCTCCCCAGCGTCCAACAGGAAAGCTTTTGGGAGCATCCCACAGCACCTGCGTGCTGCCTTCCCGCCTTTCCCAACTGTCCCTCTCCAGTTTAGTTTAAAGCTGAGAAAAAGAGAGGGGAAAAGAGAGACAGAAGAGAGAGAGAGAGAGAGAGAGGGATACAACTCCTAGGGGAGGTGGGTGGGTTGTGAAGACTAAATTCCTGCTGTTCCCGGAGATCACCTGTTACAGGTGAGTAACTATGCTATCTCCAGGAACAAGCAGGAATGTAGTCTTCACATATGGGGGACTCCCTAGCTGCAGATGCCAGGGAGAAGGCCCCAGAAGTTGTGTGCCCCTGTGAAAGGGCTCCACTTCCCCCCATGGATCTCTGGCATCTTACCAGGGATGGTGGGTAGGAGTTGATTAAGTATGGAACAGATGTTCAAGAACAGCCTGACCAAACAAGGCATCCCAGCGGGAGTCCTTGTCTAAGCAGTAATGGGCTATGAAGGTATGAACCGAAGCCCAAGTAGCTGCTCGACAGATGTCGTCAATAGACACAGAGTGAAGATGAGCCTTCAAGAGGAAGGTTCTTACTCATAGGCAAAAGAAATACACTGTGCAATCCAGCTGGACAGTGTTCTTTTGGAGACTGGAAGTCCCAAATGACTAGGATCAAAAGCAACAAAGAGTTGAGAGGACTTTCTATGTTGCTGTGTCCTCTGCAAGCAAAAGGTCAAAGCCCTTTTACAGTCCAAAGTATGAAGGTTCCTTTCTGCACTTGAGGCATGAGGCCTTGGGAAGACTACAGGAAGGTAAACCGCTTGGTTTAAAGGAAAAGTTGACACCATCTTTGGTATGAAGTGTGGATGAGTCCTAAGGACTACCTTATCATGATGGAACCTTGTATAAGGAGGATCAGCCACCAACACTTGCAATTCACTGATGCGACGTGCTGATGTGATTGCAATAAGAAAGATGACCTTCCAGGAAAGGAATTTCAAAGAGGTAGCAGCTAATGGTTCAAAAGGCGGCTTCATGAGCTGCCCAAAAACCAGATTTAAGTCCCATGCCACCCGTGGTGGCTTAATGGGAGGCTTAGTTAAAAGAAGGCCTCTCATAAATCTCGCTATGAGAGAATGAGAGGAAATAGGTTGCCCATTTAGAGGCTTGAAAGAAGCTGCAATAGCACTCAAATAAACTCTCACTGAATTGGTCTTAAGCCCTGCATTAGATAAATGAAGGAGATACTCCAGTAATGATTCCAGAGGTATTGCAAGAGGGTTAAGATCCTTCTGCGAGCACCATATCGTAAACCTTTTCCACTTGAATGCGTCTTGTGGAAGGCTTCCTGGAAGCATAAAGATATCCTTTACCTGCTGGGAAAGGTTAAGACCGTGAAGTTCTAAGCTTTCAGCAACCAGGCCCTGAGATGCAGACTGGGGATTGGGATGCCACAGTATCCCGTCCTCCTGAGAAAGGAGATTTGGAGCAGATCCTAACTCCAGAGGCAGAGTTTGAGAGAGATGTAGGAGCAGAGGGTACCACATTTGCCATGGCCAATGTGGAGCTATGAGAATCATATGACCTCTGTCTCTCTGAAGCTTGAACAGAGTTTTGGGGATTAGGGGAATGGGTGGAAAGGCATACAGGAAGTCCTGGCCCCAATGGAGGAGGAAAGCATCCCTGGCCTGAGAACCCTGAGCCGGAATTCTGGAAGAGAACCAGGGAAGTTTGGCATTCAGCGGACTTGCGAAGAGGTCTATGTCCGGGGTTCCCCAAATTTGAAAACGTTTGGCCACCTGGTCTGCATGGAGAGACCATTCGTGTGGAAGCAGAACTCGACTGAGTCTGTCTGCCCAAGAGTTTTGAATGCCTGGAAGATACACCACAAGGAGATGAATCTGATGCTCTCTGGCGAGGGCCCATAGTCGCAAAGCTTCGTTGCATAGCGACAGAGAGCCTGTTCCTCCCTGCTTGTTCACATAGAACATGGCTACTTGATTGTCCGTTTGAACTAGGACTGTCTTGTAGCTGAGCTGGGTGTGGAATACTCGAAGAGCAAGGAAGATTGCTCTGAGTTCCAGGAGATTGCTGTGTAGATAGGCCTCCTTTGGCGTCCAGGTACTTGGGTAGAGAGGCCTTGCAGGTGAGCTCCCCAACCCACCTGCGAGGCATCTGTTGTTAGAGTGGCTAGGGGTGGGGGTTGCTGAAAAGGAGACCCCACCAAAAGGTTTTGGGGTGACTGCCACCATTGGAGGGACAAAATAAGGCGATCTGAGTTTGCTATTTTGTCTGACAGGGAACCTGACGCCTGAGTCCACTGAATGGATAAAGTCCACTGGGCTGCCCTCATATGAAGGCGAGCATAAGGAACCACATGCATGGTGTATGCCGTGTGGCCTAGCAACTGTAACATTTCCCGAGCAGTGAGGTGAGGTTTTAGCACTGCTTGGGAAGCTAACTGCACAATGCGAAGGCAGCGGGGCTGTGGAAGGTAGGCCCTTGTCTGTCTGGTATCCAGCAGAGCTCCTATAAACTCCAGGGACTGAGTGGGAGCAAGGTTGGATTTTGGGAAGATTATGACAAGTCCCAAATACTGAAGGATGCGCATTGTGCGAGAGAGCAACTCTGGCCTCTGGCTCTGAAGGGGCTCGATTGAGCTAGTCGTCTAAGTAAGGGAAGACAAATATTCCTAGGGTGCGGAGAAATGCTGCCACCACAGCCATGCATTTTGTGAACACCCTTGGTGCAGAGGCCAGGCCAAAGGGAAGAACCCTATATTGGTAGTGCTTCCCTTGAAACAGAAAGCGAAGGAACTTTCAATGAGTTGGATGGATGAGAATATGAGTGTACGCATCCTTGAGATCTAGAGAACAAAGCCAATTCTGACTCTGAAGGTATGGCAGCAGAGTTCCTAGAGAAATCATTTTGAACTTCTCTTTGAACAGGAATTTGTTCAATTCTCTGAGGTCTAAAATGGGTCTATGTCCTCCTGTTTTCTTTGCAATAAGGAAATAGGGGGAGTAAAACCTTGTACCCCATTGGGGAATGGGTACCTCTTCTATTGCCCCTTGGGCAAGAAGCACAGTGACCTCTTGACCTAACTGGTCGTTGAGTGAGGTCTGAGAATTGAACTGTTTTACCATTGTAGGAGGGGGCATGCTGAGGAAATGAAGCTTGTACCCCTCTCTTTCAGTAGACAGAGTCCAATTTTCTGCTGTTATCTGACCCCATCTGGGCCAAAATGACATAACTTTCCTGGTATGGTGGAGGGTTCTGGGCCGTTCAGGGCCAGGAAGGCAATGTTTTCTAGATAGGAGTCAAAGTCCCTGTGGAGGCTGAGTCTGCTGAGCCAGTTGAGGCTTAGCTGCTTTTGTCTTTCTTTGTCTAGGACAGTTGTTGCTGCTGTCCCTTTTGGGCAGAATGACCTAAACGATGCCCCTGTTGGGTATAGGAGGGATAAAACCTCTTCTTCTTACTGAAGGATGGTTTCTTAGAGGATTTTTTCCTCACAGGATCAGCTGTTGATTTAGACAATCTATCCAAAGTGATATTGTCAGCATCTATCTCATTAGCTTTTTCCTGCCAATTCCGAAGGGACACACCGGGTCCGAAATGTGTCCGGGGATTCCTCATCCTCCGTTTCCCAGCCCGACTCCTCGGAGGAGGAATCGAGCGGCTCCGGTCGGGCAGGCACCGATGCCATCCGCCCTGACGCCGAGGGTACAGGCGTCGAGGACCTCGGTCCCGAACGAGAGGCCGAGGGAGACCTAGGCCGAGGATCGACTCGTGAGCGCATGGACTCGAGGATCGGCTCGGCCGCCGGGGTCAACTTGGACGTCGATGTCCCAGTGGTCGGGGCAGATGCACCGGTGAGACCAGCGATCAGTGCCCGCTGCTGTTCCATGAAGGCAGCCAAGCTGCTCGCCAAGGCCGTCAACCTGAGTCCAAGCTCAGGAGACTCAGCAGCCCCCGACTCAAGCCCCGACTGCCTCAGGCCCGATGTCGGCTCCCCAGGAGGAGAGTCCACGAGGACTACAGCACTCACGTGACTCGGGGACTCTGGCTCCACACGAGGTTGTTTTGCAGGCCTCTCCGACTCCAAAGACCCGGGATGGCGGTTGGGGCTATGCGACCTGGCCCTCGAGGAGCCAAGTGCGTCCACCGATGCCGCCCTCGCGGGTTTCTTCTTCCTGCGATGCTCCCGCGAGTGAGACCCCCTCTCAGAGGATCCCCGGTGATGCTCGGGATCGGAATCCCGAGACGTCGAGGCCTCTGACGAAGTCCGGGCCCGGCCGGACGCGGAGTCAGAGAAGAATCTTTCCTTCTGGTGCTGCCAACTCCTCAACGCCTTCGAGGACATTTTCCCACACGGACCACAGATCATCGGGTCATGATCAGGTCCGAGGCAGCGGAGGCAGCAGTCATGTGTGTCGGTGAGAGACATAAGTTTCTTACACCGATCACACTTTTTAAACCCGCTGGCAGCCATTGGGGGAAAACGGGCCCCTGTGAGGTCAAATGACAGGGCTGCCAGTGAAAAATAGAAAAATGGCATGAACGCTAGTCACGAAGGACAAAAACCGAAAAACGAAGTCCGGGCTCGATACCGGTATACCGGCCCGAGGCGGGAAGGGGAAAACCGGCGTCGAACCGAGAAAAAACACGAAAATCAACTTTTCTCGCGGGTGAACACGAACCATGTCCATCGGGCTCCGCGGAAAAAAGAAGACTGAGCAAGATGGCACCCTTGGGCGGGAAGGGGACCGCGCATGCGTGCTAGCAGTCCAAAGGCTTTCTGTGAAAACTGGGGAAATGCTCCGCATGGGGGCTCCGTCGGCGCCGACATCACCCATATGTGAGGACTGACTTCCTGCTTGGTCCTGGAGAAATCAAAATACAGAATACTTCTCTGTAATAAAAAAACAAGATAAGAAAAGAATATTCAAAGCCCACCCCACCCTATCCCTCCCATCATCCTGCGATCATCAGGGGCTATAGCAGCAAAACAACTGAAGGCTTACAAGGCCTACAAGGGCTATAGAAGATCAACACTCCGCCACATAAAAGGAAAAGGATTTGACTAATAATCCCTATATTATATCTCATATCGTGCTTTAGAGATATAATTCTGTAGGGGTTTCTACTTAAGAAAAGTGGAGGGTGTAAGGGTTCTACCACACCGTGGCATTTGTTCATATTTGCAGCATAAACACAAGCAGTTCCACTATTCATGCCAACTAAGCTCTGCTGTATGTTTCCAGTTAGAAATAACAAGATGTAGGGCCACTCCCACATGAAGTCAAGTAAAAACTGACAATCTCTCTGTGACGACGAGATGTCAATTGCTGATCGAAACACGACCACAGACCAGGAGACAATGGCCCGAAATCCCAGCACCTCTTGGATGCAATTTGTCATGAGGTGGATCAAATAGTACCTATGGAAATAGGAAAATCTGAGCAGAGCAGTTCTAATAGTGACAGGTTAGAACAGCACATGGACCAGGATTGCTATGGGCAACAAACACAAACTGAAGTACCAGGTGTAAGAGCACGCCCAAGCAGGAGATTACCTCATAGCACATTAGGTAATGAGGGACAGCTGACGGGAGGCGAAGCTCAGAGAAACACCAAGAGTGACGCAGTTAAAAATCACTCACCAGAGGTCAGAGTTAGAGCAGAGGAAGGAGCCGGTTGGAGAGCAGAGGAAAGAGCAGAGGAAGGAGCCGATTGGGGAGCCAACAGGAGAGCTTATGAGAGAGCTTCACACGGAGACTCACACAGAATCCTACAGGAAGAAGCCCAGGAGAGAATACCAGGGATTTGTTTCAGGGAGCAGTGCAGGACTGAACAAAAGCCCAGTGGTCTGAGCCACGGAGGTATTTCTGAAGGCAAGCTGAGAAAAGCTGTGGGAAAGAATCTTCCTAAGAACAGGTACCAGGAAGGCAAAAGTTTTTATCTGGAGGATACTTTTGTGCCCAAAGAGAAATGGAAAGAGAAAGGCAGGGAGAGGCTTTCATTTGAGAAAAGCTCCGTTAAGTTTCCTGTGCCCAGAAGCTCCGTGAAAACCAAGCCAGAAGGTAGGCTTATTCCTCATAATAGAATGGAAGCTGAAAGTCAGAGTTTTTCCTACACTTACCCAAGAGTGTGTGACTCTCAGGAAGTAAACTCTGCAGTGTGTGGTAACCTCCCATTTTACTCCGGTAGAGAGGAGGAGGGGAGCCCTCTTAACAGAGAAGAGGGATTGTTTAAAAGTAGCCTGAGTTACAATCCTATAGAAGATAGCTCCGGGGAAGGATGTGAGGATATGCAATGTGATTTTTGTGATGAAACACCTGATGAATCCTACATGGATTGTACACTAATAATTTCAGATGATATTTCTTCACTGTGCTGAATTGGTCAGAGACAGAATCTGTTTAAAGAAACAGAAGTGAAGAAACGTGCTTGTTTTAAGAATAAGGACTGTTTTGCACTAGCTTTGTTTTGTCAGGCTGAAGATACAAGCATTCATTTTTGTTATAGTAGTTTGCTTTTATTTCATACCAGAAGTATGGTTTATGTCCTTTGTTCATATGTGCTGAAATTCACCCGGGACGGGTAAATAAAAAGACCTCTTTTGAAGCCTGGCTACTCGACTGCAACTACACTCTTAGAACTCGACTGCAACTACACTCTTAGATTAGCTTGTGGGACTACAAATCCCAGGGGGCATTTCAACACCTGCTTGAGACACCCTTGCTGTTTAAGAAGAGGCCCCACTATAGCTCCCATGCTTTATGCCTCTGGGAACCTAGAGGTGGGTGACAAATTCCATATTGAAATCCAGTAAGACTGAATGTTAGGGCAATCATACACCACATGTCTCAAAGTGCCGACATCTCCCCGACAAGACCAACACTCATTCCCAGCTGCCTTATCCCATTTAGCAACCTTTACCAGAGTAAAGTGCGCTCTGTGCGCAAAGAAGTACAAAGCTTGTGAGACAGAGGCAGACTGAGAAACCCTATTTATCTTACCCCAGAATTTTGTCCAAGTTTCCAGAGAGTGGACTTCCCCAGTATCATGTTACCATACTCAAAACACCAATGGCCTGAGAACTATTGTTCTGAGCCACTAGTTTATAATATTGAGAAGCCACCTCAGAGGTCATATGTCCTGAACTTATCTTACTCATCAACCCCCATTCATCAGACAGTGAAACAATATCCAACTGGGATTTTTCTATACAATGCCTCAGCTGAATCCATTGAAAGTATAGGGAATGAGGCAAATCAAATTCCCTTTGCAAAGTGGGAAAAGGTTTCCACTTACCATCCATTACACTGGTCAACACTGAAATCATTACTATTTATTTATTTATTTATTTTACAATTCTTATATACCGCACTATTTGCAATCAGCGCGGTTTACATGTAACAAAAAACATCCGACAAGTCTGGTCATTACATTGAACAGGGAATGGGATTTGGAGAACAAGTATCAACTATATAAAGGAACTTGGAGAACAAAGGTGAATTACTGACTTTAAAAGGCCCTAATCTGTAGTAGCTTGGTGAGCTGAACATGAATATAACATTAAAAAAATTTTATTGGCTCTCGTTCTGAAGATATTGCACGTAGTTCATTTTTGACGTTTCACCGTGTAAATTTATCCAGTAGGACATCAACAACATCCCAAATAAGCCTTGAATGATGTAATATTGCATCACATTGCATAATACAAGCATGCACACATCATCCAGAGTTGATTACATCATTTTCTGATGCAATGTAATACTACTGCCAGACGGCTGCTGAAGCCATCTGACGTCAGCACTGTACTATACCCAGTCGGAAAGGAAAGTAATCTGGTATTCTGTTCCGATATTGAAAGCCTCATGAATGCCTTAAAAATCACTCATGACTGGGGGGCGCTCGTGAGCCCGCAGCGTGATGGCCGCATTTTAAAAGAGCTCCATCCTCACAACCCCAAAACTCTTGAAAACATGCGCTAACTGCAGCAACTTACCCCCCTCTACCTACCCTGGGTCGGCACGAGTAAGCGGTCCCCCTCGGAGCCTGGTTCAACGGCTTGGCGGGCTCTTTGGAGGCTGGAAAACCACGGGGATCGCCCCTGGAACGTGGCCTGCTGAATGCCTCTACTCGTCGATGGATTTGGGCCTGACTGATCCCGCGGCTAACATCTGAGCCCTACGCGGGTTTAAATATCATTGGAGCGGAGCCCTGCAAGATCGAGCGGCTGCTTCCCGGGCGCTGCATTGTGGAACGAGCGGCAGCCCGTTGGTCGGAGGGGGCAACTACTCCCAGCGCTGAGGCCTCTGCATGTGCCGCCGAAACCTTGCCTGGGAGGCCTGCGGAGACGGCGTGGCAACTGCCGGTGTTTGTTATCTTCTCCTGCTATTGCGAATCACCCCGAGGGGGGTAAGTTTGAACGTCAACTTTCTCCTCTCCTGCACTTTGGCTTGCATCTGGAGCTGGTGACAGGGGCTATATTCTAGCAGCTTGGTGTCCTGCCGAAGCCTATATCCCCCCTGAGTGGACCTTGGGGGCCCTGTTAAATGCTTGTTACCCTGGGAGGGCTGAGGCAGCTTTTTCCTACTGCCTCACTGTCTATCCAGTGCCCTATGCTTTACTGACATTGCTTGTACCCGTCTGCTGACACTGTGAGGTGGTGACTGCGCTGTGGATTTGTGAGAACCTGGACGCCGCTGTCTCCTTGGTGTCCCCATTTTTGCTGACATTGGATACATCTCTCTCCTACCACTGTGTGTCTTTGGTGACTATGTGAGATGGCTGCTAAAGCCAAAAGTTCTGAAACCCGGGAAGGGATGCGCTCCTCCCAGCGCTTGCAGAGCAAGTCCGGAGCCCCAAGTAGTCCACACAAACAACCCCTCCCATCAGGTTCTGATGATGAGACTGTCAGTGAGGAGGACTTGGATCTGCATAAACAACTCTCCTTGGCTCAACTCAAACAAGAACTCCGTAGGGGCTTTGCGGAATTAGCTAATGAGTTTCGCGCACTACGGGAGGACCTGATGAAAGATGTCGCCGAGCTCAGGACCGACGTCAAGGAACTGGGAGCCCGCGTAGAAGACGTGGAGACCAAAATGGTAGAACAAGATGGGACTTTGATGGATTTACAATGTGCTTTAGACCGGCAACATGCGCAAGCAATGGAACTGACCTATAAAATTGATGACATTGAAAACCGTTCCCGCCGCAACAATGTGCGTTTCCGTGGGATCCCAGAGGCGGTAGGGGGCGGAGAAGACCTACCAACTGTACTTAAATTGCTGATAGCAGAATTGCTCTCGACGGAGGACTTGGCTGCACACGCCTCTGGTATGGAAATTGAACGAGTTCACCGCGCTTTGGGGAAACCCCCCAATAACCAACCGCGTGATGTCATCGCGAGATTTCTGCGCTACTCTGATGCTGAGCTCCTTATCCGTCGAGGCCCGGAGAAAAAGACGGTCCGATTTCAGGACACGACAGTGTCCATTTACCAGGACCTCTCGACGTTCACCCTGGCGCGGCGGAGAGAGATGAAGCCAGTCTCTGCGGTCCTGAACAGCAAGAGGATTCGCTATTCTTGGTCCTTCCCATTTAGGATGAACTTTCTTTTGGGCAACAAAAAGATCTCTGCAAAAGATTACACTGAAGCTTGGCGAGCCCTTCGCCAGGCGGGTTTAGTAGATGACAATGCTCAGCCCCATCCGCCGCCCCCTAAGCCCCAGCACTCCAGGTGGACTCGGGTGGGCAAGTCCACTTGATCTTTTTTTGTGGACTTGAGGAGCTCCTCTTACTTTTTCTTTTTTAGGGAGTCTCAATTTGTGGGTCCCCTGATTTTTGGATAGGTGGTGGTGGGAATTAGATTGGGGTCCCTCCATTTTTGATACATGGAGGGGCGGCGGATGATCTGCAAACGTTTTGTTGATGTTATTGCTTTGATAGAGGGGCATGGTGAGCTTGATAATCCGGGGGAGGGGGAGGAGTAGTGGGGAGTATGTTTTTCTCTGTTTAGGTTGAATTTTTGCCCTGAGGGGTTCAGGGGGGTTCGGGGTTTGTGGTCAATTTACCGTGTCCTGTAATAATTTCAACAGGCAGGTGGTATTGACGGGAAGGGGGGGGGAGATGGGTGAGAGGGGAGGCTCTTTTTCAATATGGAATTGGGGTGTGTGCTTGGGCTTGGGAGGAGGGACTATGGCTCTTGTTCCTGGAAGGTGGAATGGGTGGGCCCGACTCACTAATTCCCTGGGTTTGATGGGGGGGGAGCTACCACTGGGACCTTCTGGATAGCAGGCGGCAGCGAGGGAGTGGATTGTAATTGCTAATGGTGCGCTTTATCTCTTTGAATGTTAAGGGCCTTAATTCCCCGAGGAAGAGGTCCCTGCTGTTCTCAGAATTGCGCACTTTGCAGGGGGACATTGTTTACTTACAGGAGACCCATCTTCAGAACTGTAAGCAGGGCTGGCTAAAGAGGTCCCCGTATACTGAGGTGCGGGTGGCCTCAGATGCACAGGGACGGAAGAAGCGGGGAGTGGCCTTACTATTTCATCAGAGCCTCTCTCTCCAGATAGAGGAAATAAAGCAAGATGCTCTGGGGAGGTGGTTTTTCTTGAATATCTGTTTAGAAGGGCACTTGCTAACCTTAGCTAATGTTTACGCTCCCAATACAGGTCAGGGGGCCTTCTTTGCACGATTGAAAGCCTTACTGGCGGATTTTGCAAGGGGTCCTATTGTTCTGGGGGGGGACTGTAACACGCACCTGGTGCCTCACCTGGATTCCACAAGTCGCGCTGGGGGACGAGTGGGGGGGTCGGCAAGAGCCCTACAGCGTCTTATGCTCGACTTAGGTTTGAGAGACGTCTGGAGGGACACCCATGGGGGGGAAAGAGGCTATACGTACTATTCTCCGGTCCATCAGGTTCACACTCGCATTGACTATTTTCTATTGGATCAGCGCCTGATGGACGGGAGAGTGAAGGCTGGACATGGAGCGCTGACTTGGTCAGATCATGCACCGTGCTGACTTGCTCTTCCGGCCGGATTGTACAGTGAGCACCAACGGCTTTGGCGCTTAGACGTGAGGTTCCTACGGCGGCAGGGTGCAGTGCAGGACCATGTCCGTTTTATCACGGAATTTTTTGAGCTTAACAATTCTAGGGATGTTCCTCTCCCCACAGTGTGGGATACTTATAAGGCTACGGCTCGAGGTCAACTCATGGCAGAGGCAGCCCGCACGCGCAAAATGTGGACGCGTGACCACGACCAGTTGGTGGAGGAGGCTACCCGCCTATGTCTGGAACACGCCTGAACTGGCTCCCGACAGGTCCTGCGTCAGTGGCGGACTGCTCGAGCCAACTTGGATGCGTGTCTGCAGAGAGAATTAGATAATAAACGCCGGAAATTACAGCAAACTTTTTATGAGCATGGGAATAAAACAGGCCGCGTCCTAGCTTTGCGTCTTCGCCAACAACAATCCGCGAGAGTGGTGCGCGAACTGCGCAACGCTGGGGGACGGAAGAGGGTTATTTCCCGGGAGATACGTGATCTCTTTGCTGACTTTCTGGAGCAGCTCTATAAGGCGGAGCCCTTTGAGCGGGATCGTGTACAGGACTATTTGCGGGGGATTGGTCTGCCGCATCTCTCTGACTCTGATCGGGCTCAGCTAGATTCTGAATTAACGGTAGGATGAAGTGGAAACCGCAATCCGGTGATTGAAAACTGGCAGTGCGCCAAGTAGTGATGGCTTCCCAGCAGAATATTATAAGAAGTTTAGGATACAATTAGCGCCAACCTTGACTATCTTGTTCAATGAGATCTTGGAAGGGGTCTCGTTACCGCCGTCCCTGCGCGAGGCACTGATCATGATGATACCCAAGCCTGGTAAACCACTGCACGACGCGGCGTCGTACCGCCCCATCTCCCTGTTAAATGTTGACGTTAAAATATTTGCCTCTGTGTTGGCGGCGCGCCTGAATCGGGTCCTTCCGGGCTTGGTTCACCCGGATCAGGTTGGATTCATGCCAGGTCGCCAGGCTGCAGACAACATTAGGCGTATGTTGCAGGTCATACACGTAGCCCAGCGGGAACCACAACCAGCCCTGCTGGTGGGGATTGACGCAGAAAAAGCTTTCGATCGGGTCAATTGGGAATACTTATGGTGTGTGCTGGAGACAATGGGCTTCGGCTCCAATTTTATCTGTTGGGTTTGCAGTCTTTATCAGATGCCCCAGGCGTGCGTTCGGATTAATGGGGGACACTCGAGACACTTCTTGCTGGAACGGGGCACGCGACAGGGTTGCCCTCTTTCGCCCCTGCTCTTTGCACTCGCGATGGAACCCTTGGCTCAGAGCTTCCGAGAACATCTAGGCTTGAGGGGGGTTCTTATTGGCCCTGCGGAATATAGGATTGCACTCTTTGCCGATGACATCATACTGTCCCTGGTGGATCCGTCCACCTCCCTTCCAGTTGCGATGCAGTTGTTCGAAAACTATGCTCGGGTATCCGTTTTTAAAATTAATTACACTAAATCGGAGATCTTGAATGTTGGGGTCCCCGGGGCGGTTTGTGCGGAGCTTCAAGCGGCTTATCCTCTTCGCTGGGTGTCCGGAGCTTTACGCTATTTAGGGGTGCATTTGACTGTGGAGAGGGCAGACCTCTTTAAGGCCAACTATGATCCCTTGCTTCGTCAGATTCGGCGGGATCTAGACGTTTGGAATGGCCTGCTCCTTTCCTGGTTGTTCCCCGCTTTCTCTACCTTTTTCAGGTTCTGCCGCTTCCCATCACGCGGGCCACCCTGGCAACCTGGCAGCAGCTGCTTATGAAATTCATCTGGCGTTATCGTCGCCTGCGCTTGGCGCGACAGGTTCTTTATGCCCGTACGCGCTCTGGAGGTATGGGCATGCCCAATTTACATTGGTACTACGCGGCGGCGCAATGTCGGGCGGGGGTGGAGTGGATGATTGCTGATAGCACTAAGCGATGGGTGCAACTGGAAATGAACTTGGCGGGGGGAGCCGGCTTGGGAGACTGGCTGTGGCTTGGTCCAAAACTCCGCCGTGGTAAGCGCACTAGCAATCCCTATATTCTTCATACCCTCCGTTGTTGGGACCAGCACTTTCGATCTCGCAACACGGATTTAACTCCTTTAGCCCCTATAGTAGATAACGCCTCTTTCCCGCCGGGGTTAAGTGATATAGTCTTTCGGCAGTGGGGACATCACGGCCTTAGTCGGGTCGGACAACTTTTTGATGATGGTCAATTACAACCTTTTCGTACGTTACAAGATGAATTTGGCATTCCGGCCAGGCAACATTATCAATATCTGCAAGTGACACACTGGGTTCGATCCAAACTTGTTCGGCCCCAGGTTGCTCGGGCCCTGACAGAATTGGAACGTTACTGTGAGGGGTGCACTACCACTAAGGGACTTGTGGCGACCTTGTATGCCCACTTGCAGGGATCCCAATCGTGTTCTACTAGACATAGGGAACTTTGGAACTCCGACTTGAACCTCTCCTATACTGAGCAGCAGTGGGAAAGGGCGGAAACTCATTTGTGGAAGAGTGCGGTAGCGATTAATGCCCGTGAAACCAATTATAAAATTCTGTACCGTTGGTACATGACCCCGGCGCGGATCGCGCGCATATATCCTGGGGCGGTGGACCTCTGCTGGCGTAACTGTGGGCAACGGGGTACCCTAGGGCACATTTGGTGGGATTGCCCCCGCATTCGCGCCTTTTGGAGGGGTATACAATACCGGATGCAATTGCTTCTGGGAGTGAGTGTCCCTTGGGATCCGGGGATTTTCCTGTTTGGGGCCTCGGTGCCGGGGGCACGGGCTCTGCAGCTTGCTCTACTTCGCCATGGCCTGAATGCAGCTAGATTAACCCTTGCAGCAGCCTGGAAGCGTGCCTTGGCCCCCTCCTTTCAGGCTTGGCTGGAACGGATGTGGGATATGTATGCCATGGAACGAGGGGTAGTGGTCAGTAGGATGCGCCTGGCGCGCTTTGAGTTGGTGTGGGCACCCTTTGTCTCTCGGTATGGTGCGTGACTATGCTGGATAAGAAGGGGGGGAATATGCAAACTTTAGTTTAAATCATTTTTTATTATTAGCCAACATTTTCCATTGCCAAAGTGTAGAGACAACGATACAACAAGAGAAACAATTGTACACAAACAGACTATGTCATCCCTTAGTGCCTTACATTTTCACACAGTTTCTTCCCCCCCCCCCCACTTCCCGTTGTATTTAAATCTGCTGTTGTGAATTGCAATAAGTACAGTAAAAGAAAACAGTGTCAACCTGAAGGCAAAGCAATAGGCTGCCACCGCGTACAGAGACCACGCTCCCCCCCCCCCCCCCCCGAACAACGTCTGGTACATACTCAATGAGACCAAAGTAAATAACATGTTCAGTAAAACCCAAATTGTCTCAACTCGAATTATCAGAGGGTACAAAGATCATGAAGCACGTAGGTGTCCCTGTCCCTGGTTAGACATAGAACACTATCCTGTCATTAAGCGCGTACATACCAACTTTCCCCCTCCCACCCCCATTCACCCAACAGCTGGTGCTATCGTGAACAGATCCAGGGTGTGTTCTTCTCCCGGATCTGTCATCTTGGATAATAAACTTACCCAAGAACTTAACCTAAAGCACCCCCCACCGCCCCATCCTTGTCCCGCCCCTCCCCCCCTCCCCGTCCCTATGCAGTCCTATCCTGGGGAAAGAAATCAAGGAGAAGCAAAGAAAGAGAGAAAGCAAAAAAAG
Organism: Ichthyophis bannanicus; assembly: GCA_033557465.1. Lineage (NCBI taxonomy): Eukaryota > Metazoa > Chordata > Amphibia > Gymnophiona > Ichthyophiidae > Ichthyophis > Ichthyophis bannanicus. Next base: position 263,350,660 of record CM066042.1, on the reverse strand, counting down.
AGAACCGAAAAAACAGGAGAACAATAGGAGGAAAAGAAAAAACAGGAGAACAATAGGAGGAAGAGAAACAGATATGGTGAGGGAGGCTGAAAAAGGGAGTCAGGGGATCGCCAATGTAGACCCCAGGGCCCCCCGCACGGTCCATCCGCCTGGTCGCACATCTATCAAACCGCCAAACTGCCAAGCTGAGCCCCCAGTTACCTCAAATAAAGTCTGCCAACTCAGGAGCTCAGGAGCCCCCCAAAAGTCTGCGACGCGTCCCAGCCGGCATAAGCTGTAGGTGGGGCCCCCACCCCTCCAGAAACCTGGCCCAGCGACGTTCGTTACCAGCCGCTCCTAGCTGCTCCAGAAGAAGAAGCCGGTGGATTCTAACTCGCCAAATTCCATAAACTGGACCCCGTACATCCAGCCATCGCTGCAGAACTGTCATGCGAGCAGACATCAGCATCAAGCGCAACCAGCGTAGCGCCCAGTCCCCGAGAATAGTCCCTTTATCTTCCTCCCAGAGATCAAGCACTAAATGACGTGCGGTGAGAGGTTCCAGAAGCGGCAGGCAGCGGCGAAGATACGATTGCACCCGACTCCAAAAAACCTGGATCCTGGGACAGTGCCAAAACATATGACCTAGCGTTGCCCTGTCGGCCCCGCATCTGGGGCAGCAATGATTCGCTGCAATGCCGGCTTTCCACGCCCTAACCGGGGCAAAGTAAAGACGACGCGCGAGGCTATGCAAACTTTAAAAGGAGCTCGCCACCTGAGTGTGTCTTTTGCTCACCACACTCCCGTGCTTGAACATTAGCAAGCCATAGTGGGGGGGATTGGGAGGTTGGGTGGGAGGGGGGTCCTGGGCTAGGGAGGTTTCGGGGGGGGGGGCGAAAGGGAGGTTGGGGGGTTACTGTTCCCCGTTTCCTTATTTTAAAACTGCAAAAATGAAGGCATATTGTTGAATGTTGTTGTGATCTGAAGTTATGTTATTATTGTTGCATCTTCTTTGAAGATCTTTGTGGTTTATGATTCTATGTATTCTTTGGAAGCCTTTCAATAAAAAATAAAAAAATCACTCATGACCTACAAGACTGGAGACTATTTATGGACTCTTCGAAACCGAATCTGAAGGCTGTGCTTTTGAACAATGGAATCCGTCTTCCATCCATTATAGTAGCACATGCCATCCACATGAAAGAGACATACGATAACTTAAAGCATCTACCGACTTCCATTAACTATAACAAGTACAGCTAGCACCTCTGTGGTGACTTGAAGATTGTTGCCCTTTTAATGGGACTGCAGCAGGGATATATAAAATACATGTGTTTCTTATTGAGTGGGACAGCCAAGCAAGGGATTGGCACTACTTGCGGAAGGAATGGAATCGTAGACAAAATGTAACAGTTGGAGAGAAGAATATCCAGCACCCAGCTCTGGTTGAGGCTCACAAACTCTTGCTACCACCCCTTCACATCAAACTAGGTTTGATGAAAAACTTCATGAAGGCCATGGACCGCACTTCGCCAGCTTTCCGATACCTGCATGAAAAATTCCCTCGACTCAGTGAAGCAAAGATTAAAGAGGGAGTTTTTGTGGGTCCTCAGATTCGAGAGCTCTTCAAAGATGACCGGTTCAACAACTTGCTGCAGGGTGATGCAAAACAAGCATGGAATGCTTTCGCCTAGTGTCAACAAACTTTCTCGGGAATGTTAGGGCAGAAAACTACAAGAAACTAGTAGAAGACATGCTGATGCAGTATCAGAAACTTGGCTGCAATATGTCTCTAAAGATCCAGTTCCTTGATTCCCATCTCGCTTTCTTTCCTGACAACTGTGGTATGGTTAGTGATGAACAGGGCGAACGTTTTCACCAGGATATCGTAACGATGGAGCAAAGATACCAGGGAAAATGGTCCACTACAATGCTGGCTGACTACTGATGGACACTCCCCAGAGAAGCTCCCGAACAGCTGTACAAGAGACAGGTGAGCAAATCTAAGAAGTAGTCTATGACTTGTTTATTTACAGGTATTAACCGAAGGCCTATTATATTTACTATTGACATGCATTTCGTAATGTAAACATTAATTCTTGTAGATTACAAAATAACTAGAGCCAACTTTGCAATTTCACTGTCATATTCGTGTTCAGCATATAAAAATTAATTAAATTAAAATTAATTAATTAAAATTAATTAATAAATTAATTAATTAAATTAAAATTAATTAATTAAAATTCTGCTCTTATTCTTGACCCTCCTTACCCTTGGTCTCCCTCTCACCTCAAATGCATTCAACCATAATACATATCATATACCAATCCTACGCACATACGGAAGGAGATGGTCCGAATTCCCCCACCACACTACTGCAAAAAATAACTTTACATCCCACTCCCATCTACTCAACATTCCTCTCCAAACCATCAAAAGGATACAAGACGAGAAGCAACATCACCAACGCGTACTAAAATGTGCACTGATAAATGCCAGATCAGTACGATCTAAATGGCCCGCAGCCATCGACCTGATACCCCAACATAATCTCGACATCTTGATGATCACGGAAACATGGCTATCTGACTGTGACAACGTATTACTGAATCAGATGCTGCCACCAGGATTTGTGATATACACATCCCACAGATCCAGTCAGAAAGGAGGAGGAACCCTCATCCTGGCCAAAGCTGATTTACACTTCAAGATGTGCAACTCCTCTAGCTCAACTCACCTTGACTCCCTCACTATAGCTAATGAGCTATGCACAATCAACCTTTTCTATCGGGCACCCTCCCCCTCACCAGATGATCTTCCAACTATAATTGAACAGGCATGTACCACTTCCACCTCACGCTCACCAAGTTGGCTAATCGGTGACTTCAATCTCCCATCTCTTCAAGACAGCCACTCGGCAGCATTCCTTGACGCCCTGGAGGACCTAGGTTACAAACAACTTGTTGATTCCCCCACCCACACTAAGGGTGGCAAACTAGACCTCATTTTCGCACCTCTCTCCAACGCTACAATACCCCTAACTCTTGCACTGTCTGTAACACCAGTACCCTGGTCGGACCACAGTCTCCTCAGTTTCAATATACCCATTAATACATCCCACAAAAGCCGAAAGTCTTCTAACACATCTGGAATCCACACAACCCGCTTTAGACCACTCAATCAGAGCGTAGTCCTAGAGAATCTCAGACCACTCATGGCCAACACAACCTTGGACTTAGATGATCTCATATCCAAATGGGATGAAAACCTGAGAGCTGCCTCCTGTCCTTCACTCACCGAAAAGAGAATTCGAAAACGTGAACATACTCCATGGTTCTCCACAGACCTTCGTACATCTCTCCACCATCTACGCAAACTTGAGCGACAATGGCGACGAACTCACTCCCCTGAGGCGCTGGCTACATATAGCTCATACCTAACTACCCACCGAGCAAAGATAACACAGAGCAGGAAAACTTACCACACAGGCTTATTAAAACGCTCCATCAATAAACCACATGCATTGTTCAACATAGTAAAATCCATAACAGGAGAACCGGTATCAGCACAACCCCCTATGCCTCAGCCGCAGGAATACGCAAACTACCTGCAATCAAAGATGATTAAAACCAACACAGACATAAATGTCAATAACGCCTCCACTTCACCTAAGGCATTCCATGGAATGCCGCTACACAACTTCTCCACAGTATCAAATAGAGAGGTTGTGAACATTATTGCCTCAATTAATCCCAGCACAGCTCCCAATGACCCATGTCCAGCCAGCTGGATCAAGGACATGCGACATGACCTCAGTCAAATACTGAGCAAAATACTGAACCAGTCCTTTTCTACAGGTTCATTCCCGCAGAGTCTGAAACACACCTCCATCAAGCCCCTACTGAAGAATAATAGACTTGACCCATCCAAGGTTGAATCCTTCAGGCCTATCTCGAGCATCCCACAGCTTGCAAAGATCATTGAGAAGGCTGCCCAACAACAAATCCAACATCATATCGACACTGAAGCACCACTAGATCCATCTCAACATGGCTTCAGGGAAGCACATGGAGTCGACACAGTCCTTACAACCCTATTCAATGTTCTGGTAACAGGAATAAATAACATACAACAGGGATTCGTCCTCATCTTCCTGGACATCTCCGCCGCGTTCGACTCTGTGAATCATAACATACTCCTACAACGCTTGGAAGATAAGGGGATTCAAAGCACAGCACTCAAATGGTGTAAATCCTACCTATCTAACAGGTGGCAACAAGTAAAAACAGGCCACGCATCCTCAGAACCATTCATACAATCACAGGGAGTACCCCAAGGATCGTCCTTATCGGCACTAATGTTTAATATCTACATGCAGCCGATATGTGACTTGATCAGATCCTTTAATGTACAATGTCTTGCTTACGCAGATGACATCCTCCTTTATTTGCCGTTCTCAATTGAACATCCAGTATTCTCCCCAATAATCAACTGTTTTGAAGCTGTAGCCGAATGGTTGCTATCACAAAACCTTAGGATTAACCACAACAAAACTGACGTTCTTTTTGTCACAAGGAACCGTAAGTTCATACCTCCTCCATCACTACTCGTCAACAACGTGGAGTTGAAAGCAAAATCTACAATCCGTTACCTTGGCATCACATTGGATCAACACCTGGACATGACAACACATGTCAAGAACATCACAAAAACTATATATTATAAGATCAAATCGTTACGTCACCTCCGCCCCCTACTAGATCCTACAGACTTCCGAACAACCTTCCAGGCATTAGTCCTCCCACACCTGGATTTTGCCAACATCATCCTCCATGGCCTCCCTAAATCAACTTTAAATCCGCTCCGCCTAGCCATGAATACAGCCGCCAGAGTCCTCTCCGGCTCATCAAGATCTGAACATATAACACCCATCATGAAAGAACTGCACTGGTTACCATTACATGCCAGAATCCAGTATAAGTCTTTAGTTCTTACTTTCAAGGCCCTAAATAACTACCCCCCTACGCCAATCAGCAAACTTATCCATGGCACCCTGGAAAACAGAAAAAGGAGAACTACATCATTGAACACCTTAATAGTCCCAAAAATAATAACGAAGTGCACTAAGGCCACCTCCAACAGGGCTTTCTCCTTATTTGCACCTCTAAACTGGAATGCACTACCGCACGAAATCCGTGCTATCAAAAACCTAATCCTATTCAGAAAAGCATTGAAATACCACTTATTCACAAAATGCTACCCAGAAGTCAACCTAGCCATTAACAATACTAGCACCTCAATACAACCAGAAAAGGGCTAGTTGGTCAATCTTCTCTCTAGTCCTATTAGTCAACCACATTGCAACATCTAAATCATGTTTTATATCACTGTATATATTATTTAAGTCAATCTGTACATAGTTCCCCCGGTTGTCCTATGTTGAATCTTCCTGTTCAATGTAAAACTCAATGTTACTTGTATGCATTGTAGTATGTTCTTGTTTCAATGTACACCGCACTGATTGAAATAGCGCGGTATAGAAGAATTGTTAAATAAATAAAATAAATTAAATAAATAGGAAATGACTATTTTTATTTCAGTAACATGACTTTTGTAGAAATTTGTTGACCAGTGCATCAGTTGGCCAACGTTCCAAATGCCCTTGTTAAACCATTTTTGCCATGCGAATGAGCTTTGATTGATTTTAAAGAAGGGACCATGGCAGATGGGTATTAATTTTGATAAGCAATCCTCCCTAGGAAGTGCGCTTGCTAACTGCTGAAAAGTCTTCTGAGTGTCCGATATGATTCTATGAGACTTCAACCTCTTAATAGACACCATACCGGGAAGAAGATTCAAGGGGAGAGGAGCACGTAATCTCTCTTCTAGTTCAAGCCATATTGGGCGTATACCTACGGCCCCCTCCACCCATCGTGATCCTTGTTTTAGCAAAAAAGCACAGTGATAGGCCTGAAAGTCAGGGGAATTCACCCCCTCCTCTTTTTTAGATGAGTTTCCTAAGAGCAATTCTAGGCAGTTTATTTTTCCATAGAAATTGAACCAGAATTCTTTCAATTTTACTTGTAAGACAGACTGGTATCATTTCTAATATATAATTCACTTTAGGAGTGATAGTCATTTTTATGGCTTCAAGACGACCCCGCTAAGAAAGATAGACCGGCGACCACTTTGCTGTTATATTACAAACTATAGATAGGATCTCTCTTCTTCGTTGTACTGTAGGGTTACACTAAGTGGGTAGCAATAATAAACTCCCAAATACTTCACCATCTTAGGCTCCTATACAAAAGGAAAATGTTCCATATCTGTCCTACATACTCTTGAGTTCAAGGGGAAGGCGACAGACTTTGACCAATTAATTTTATAGCCAGATAATCCTGAATATTTATCTATCAATTCCAAAATGACCGGTATGGAGCTAGATGTGGTGAAAAGCAGCAAATCATCCGCATATGCAGATAGTTTAATTTCCATGCCAGCAATAGAAACGCCCTTAACCACGAGGCTTTGCCTTATCAGTAAGGCCAAGGGTTTGAAGGCCAGATTGAAGAGAATGGGAGAAAGAGAACAACCCTGATGAGTACCTCGCCCTAGAAGAAACTTTCTAGGACTGAGTCACATTCACAGAGATTTTTGCATTCGATCTCGCATACATAAGTTTAATTAGATTGCAGAAACCCTCACCAAATCCAAACCAATTCAGAACAGCAAACAGGAAAGGCCACTCCAACTGATCAAACGCTTTCTCTGCGTCTATTGAGAGTCTCACAAGAAGGTCTTCTGTTTCCTCTGTGCCTTCCAACACATGGCAAAGCACTCTGGCATTATTGGCTGTAGAGCAGCCCTCAGAAAAGCCACATTGATCTGGATGGATCAAAGAAGGGATCAATTTGGAGAGACGACCAGCTACAATGGTCGCAAAGATTTTATAGTCTATGTTTAACAACGAAATTAGCCGATAATTACTAACTAAGGGTCCCTCCCAGGTTTTTCTAGCAAAACAATGTTTGCAGAGGCAAACGCTCCAATCTGTGCCACATTGTCCAGAAGACGTCTATAATATTGTTGAAGGTATGGTCCTAAAGTTTTGGAAAAGGCTTTATAGAATTCAGCCGGCAGACCATCTGGACAGGTAGCCTTGCCAGCTTGTGTAGAGTCAATAGCCTGGATAATTTCCATGACTGTTATCTGCTTGTCCAAACCCGCAGCAGTTTCTTGATCTAACACTGGCCTTTGGATATTATTTAGCAAACTATCAAACTTCTTCACAGAGAAATATATCTCTGGGGAGTATAACCGAGCGTAAAATTGGCAAAAGGTCTCTGCAATGTCAGGATCCTTGACAATCAGTTGTTGCACCTGAGGATCCCTCAAAGCTGTAACACGCGAAGATTCCTTATGACCCTTTAACAAGTTAGCTAGCAGCCGTCCAGCTCTATTACCTTCCAAGTAATATTGTCCTTTCTGCCCTTGAATATTTTGTGAGGCCTCAGTGGTCAAAATCAAATTATATCTATATCTAACGTGCTGCATTCTTATCAAAATGTTAGGATCAGATTTCTGGCATAAGATACGTTCTCCCGCTTTAATCTGCTTGTCTAGTGCACTAAGTTCTGCTTTACGCTGCTTAACCTGTTTTATAGCAAAACTAGTAATGGTGGGTCGTATACTAGCCTTGAAGCCTTCCCACCACGCCCACCCCGAGGAGTCTTGCGGTAGATTAAATTGAAAATACTCCTCTATAGCCATCAGGATGGTCTCCCAAAATTCCTGACTGGCTAGAAGAGTCCTATCAAATTGCCATCATGAGTGAGGTTGATAGCTCGTTGAGTCAAATAGGATGAATGAGATTGTGGAGTGATCAGAGATGTGAGCTGCATGAATAGTAAACTCACTAATTTTAGAAAAAGGTCCCTTGGAGACTAGGAAGAAGTCTATACGTGATAACGAGTTATGAGGAGGAGAAAAGAAAATGAATTCTTTATCTGTAGGGTATTGCAACCGCCAAATGTCTATCAGGCCCAATTCCTGCATTAGAGATATAAGAACTGGGTGAGCCTTGGGAACACTAATGGTTCTCACTGGACTCCTATCCACCAATGGATCTAGCATGAGTTTGAAGTCCCCTCCCACTATAATCGGATATCTTGACACCTCCTGCACCAAGGCCACAATGGAGCAGAAAAAAGCAGGGCAATCACTGTTAGGAGCACAGATATTAATTAAGATTAAGGCTAGTTCAGTGGATCCAATTTTAATGACAGCCATTGTCCACCGCCCATCGGTATCAGACCTAATTTGAATAACCATGGGGGATAGAGCTTTCCTCACCAAAATGGCTACCCCATTATTCTTATGGCAGCTGAGAAAGCCATTAGAGAAAAGGGTTTTATATCTAGTTTTAATGACTCCTTTACATTCAAGCGTGTCTCCTGCAACAGTAAGATGTCAGCACTTTCTTTCTTGCCATACAGAAGAATCTTTTTCCTGTTAATGGGATTGTTAATGCCCTTAACATTCAGTAAAACTATCTTAAAGGAAGACATACTGATAATATAGCTCAAATTGATAGTCAAATGTTGCAAAAACATGCCAAATTGTAGCATGTAGATTTACATTGTAGAACAACATCTTAAGCACCCTCAGAGTGTTAGCTACACTTATAGCCCAAAAAGGAAAACCTAACCAAAGGCAGACAATTTAGCCCTGGCCCCTACACATGATTGCTCACAATAAAAACACATAATTCAAAAAAACATAACACCCAAATCACCAAACCAAACCCATGGAGGCTATACAACACACAAAATTAGCGGGTGAGCCCACCAGGACAAGACAGACACGGAGGGCAAAATGACCTAATACATTCCCACATCTTTGTCACTTAAAATTTCACACTTTGCCCACCTCCCACAATAAGAGAAAAGACAATGTACTCGAAACCCTATACACCAGATCTGCATGGCAGGGCAGCTCTCGCCGAATCAGTGTATGGCCTAAAAGAACCAGCTTAATGAATAAGGGCCATCCCACTCCTCCAAGCCCCAAGACTCTCTCAACCACCATAGACATCACAAACACCACAAAACACAAAAGAAGAAAGAGAGAGAACAGAAAATATCTTGAGCAGGATAGCACCTTGGAGTTCCTTCAAAGAAAACAAAATGAATGTCCCAATATATAGCAATACTGCATGATTAAATGTCGCTTCTGTGTGGATAAGTCTCCTTTACATGACCTCAGACCAGTCAAACGCCATGATAGCAAGCGCCATAGAAATGCACCGAATAAAGCTGCAAAGTAAATTTCACCGCATCACCGCTGCCTCCTTATCTTCCAGAAATACATATAACTCCCCTGGATCATCAAGTGTCTTGGTCTGGTTATGCAGCGTGACTCTCATGCGGGCAGGATTTAACAGCCCAAAATGAGCCTGAAGCTGTAACAAGCGTGGAAGCAGCGCCAGAAAACTCTTTCTCTAATCCACCGTCACCTTCGCGAAGTCCGGGAAAAACAGGAGTTTATGTCCCTGGTATTCCAAAGTTGAAAGGGCTCTAGCAGTTCCCATTATTTGCGCTACTTGCTGAAAATGTAAAACTTTCAAGATGATTGGGTGTGGATGCTTGCCCGCGACCACGGACTGAGTAGGCACTCGATGGGTGCATTTGATTTCAAAGGGCATTAGAAACTGCAACTTTAACACACCCAGAATCATGGCCTGCAAAAAGGACACCATATCAGGACCCTCTGCTCCCTCAGGTACTCCTAGTATTCTTATGTTGTTCCTTCGTGAGCGATTATTGCCGTCTTCCACCTCTCTTTGTAATGAACATATCAGCTTGGCCTGCTTCTCAACGGCCTAGAGACTGTCCCCATGTGATGCCACCACATTCTCTACCTTCTCCAAACGAGCCATAATTGACTCCATAGAAGTTCTCAAAGCGTTGATATCTTCCTGCATTGCACATAGCGACTCACCATTAGATTTGACCAGGTCTTTGACTGCCCGAATCTCAGCCAGGAGCTCCTGCAAGGTCTCACGACAATCTCGGATGACCACCATCTTGTGAGGAGAAAGAGGTTCCATTTTGGTTCTTTTTGCGCTGGCGTTTTGAGATACTTGGTAATCCAGCCACGTCGGTTTGGGGCCTGACATATCCGGGATCAAATGATATCCAAGTAGGTAGGAACTATTTGATTAGAGACAGCAGAAGTCAGGATTCTTGCCAATTACCTTCCGGAGCTCTGCTCTTACATGTCCATCTTGACCAGAGACCAGGCTCCGCCTTTTCTACCTGCTTAGCTACTTTAAGATCATCAGACACAACCACGTCTAGGTCCCACTCTAATTAAGTGGACAAAAGTACTTCACCCCCTATACTATATTGCTCCCTTGGATTGCTGCAGCCCAAATGCATGACCTTGCATTTTTTAACATTAAATCCTAGCTGCCAAATTCTAGACCATTCTTCAAGCTTAGCTAGATATCTCCTCATGTCATCTACACCTTCCTGGGTGTCTACTCTATTGCAGATTTTGGTATCATCCGCAAAGAGGCAAACCTTACCTGAAAGCCCTTCCGCTATATCACTAACAAAGATGTTGAAAACAATTGGACTAGAAAGGGGGACTGTTACTTCTGGAAAGAAATCTGCAACTGTGAGTATATACTTCTGGTAATTTTCTAAAAAGAATTCTTTGTATTAAAGCTACTTAATCTGTGAACCCACTGTTTTTTGTTGGATCAGTTAGGGCCTAGTAGCAGCAATTAAAGTTTGAATTTAAAACACAGAGGAGAACTTTCTGGTTACATTTCATACCCAGCAGAGAGCTTGTAGTTTAAATTTAATAGTCACTCAGGGCCAAGTAACAGCAAAGTACTTTTAGTTTAAATTTAACACACAGAAGAGAGCTTTCTGGTTACATTTGGAACCCAGCAGAGAGCTTGTAGTGTACATTTAATAGTCACTCAGGGCCTAGCATCAGAAAAGTACTTTTAGTTTTAACACACAGAAGAGAGCTTTCTGGTTAAATTTAGAACGCAGCAGAGAGCTTGTAGTTTAAATTTCATAAGAAGTTAGAGCCTAGCAGCAGCTAAGAGCTATAATTTAAATCAAATCAGAATTTAGCTTATCTCAGCAGCACAAGACAGGGTACTGTGTAGCAGCCCTCTTTTAATAAGTGTTATTTAGCTGCAATAAAGTTAATTTGAAAAGGAAAGACAGCCTGTGAGGAGCCCGCCCCCATGACATCACTTCCTCGGGCTCTGCGATGACCGGAGGGCTCCTGACACAGTTTCTCTTTACTTTTCAATGTAAGTGTAGTGCAGCCGCTGCTCTGTACAAAGCAGAAGCAGCGGCTTGGGCAGAGGGGGGTGTGTGTGAGTGAACCAGCAAGGGGGGGGGGAGTGTGAGTGAACCAGCAAGGGGGGGGGGGTGGTGTGAGTGAACCAGCAGTGGAGGGGGGGGGGTTGTGTGATTTAACCACCAAGGGGGGGGGGCGATGGTGTGAGTGAACCAGCAGGGGAGGGGGGTAAGTGAGTGAGTGACCCAGCAGGAGGGGTGAGTAAGTGACAGGGGGGTGGGTGAGTGAACCAGCAGTGGAGGGGGGGGTGGTGGTGTGAGTGAACCAGCAGGGGAGGGGGGTTGGTGTGAGTGTTTGATTCCTATTCAAGAGAATTACTTTATATATAGTCAATATAGGCACAGAGGTAAATTTTTTTAACATTTTCTAATGGTGGTGTGCCTCGTGATTTTTTTCATGAAAAAAGTGTGCCTTTGCACAAAAAAGGTTGAAAAACACTGTCCTAGACTATTGTAATTCTATTTATGCTGGTCTGCCCCACTCCTAATTAAAATGCCTCCAAGCAGTCCAGAACACAGCCATTCACATCCTATCTTTTGCAGGAAAATTTGACTATGTTACCTCCCTTTTGAAACACCACCATTGTCTCTCAGTACCAGCCTGAGTCCAATACAATGATCCTCGCGCATAAAGTCCTTTCTACCAGCTGCCCTGCCTATGTCCCTGTCCTCTTTTCTTATGTTCTACACTCTGTTTTGGGCTCTCAGTTCCCTTCATGATAATAGGTTACATATTCCACTCCCCACTCAGCCTGTTTAGAATCTATGTGTCGCACAGCATTCTATTTCTGCGTGCCCACTTTATGGCATTCCTTGCCCTAATCCTTTAGTCTTGAACCTTCTTTTGCCTCATTTAAGACTCAACTTAAGACATACCTGTTCTCCTGGCTTTTGATGCCTAGGTTATCTGGGACACAGGCTAATCTTTTTTTTCCTTTTTCTTCCTCTCCCCCTCACTCCTATCTGTCCTCTTGTATCTCAGGTTTCTGCATTCCTATCAGTTTATGGTGTTCCTTTCCTTTTCCATTTCAGGTATTTTATTTTATATTTGTAAACTGCTTTGCCACTCTCTCATTCCTTCCACACTCTCCCCCATCCTGGTTTCAGTTCTGACAATAATTTGTTTTATTTATTATTAGTATTTAGCTCACACCTTTCCAGTAGTAGTTCAAGGCAAGTTGTATTCAGGTACAGTAGGCATTTCCCTGTCCCCAGAGGGCTTACAATCTAAATTTGTAGATGAGGCACTGGAGGGTTAAGTGACTTTCCCAAGGCCACAAGGAGTACCAGTGGAATTTGAACCCTGTTTTTTCTGGTTCCCAGACTGCTGCCCTAACCACTAGATGACTGCTCCACTTCAAAAACAAGGAGGCTGATTTTAAATAGGATCTAGACTAGAGGCTGCATATCAAACATGTCACACTGCAAAACAGCTAAATCTAGCCACCAAAATTCACTAAACAGCTTGAGTTAGCTTTGCAAAAAGCGGACAGACCTTGAGGCATTCCAGGGGTTGCAAAATAATTTAGCCGACCATCACTGTTTAAATTTACCTAGCTAGCCTGAGTACACAAAAGGCCCTTTTATTATTACTTAAGAGAGCACAAACAGAGGTAGAGACAGATTGGAAAGAGAGTGAAATTTGACACCATAATCTATTTTCATCAAAAATGATTACTTCTTAATAGATAATTAGCAGTTCTTTGGGAAGAAAACACAAATAATAGCATAAGATATACCAAATAATCCTAAAGGTATGCCAAATAATCCTAAAGGCCTATATATTAATTTAGGTATCCCAACTCCCTTAACAACTCTAAACTACTCAACTCACTAATATTTAAATACAAGAGACTGGATAGCCTCCCATCTCACTGCTGGACTGCTGTCTGCATTGAGTGCCACATGAATGATTACTGCCCAGTTAGAGAGAAATCGCATGTGTGCACTTGGTGCAAAGAGCTCCTAGCTCCTAGGGAACAAGTTTAAACTCTAGAGGCTAGAGTAACAGACTTGGAGGTGTTGAGGAAGGCAGAGAGGTACTGTATATAGAGGAGATCTACAGGGACAGGATAGAAAAAGCCCACCTCCAGTCAGATAGCCTCAGACTGGAGGCCTTAGAAGAAAAAAAATCACCTGGAAGGAGAGTATCACCTTGGTGTGGTAGGAAATGATCCTGTAGCCAGTACCTGTCCTCCAGGGGATGCAATATCCTCTCTACTGAGAATATGTCTCCAGGAGCTTTTGTCCAGGAGGGACGAGATAGGACAGCCATTTTAGTTGGTGATTCGATCATTAGTCCCTGGGTGGCTGGTGGGCAAGAGGATTGCTTTGTCACTTGCCTGCCTGCTATGAAGGTGGAAAACCTCATGCATCACTTAGATAGGATTCTAGACAGTTCTGGGGAGGACTGGGCTGTTTTGGTGCCTGTGAGCATCAAACACATAGAAAAGTGTGGCAGTGAGGAAAGTTGGTTCTGAAAGCGAAATGTAAACTCTTAGTAGAAAGTTGAAATCCAAGACTTCCTTAGTAGCATTTTAAGATACGCTCCCTGTTCCACATGTAGGACCCAAGAAGCAGGCAGAGCTCTGTAGTCTCAATGCATGGATGAGACAATGGTACAGGGAAGAGGGCTTTCTATTTGATAGGAACTGGGCAACATTCTTGGGGAAAAGGACCTTTCCCAGAAGGATGGGCTCCATTCTTAACCAGGGTGGAACCAGGCTGCTCACACTAACCTTTAAAAAGAAGAGAGAGCATCTTTTAAATTAGATAAAGGGGGGGGGGGGGGGGACGGACAACTGTCAGTTGCCCAAGACTGCAAGGTTTGAAATAATGTATCTTTGAAGGATAATATCAAAACAGGGATGTTAGTGTATCCCTATAGAGAGGTTACAATAAACGTAGAAGTAGTCCAGGTGTCATTAAGTAAAATGCAGACAGAGTTGAAAGATTTTAAATTATCTTGTCAACTAATTAGCAGGTTGTCAACATGAACAAATGCCTGTAGACAAATGCTAGGAGTCTAAAATGTAAGATGAGTGTTAGAATGCATAGCACTGAATGAAGAGATAGCTATAACTGGTATCTCAGATCTGGTGTAAGGAGAATAACCAATGGGATATTATGATATACCAGGGTACAAATTATATCACAATGATAGGGTATATCATTGTTAAAGAGGGCATCATGTCAAAAAGGATAAACGTTTTGTAGGAAACAAAATGCACTATAGAATCATTATGCATAGAAATTCCATGTGAGAAGGGCAAGGGAATAACAGTGGGGTATATTACCATCCGCCTAGACAGAATGAACGAGCAGATGATAAAATGTTAATAGAAATTAGGGAAGCTAACAAAATTAGCAATACAATAATGGGTGACTTCAATTATCCCGGTACTGGCTAGGTGAATATTACATCAGGACATGCTAAGGAGAAAGTATCTAGATGTGATAAGTGACTGCTTTATGGAGAAGATGGTTCAGGAACAGATACGAAGGGGACCTATTTTGGACCTAATCCTTAGTGGAACACTGGATCTGGTATGAGAGCTGATGGTGTTGGGACCATTTGGCAATAGTGATCATAACATGATAAAATTTGGTTTAATAAATGAAGGGAGAAAAGCAAGGAAATCTACTGTGCTAACATTTAACTTTTAAAAGGGTGGCTATGGAAAAATAAGGAAAACTAGAAGGAGAAACTGAAAATGTTAAGAGTTTATATCAGGCCCGGACATTGTTTAAAAAACCATCTTGGAAGCCCAGACCAGATGTATTCCACATTTTTAAAAAGGTGGAAGGAAGGCCAAATGACTATCAGCATGGTTTAAAGGTGAGGTGAGAGAGGTAGTTATAGCCAAAAAACATCCTTCAAAAAAAATGAGAAAAGGAAAATGAAGAAAACAGGAAACAGATTAAGCACTGGCAACTTAGATGCAAAGCATTGCTAAGGCAGGAAAAGTGAAAATTTTGAAAGAAGCTTGCTATGGCAGCAAAAACTCATAATAAAAACTTTTTCGGGTACACCGAAAGCAAAAAGCCTGTGAAGGAGCCAGTAGGACTATTAGATGATAGAATAAAAAGGGCACTAATGGAGGGCAAGGCTATAGCAGAGAGACTAAATTAATTCTTTGCTTTGGTCTGTACTGAGGAAGATAAAGGGGAGATGCCCATGCCAGAAATGATATTTGAAAGTAATGAACCTGGAAGATGTAAAAGGGCACTTTGACAAACTAAAGAGTAACAAATCACCAGGACTAGATAGTATACATCTCAGGGTGCTGAAAGAATTGAAAAATGAACTTGCAGACCTGCGATTAGTAATTTATAAACTTTAGTTAAATTTGTCTATAGTATCTGAAGATTGGCCAGTGTGATCGCTGTGCTTTCTCTCCTTGACTCTTCTCTCCTGTCTTATCAACTTATTGGAACTCTTTAGTTTCTTTTTATTAGAATTTGTAAACCACTTTGCATAACTCTGAAAAGGCGGTATAGTAAATCGAATAAACCATAAACACCAATTTTTAAAAAAGGTGGGAGTGGAAGGATATGGGGACGATGAGGGGGAAGGAGAGGGGGGAAGGAAAAGTTGAAAATTTCAAATGTAATATTTGCTGTTGGATATTAATCCATATAAATATATCAAAAATCCATACTACATCACTAAAGATATTTAGATAAGGACCTCAAATAATAGGAGCAACAGATGCTATAAAGCCTTCTAGTATAACAGCCAAATGAAGGCCAGTACTAGTCATGCTCAATATCATCATAGGTCCAACCAATTCCTAAACATTCTAACAATTCCAACCACATACAAATTTTATCAATTAGCCCAACAAAATATTGCGTTTCGATAAGAAAAACTTATCTGCATCAGAGGCACAAATTGTAATTTCTGAGATCCCCAGAGCAACACTCCAGCTGGCTGAGTACTCACAAACTGACTAACAAAACCCGCAGATCCTCCACACAATTTAAAAGGCAAACAGGTATCATGTGATCATTCACAGAAGGGTTGCCAGAGCTACTGCTTGATTAAGGCCAGATGGCTCAATTGATTTAAGACAAAACATCCAGACATGCTCACGTAAATTTAGGTGATGCAGTCTATTACCTCCCCGCCAAGTAATAGGAACAGGGTCAAGCACTCGCCTCTTTAAATCAGATATGTGATGATTATACCTAAGCCAATGAGAAACAAGATTCACTGATTCAGAGTCAGTGGATAACCGGCCTTTTTGCTCAGTTAGATGGAGACGTATCTTCCTAGTGGTACGGCCCACATAAACCAAAAGGCAGGGACAGATAATCATATAAACAACCCAATCAGAATTGCAGGAGGTGGTATATTTGGAGTGATAGGTATTCCCATCAAAATGTGTCCAACTCACATCAGTTATTGTAGATTGACACGAACCACAATTCCCACAAGCTTAATGACTTTTCAATTGGGGTTCAGGGAGAGTGTTAAATACAGATGGAACAAAATTCGTAAGCAATTCCCCCAAGTTCTTACCCTGCTAATAGGCAAGCTGCAAGGTAGCCATCAGTACAGAATGTAAATGCCAAAATGTTCCAATGCTTAAAAATAGACTTAACAACCTGATGCACACCTACTGTATAAGGAAGCACACAAACCAATGCATCCTGTGGTCAGAAGAGTGATATTGCAGCAGAAGTTCACGTAGAGCATACTTGGCTCAAAGTACACCTTCTGAACAAATGAAGGCAGATACCCGCGAGATAAGAAGCGTGAAGTAAGAAGTTGAGACTCTTCTTTAAACTGTAGATCAGTCAAGCAAATTCTCTGAGCTCGTAGGAATTGGCTTACAGTTAAACCTGATTTTAGATAAGGCGCCAGCTGTGAAATCGCAAGTATGCATTATGATCCACAGACTTATGATAGATAGAAGTACTAAAGCCAGTAGTAGACTGTTGAATCTTAACATCCAAAAAGTCAATCTCAGTAGAGTGAAAGTTAAACAAGAATTTTAAGTTATCATTCAACGTGTTTAGCCAAGCATGAAACTTCAGCAATTCTTCCTCCGTACCCATCCAAAGATTAAAAAAATATCATCTAAATAACTCTTTCATAAGAGTACCTGGTCTTTAAATGTGAACTCAGGTAGTCCAATTCAAATTTTGCAACATACAGGGATGCCACTGAAGGGGCTAAAGTAGCCCCCATGACAACACCATGATCTTGTTAGTAATAGATGCCATGGTACCAAAAATAATTTCTATGTATTACAAACTGTGCCAGTTGATGAAAAAACTCCAGTGGTACTTGAGGTGCAGATGAACTTTGAGAAAGAGGTCCCAGGATTACCTCCAAAGCACCAACTTAAGGAATGTTAGTATACAAACTAGTAATGTCCATAGACACCATATAAGATACTGATGACCAGAGTGAAACATCCTGAAGCAATCTCAAAAAATGGGCAGTATCCTGGATAAAAGATGGCATCGTACAAATCATAGGGTACAAAAATGCATCAATAAACTTAGACAGCGGCTCCAAAACTGAGCCATGAGTAGAGACAATTGGTTGGCCAGGCGGTCACGGAAGATCTTTATGCACCTTGGGCAAAAAATAAAGCATCAGCATTACAGGCACCAGTTCTATCAAAAATCTAATTTCACATGTCAGAAATCCCAAATATTCAAAGTCAGAAAGCAGATATGTAATCAACTGCTGCAAGTCCATAGTGGGATCCATTGGCAAAACAGAGTAGTACTAACAATTGCCCAATTGATGGCATGCTTCCTCTTCATACTTGACATGACCTTGCACCACAATTCTGCTACCATTTTAGCCCTTGTAATGACAATTGAAGAGAATTGACGCAATTCATCCAATGCCATAAGCTCAGCAGATGTAAGATTACCATGAGCTCAAAAGTTATAAGGATCCTCCATTTTGGACACATCCTGAAGAACCAATTCTTTAAAAATGCTGATAACTGGGTCAACAGTCCCTGGTAGTAGCCAAGAAGACCTAGGATGCACAACCGATATATCTGGCTGAGCCAGATAAGATTGAAAATACACCTTTAACTGCAGTGTTCTAATAAATCAATGAAAGGCAGCCGAAACTAGAAAAGATTATGAAACAAAGTTGGAACAAAACTCAATCCATAATTCAGGACCTGAAGTTGTGTAGATGACAGCATACTTTTTATTAATTCAAACCCTATACAACATTCCAGGGGTGGTGGGTACACTGACACCCCCTGTTAACCAACAAAACAAAATTTACAGTTTCATTTTATTTATACCATGTCCCAAACTTTCCTTCCCCCCTCCCAGCTTCCCATCTTCCAACTCTCCCTCGACCCTCTACCCCTACAGGGAGATTTTTCCATAACCAGAACAATATATTCCATCCTTGAGCCACTCTAAGATCCTAAAACCTCCTTTCCACCCGACTTCCCTTAGGGACCTCTACAGGGTAAGAATCCGGTTCCTTGTGTCTGCCATCAAAGTATCTATGTATCTCCCCCATATGATTAAAAATGTTACCATTTTCTTTGTTTTCTCCTTGGCCTCTAAGCGCTCCATATACATCATCTGGTGGAAATTATTTTGCCATTCCCAAAATGTAGCTATTGATGGTTGCCTTCACCCTTGAGGCAGCACCTGCTTGCCACTCACACACGCCTTCCGCATGAAAAGTCTATCCCCCCATCCTTTTGGGCACTCCAGGGTTAATTGGTCATATCACTAATCCCATGTTCCAGTCTATTCTTTGACAAATGAGAGAACTTACATATTTCTGGATACGCCCTCAATATCTTTGAGTCTTCCCACTTGGCCAGGGGAAATATGTGCCCAGTTTATCATTTTAAATTGAAATTCCTGTAATTTTGCCGAGTGGACCAAATTTAGAATACGACTCATCGTCCCTAATATGGTCTGTGGATTCACCCATATTCCCAGCTCTTCCATCCATTTAAGTTCTACTCTCGTGAAATCTAAAGGGGGTTGCCATTTTATCATTGCTTTCACATACCTCCACAACGGACTTTCTCTCAAGCTCTTCCAGTGCAAAAAAAGTGTAATATCTGTGCTATAGTTGCCTCTATCAGAGTCTCTCTCAGTAGACACTCCATATAATGCTTCAATCGGCAATATGCAAAAATTTGTTCCCCTCTCAGATAAAATTCCATTCTTAGTGTCTGGAAGGACTTACACCTCCCTTCTCTATCCACCACTTGACCGACCATCCTAATCCCCTTTGCTGCCCAGTCTCATTTCATTCCCAAGGAGGAAGTTTACATTTCCCCGAAGGGACAGCCAGTAAGATGCCCCTGGCAGTATCCGCCATGTTCCTCTTATGGGTTGAACAAAAGAGAATTTGTCAGATAGGTAGGTAGCTGTGAGCTTTTTAAGTGTAGCACTGCATAGCGAGTGAGGTGCCACATAGCACAGTTACTTACCTGTAACAGGTGATCTCTGGGAACAGCAGGAATAAATCTTCACATATGGGTACATCGGTACTGACGGAGCCTGCGCGGGAACGCTCCCCAGCGTCCCAAAAAAGGAAAGCTTTTGGGTGCATCCCACAGCGCCTGCGCGCTGCCTTCCCGCCTTTCCTAACCGCCTCTCTCCAGTTCGAGTTTTAAGCTGAGACAAAGAGAGAGAGAGAGGAAAGGAAAGATAGATAGAAAGATACAACTCCTAGGGGATGTGGGTGGGTTGTGAAGACTTATTCCTGCTGTTCCCAAAGATCACCTGTTACAGGTAAGTAACTGTGCTATCTCCAGGAACAAGCAGGAATGAGTCTTCACATATGGGGACTCCCCAGCTAGAGATGCCTGGGAGATCCCCAAGGTTGTGAGACCCTGAGAAGGGCTCTACCTCCTCCCATGGATCTCAGGCATCCAACCAGGGATGGAGGGCAGGAGTTGATTAAGCATGGAACAGGTGTTTGAGAACAGCCTGACCAAACAAGGCATCCCGGCGGGAGTCCTTGTCCAAGCAGTAATGGGCTGTGAAGGTATGAACTGAGGCCCAGCTGGCCGCTCGACAGATCTGGTCGATGGACACAGAATTTAGATGAGCCATAGAGGTTGCCATGGCCCTCACATTGTGAGACGTGACATGGCCCTCCAGAGAAAGGTTCTTGCTCTGGTAGGCGAAAGAAATACACTGAGCAATCCAATTGGACAGTGTTCTCTTAGAGACTGGAAGTCCCAAATGAGAGGGATCAAAAGCAACAAAGAGTTGAGAAGACTTTCTATGTTGCTGTGTCCTTTGTAAGGTAAAGGCAAGAGCCCTCTTACAATCCAGGGTATGAAGATTCCTCTCTGCACTTGATGCATGAGGGCCTGGAAAGAAGACAGGTAAGTACACCTCTTGGTTAAGATGAAAAGGTAAGACCACTTTAGGCATAAAGTGTGGATTGGTCCTAAGGACTACCTTATCATGATGGAACCTTGTATAAGGTGGATTAGCCACTAAGGCCTGCAGCTCACTGATGCGGCGAGCCGAGGTGACTGCAATAAGAAAGATAACTTTCCAGGAAAGAAATTTCAAGGAGGTAGTGGCTAAGGGTTCAAAGGGAGGCTTCATGAGCTGACCAAGAACCAGATTCAAGTCCCATGCCACTGGAGGTGGTCTAATGGGAGGTTTAATTAAAAGAAGGCCTCTCATGAATCTTGCAATGAGGATGAGAGGAAATAGGTTGTCCATTGAGAGGCTTGAGAGATGCTGCAATAGCACTCAAATGGACCCTTACTGAATTCGTTTTGAGGCCTGCATGGGAAAGATGCAGGAGATACTCTAGTAAAGAATTCAAAGGTATTGCTAGAGGGTTAAAACCCTTCTCAGCACACCAAATAGTAAACCTTTTCCATTTAAAAGCATAGGAACGCCTAGTAGAAGGCTTTCTGGAAGCATGAAGGATATCCCTCACTTGCTGAGACAGATGCCAATCTTGAAGGTCTAAGCCTTCAGCAACCAAGCCCTGAGATGGAGAGATTGGGGGTTTGGGTGCCACAACATTCCCCCCTCCTGAGACAGGAGATCTGGAGCAGATCCCAAGTCCAGGGAGGGAGCTTGAGAGAGATGCAGGAGTAGAGGGTACCACACTTGGCATGGCCATCGTGGAGCTATGAGGATCATAGTCCCTCAATCTCTCTGACGCTTGAACAGGGTCTTGGGAATTAGGGGAATGGGTGGAAAGGCGTATAGGAAATCTTGACCCCAATGAAGGAGGAAGGCATCCTTGGCCTGAACTCCCTGACACGGAATTCTGGAACAGAATCAGGGAAGTTTGGCATTGCACGGACTTGCAAAGAGGTCTATGTCCGGGTTCCCCAAATTTGAAAGATTCTGACTATCTGGTCCATATGAAGGACCATTCGTGTGGAAGCAGAACTCGACTGAGTCTGTCTGCCCAAGAGTTTTGAACTCCTGGAAGGTATACTGCCAGAAGATGAATTTGATGCTCTCTGGCGAAGGCCCACAATCTCAGAGCTTCGTTGCAAAGTGACAGAGAGCCAGTCCCTCCCTGCTTGTTCACATAGAACATGGCTACTTGGTTGTCCGTGTGAATGAGGACCGTCTTGTAGCTGAGCAGGATATGGAAGACTCTGAGAGCCAGGAAGATTGCTCTGAGCTCTAAGATGTTGATATGTAGAGAGGTCTCCTGTGGGGACCAAATGCCCTGGGTGGAGAGGTCGTGAAGATGAGCTCCCCAACCCTTTGGAGAGGCATCTGTTGTAAGGGTTGCTTGGGGTAACAACTGTTGGAAGGGATTTCAACAGATTTTGAGTGGACTTCCACCACTGCAGAGACCAAAAGAGGCGCCTGGAGGTTGCTATTTTGTCTGACAGGTAACCTGATGCCTGAGTCCATTGGGTGGACAAAGTCCATCGAGCTGCCCTCATGTGAAGGCGAGCATAAGGGACCACATGCACAGTGGATGCCATGTGGCCTAGCAGTTGTAACATCTCTCGAGCAGTTAAATGGGTTTTTAACTGAATCTGGGACGCTAACTGCACTAAGCGTAGGCAACGGGCCTGGGGAAGATAGGCCCTTGCAGTTGTGGTATCTAGCAAGGCCCCTATGAACTCTAGAGATTGAGTAGGGGTGAGTTGGAGACTTTGGAATGTTTATCACCAGTCCCAGACACTGCAGAACACGCATTGTGCAGGTTAGGGAAGTCTGGGCCTCTGACTGGGATGGAGCTCGGATGAGCCAGTGGTCCAGATATGGAAATACGAATATTCCTAGAGTGTGTAGGAATGCGGCTACTACTGCCATGCATTTTGTGAACACTCTTGGAGCAGAGACCAGACCAAAAGGAAGTACCCTGTATTGGTAGTGCTTCCGTTGATAAAGGAACCGAAGGAACCTTCTGTGTGTTGGATGGATGAGTATATGGGTGTACGCATCCTTGAGATCTACAGAACAAAGCCAATCCTGACTCTGAAGGTTGTGATAAGGAAGCTTATCATAGCTCAGGTAGGAGCTATAGAAAAGATGATGTGATTCTGAACAAGCAACCTGTCAGTTCTGGTAGAAGTAAGAAAACAGAGTTTTCACATAAAAGACTACCAGTCCCAGAATGCACCAGGTTTCCAGCAGCCATGAGGGAGGCTGAAGTGAGAAAATGTGTTGAAGAAGGGGTACTTCTTCTATTGCCCCTTGGGCAAGAAGGGTAGCAATCTCTTGAGCCAGAAGGTCGAGGAGAGATGTCTGAGAATTGAACTGTCTCACCATGGTGTGAGGAGGAAGGTTTGAGAAATGAAGTTTGTACCCTTCCCCTATGATGGAGAGGGTCCATTGCTCTGCTGTGATTTGTTCCCATCTGGGAGCAAAGTAAGCTAACCTTCCTGGAATGGTGAGAGGCTCTGGTTCTGCTAGAGCCAGAAAGGCTAAGTTCTCTAGATGCAAGTCAAAGGCCCTGAGGAGGCTGAGGCTGTTGGGCTACAGGAGTCCTTGCAGCCTTAGGCTTGGCCTGTTTAGGTTGTTGACGCTTTGCAGCAAAACGACCTGCAGAAGATGTCTGTTGACCATAAACAGGATAATATCTTCCCTTCTTGGGAAAATATGGGCTTTTTGAACAACCTCTTCTTGACAGGATTAGAGGTAGACTTTTAAAGCCTATCCAAAGCAGAATTTTCTGCATCCTTCTGTGTGGCCTTTGCCTGCCAATCCTTGCCAAAAAGGTTTTCACCTGTACAAGGAAGATTTCCCAATCCATCTTGGACCCAAGGTTCCAGATCAGAAGCTTGTAACCAAGCAATTCTGCGTGCACCTATGGCAATAGCCGAAGCTCTGCTGGCACCCTCAAAAGAGTCAAAGGCTGCACGGTTGGAAAATTTGGAAACATCTTGGGCATGCTTAAGCCAAGTGAGAAACTCTTCCCTCTTATCTTCTGGAAGAAAAGGGAGGAAAGTTTGCAGATGATCTGTAACTTCTTTTAGAAACATCCCCATATAGAGACTATAGGAGTTGATTCTGGCAACAAGCATACTGGCTTGAAAGATTTTTCTGCCAAAAGCATCTAAGGTTCTACATTCTCTCCCTGGAGGAGTAGAGGAGTGCCTTTTTGCACTCTAACTTTTTCATGGCAGACTCCACCACAATAGAGTGGTGAGGAAGCTGAGTCTTATGAAACCCAGGACAAGACGGGACACGGTACATGGTATCTAGCCTACGAGAATGGGAAGAGATAGCGAGAGGGTTCTCCCATATGCCCAACATGTGATCATAAAGGATCTCATGAACTGGCAAAGTGGCTGCCTCTTTAGGAGCCTTGGGATATTGCAAAATATCCAACTTTTTGGCTCTAGTCTTTGACTCAGGGGCCACTGAGATAGAGAGCCCCTTGGCCACTTCTCTTATAAAGTCCTGAAAAGACAAGTCCTCTGGAGGAGACATTCTTCTTTTCGGAGAAGAAGGCTCTTGAGGAAGGAGTACCGATGCTTCGACAGAAGCCTCCGATGCATCAGAGTCTTCGGAGGAATCGAAGTATCGTCTGTCTGGATGCTCCTGTAGAGCCCGATACGCGTACCGAGTGGTATCGACATCGGGAGTGATCGGTACCGGTTCGGTACCGATGGGCATCATCGGACAGGGTACCGGTGCAGTCGACACCGAAGCCGATGTCGATGCAATCGGTACCGGCACCGGAACCGAAATCGGTGCCATGCCGGAGCCGGTACCGGCAACAGGGCCTGTTGCGGTACCAGCGGCGTCGCAGCTCGAATGAATGCCGTGATGGCCTGCTGCATAGTCAGAATATTCTGATCCATCGACGCCATCAATGTCTGGAAGTCGGTACCGGCAGATTCCACCGGTACCCCAGAACATTGTAACAGGTGATCGGTCGAGGCCGTGCCATCGATGTCAACCTGTGACCCCATAGGAGGAGCTTTGGAAGCCGGAGCTTCCCGCCGGGGTACTTTTGCCGGTGCAGGATCCTCGAGGGCAAGCCCGGAGGCATCTCGATGTAAACCTCTCAGAAATCATGGAGCAGGATGCACAATCCATGATGGAATGGTCAGGACCCAAACATTTAAGACACCAGTCATGGGTGTCGGTAACAGAAATGGTACCGCTGCACTTAGTGCATTTTTTAAACCCGGAGGCGGGTTTTTCCATTAGGAAATTTCTCTTAGGCCTAAGGCCCAAAGAGACAAAAACATACATTAAATTGGAACGGAAGAATTATTATTATTATTTTTTTTTTAAGAAAAGAAAGAAAAGACCGGCGGTACCGGTCCGACGTCAAAGAAGGCAGACGCGCGACCAAATAAATAAAATGAAATAAAGAACTTCTTCAGCGGTGACAGGAACACGACCTGCTGGCTCCGTGGAAAAGAAGAACTGGAGAGAGGCGGTTAGGAAAGGCAGGAAGGCAGCGCGCAGGCGCTGTGGGATGCTCCCAAAAGCTTTCCTTTTTTGGGATGCTGGGGAGCGTTCCCGCGCAGGCTCCGTCGGTACCGACGTACCCATATGTGAAGACTCATTCCTGCTTGTTCCTGGAGATAAGCCTCTTCCAACGACCTGGGTGTGAACGTGTCTGAATACCCTAGCCAAACGCTCACATGTCTTAATTGACAGGCATAGGCATATGACATAATATCTGGGGACTCCCATCCCTCTCCTTTCCCAGCACCCCTTCAGGCACTGAAATAGTATGCGCGCCCTCTTCCCTTGCCATAAAAACTCCCGCAGGGACTTTTCAAAATTCCTAACATCCCTTCTTAACACTTTGCATGGCAGAATCTGTAACAAATACAAGATCTGGGGGAATAACACCATACAGAAAGCTGCCAACCTGCCCATCAGTGACAGTGGCAAGTGTGTCCAGTCCCTTATCCGGTCCTGTATTCTTGTCAACAGCCTCGCACAATTATACTTATAAAGGAGTCACGGCTCACTCATCAATTGGATCCCCTAATAGATAAAGGCAGTATCTGTCCACTTTAAAGGAAAGGGAGTCCCTAGTATATCCAGGGCTTTCAACTTCTCTAGGTTTATCCTTAGCCCTGCCATTTCTCCAAACCGTTCAAATTCCTCTATCACTCTAGGCAAGGCCAATTTTGGTGAAGTGAAATGAACCAACATATCATCTGCAAATGCTGCAATTTTAAAATCAACTCTTCTCATCTGCACCCCCGGTTTCTCTTTACATGTCACAATTGTTCACACCAGCAAATCTAGATACAGGGCAAACAATAGAGGGGAAAGAGGACATCCCTGCCTTGTCCCTCATCCCATATTGAAGGACTCCAAGACCACCCCATTTACCACCAACGCTGCTTTGGAGTCAGCATACAATATCCGAACCATCTTAACAAACCCCTCTCCTAATCCATATAACAGAAGTAACTGAAATAAATATATCCAGCCCACTCTATCAATAGCTTTTTCCACGTCGAAACTGAACAACAGTGATTGAGCCTTATGAATATGTTCCCACTCCAGGGATGCTATTTTCCTCAAATTCCTACAAGCACACCGCCCCTGAACAAATCCCACTTGGGATTCTTGTATCAGCTGGGATAACAATGGGGCTAGTCACTAAGCCATTATTTTAGCCAATAATTTCCAGTCAAAGTCAATTAGGGATATAAGCCGATAGGAAGCTGTTAGAAGGTGATCCTTCCCAAGTTTTGGCAGTACGATAATATGCGCCTTATTTCCCTCCCAAGTAGTATGCCCTTTCCCTACTCTCTCGATACATTCCCACCAAATGGGGCATGATTTCATTGGAAAGAATAGTTTAGCTGGGTTTTAAAAAGGTTTGAACAAGTTCCTAAAGGAAAAATCCATAACCCACTATTAAAGTGGATTGGGGGAAGTCACTGCTTATCACTGAGACAGCAACATGGAATCTGTCCACCTTTTGAGATTCTGTCAGGTATTTGTGAACTGTATTAGCCACTTTTGGAAACGGGACGCTGGGCTTGATGGCAAATTTTATGTTTTTCTCTTACTCCAGAGGTTTGCAGGTTTGAAATTGTCAGCATTAAGTGTGCCTCCTCTTATAACTAACCCAGTATGCAAGGGCATGAAACATTAGAAGATAAAGCAAAAAAAATGCATTACTGTCCTTTTTAAAGTCTTTAGATTAATTACATTTTAATGCATAATCATCAATTTGGAAAGCTGCAATTTGGCAGCTGGGATACAGACAACTGAGATGGCTCAGGCATAAATTAATTAGTCTATTAAGAACTTCAAGTTAAGCAGGTGTTACATTGATAAATTTACATTTTGTAAATGCTGTAATTACACTTTAGTAGACATTTTCTGATCAAACTACTAGGGTTGCAAAACACTATGATTTCACATTGTTTGCCATCAATCTTGATATTTAAAATATATTTTTTAAAATCTCTTTTCAACAAGATTAAATAGCCAAAATCTGATATGTTATTAAACAACTGAGTTAATGTTCGTTAAAGGTTTTTAATTTTTTTTTCAATTTTAACCCTAATTATAAAACAGGAGGAAAACTAGGCTGTGCACAAATACGACACAATATATATGACAGAATACATTGGAGAGCAGATGGGAAGTATATTAGACTCCATCAAGTGGAGTTAGTATGGTCCTAGTGATGGAATTCAAAATGGCATGAGACAGACAGTGGCTCCCTTTATAACAAAAGGATGAAATAAAAACAAACAGATATCTTTTATACTTCAGCAAATAGAATGGGTGATCTGCATAGAGCAGCGGGTACAACCCTAAATAAAGGCATAGGAGGTGGGTGATTTGCACGGAATGGCGGTTACAACCACTCTAGCCACCTTAATAGGCAGAATAGATGGACCATACTGGTCTTTATCTGCCATCATGCACTATGCTACTATGTGTCAGGGCTGGAAGGGAAGCCAGCACTTTGCCCTCTGAGCTACCAAGGAAAGTATGACATACACAAAGGTGAAAATCTTATATTGAACTGCATCAAGCAGGGAGATGGCATCCATGAGAAAGCATGGAGCAGCAGATCCTTGAATCTGTATTATCATGTGGTGCAAAAGGAAGGGCAAAATGGAGACTCACCCTGGGGAACTGCTCTAAAATCTACTAAAGGCTCGATGGGCTGATTTGCTGCTATTACTACTAATCATCATTTGTATAGAGCTGTAAGGCATGCACAGCACTGTACACATACAAGAGAGACAGTCTGTGCTCAATAGAGCTTGCAATCTGCCAAAGACAGAAACACAACAGAGAGGGGACTGATGAAAGTCTTGAAACACATGCATGATACACAGGAGATTAAAGACTCAGAATCCAAAAGCAGTCTCGAGGTGGTGTGTTCTTAGCCTAGATTTGAATAGGATCAGATATGGAGCCTGATACATTGACTCAGGTTGCTTGATGGAAAGAACAGAGTCTATCCGTAAAAAGTGGGAATGAGCTGAGAGCGATGCCCAGGTTAGCTGAGAATGGAAAGTAAAAATGTTGGAACAGAAGCATAGCTCTGGAGCCCCTATTGGGGGGGGGGGGGGGGGATAGTGACTGCTGCTTGGGAGTGCCAACGGTACAGCTTTGCTGGGGATGTGGGGTCTGTGACCGTTTTATTCTCAATGATCCGACTTAGAGGGTTACCAGTTTAGTGGACGATAATGCCGTAGGAGGATATGGTATGCCATGATATCAGACGTGGGGTTGAGGCGTGTCAGGGAGGAAACCATAGTGACCTTGGAGTTGGGGTGTCAACATGGCCAGCTAACAGGTTTACTTAATGAATTGATGAGGATGTTGTGACCTTCATGGACTGTGAAATGTCAGATTATGCATTTTAGGGGAGGGGGGTAGGTTTTTTTTTATGTTTTCAGATAAACCGCTTTGCAAACTTAGAAGTTCCTCTGATGTTTGTGTTTGGTATTGCTGCAGTGTTGATGGGGGAGGAGGGTAGATCACAATTCAACAAGATGGTGTCTGGTGGAGAAAGCAAAGAGGCAGCATACAGTTACTGCTCTGCTGTGATGAGTGCCATTCGAGTTAGCAAGTAGAAAGGCCACAGAGCACCCAATTTATTTATTTTTTTTGGAAAGACCAGTCGAGCACTGGTGTCTTGAGTTTTAGAGCTAGAACCCCCCCCCCCCCAAAGGGGCAAAACCCTGCCGGCCCCCACAAACAATCAAAACAAAAGGCAGGTTCAAATAAACAGAAACCTCCATAAACAGATTTTTTTTTGTCGGACAAAATGCCTCCAGGCAAGAACATCTTAGCTGGAGGTCTGTGTCCTTTTAATCAGAATGCAGCATAACACTTGAAACTGCTAAAGGTCCTAATTTTATAGCAAAGAGTACTTAGCTCAAGTCCCCAGCACAGCGCAACAGCAACATCAACATCAACCAGTCCGGTGGTGAAACGACACAGTCCTGCGTTTCGGGTCAGTACATTTCCCAGACCCTGCTTCAGGTTCCTTCAAGCCACCGCTAGTATCCAAATGCACAGCTGGGGCACACACCATGGAGAATCTTAAGAAAACCGGCGTCTGATGTCAACAAGAACACGTGTTAGCTGCTCAGCCAACCAGGGAAGAGAGTAATGAAAATACAAACTCCTCCGGAAAGTAGAGAGCACAGGATCAAAGGATCACAGCCCATGCCAATCCACCTCCAGATTCTAGCCCCTCGGGGCAACAATCTGAAGTTCCATTGCTGTTCAACCCGTCGCAATCGGGCAACACGATCACCATCTGAAGTGAAAGGAAGAATCCTATCAATGATACGCCAGGTAAATTGAGTGAATAAATGAGAGTATTGTAAAGCATGGGAGACAATTGGGGCTGACAACGTCTGGGTATGAGCCCATGAAGCATGTTCCGCTAAACGCTTCTTAAAAGCGCGAGAAGTGGATCCAACATATTTAAGACCACAGGGGCATACCAAAAGGTATACCACAAAAGCGGCATCATCCAGGCAGGCAGTGGTCAGGAGGGGGGCAGGCATCGGGGCCCTATTTTACCTTCTCCCAGGTACCACAACGTTAGGACCTCCTCCTTATCACTTCTATACATAAGGGCATTCAAGAGGTAAATCAAATTTTCTTGTGAAAAAGTCACATACCTTTTATGTTATTTCTATTTTTGATTTTCACATAGAATTCCTATCTTTCCAAATGCCATGGGAATTGGGGGTGGAGAAGAGAGGTTTACACAACCAGGGTAGGGCTGGGAGAAGGGTGACAAGCACCTGTCTGCTGATCATTAGTATTGAGTTATCCGTAAGCGTATCCTCACCAGATGCTGAGGCGACATGACAGAGAAGAAAATAGGATATGGAGGAGCATGGGTGGTGTTTCTGGCGCCTGGTGATGAGGATTGGGGATGTGGGGACATACCTGGCATACAGGATTCAGAATATGAGTGGGCTGAGGTTGGCCTTGGACACTTTTTAGAGCCAGAAGCTGATTGCTAGGCTGATTCCTGAAGCATTGGAGAGCTAAGTTACTTCTCCTAGGATATAAGGAGTACAGCATGGAATATGTATAGCCTTGGGAACCTGACAGGAATGTGGGACCTGGCATGGCTACCACTGGACACCAGATAATGGGCTTGATGGACCCTTGGTCTGAACCAGTCTTATGTTCTGAAGTTTTTATGAGTAGTGTCGCTGTGACTAAGCTAATGCTCTAATCGCTGGACCACTGTCCCACACAGTTTGCTTTGTGCCCATTAGTATTACTGCCCATCACCAGCACAGTGCCATAAGGTGGACGCAGCACTGCCAGACCTTGCAAAAGAACAGTCTCTGCTAAACAGAGCTTACATCTGTGCCAATCCTGGGGTGGAACCAATCAGTGGAAACCTTCAGTATCGATGCTGAAAGTTTTGGTCGCAGGCATGAGTTATGCATGGAGCTGTACAGAGCCTCATAGATGCCTAACAGATCTAGACTGGGTCTGTCCGAGGAATGGAGGGCAGAATGCAGTTGAGGCCTAGGAGGACTGGAGGTGATGGTAAGAGGGTAATCTTAGACACAAAAGGGTGTGTGTGTAAGAAGCTCCTGGGCAGCCTATGGGAGCGGGGCAGAGTGTGGTGCCGCTCTTGATTAGATTGTAGACAATATGATTTGAAAAGTACTGGGTGCACCTAGCAGGGCCTCCCAAACAAAACTCAGCCGAAAGAGTCGGAGCTGCATGTGATATTATTGTGACCTCTCCTTAAAATGCAAGGTCTGCAATTACCCCTCTTTTTTTTTTTTTTTGAAAGAACAAAAGCACTAGACTGCCATCCTGGGAGGTGTTAGGGCCCCTTTCCCTTTCCATCCGCAGCATTAACAGAGTGTGGAGGGCATTGCTATGAATTTGATTGTAGCTCTTTATTATTTTTGTTTGGAGGCCGCTGGAGCCAGCAGCCAAAATAACTTGAAGTCCTGCACAGAGGGGTGGCATTTATCACTTTTCCTCAGATAGGCCGTGCCTTTTTTTTTTTTTTAAAGACATAAGGCAATGGCACAAGAGGTACAGAGACTGCTGGCAGTCAAAAAGCCCTCATTCCCATCGCATATGGCTACAACCAGAAGACTGCAGGCTCACATGCAGTCTCTGGAGCAGAAGTAGGGCCACCTCATCCTTGTGCTCTTACCTGTAGCACGAATGGAGTTGTCACTGCGGCCACAGAGGCATGACTAGGCCCCATTCAAGGTGAGGGCAGCAGTGTATCAGTGAATTCGCCTTCTCAGCTGGGACTGCACGGAGAGGCAGTATGGTAGGAGAGGTGGGTGAACTGGGATGATTCTTCCACACAGGTACCTGGTGGAAGTACCTGGTGGAAGCACCTGGTAGAAGAAGCATCAGAGTCACGGGAATAGCTGGCAGTCAAATCAACCACATTTCTGTCATACATAGCTCCAAACAGAGGAGTGCAGGGGTTCACATGCAGTCTCCAGAGTAGAAGCAGGGCCACCTCATCCTCACGTTCTTACTTGAAGCACGGGTGGTACAAGCACATTTCAATGGTGAGGTAGCAGCTCTGCGTTGGAGAGGCCTCAGGAATCATTAATTTTAAATTTTTATTTATTTTTCTTAAAACCACATCAGGTGGTAACCATTGTGTGACCCCAGAAAGTTGAGAGGACTGTTGGGGTGTGAGCAGGAAGCTCTTCAGGGTCATCTTGTCAGAGAGACGATGCTTTTCCCACTAGAGTAGTAGCATTCTAGGTTGTTTAAAATATTCAACCGCCCATTTTAAGCTTCGGAAAAGAAATCTTTAAAAGGTCTTCTGGATGGTATGGACACTGCCCATTCCAGGGAAGTCTGCTCTGGATTGGGTGGGCCGGCTAAACCTTCAAATTGTTACAGCTCAGTGTCCCACAGCCAGAGAAGTCTGCTCTGGACGGGGTGACACGAGAAGGAGTAAAACTCCTGAGTGCTGCCAGTGCTGGAGAAGTCTGCTGTGGACTGGGCTAGCACTGCCGGCAAGATGTAGAGCGAAGAGGGCTCTTGAAGTAAAAAAAAAATAAAATAAAAGTGAGAAGAATGGAGAGCTATCTCTGCACTTGGCCGTGGATGAGGAAATCTGAGGGGGAGGAACAATGGGCTCACAGGAGGGGTGCACTTGCACATGCCCAGAGGAGTCTCCAGACTTCTCTGGGCTCTGGAAGAGCAAGTCCGACTTGTGCCATCAGGGACGTTGTCGCCCACTTGTGTGGCTGATTTTCATCCTGCTTGTTCATGGAGAAAGGAAGGGACAAATTTTGCTGATTTCAGTTCTCTGAAGGGTGGCAGCATTAAGGGAGAGCTGCACTTCCTCCTTAAGGACAGAAGAATATAAGATATGCCATACTGGGTCAGACCAAGGTCCATCAAGCCCAGTATCCTGTTTCCAACAGTGGCCAATCTAGGTCATACATACCTAGCAGTATCTCCAAAAGACACAGGTTCCAGAATACTTGTATTGAGTCAAGCATTGATATCCTGGGACCCTTTTTAATAATGGTTTATGGACCTTTCCTCCAGGAACTTGTCCAAACCTTTTTTAAACCCAGCTACACTAACAGCTCTTACTACATCCTCTGGTAACAAATTCCAGAGTTTGATTACACGTTGAGTGAAAAAGCACAGTTACTTACCTGTAACAGGTGATCTCTGGGAACAGCAGAAATAAGTCTTCACATATGGGTATCGTCGGTACCGAAGGAGCCTGCGCGGGAACGCTCCCCAGCGTCCAGTAAGAAAGCTTTTGGGAGCATCCCACAGCGCCTGCGCGCTGCCTTCCCGCCTTTCCCAACCGCCTCTCTCCAGTTCAAGTTTTAAAGCTGAGACAAAGAGAGAGAGAGGAAAGGAAAGATAGATAGAGAGATGCAACTCCTAGGGGAGGTGGGTGGGTTGTGAAGACTTTTTCCTGCTGTTCCTGCTGTTCCCAGAGATCACCTGTTACAGGTAAGTAACTGTGCTATCTCCAGGAACAAGCAGGAATGAGTCTTCACATATTTATTTATTTATTTATTTATTTATTTATTGACAATTCTTATATACCGCACTATTAGACATCAGCGCGGTTTACATTAAACAGAAAACATCCAACAGTTTACATCTGTCTGGTCATTACATTTAACAGGAGGTATATGGGGACTCCCTAGCTGCAGATGCCAGGGGAAGACCCCAGGTTGTGTGTCCTTGAAAAGGACTCTACCTCCCCCCATGGATCTCTGGCATCCAATCAGGCTGGAGTTGATTAGGAATGGAACAGGTGTTTGAGAACAGCCTGACCAAACAAGGCATCCCGGCGGGAGTCCTTGTTCAAGCAGTAATGGGCTGTGAAGGTATGAACCGAGGCCCAGGTGGCCGCTCGACTGATTTGGTCGATGGACACAGAGTTTAGATGAGCCATTGAGGCTGCCATGGCTCTCACATTGTGAGCTGTGACATGGCCCTCCAAAGAAAGGTTTCTACTCTGGTAGGCGAAAGAAATACACTGAGCAATCCAGTTGGACAGTGTTCTCTTAGAGACTGGAAGTCCTAAATGAGAAGGATCAAAAGCAACAAAGAGTTGAGAAGACTTTCTATGTTGCTGTGTTCTTTGTAAGTAAAAAGCAAGAGCTCTCTTACAATCCAAGGTATGAAGATTCCTCTCTGCATTTGATGCATGAGGTCCTGGAAAAAAAGACAGGTAAATATACCTCTTGGTTCAGATGAAAAGGCGAGACCACTTTAGGCATAAAGTGTTGATTGGTCCTGAGGACTACCTTATCATGATGGAACCTTATATAAGGTGGATTAGCCACCAAAGCCTGCAACTCACTGATGCGGTGTGCTGAGGTGACTGCAATGAGAAAAATAACCTTCCAAGAAAGAAATTTCAAGGAGGTGGTGGCTAAAGGTTCAAAGGGTGGCTTCATAAGCTGGCCAAGAACCAGGTTTAAGTCCCATGCCAATGGAGGTGGTCTAATGGGAGGTTTAGTTAAAAGAAGGCCTCTCATGAATCTTGCTATAAGAGGATGAGAGGAAATAGGTTGTCCATTGAGAGGCTTGAGGGACGCTGCAATAGCACTCAAATGGACTCTTACTGAATTCGTTTTCAGACCTGCATGGGATAGATGCAGGAGAATTCAGAGGTATTGCAAGAGGGTTTAGACCCTTCTCTGAACACCAAATGGTAAATATTTTCCATTTGAAAGCATAGGAACATCTAGTAGAAAGCTTTCTAGAGTAATGAATAACATCTCTGACTTGCTGAGAGAGATGAAAATCTTGAAGGTCTAGGCCCTCAGCAACCAAGCCCTGAGATGGAGCGACTGGGGGTTTGGGTGCCACAATGTTCCCTCTTCCTGGGACAGAAGGTCTGGTGCAGAGCCCAAGTCCAGGGAAGGAGCTTGAGAGAGATGCAGAAGTAGAGGGTACCACACTTGGCATGGCCAATGTGGTGCTATGAGGATCATGGTCCCTCGATCTCTCTGAAGCTTGAATAGTGTTTTGGGAATTAGGGGAATTGGTGGAAAGGCATAAAGGAAGTCTTGACCCCAGTGAAGGAGGAAGGCATCCTTGGCCTGAACTCCCTGACACGGAATTCTGGAACAGAACCGGGGAAGTTTGGCATTGCATGGACTTGCAAAGAGGTCTATGTCCGGGGTTCCCCAAATTCGAAAAATCCTGGCTACCTGGTCCATGTGGAGGGACCACTCGTGTGGAAGCAGAACTCGGCTGAGTCTGTCCGACCAAGAGTTTTGAATGCCTGGAAGATATACTGTCAGAAGATGCTCTCTGGCAAAGGCCCACAGTCGCAAAGCTTCGTTGCAAAGCGACAGAGAGCCAGTCCCTCCCTGCTTGTTTACATAGAACATGGCTACTTGGTTGTCCGTATGGATGAGGACTGTCCTGTAGCTGAGCAGGGAATGGAACACTCTGAGAGCTAAGAATATTGCTCTGAGTTCCAAGAGATTGATATGCAGAGAAGTCTCCTGTGGAGACCAGATGCCCTGGGTGGAGAGATCCTGCAGATGAGCTCCCCAACCCATTGGAGAAGCATCTATTGTCAGAGTTGCTTGGGGTAGCGACTGCTGAAAAGGGGACCCCAGCAACAGATTTGGAGGGGACTTCCACCACTGGAGAGACCAAAATAGGCGACTGGAGTTTGCTATTTTGTCTGACAGGTAACCTGATGCCTGAGTCCATTGGGTGGACAAAGTCCATCGAGCTGCCCTCATGTGAAGGCGAGCATATGGAACCACATGCACGGTGGATGCCATGTGGCCTAATAGTTGTAACATCTCTCGAGCAATTAAATGGGACTTTAACTGTATCTGGGAGGCTAACTGCACAAAGCGTAGGCAAAGGGCCTGAGGAAGATAGGCCCTTGCAGTTGTGGTATCCAGCAAGGCCCCTATAAACTCCAGAGACTGAGTAGGGGTGAGATGGGATTTTGGGATGTTTATTACCAGTCCCAAATACTGAAGGACACACATTGTGCAGGTTAGAGAAATCTGGGCCTCTGAATGGGATGGAGCTCGAATGAGCCAGTCGTCCAGATATAGGAAAACGAATATTCCTAGAGTGCGTAGAAATGCAGCTACTACTGCCATGCATTTCGTGAACACCCTTGGTGCAGAGGCCAGACCAAAAGGAAGCACCCTGTATTGGTAGTGCTTTCCCGAAAAAGGAACCGAAGGAACCTTCTGTGTGTTGGATGGATGAGGACATGGGTGTACGCATCCTTGAGATCTAGAGAACAAAGCCAGTCCTGACTCTGAAGCTTTTAAACTAGAAAATAGGGGAAAGCCGACAGTCACCCAGGAGCGCATGGTTCGGACAAAGGTATCCTTGAAGGATACTACCAAAAGCAGTGAGGTTCCAAAAGGGAGTATAGTAGCCCAAATGCCCTTGAGTAAGGAGCAGACAGAGCATAAGGATTCCCAATTACCCATGCCTACCAATAGCCATATTAATATTAATAAAATACAGTCTCTAAAATGCTTGTATGCCAATGCTAGAAGTCTAAACAATAAGATGGGAGAATTAGAATATATAGCACTAAATGAGAGGTTAGATATGATTGCACTCTCAGAGACATGGTGGAAGGAGGATAACCAGTGGGACACTGTGATACCTGGATACAAACTATATCGTAATGATAGAGCTGAACAAATTGGTGGAGGGGTTGCGCTCTATGTTAGAGAGGGCATTGAGTCAGAAAGGATTAAAGTTTTGCAGGGAACAAAATTTGCTGTAGAATCTCTATGGATTGAAATTCCATTTATGAAGGGGAAGGTGATGGCAGTGGGAGTATACTATCGACCACCTGGCCAGAATGAACAAATGGATGATGAAATGCTCAAAGAAATCAAGGAAGCTAACAAAAGCCACAACAGAGTAGTAATAATGGGTGATTTCAATTACCCCGGTATCGACTGGGACAGTGTCACAGCAGGACAAGCTAAAGATGAAATAAATGACTGCTTCTTGGAGCAGCTGATTCATGAACCGACCAGAGGGGAAGCCATACTGGACCTAGTCCTTAGTGGAACGCCAGATCTGGTGCAAGAAATAAGGGTGTTGGGACCACTTGGCAATAGTGATCATAGTATGATCATGTTTGATTTAATCAGTGGAGGACAGATAGTAAAGGAATCCACAGTACTACCTTTTAACTTTCAAAAGGAGACTATGATAGAATGAGGAATATAGTTCGGAAAAAACTAAAAGGAGCGGTTCCAAAGGTTAAAGACTTAGAGCAAGCTTGGGTGTTATTTAAAAATACTATCCTCGAAGCCCAGACCAGCTGTATACCACGCATTAAGAAAAGTGGAAGAAATTCCAAAAAACTGCCAGCATGGTTTAAAGGTGAGGTCAGAGAGGCTGTTGCTGCCAAAAGAGCAACCTTCAGAAAATGGAAAAAAGAGCCAAATGATGAAAACTGGAAACAGCACAAGCACTGGCAAGTTAAATGCAAAGCATTGATAAGGCAGGCAAAGCGGGAATTTGAGAAGAAACTTGCTACGGAAGCAAAAACACGAAATAAAGACTTTTTCAAGTACATTCGTAGCAAAAGGCCTGTGAGAGAGTCAATTGGACCATTAGATGATAGAGGGGTAAAAGGGGCAGTAAGAGGAGACAAGGCTATAGCAGAGAGACTGAATGAATTCTTTGCTTCGGTCTTTACTGAGGAAGATGTAGGGGTGTTACCCAAGACTGAAGTGGTATTTAAAGGTGATACTGCAGAGGAATTGAGAGAAATATCGCTACACCGGGAAGATATATTACAACTATTTGATAAACTGAATAGTAGCAAATCACCTGGACCGGATGGTATACATCCCAGAGTGTTGAAAGAACTGAAATATGAGATTGCAGACCTGTTATTGGTAATCTGTGAACTTTCATTAAAATCATCTGTAATACCTGAAGATTGGAGGGTCGCCAACGTAACACCAATTTTTAAAAAGGGTTCCAGGGGTGACCCGGGAAATTACAGACCGGTGAGCCTGACGTCAGTACCAGGGAAAATGGTAGAAGCCATCATAAAGAACAAAATTACACAGCATGTAGATAGTCATGGCCTAATGGGAGACAGCCAACATGGCTTTAGACAAGGCAGATCTTGTCTTACTAATCTGATCTGTTTTTTTGAAGGTGTGCATAAACAGGTAGACAAAGGTGAGTCGGTTGATATAGTGTATCTGGACTTTCAGAAAGCTTTTGACAAGGTCCCCCATCAGAGACTTTTGGCGAAGCTAAAAAGTCATGGGATAGGAGGCAGTGTACTATTGTGGATCGGGAACTGGTTAAAAGATAGAAAGCAGAGGGTAGGGCTAAATGGCCAATATTCCCAATGGAAAAAGGTGAATAGTGGAGTACCCCAGGGATCTGTACTGGGTCCGCTACTTTTTGACATATTCATAAATGACCTGGAAAAGGGAATAACTAGTGAGGTAATCAAATTTGCAGATGACACAAAACTGTTTAAAGTTGTTAAAACCCAAGAGGATTGTGGAAAACTGCAGGAGAATCTGGATAAATTGGAAGACTGGGCATCCAAATGGCAGATGAAATTTAATGTGGACAAGTGCAAAGTTATGCACCTAGGAAAGAACAACCCACACTATAGTTACAAGATGCAAGGCTCCACATTAGAAACCACCACCCAGGAAAAAGATTTAGGAGTCATCGTGGATAACATGTTAAAACCCTCCGCCCAGTGTGCAGCGGCGGCCAAGAAAGCAAATAGAATGCTAGGTATCCTAAGGAAAGGGATGGAGAATAAAACAAAGGATATTATAATGCCTCTGTATCGCTCCATGGTACGACCGCACCTTGAATATTGTGTGCAATTCTGGTCACCGTATCTTAAAAAGGACATAGAGTTATTAGAAAAAGTACAGAGAAGAGCCACCAAATTGGTGAAGGGGATGGAAGGCTACTCCTATGAAGAGAGGCTAAAAAGGTTAGGGCTCTTTAACCTAGAAAAGAGGCGGCTGAGGGGAGATATGATAGAGGTGTATAAATTAATGAATGGAGTGGAACGGATAAACGTGGATAAATTGTTTACGCTATCAGAATATAGAAGGACTAGGGGGCATGTAATGAAGCTACAGGGTAAACTATTTAAGACAAATAGGAGAAAATATTTCTTCTCTCAACGTGTAATCAAACTCTGGAATCTGTTACCGGAGGATGTAGTAAGGGCTGTTAGTATAGCTGGGTTTAAAAAAGGTTTGGACAAGTTCCTGGAGGAAAGGTCCATAAACCACTATTAAAAAGGGACCCAGGATATCAATGCTTGGCCTAGTACAAGCACTGCAGAACCTGTGTCTTTTGGGGAAACTGCTAGGTACGTATGACCTAGATTGGCCACTGTTGGAAACAGGATACTGGGCTTGATGGACCTCGGTCTGACCCAGTATGGCATTTCTTATGTTCTTATGTTCTTATGAGGGGTAAAAGGGGCAGTAAGAGGAGACAAGGCTATAGCAGAGAGACTGAATGAATTCTTTGCTTCGGTCTTTACTGAGGAAGATGTAGGGATGTTACCCAAGACTGAAGTGGTATTTAAAGGTGATACTGCAGAGGAATTGAGAGAAATATCGCTACACCGGGAAGATATATTACAACTATTTGATAAACTGAATAGTAGCAAATCACCTGGACCGGATGGTATACATCCCAGAGTGTTGAAAGAACTGAAATATGAGATTGCAGACCTGTTATTGGTAATCTGTGAACTTTCATTAAAATCATCTGTAATACCTGAAGATTGGAGGGTCGCCAACGTAACACCAATTTTTAAAAAGGGTTCCAGGGGTGACCCGGGAAATTACAGACCGGTGAGCCTGACGTCAGTACCAGGGAAAATGGTAGAAACCATCATAAAGAACAAAATTACACAGCATGTAGATAGTCATGGCCTAATGGGAGACAGCCAACATGGCTTTAGACAAGGAAGATCTTGTCTTACTAATCTGATCTGTTTTTTTGAAGGTGTGCATAAACAGGTAGACAAAGGTGAGTCGGTTGATATAGTGTATCTGGACTTTCAGAAAGCTTTTGACAAGGTCCCCCATCAGAGACTTTTGGCGAAGCTAAAAAGTCATGGGATAGGAGGCAGTGTACTATTGTGGATCGGGAACTGGTTAAAAGATAGAAAGCAGAGGGTAGGGCTAAATGGCCAATATTCCCAATGGAAAAAGGTGAATAGTGGAGTACCCCAGGGATCTGTACTGGGTCCGCTACTTTTTGACATATTCATAAATGACCTGGAAAAGGGAATAACTAGTGAGGTTATCAAATTTGCAGATGACACAAAACTGTTTAAAGTTGTTAAAACCCAAGAGGATTGTGGAAAACTGCAGGAGGATCTGGATAAATTGGAAGACTGGGCATCCAAATGGCAGATGAAATTTAATGTGGACAAGTGCAAAGTTATGCACCTAGGAAAGAACAACCCACACTATAGTTACACGATGCAAGGCTCCACATTAGAAACCACCACCCAGGAAAAAGATTTAGGAGTCATCGTGGATAACATGTTAAAACCCTCCACCCAGCGGCCAAGAAAGCAAATAGAATGCTAGGTATCATAAGGAAAGGGATGGAGAATAAAACAAAGGATATTATAATGCCTCTGTATCGCTCCATGGTACGACCGCACCTTGAATATTGTGTGCAATTCTGGTCACCGTATCTTAAAAAGGACATAGAGTTATTAGAAAAAGTACAGAGAAGAGCCACCAAATTGGTGAAGGGGATGGAAGGCTACTCCTATGAAGAGAGGCTAAAAAGGTTAGGGCTCTTTAACCTAGAAAAGAGACGGCTGAGGGGAGATATGATAGAGGTGTATAAATTAATGAATGGAGTGGAACGGATAAACGTGGATCAATTGTTTACGCTATCAGAATATAGAAGGACTAGGGGACATGTAATGAAGCTACAGGGTAAACTATTTAAGACAAATAGGAGAAAATATTTCTTCACTCAACGTGTAATCAAACTCTGGAATCTGTTACCGGAGGATGTAGTAAGGGCTGTTAGTATAGCTGGGTTTAAAAAAGGTTTGGACAAGTTCCTGGAGGAAAGGTCCATAAACCACTATTAAAAAGGGACCCAGGATATCAATGCTTGGCCTAGTACAAGCACTGCAGAACCTGTGTCTTTTGGGGAAACTGCTAGGTACGTATGACCTAGATTGGCCACTGTTGGAAACAGGATACTGGGCTTGATGGACCTCGGTCTGACCCAGTATGGCATTTCTTATGTTCTTATGTATGGCAGCAGAGTACCGAGAGAAATCATCTTGAATTTCTCTTTGAATAGAAACTTGTTCAATTCTCTGAGATCTAATATGGGTCTGTAGCCACCTGTTTTCTTTGGAATATGAAAATAAGGGGAGTAGAACCCTGAGCCCTGTTGAAGAAGGGGTACTTCATCTATTGCCCCTTGGGCAAGAAGGGTAGCAATCTCCTGACCCAGAAGGTTGAGGAGAGATGTTGGAGAATTAAACTGTTTCACCATGGTGTGGGGAGGAAGGTTTAAGAAATGAAGCTTGTACCCTTCCCTTATAATGGAGAGGGTCCATTGCTCTGCTGTGATTTGCTCCCATCTGGGAGCAAAGTAAGCCAACCTTCCTGGAATGGTGAGGGGCTCTGGTTCTTTCAGAGCTAGAAAGGTTAAGTTCTCTAGTTGCAAGTCAAAGGCCCTGAGGAGGCTGAGGCTGCTGGGCCGTGGGAGGCCTGGCAGCCTTTGACTTGGCCTGTTTAGGTGGTTGCTGACGCTTTGCAGCAAAACGACCTGCAGAAGATGCCTGCTGACCATAAGCAGGATAGTATCTTCCCTTTTTAGAAAAAGTTGTCTTTTTGAACAATCTTTTCTTAGCAGGAGCAGAGGTAGACTTTGAAAGTCGATCCAAAGCAGAGTTCTCAGCATCCATCTGAGTGGCCTTTTCTTTCCAATCCCTGCCAAAAAGGTATTCACCTGTACAAGGAATATTTCCCAGTTCATCTTGGACCCAGAGTTCCAAATCAGAGGCTTGTAAGCAAGCAATTCTACGTGCACCTATGGCAATAGCCGAGGCTCTGCTTACACACTCAAAAGAGTCAAAGGCTGCACGGTTGGAAAATTTGGAAACATATTGGGCATGTTTAAGCCAAGTGAGAAATTCCTGCCTTTTATCTTCTGAAATAAAAGGGGCTAAAGTCTGCAGATGATCTGTGACTTCTTTTAGAAACATCCCCATATAGAGACTATAGGAGTTGATTCTGGCAGCAAGCATATTGGCTTGGAAAACCCTTCGGCCAAAAGCATCAAGGGTCCTGCATTCACGTCCTGGAGGATTAGATGAGTGTCTCTTTGCACTCTTTATTTTCCTCATGGCAGACTCTACCACAATAGAGTGGTGAGGAAGCTGAGACTTATGAAAGCCAGGACAAGGAGGGACACGGTACATGGTGTCTAATCTACGAGAATGAGGAGAGGTAGTAAGAGGAGAATCCCACATGCTCAACATGAGATCATAGAGAATCTCATGAATAGGTAAAGTAGCTGCTTCTTTAGGAGCCTTAGGATAGTGCAAAATATCTAGTTGCTTGGCTCTAGGCTCTGACTCAGGGGCCACTGTAATGGAGAGGCCCCTAGCCACTTCCCTAATGAAGTCCTGAAAAGACAAGTCTTCTGGAGGAGACATTCTTCGTTTTGGAGAATCAGACTCCTGAGGAAGAAGTACCGGTGCCTCGACAGAAGCCTCCGACTCATCAGAGTCTTCGGAGGAATCGAAGTATCGCCTGTCTGGATGCTCCTGTAAAACCCTATATGCGTACCGAGTGGAATCGACATTGGGAGTAAGCGGTATCGGTTCGGTACCGATGGGCATCATCGGATAGGGTACCGCTGCAGTCGACACCGAAGCCGATGTCGATGCAATCGGTACAGGCACCGGGAACGATGCTGGTGCCGGAGTCAGTACGGGCAACGGAGATTGTTGCGGTACCTAAGGCGTCGAAGCCTGCATAAACGCCGTTAGGATGCACTGCATGGACAGAATCTTCTGATCCATCGATGCCACCAGAGTCTGGATGTCGGTACCAGTGGAGGCCACTGGTACCCCAGAACAAGGCAACAGGTGATCGGTCGAGGCCGAGCCATCGATGTCAACCTGTGACCCCATAAACAATGCTTTGGAAGCCGGAACTTCCCGCCAGGGTAATTTTGCCGGTGCGGAATCCTCGAGGACAAGCCCAGAGGCATCTTGATGCTTAGAGGGAGATTTGCCCTTCGAGGACCGGCTAGATTTATGTTTGGTTACCTGAGATCCATGGGAGGAAGAAGCAGCCCTGGAAAATGTCGATGCCACCGAGGCTGCATCAGAGGGAAACAGGGTACTGAGCTTGGCTGCTCGGTTCTGCCAACCTCTTTTAGACATCATGGTACAGGACACACAATCCGTGATGGAATGGTCAGGCCCCAAACATTTTAGACACCAGTCATGGGTGTCAGTGACAGAAATAGTACCGCCACACTTCGTGCACTTTTTGAACCAGGAAGCGGGCTTCTCCATGAGGAGAAAAAATGTTCAGGCCTAAGGCCCAAACCGAAAATGCACAGTTGAAGAAAGAAAAGTTTTTTGTTTTTTGTTTTTATAAGAAAGAAAAGAAAAGACCGGTGGTACCGGTCTGACGTCAAAGAAAGCATACATGACACAGAAAAATAAAGAAAAAAATAAAGAATTCTTCTGCGGTGACAAGAACACGACCTGCTGGCTCCGCAGAAAAGAAGAACTGGACAGAGGCGGTTGGGAAAGGCAGGAAGGCAGCGCGCAGGCGCTGTGGGATGCTCCCAAAAGCTTTCTTACTGGACGCTGGGGAGAGTTCCCGCGCAGGCTCCGTCGGTACCGACGATACCCATATGTGAAGACTCATTCCTGCTTGTTCCTGGAGATAATATTTTCTCTTATTTGTATTAAATAGTTTACCCTGTAGCTTCATTACATGTCCCCTAGTCTTTCTATATTCTGATAGCGTAAACAATCGATCTACGTTTACCCGTTCCACTCCAGTCATTAATTTATAGACCTCTATCATATCTCCCCTCAGCCGTCTTTTCCAGGTTGAAGAGCCCTAACCTTTGTAGCCTCTCTTCATAGGAGTAGCCTTCCATCCCCTTTACCATTTCGGTGGCTCTTCTCTCTACTTTTTCTAATAACGCTATATCCTTTTTAAGATACGGCGACCAGAATTGCACACAATATTCAAGGTGCGGTCATACCATGGAACTATACAGAGGCATTATAATATCCTTTGTTTTATTTTCCATTCCTTTCCTTATGATACCTAGCATTCTATTTGCTTTCTTGGCCGCTGCTGCACACTGGGTGGAGGGTTTTAACATGTTATCCACAATGACTCCTAAATCTTTTTCCTGGGTGGTGATTCCCAATGTGGAACCTTTCATTGTGTAACCATAGTGTGGGTTGTTCTTTCCTTGGTGCATAACTTTGCACTTGTCCACATTAAATTTCATCTGCCATTTGGATGCCCAGTCTTCCAATTTATCCAGATCCT
Source organism: Ichthyophis bannanicus (assembly GCA_033557465.1). NCBI lineage: Eukaryota > Metazoa > Chordata > Amphibia > Gymnophiona > Ichthyophiidae > Ichthyophis > Ichthyophis bannanicus. Next base: position 263,306,319 of record CM066042.1, on the reverse strand, counting down.
CCTGCAGGTTTCCACAGTCCTCTTGGGTTTTAACAACTTTAAACAGTTTTGTGTCGTCTGCAAATTTGATAACCTCACTAGTTATTCCCTTTTCCAGGTCATTTATGAATATGTCAAAAAGTAGCGGACCCAGTACAGATCCATGGGGTACTTCACTATTCACCTTTTTCATTGGGAAAATTGGCCATTTAACCCTACCCTCTGCTTTCTATCTTTTAACCAGTTCCCGATCCACAATAGTACACTGCCTCCTATCCCATGACTTTTTAGTTTTGCCAAAAGTCTCTGATGAGGGACCTTGTCAAAGGCTTTCTGAAAGTCCAGATACACTATATCAACCGACTCACCTTTGTCTACCTGTTTATTCACACCTTCAAAAAAACATATCAGATTAGTAAGACAAGATCTTCCTTGTCTAAAACCATGTTGGCTGTCTCCCATTAGGCCATGACTACCTACATGCTGTGTAATTTTGTTCTTTATGATGGTTTCTACCATTTTCCCAAGTACTGACGTCAGGCTCACCAGTCTGTAATTTCCTGGATCACCCCTGGAACCCTTTTTAAAAATTGGCGTTACATTGGCGATCCTCCAATCTTAAGGTATTACAGATGATTTTAATGAAAGTTCACAGATTACTAATAGCAGGTCTGCAATCTCATATTTCAGTTCTTTCAACACTCTATGCAAAAGTCAACGCTATCTCCCAAACAACAAAAGCCCCTCCCTGATCCAGCCGTGATCTGCAATAAAGGGGCCGAAGTGCAATCCAGACAGGGAATAAATTTCTATAAAATCAGTATCTGTGTGTCTTTAGGAAATTTGCAAAGCGAAACTGCCTGGTAGGTTACAAGTAGAAAAGTTCCCATGTATTTTCCACCTGCTATTTCTGTGGCTAAGGTTAGAGTGAAGAAGTTGTGCAGTAGAATTTAAAATTAATTTCTATACATGTACTTTATTTATTTACATATATATATTTATTTTTATACTTTCTCCCTGATTCAAGCACGCTGCTGTGAACACCACCTTTTAACGTGACTAAATACAACCTTTTGGTACAATGTCACTCTGCCCAGAGTAGCTTTCAGACCTTGAGAGCCAGGTACCTAGATCCTTTTGGAAATTTACATCTTGTTTATCTATAGCTTTAACAGAATATGGATGGCAGACGAGTGCAAGTACCATTCAGTCTGTAATGTGTAGTACTGCAGACCCCCATCCACCTTCCCACTGACCCTCTGTCCTTGCCCCATGCTTTCTTGAATTCCAATATTATTTCTGCTTGCAACAAAATCCATTAAGAGACTGTCCTCATACATATACCACCTTTTTCTTGTGCTCCTTATAAATAATTCCCTTCTAATAAAAAATGTTTATTTCTTGTACATTGTTTATACTACTGAGCAATATGGATGCTTCTATCCTATCCCTCTCCTGCTGAAGTTCAATTAGAAACAATTTGTAAGACATCTTATTTAGTTTCTTTGGTCATCATCTTACAAATACTTTACCATTATCTTCCACAGTTGTAATAATGTTGATTAACGGCCATTACTATGTTAACTGGAGAACAACATGTGTTAATGCAGTTTAGTAAATAGGCCTGAATGACTGTGTGCCTGCCTCCCTAATAACTTGTGCATTTTGTTTCTTACCCACACCAAATTTGGCTTGTCAGGGGTCTGAGGGGATAAGAAGAGGGGTATTCGCTTGAATATGCAGATATACTGTATAGCCATATGTGCATGCATATGTACCAGAAAGCAGGCTCTATTAATTCTGCATAGAACCTTTTCTCTGTTTAATGTATTAAACTTTCATTAGCTGTGAATCTTCTTCTGATAGAAACTTTGTCTTTTCCTTTATCTGTTAATTTGTTCATTAAAACAGACACACTGCGAGTCTTAATTAGTGCCCTTTAGCTGTTGGCTTTTCATATAGCTAACATGTCTTACAAACAAGTGCTACAGGAAAATTAAGGAAATTATGTAGTTCATTAATAAAGGAATTTATTTTAATTATTAATGTTGAACTCACTCCTTTTTATTGGCAGCTCAAGGTGAATTACATGAGGTACAGTAGGTACCTACACGCCACACATGTCCAGAGCTGGATTTTCCATTAGACTGAGCGAGTCTCTACCTACATAAAGGTGCTTTAAGCCCATAGAATGATGTAATGTGTTTTAATGGGGTACCATCTGAGCACATTTTTGGAGAGGACTCCCCACTTCTCCCAGGTACCGCAACTTTAGGACCTCCTCCTTACCACTTCTATGCATAGGAGCATTCAAGAGGTAAATCAAATTTTCTTGTGAAAAAGTCACATACCTTTTATGTTATTTCTATTTTTGATTTTCACATAGAATTCCTATCTTTCCAAATGCCATGGGAATTGGGGGTGGAGGATAGAGGTTTACACAACCAGGGTAGGGCTGGGAGAAGGGCGACAGCCCAAGACCAGGGCTGGGGGAAAGTGACAACAACAGAGTAAGGCTGACAGATTAAGAGCAAGTGAATGGCAGGCAGATGACAAAGGTTTAAAAAAAATGGTTTCACTTGGGAGCATTCTGAGCTATTTTATTTATATTTTAAAATAAATTTTGTTGCTTTAGGTGTAATAGCCCTCATTTGGTTTACAGCTTGTCGTGCTGAGAGCGCTTGTGTGCATCAGTGATGCTGAGGACTAAGCTATCAGTAGTTTAACTACTGGCAGGGTCTCCCAAGATGGACAGGTCTCAGCTGAGGTGCCAGACCAAGACAAACCACCCATTTGGGCAGCAACAGAATGGGATAGTATTGGCGGTGGAGGATCACATTTCTGTGACAACGGCAACACCACTAAACTTAAACTGTGCGGAGGAAAGGCCCGGCAATCTACTTCTGTATCTTGCCATGAAAACCCAATGGATAGTCACAACAAATCAAATTGCACTATAGTGCTGGCAGATGAGACCCCCAGGTTGGAAGGCACTCAACTAGCTACTGGGGAGGAGCTGAAGATTTTTCAGAGTAAAGCCAGCATTTATGATGTGGTTGGATCAAAGCCCTCGGGACGTCTGACTGCTGATGTAGCTGCGCATGAAATGAGAGTCAGATGCTGTAAAGATGTCTTACATATTGGGACATGGAACGTACGAAGCATGAACCAAGGGACGTTGGAGGTGGTCAAGAATGAAATGGAACATGTACAACTCCATTAAAGGAAAAATAATATAGTGAAAACAGGAACTAGGTCTACACCAGAGACTGAATAAAAATATTGGCAATCACTTGCACTGGAGTTTCCATGCATGCTCCCGAAGTCTGATGTTCCTGAATTCTGAGACACTGAGATCTGCATAGTACAGTGCCAACGACATATGTTCAAAACATCTAGACTAATCTAGCCCATGAGTTGACATTTTCTGTATATAGTATCACATGTGGGACTGTTCATCCCATATAGAAAGCATAGTTACTCACATGTAACAGGTGATCTCCGGGAACAGCAGGAATTTAGTCTTCACATATGGATGACGTTGGCACTGACGGAGCCCACGTGGGAACACTCCCCAGTGTCCAATAGAAACGCTTTTGGGAGCATCCTACTGTGCTTGCGTAGATGCCTTCCTGCCTTTCCAGCTCTCCCTCCTCAGTTGAGTTTGTAGCTGAGATAAAAGGAAAGAAGAAGAAGAAGACGATCTACTACTCCTAGGGGAGGAGGGTGGATTGTGAAAAATAAATTCCTGCTGTTCCCAGAGATCACCTGCTACAGGTGAGAAACTACGCTATCTCCAGGAACAAGCAGGAAGGTAGTCTTCACATATGGAACTCCCTAACTCGGAGATGCCAGAGAGATGACCCCAGAGTCGACTGTGGAACCACAGGTATAACTAAGGAGGTCATGTATCCTCGAAGGATGTCTGGTATCGAAACCTGGGATGGAGGGTAGGAGTTGATCTAAATTTGAGAGAGATGCTGGAGAACAGCTTGGCCAAACAAGGTATCCCAGCGGGAGTCCTTGTCCAGGCAATAGTGAGCAGCAAATGTGTGGACAGAAGACCAAGTTGATGCTTTGCATATCTCATCAATCGCTACAGAGTGTAGATTTGTCATAGAGGCAGCCATGTGCAGTGATGTGACCCTCGAGAGAGTCCTGCCTTTTCATAATCAAAGGAGATGCAGTCTGCTATCCATCTGGAAAGAGTTTGTTTGGATAGTGGCAACCCCAGGTGACTCGAGTCAAAGGCAATGAAAAGATGGGAAGCTTTTCTGTGCTCTCGAGTTCTCTGGAGATAAAAAGCCAAGGAACTTTGCAATCCAGAGTGCGAAGGGTTGCCTCTGCCCTAGAGGAATGAGGTCTAGGGAAAAAGACAGGAAGGCAGACTGACTGGTTTAAATGGAAGAGCGAGACCACCTTCGGCATAAGGTGAGGATGAGTCCTAAGGACTACTTATGGTAGAATCGTGTATAAGAAGGGTCAGCCACCAAAGCCTGGAGCTCACTAATGCGTCTTGCTGAAGGGAGGACAATAAGGAAGGTGACCTTCCACATGAGAAACTTCAGTGAGGTAGTGGCTAGAGATTCAAAAGGTGGCTTGAAAAGTTGTCCTAAAACAACATTAAGATCCCATGCCACTGGAGGGAGCTTAATGGGAGGTTTGGTTAACAGAAGACCCCTCATGAAACGTGTTACAAGCAGCTGAGAAGAGATGGGCTGGCCATCTAAGGACATGTGAGAGACCGCAATTGCACTTAGGTGTACTCTTACCGAATTAGTTTTGAGTCCAGAAGAAGATAGGTGAGGAGATACTCAAGCAATACATCCACTGAAGCTGAGAAGGGGTTAAGATCTCACTCAGAACACCAGAGAGTGAATCTACACCACTTGAAGGCGTAGAAGCGCCTGGTGGTTGTCTTCCGAGAAGCCAAGAGAATGTCCTTAACCTCCTGGGAAAGGTAAATGTCTTGGAAGGCTAAGCCCTCAGCAGCCATGCGGTGAGATGGAGGGACTACAGAATGGGATGGAGCAACGTCCCCTCCTCCTGAGAGAGGAGATCTGGAGCAGACCCCAGATCTATGGGTTGAGCCCGAGACAGACGTAGAAGGAGAGGATAGCATGGTTGTCGTGGTCAGCGTCAGGGCCGGCCCGTCCATTGAGCAAGAATGTTTTTTGCACAGGGCCCCGCGTTTCAGGGGGCCCCGCGCAAAAAACATTCTTAAGCATCCCAAGTTAAAAAAAAAAAAAACCGGCTGCTTCTGCCGCGGCAGCTTCAAGAGCTCTGCCGCGGCAGCATCAAGAGCTCTGCCGCGGGGCCCCCCCCCTGCCCGGCAGAGCCTCCGTGCATCTTCAGCTCTTCACGTCCAAAACGCGGGCTTCTTTCAGAGCCGCGAGAGTTTCTTTTCTCGCGGCTCTCTTAATCCCGCGGGGCTGATGGGATTTCCCATCACCCTCGGCGGGATTAACAGAGCCGCGAGAAAAGAAACTCTCGCGGCTCTGAAAGAAGCCCGCGTTTTGGACGTGAAGAGCTGAAGATGCACGGAGGCTCTGCCGGGCAGGGGGGGGCCCCGCGGCAGTGATCTTGATGCGGCCGCGGCTGAGCTCTTGACGCTGCCGCGGCTGAAGCAGCCGGTTTGGGTTTTTTTTTTAATTTTAATTTGGCATGATAGGGGGGGGGTGGTTAGGACTGGTAATGGCTATGGGAGGGGGAGGGGGAGGGGGAGGGGGAGGGGGAGGGGGGGGGGAGGCTAAACTGGAAGTAGGCTGATGGGAGGGGGAGGCTAAACTGGAAGTGGGCTGATGGGGGGGGGGGTGGTGAGGACTGGTAATGGGCCAGGGGGGTGGGGTGGTTAGGACTGGTAATGGGCCATGGGGGGGGGGGAGGCTAAGACTGGAAGTGGGCTGATGGGGGGGGGGGTTAGGACTGGTAATGGGCTATGGGGGGGGCTAAGTGGGCTGATGGGGGGGTTAGGACTGGTAATGGGCTATGGGGGGGCTAAGTGGGCTGATGGGGGGGGTTGGACTGGTAATGGGCTATGGGGAGGGGGCTAAGGCTGGAAGTGGGGGGGTAGGACTGGAAATGGGCTGATGGGGGGGGGGTTAGGACTGGTAATTGACTATGGGGAGGGGGCTAAGGCTTGAAGTGGGGGGGAATGACAGGAAAATCGCTGATGGGGGGGTTAGGACAGGTAAATGGCAATGGGGGGGCTAAGACTGGAAGTGGGCTGATGGAGGGGGGTAGGACTGGTAATTGGCTATGGGGGGGGGGCTAAGAGACTGGAAATAGGCTGATGGGGGGGCTAGGACTGGAAATAGGGTGATGGGGGGGTTAGGACTGGTAATGGGCTATGGGGGGCTAAGACTGGAAATGGGCTGATGGGGGGTAGGACTGGAAATTGGCTATGGGAGGGGGGATAAGACTGGAAATAGGCTGATGGGGGGCTAGGAATGGAAATAGGGTGATGGGGGGTTAGGACGTAATGGGCTGATGGGGGTTAGGACTAGTAATGGGCTATGAGGAGGCTAGGACTGGAAATGGGCTGAGTGGAAGGAGGGCTTGAACTGCAAATAGCTGATGGGGACGGGGGCTTGGAATGGAAATGGGTTGTGAGGGGGAGGGAGCTAGGACTGGAAATGGGTGAGGGGGGGGGCTAGGACAGGAAATGAGCTGATGGGCTAGAATAGGACTGGAAATTGGCTGTTGGGGGGTGCTAAGATTGGAAATGGGCTGTGGTGGGGGTTTGGATTGAAATGGACTCATGAAGGGGCTAGAACTGGAAGTAGGCTCATGGGGGGCTTGGATTGGAAATGGGCTGAGTGGAGGGGAGCTAGGATTTGACATGGGCTGATGGTGGGGCTAGGAAAGGACTAGAAATGGGCTCATGGGGGGCTGGGATTGGAAATGAGCTGATGGAGGGACTTGGATGGGACTGCAAATAGATGGGGGAGCTAGGACTGGAAATGGGCTTATGGGGGGCTAGCACTGGAAATGGGCTGATGCGGGGACTAGAAGGGAGCGGATGCTGGGTGGGACTGGAACTAGAATGGAGCTGATGTTGGGGGAGGATTAGAATGGGATGGAGCTGGGAGAGTGAAATGGAGAGGGAAAAAATATTTTGTGTGGGAGGGAAGACAAATCTACAATTGTCCGGATATTGGGAGAGTAAGTGGGGATTGAGGATGGAGGGGTAAAATTTGAGTGGATGAAATAGGAATGAGGAAAGAGCAAAAAGGAGAAAGATTAGTATGTTAAAGCAGATGTAGAGAGAGAATGGAAAAAAACTAGAAGAGAGAAGAAAAGACAAATGGACAGCAGACGATGAAGAATTAGCGGAAGACACGAAGAAACCAGAAGAAAGTGGCTGGAGCAATTGCAGCTGAAAAAAAATGCACAAAAGGTAGAAAAATATCTCTTTATTTTGAATTTATTAATTGGAATATGTCAGCTCTGGGAAATGTGCATCATTAATGTCTGCGCTTTGTTTAGTACAAGAGCAAATTAATGTATAGTTTTATTTCTACAGTGTTGTACATTCCAAGTTTGGCTTTTGGGATTCCCAGTTTAATTATTGTCTTCCTGTTTCTAAATTGTGATTCCTTGTTTGGTGATGGTCTATGTTCTGCATGTGTAACTGAGCTGAGGTATTCTGTTTATGTAATTCCTATTTGACATTGCCACTTGTTCTCTTTCCCCAGTAGGTCATGTATTGTTGTTCTCTGAAATGTATTGGTTTAATATTTGCAGCGTTTCCTTTTGATAGTTAGGGTATGGTGTTTTATGAGTCCTGGTAGTGCTGTTAGGATACGGCGGGTTTGCTATGGGTTCTAAATGGGCAGTGTTTGTAGTAGTTCCTAATGTGCCTGGCGGTTGGTATTGGATTATAGTAATGTAGAAGTCTTTTAGTCTTTCTTTATTCATACACTCATTAAGAGGCATGTTTACTAAAAGTTCGTGTATGGTAACATTATGCAAATATTTATGCAAATGAGGCCCCTTATGCAAATGAGGCCCCGCACCGAGTCTCCGCACATGGCCCCGCACCCCCCTTGGGCCGCCCCTGGTCAGCGTGGGACTATGAGTTTCATTAGCCCCTGTCTCTGGAGTTTGAAAAGAGTCTTAGGAATGATGGGAACGGGAGGGAAGACATATAGGAAGCCTTGACCCCAGTAGAGGTAAAAAGCATCCACCTGCTGGCTGTCCAATGCAGGAGTCCTGGATCAGAAGCGAGGAAGCTTGGCATTCTGAGGATTTGTGAACAGGTCTATCTCTGGGGTTCCCCAGACTTTGTTTGCATGGAGAGACCACTAGTGGGGTAGGAGGACTCAACTCAGTTTGTCTGCCCAGACATTGTGTTTGCCCGCAAGATACACCACATGCAGGTAAATGTGATGCTGTATGGCAAAAGACCACAAATGCAGGGCCTCGCTGCAGAGGGTCCAGGAGCCTATTTTGCCCTGCTTGTTCAAGTATAACATGGCTATTTGATTGTTAGTCTGGACTAGAACTGTGCAGAATTGAAGATTTATTTTATTTATTTAGACAGTTTTGTATACCACCTTATCCTTCAATCAAAGTGGTCACAATACAATTGGGGGATACATTTTTAACACAAGGGGATATGAGACACATACACTAATACTTACAGGGAACATGGGCAATGGAGGGTTAAGTGGCTTTCCCAAGACCTCAAGGAGCACCTGTGGGACTAGAAACCCCAGTCCTTCCGGCCCAAGGTTGCTGTCCTTTAGTGGGATTTGAACCACCAACCTTCCGGCCTGAGGTAACTTGTCCCAACCACTAGGCCACTCCTCCCTGCTGAAGATGGCCTTGGAACACTTTGAGAGCATTGAGAATGGCTCTGAGCTTCAGCAGCTTTATGTGGAGTTGTGACTCCTGATGAGACTAGAGCCCCTGAGTGGAGAGATTGTCCAGATGAGCTCCCCAGCCCAATTTGGACGAATCCGTTGTCAAAATACATTGATGTGCTGGAATCTGAAAAGGTGACTCTACCAGGAGATTTTATGGGGATTGCCACCACTGGAGAGACGAGATTAGGCAGGTAGAGACCATTATTTTGTCTCCCAGGAGACCCGATGTCTGAGACCACTGGGAAGCAAGTGTCCATTGAGCTGCATGCATATGTAGAGGAGCGTATGGGACAACATGCACCGTTGATGCCATATGACCCAGAAGTTGCAGCATTTCTTGAGTAGTGAGCAAGTTATTGAGGCATGCCTGAAATGCTAACTGATTGGGTAGAGTGCAGAGGAGTGGGGGCAGAAATGCCTTTGATTGTTGAGTGTCTAGGAGGACCCCTATAAACTCTAGAGTTTGAGAGGGGACAAGATGGGACTTTGGAAGATTTGTTACAAATCCCAAGTGTTGCAACATCTGCATTGTACGTGAGAGGGAAAGGCTGGCCTCTAGAGAGGTGTTTGCTTGAATGAGCCAGTCGTCTAAGTAAGGGAAGACAAATATCCAGAGAGTCCTTAAGAATGTGGCTACTGCCGTCATGAATTTTGTGAAGACTCTTGGGGAAGAGGTGAGGCCGAAAGGCAGGACTCTGTATTGATAATGTCTCCCTTGGAGCATGAAGCGCAGGAACTTTCTGTGCTGTGAGTGAATAAGTATGTGAGTATATACTTCCTTTAGATCTAGAGAACAGAGCCAATCCTGACTCTGGAGATAGGGGAGAAGGGCCCCTAGGGAGATCATTTTGAACTTCTCCCATAATAGGTACTTGTTCGGTTCTCTGAGGTCCAGATGGGCGTGTACCCTCCTGTTTTCTTTGGAATGAGGAAGTATGGAGAATAAAAGCCCATTTCCTGCTGGGATGGTGGAACCTCCTCTATTGTGCCCTGTAAGAGAAGGGAGATGACCTCTTGCAGCAACAGAGCAGTGAAATGGGGCTGAGAGCGGATGTCTCTTGGAGGAGTCCGGGGGGGTGGGGGGTTAGACTTCATAGATGAAGCTTGTACCCCTCCCATACTATGAACAATGTCCACTGCTCTGATGTGATAAGATGAAACCTATGGGCAAAGTGACAGAGTCTGCTGGGGATATGGATGGGATCTGGAATCAACAGAGGCAGAATGGCTATGTTCTCCAGAAAGGAGTCAAAGAACTTGAGGAGGCTGGGTCTGCTGGGGTGGCTGTAATTTAGGAGTCTGAGCCTTCTTTTGCTGCTTTGATGGCTGCTGCCCCTTCTGAGGAGCATGGTATTGACACTGTACAGCAGGGGTGTAAGGAGGATAGCACTTCATCTTATTATTGAAAAAAAGCTTTCTTTGCTGCTTTTTTCCTAGCTGGGTTGGCAGTAGATCTAGATAGCCTATTAAGAGTGGTGTTCTCAGATTCTAACTGAGAGGTCTTGTCCTGCCAATCTTTGCCAAAATGTTTTTCACCAGTGCAAGGGATATTACCCAACTTATTTTGGGTAATATCCCTTGGGGCAAGGTATCTTGGGGCAAGGTACTTCAGGCCGGAAGGTCGGGGGTTCAAATCCCACTAGAGGACAGCAACCGTGGGCTGGAAGGACTGGGGTTTCTAGTCCCACAGGTGCTCCTTGTGGTCTTGGGCAAGCCACTTAACCCTCCATAGCCCGTGTTCCCTGTAAAATAGTTATCTCCAAGTTATAATGCCCTGTTCAATGTAATTTCAGTATGTTCAATGTAAACCGCACTGATGCAAAATAGCACGGTATATAAGAGAATGTAAATAAATAAATAAATCTTGAACCTATTGTTCAAGATCCGATGCTTGGAGCCAAGCAATCCTGCGTGCACCGATGCAGATGGATGAAGTTCTGCTGATGCACTCAAAACAGTCAAAAGTTACTCTGTTAACAAACTTTGAAACATTCTAAGCATGCTTCACAAGGGTGAGATAAGCTGCTCTTTTGTCATCGGGGAGAAGAGGGGCCATTAACTCCAAATCCTTAGCCACCTCTCTAAGGAACATACCCATATAGAGTATGTAGGAACTGATCTTGGCCGATAACATGAAGGCCTGAAAACAACGTTGACCAAAGGCATCGAGGGTTCTCGATTCCCTACCTGGATGGTTCAAGGAATGCATCTTAGCACTCTTTATTCGAAGCATTGCCGATTCCACCACCATGGAATGGTGAGACAATTGTGTCTTTTGAAAACCGGTACACTTCGGTACATGGTATCTAGTCATTGGGTATGTGGCGAGATGGTAAGAGGTATCTCCCACATATGAAGCATAAGGTCTTGAAGTATATGATGGATAGGGAGTTTAGCAGCCTTCTTCGGAGCTGTAGGGTACTGAAGAATTTCAAGTTCTTCAGCCCTAGGCTCTTGCTCCAATGTTACTGTTATGGACAGACCCCGAGCAACATTGCGAATAAAGTCTTGAAAAGACATGTCCTCTGGAGGGGATATGTGACATTGTGGGGATGGAGATGGGTCTTCCGGGATAGTTCTCATGTCCCAGGTATCGGCCGACTCATCATCTGATGAATCGGAATCCGAAGACTCAAAGTATTGACAGGCACGGTGTTTCTGCTCTGCACGTACTCAGTACCGATCAAAACCGGTAGCTGAGGCTTGCGGTGTCGGAACCTTGGTACCGGAAACGTATCTGAGGGCCGGCATGGGTGGTAGCGTGTTAAGCGGAAAAAAGGTCGATGCAGGTTGTGTCGGTACTGGAGCTGGTACTGATGCCTGCGGAATTGACTATAAAGGTTTTACTGGTACCGAGGCCGCCAGTAAGGCTGCTAAGCTCCGCTCGATGGCCAGGATTTGTTGATCCATGGAGCTTGCTGATGCTTGGGTATCGGTACCGGAATTGTGGGCCACAATCCCTGAGCATGGCATCAGCAGCTCTCCAGAGGTGGAGGCCTTGGGAGCATCCTGGGACCCCACTAAGGCTTTGGAGGGAAGGTCCTCCCGCTGGGGTTCTTTGGCCAGTGTGTCCCCTTCCAGGGCAATGCCCGAGGCATCTCAATGCTTAAAAGGAGATCTACCCTTGGAGGGCCGGCAGTCTTCGATGAAGACTTAGGTTTCAATACCTAAGATCCTTGGGAGGAAGATGAAGCTCTCGATGATGTCAATGCTAAAGATACTGCCTAGCTTTGCAGCTCGATTCTGTAAGCCTCTTTTTGTCATCTTCCTACAAAAAGGACATTCTGACGGTTGATGATCCGGTCCTAAGTATTTTAGGCACCAGTCATGGGTGTCTGTGGCCGAAATGGTACTGCCACATTTGGAACACTTCTTAAAACCACTGGATGGTTTTTCCATTTTGTCAGTGACAAAAGGGGAGGCCTAAGCCTAATATAGCATCGATGCACCTGAAGGAAAGAAATAATTCTTTCCCTCACAGAAGGTTTTTTTGTTTTTTTGAAGAAAGCAAGCAAGCACTGATGGGGGTCAGAACCAACGTCTATGGGAAGGCAGATGCGACCAAAAAAAAAAAGAAAGGACGAATTTTCTTCGGTGACAGGAATTGCTTCTTGTTGGCTCCGCGGAAAACGAAGAACTGCGAAGGAAGAGCTGGAAATGCAAGAAGGCAACTATGCAGACACAGTGGGATGCTCCCAAAAGCTTTCTTATTGGACACTAGGGAGCGTTCCGCGCAGGCTCCGTCAGTGCCGATGTCACCCATATGTGAAGACTACATTCCTGCTTGTTCCTGGAGATATAAAAAGTATCTCTGTATCTTGCAGTTAGTCATTTACCAAATCCTGCCCCATATGAGGATAATTTTATAAGGCTCTTAGTTAAAGTGCTTTTTAAGGCACCTATGATAAGCCTTTTTTTTAAATAAAAGGTTTGTGCTTATTTGTCTTTATAAAATGCTAGCATAAGTAGCAGAAATTGTGCCTTAACATGTGGACATTTATGCCAGCCCAAGAGTGGATGTAAATGCATATGTCTAGATATTTGCAACATGCATAAATTATAGTATTTTATAATCTATGTGCATATTTGTGCAATTCATTAAAACTCTGCCCAAATTCAGTCCATATGCACGAATCATCAAGTAATGAATGTACTTTTACATTGGTCAGTATTTTATAAGAAGTCATTAGGGTATGTATGTGGCCACATACACATATTAACTAAAGAGCCCCAGTGAAGCACATGCTTAGTGCCTAAAGTTCATGCCCTCTTATATATCCACTATGGGTTAATATTTTATGTGATCATGATTCTTTTTAATATTTTTGTAAATGTTATTGCGGAAGGGCTATCGGATAAGGTTTGCCTCTTTGAGGAAGATACCAAAATCTACAAGAGTAGACACCCAGGAAGGTGTAGGAACATTGAGGAGGGATCTAACGAAGCTTTTAGAAAAAAATCAGCTGCCAAATTCTCAACCTAACATTAAAAAATGCAGGGGCTGCATTTTGGCTGCAAATCTTCAAGGATACGGTACATTATAGGGGGTGAAATACTTCTATCCACAAAAGAAGAGTGGGACCTGGGTGTGATGTTTCTAATGATCTTAAGGAGGCTAAACAGGTAGAAAAGGTGACAGCAAGAGCCAGAAGGATGCTTGGGTGTATAGGGAGAGGAATGGCCAGCAGAAAGGAGGTGATAATGCCTCTGTATAACATAGTAACACAGAAAAATTATGACAGAAAAAGACCACATGGCCTATCTAGTCTGTCCTTCCAAAGAAACAACAACAGTAGTCCCCTTTTTTCCTTTAGAGATCCTCTGTGTTTGTCCCATGCTTTTTTGAATTCATATACTGTCCTCATTTCTACCAACTCCACTGTGAGACTATTCCATGGATCCGCCACTCTTTCCGTAAAGAAAATAAAAGACAATAAGTCTTTGGTGAGACCTCATTTGGAGTATTCTGTGCAGTTCTGGAGACCACACCTTCATAAGGATATAACAGGATGGAGTCTGTATAGAGAGTGGCTACCAAAATGGTCTGTGGACATCATCATAAAGCATATCGGGAAAGACTTACAGATCTCAATATTCATACTTTGGAAGATAGACAGGAGAGAGGAGATATGAGAGAGATGTTTAAATACTTCCATGGCATAAACGCACAGAAGGAGAGCTTCTTTCAATTAGAAGAACGCTCTGCAACAAGGGGGCATAGGATGAAGTTGAAAGGATTTAGAAGTAATGTTACGGAAAGAATGGTAGATTTGTGAAATAGTCTCCTAGAGGAGATAGTAGAGATAAAGACTATATCTGAATTCAAAAAAGCATGAGACAAACACAGAAGATCTCTGAAGGAGAAAAAGGGACTGCAGAGCTTAGTAGTGGGTTTGGTAGGGCAGACTGGATAGGCCGTATTGGTCTTTATCTGCTGTCATGTTTCTATGTCATTATTATTAAAGTACACACATTTGGCCAACTTTACATACTTTCACGGTGGGCATGTGCATGTTGGAGTTTGAGTGGAGCATAGGCACAGCATAAAGTTATACCTGTAAGTTATACTATAATTTATGTGCGTTCTTGAAAAAACTAGACACACAATCATCTGCACTAACCATAGGACTGGCGTAACTGCTTTGATTCCCAGATAAGGCAGTATAACAAAAAAAGAAAAATAAATAAATACTCTCACTCCGACACCCTATTTTATAAGGACAAGTCTGTATGTACTTGTGCATATTTTGCATCTATTTTATACGGCCATTAACTTAGGCATGCGTTATAAAATTACCCTCCACATGTATTATGATGACACAATCATGTGTTTCAGACACAACCTACTTCTACTAATAAGACCGAATAAGCAGAAAAGAGAAATTAGACTTACCTGAGGAGGGATCTAGCTAAGCTTGAAGAATGGTCTAGAATTTTGCAGCTGGGATTTAATGTTAAAAAATGTAAGGTCATGCATTTGGGCTGCAGCAATCCAAGGGAGCAATACAGTATAGGAGGTGAAGTACTTTTGTCCACTAAAGAAGAGCGGGACCTAGGCGTGGTTGTGTCTGATGATCTTAAAGTAGCTAAACAGGTAGAAAAGGCGACGGCAAAAGCTAGAAGGATGCTTGGGTGCATACGGAGAGGAATGGCTAGCAGAAAAAAGGAGGTGATAATGCCTCTGTATAAGTCTTTGGTGCGACCTCATTTGGAGTATAGTGTGCAATTCTGGAGACCGCACCTTCAAAAGGATGTGAACAGGATGGAGTCGGTGCAGAGGGTGGCTACTAAAATGATTAGTGGGCTTCATTATAAAGCATATGAGGACAGACTTAAGGATCTTAATATGTACACCTTAGAGCAGTGGTCACCAACCTCCAGAGGGCCGCGGGCCGCACAGCCGACTTCCGGGAGCCTCGCGGGCCGCACCCCCCTTGTTAACCAGCACAAGCTTCTGGCACCCGCCGGGCTGCTTGTTAGCACACGTTAACTGAAGCAGGGCCGCACGAAGAGACATTGCTAGTGAACTCCTTCTCCCCAGAGCTCTGACCGGGACAGAGCCGTAGCCCCGGCTCCCTGCTGCAAGTCTTGCGATGCACTGACCAGGTTACTCACAGCTGCTGCCCCGAAGGCCGTTTAGGGAGTCAAAATCGGAGTTTCCACAGCCAACCTATGCAGCTGCTTACAAAACAGCTCCTGCCTGTCACTCCACGCCATGTTGCCCTGAAACCAAGACACTGGGTAAGGCTGTCAATCTCCCTGGGGGTCCGTGTTGATTGGACGGGACGGCCTGGTGGCCCCGCCCCCCAGCAGCCATCTGGGTTGGAATGCAGCTGAAACCCAATATCCCAGCAGGGGACGGCGAGGGAAACGGCGTTCTCCACTGGACTGATGACGAGACCTACAGGGAACAGGAAGGTAAGCTCCTCCTCGCTTACCATCGTGTAAATTCCTTGGCGGGCCGCACCGGGGTAGAGCCTCGCGGGCCGCACGAAGGGACCTCACGGGCCGCAGGTTGGTGACCCCTGCCTTAGAGGAAAGGCGGGATATAGGTGATATGATTGAGATGTTTAAATACCTCTGTGGCATAAATGTTCAGGGAGAGAGCCTCTTTCAATTGAAGGCAAGTTCTGCTACGAGGGGACATGGGATGAGGGTGAAGGGAGATAGATTCAGGAGTGATATGTGGAAATATTTCTTTACGGAAAGAGTAGTGGATCCGTGGAATAGTCTCCCAGTGGAGGTGGTAGAGATGAGGACAGTAACTGAATTCAAAAAAGCATGGGACCAACACAGATGATCTCTAAAGGTAAAAAGTGGACTGTTGTAGTTGTTGATATGGAAGGACAGACTAGATAGGCCATGTGGTCTTTTTCTGTCATCATGTTTCTATGTTACTACCTAATTGTTGTTCCTTGAGGAACTCCAGTTCAGTCCCTCACTGCTGGATTGTGTACCTCCTCCTGCAGCCTGGAGACTGGAACTTTCAGAATGATGACATCACTGGAGGCATTCCGCTTGTCTCTCCCATCAACCCCCAGTGTTCTATTGACAAAGCAAACTCATAGGAGCAACAAATAAGTAGCTGTAGCAATAATCATGCAAAAACTAACACATATATCTATTTTTTTAAATTGAATTAAAATAACTCCCTCTGAACTGAGGAAACTCCTTCTTTCTTTTCCTATTAAAAAACTCATAGAGAATAGAAAACTGAAAGAATATAACATCTATTAAAAACTTACGTAAACCAACAAATCCCTGGGTGGGTATCGGGACTGAAATGGAGTTCCTCAAGGAACAATTAGCAGTAATTATTGGGAGGGACCTGTCCAATCGTAACGCAAAACCGCAGACCCAAAACAGGCATTGTTTGCTGCCTGAACATCTAGGCGATAATGTTTACTGAAAGTATGAAGAGAAGGCCAAGTGGCTGCTTGGCAAATTTCCACCAGCGGAACCAAACTATGTTCCGCCCAAGAAGCCGTTTGTGTACTAGTAGAATGAGCCCGTAACTCCACGGGCACCTGACACCCTTGTAAAATATATGCTGACACTATTGCCTCTCGTATCCATCTGGCAATTGAAGCTTTGGCTGCCGCTTCACCTTTACGCGGACCGCCAAAAAGCAGAAACAAGCGTTCTGATTTACGAAGAGACTCCGAGACCTTCAAGTATCTATGAAGGACCCTCTTCATATCCAAACGCCGCAAACTACGATCCGAAGCATCCTCCCCCGTAATACCCAACATTGGCAAAGAAACCACCTGATTCACATGAAAAGGTGAAACCACCTTAGGTAGAAAAGAAGGAACCGGTCTTAATACAACTTTTTCCCTAGAGAAAGAAAGAAACGGTTCCCGACAGGACAACGCCTGCAACTCCGAAATTCGACGAGCCGATCAAATGGCCACCAAAAACACCGCCTTTAAAGTTAAATCTTTGACAGAAGCCAGATTCAAAGGCTCAAAAGGCTCCCTCGTCAAAGCCCCTAGAACCAAGTTGAGATCCCACGGAGGAGAAACCTGTCTATGAGAAGGTCGTAAATGGGATACTGCTTTCAAAAAATGAATCACATTGAGGTGTGACCCCAAGGACACTCCTTGAACCTTACCTCGATAACATGAAATAGCTGCCAGTTGAACCCTCAATGAACTGGCTGCCAAACCCTTAACAAAACCATCTTGCAAAAAAATTAATACTGTAGGCACTGAGACCTTGGATGATCGAAATTGACGCTTAGCGCACCAATCTTCAAAAATATGTCAGACACGAACATGCGCCAGAGAAGTGGATCTTTTTCTAGCCATCAATAAGGTATCAATCACCTTTCCAGAATAACCTTTTTTATTTAACCGAGCCCTTTCAATGGCCAAACTGTAAGCAAGAACCGATCCACCTGAGGCATCCACAGAAGACCTTGAACCAGAAGGTCCACTGTTACTGGTATTCGCCAAGGCATTCCATCAAAAAGACATACCAGATCCGCATACCACGGACATAACGGCCAATCCGGCGCTACTAACACCACTCTCCCCTGGTGAGCTTCGATACGCTGAACTACTCGACCTATGAGCGCCCAAGGGGGAAAGACATAGAGAAGGCCCTGCTTGGGCCATTGTTGCATCAAAGCATCGATGTCTTCTGACATTCTTTCTCGTCTTCGACTGAAAAACTGACTCACCTTGGCCGATTGGAAGGTTGCCATGAGATCCATAACCAGAGGCCCCCACCTGATGACTATCTGGGCAAAAACCTCTGGATGAAGTTCCCATTCTCCGGCATCTACTTGAACTCTGCTTAGAAAATCCACTGTTACATTGTCTGTTCCTGCAATGTGAACTGCCGACAGAGCCTGAAGCCGAGACTCTACCCAGGCGAACAAGATCTCTGCTTCCTCCTCTAAAGCCACGCTTCCCGTACCACCTTGATGATTGAGATAAGCCACTGTAGCAGCATTGTCTGACAATACATATACCGCTCGGCCCTGCACCGAGTTTTCGAATGCCCAAAGAGCTAGCACAACCGTCCGCAACTCCACCCGGTTGATCAACCAACATCCCTGTGCATACAGATCTCCGCAATGAGCTCCCCAGCCTGCAAGATTTGCATCTGTTAACAACAGAATCCATTGTGGCTGCTCCAGTGGCATGCCCGCGGTCAGATTCTTCGTGCAAAGCCACCATTGAAGAGACTTCCTGACCATCAATGGGAAAGGAAGCTGTTTGTACATGGATTCGTTCTGATGTGACCAACGCCTGAGTAATGACCTCTGTAACGGTCGCATGTGCATTCTGGCCCAAGGAACTATGTCTATTGTTACCACCATTGTCCCTAGAACTTAAAGGTAACTCCAGGCTGTGGGCGCTGGAGACCTTAAAAACTTGCGCAACCGATGTTGAACTGTCCGAACCCACAGATCTGTCAGAAAAATTGCCCCCAAACGGGTGTTGAATCGTACTCTTAAGTACTCTAGGACTTGAGATGGACTTAAATGACTTTTGGATACATTGACTAGCCAACTGAGACTCTGAAGAAACTGAACCACTCTGCTTGTTACTCGAACACTCTCCACTTTGGATTTTGCCTATATCAACCAATCATCGAGATAAGGATGCACTAGTATACCTTCTTTTCACAGAGCTGCCACTACCACCACCATTACCTTGGTGAAGATACGTGGAGCCGTTGCTAGACCGAAAGGCAATGCTTGAAACTGAAAATGTCCACACGGAAGAGCGAACCTTAGGAACCTCTGATGCCCGGGCCTGATAGGAATGTGTAAGATCAAGTGATGTCAAAAACTCTCCCTTTCGAACTGCCACTATTACCGACCGCAATGTTTCCATTTGAAAATGAGGTACTCGCAGAGAGCGATTCATACCCTTGAGGTCCAAAATAGGCTGGAATGACCCGTCCTTTTTTGGAACCACGAAATAAATAGAGTATCGACCGACGCCATAAAACTCTCGCGGAACCGGAATCACTGCTCCCAATTGAAGAAGACGCTCCAAAGTCTGTCGTACCGCAGCCGCTCTTTCCTGCCCTCTGCAAGGAGAGAGAGAACAAAAGAGTCTACTATTGGAAGAGCAAATTCCAGAGCATAACCTTTGCGAATGATCTCTAACACCCACTGATCGGATGTTATCTGGACCCAGGCTGGAAAAAACTTTTGAAGCCAACACCCCACCGGCTGAATACCTGCCTGGGCCCACCTAGCTTCATTGTGACTTTCTAAGCGCTGTGGCAGAAGAACTAGCAAATCCTCTGCCCGCTCCTCGAAAGCCCCGAAAACCTTGACCTTGTGAAGCAAATCTTCCTCTTTGAAAACCTCCAAACTGTGAAGTGCGAAACCACCTGAAGTCCCGAAACTGACCTCGCACAGCCGGTTGAAAGCGACCTTGTTTTGGTTTATCTTCCGGCAAGCGTCCACCTTTAGACTCCCCCAAATCCTTGACTAATTTGTCAAGATCCTTTTCCAAATAACAACTTCCCTTTAAAAGGCAGTTTACTAAGACGAGACTTGGAGGAACCATCTGCCGCCCAATTTCTTAACCAAAGATAACGACAAACGGCAACCAATGAAGCCATACTATTTGCTAAAGCTCTGATTAAATCATAGTGAACATCAGCCAAGTAATCTGACCCAGACTCAAGTCGTGCCACTTCAGCTAAACTCTCCTAAGACTGCAATGTCGGCTGCTGTAAACACTGCGACCACCTTAGACAAGCTTTAGCCACCCAAGCGCCACAAATAGAAGCTTGCAGTGACAGAGCATTAGCCTCAAAAGCCTGCTTTAACAAACCATCCACCTTCCTATCTTGCACATCTTTCAATGCTGTGCTGCCTTCAACCAGAATAGTCGTCTTCCTTGTGACCGCGGAAACCGCTGCATCTATACGCGAAGAACGAAACATCTCCCTTTCTTGATCAGCCAAGGGATAAAGCCGATTCATTGATCTAACACCTCTCAAACCAGCCTCTGGTAAATCCCATTCACCTTGGATCATTTGTTTAAATATTCAATGCACCGGAAAAACTGCTTGAGTCTGATGCACTGCTTGGATAAGGGGATCCTCCAAACCCCGATCCTCCGTTGGTTGAACCAAAGATAGTGCTGTCAACTCCTCTTTCCTGAAAACTTTTATAATCCTCGCCTGATCTTCAGGCTCCTGAATTTCGCTTTCTTCAAGATCCTCAACTTCTAGATCTGGATCTAAGTCAATATCATCTACATCTGGCCAATCTGAATCCAAATGCTGATCCTCCAAAGACCGGGTCCTCTTAAGAGGTCTCACCAGACCACCTACCAGCTTGTCTGAAGTTGACCTTGCCAGTGGTGACTGATCCTGCTGACATAAGCAATAAGCCTGATGCATTATCAAAACAAAATCTGGAGAAAAACTCCCTAAAGCCAATGCCTGGCCTGCTGGAGCACCAGTACTAGATGACGCTGTTGGATTCTCCAATAAAGGTGTAGATGAAGCATCCAAAAGAGATTCTTCCTCCACTGCTCCAGAGTCTGAATCCTTACCTGAATCTCCTGCTCCATATTGTTCGACTCAGCAGCACAGCCACGACAAACCCCCGCGTCCGAGACAGCACCCCTACGTGACCCGCACACGAGACAATGAGGACGCGACGGCATTAGCCACTAGCAAAGAGAACTCAGCTCAGAAATAAAAATAAACCCTTTTTTTAAATGTGTATGTACCTTTAAAAAACAAACAGACTGAATAAATAAATTTAATAGCCAGAAGAAACCACTGCAAATACAGAAAAAAAAATCTTAATAAAGAATATGCTAACAAACAATAAAAAACTGCCCGCAAAGCAACGAACATTAAAAAACGTGAGTACACAGAGCTCACACCAAAACACCATGAAACAGCCTACCCGATCGCTGGCGACTGTCCCTGAAACCTAAAATCAGGTCCAAATCAATTTTCGCCATTAAAAATGACAGTCATGACATCAGCAGCACTACTTAAGAAGGCCCGAAGCTGCAGCTCACCGCAAGGACCGACAGAACGCCAATCAAAAGAGGACCGACAGAACGCCAATCAAAAGAGGACCGACAGAACGCCAATCAAAAGAAAACCGCCGCTGCCTTGCCTGAAGTCCCGAAACTGAAGACAGCCATTTAAAACAGCCTGCACAACTCCCCTCCGTCCACACAAGGAGGGGAGAGCAGATCAAATGGTAAACTTCACTGCAAATAAACTGGAGGAACGAGGAAGGAAATCCCTCGATTCGATCCCTCCCCCGATTTTTTATTTTTTTTTAAAGAAATTTAAAGATATATCGCCCCAGAAAATAAAGCACAGTTACTTACCTGTAACAGGTGATCTCTGGGAACAGCAGGAATAAGTCTTCACATATGGGTACGTCGGTACCGACGGAGTCTGCACGGGAACGCTTCCCAGCGTCCTATCAAAGAGCTTTTGGAAGCATCCCACCATGCCTGCGTGCTGCCTTCCCGCCTTTCCCAACTGCCTCTCCTCAGTTAAGTTTTAAAGCTGAGACAAAGAGAGAGAGAGAGGAAAGGAAAGATGGATAAAGAGATACAACTCCTGGGGAGGTGGGTGGGTTGTGAAGACTTATTCCTGCTGTTCCCAGAGATCACCTGTTACAGGTAAGTAACTGTGCTATCTCCAGGAACAAGCAGGAATGAGTCTTCACATATGGGGACTCCCAAGCTAAGATGCCTGGAGTCCCAGCATGTTATAGATTGGAACATGCTACACCTCATATCGCCAGGCATCCTCAGGATGGAGGGTAGGAGTTGAAAAGAAAGGTGCTGTAAAGACAGCTAACCTAGCATAGGACTGCAGACAAGGAGTCCTTGTGTGGATGATAATTATCATCAAATATATTGAAATGAAATATTGCAATATGGACCTCCCCTAACAGTATTGCAGGAAAGTATAGAGGTTCATGGAATCTACTGGGGAATCCAGTAGAGGAACCTCAAGGAGGACCTCACTGAAAGTGGAGGTGATAAACCTGTAGGACAAATAGTGGAGGTCAGAATCCTGAAAGGTGAGAGGTAGCCCCAGGGATCAACTGGGGTAGTACAAAAACGGTAGGCCTTCAGCAGAAGGCTTTATGGAAAAAGCCGAAACTCACTCTTAGGAGCAAAAAGAGGAAAGGCTGACCGATTTGGACAAACCGGCCTAGTCCTTGAGGGAAGAAGGGGTATGGAAAAAACCTTGTATCCCAAAAAGAAAGGACAGGTGTCTGAGGCGTTAGAGCCTCAGATTTACTGAAGATCCGCCATGTCTTTCCTAACTGGAGGTAGCTAGGAAAGATACTGGAACATGGAGAGCTTCAGGGGTACCTAACCCTTAGGGTTATGGTAGAAAAGTTGTTAACTATCACGGGAGTGGTTGTGTGTGCAGCACCCCAAACATGCTGGGACAGCATGAGTATGGGTAGAGCCCAACTGTCAGAATCATATGGAGACATTAATATCTATATGAGCATAGACAGTCAGATAGATAAGTATGTAAATACTTATCTACCTATAATAAATATCTCGACAGATACACATATATATACGTATATATATACATACACATATAGATATATAGACATACAGAATATATATCTATAGTGTGATATAGAAGGGCATAAGTTATACACACACAAATAACAGATATATATATATCTATAGAGATGTATACAGATATATATATAGATATGAATATATAGGCCTATATATAGATGTCTGCAGTTAAGCAGACAGAGATATGCCTATAGAAAGTATATTCACATAGGAGATGTGAAGAGGAAAGATTCATCTAGTAACAAGAAGGTGGAACCTACTTGAGAAGATATATAGAGAATCTATTCCTCCTGGTTATGATAGAAGGAGTCAGGGGAAAAATCTTCCTGACAAGGAACAGACTAGATTGCAGGCAGCAAGTCCCGAGTCCTCCAGAACTCTAGCATGGTAAATGGACAGAAGACGCATAGGAATGAGATACCAAGTTGACCTACTTGAGGGGCATAAAGGGTATCATGCGTTCTTTAGCTAAATATGCGCTGTCCATGAGGGATTAGGATACCATGAGGACGAGCTGCAAGGAAAAAAGAGAATATTCCCGGTGGGAATCCTGAGGACCAAACCAGGGAATTGAACAACTCTTTAAGCTTTCACGTAAGAGAAGGCCCACATCCTTTGTTTTAAAAAGGAGATAGTAGGGCAGGAAGAACCCTTCCAGTCATGAGGGGCATGACTGAGGGAGCCTTTTCCAACCATCTAGGACAGCTGTTTGAGGAAAACCTAATGCTCTCTAGCAAAGGCCCATGGTGGAAAGCTTCTCTGTAGAATTGCAGAGAGCATAATGCAGGAGAATTAGGAGATAGAACTGGCTGCTGGAAAAGCCAGTACCTACGTCAACTATGCTGCCAAACCCAAGGGAATTGGAGATGGCAAGAATAGAAGACAATCCGAGAAGCCTGTAGTGATAAGGTTTCCCAAGAAAGATGAATCCACTGTCTTGGAGTCACTACTAAGGCCAGAAAGAATGTAGTGGAGGACAACTCTGGATGCTTGTGGAGAAGAACCAGTGGTCCAATCACTAGGGTTCCTGCATGGGCAGCTGCTGGTAAGACAGCAGAAAGAATCTTTCTGTTTAAAAAGAGAAAGAACAGACAGAACAGGAGTGGAAAAACTCTGGACCTGTCTGATAAGCTGCCCCAAATCAAAAATGAAGAAGGGAGTTAACTCAAGAGGAAAACTCCACACTGGAATAGTGACAAAAACTAGAGGGGCTGAAGAAAAAGCCCTCCAGTGTAATAATACCACTCTTACAGGGGAAAAGCTTGGTAAGAGGGTAGAGAAGATGGAGCTGAATGGAGACTTACCATGTGGTAAGTCTGTAGAAAGGAAAAATTCATGCTGGTACAGAAAACTATCATTTGATAGTTGTTAAACCTCTTTCCCTAGCAGGAAGAGGAGGAGAAACCTGTGACCTATAGACATGAATATCCTAAGAGCTCGTATACATAGAAAAAATGGATGTCTTGTGAAAAGAGATCCATGCCTAGAGTTTAGAATGAAAACAGTGGAAGGCTTCTACTGAGAAGAAGCCAACTGCAGGTTCTAAATCCCAAGAGGCACAAAAATATGATGATGATTAATCAGAAACCCTGCGGTTGCTGGGTTTGCTGAGCCTGGTGAGAGTTTGGATTCTTCAGACCAGGGCGATGTTTCCCCTGTTTGGGAACACCTGTATAATGGGCAGAAGATGAATAAAACCTTCTCCCCCTAGGGGAAGAAAGTTTGGTAGGACATTTCCTACCTACTGGGAAAGAAGAAGGCGTAGAACAGCCCTTAGAAACAGGTAAGTCAGTGGACCACTGAGTAACCTGACGTAAAGACTCCTTATTGAAGAGATTTTCTCCAGTGCAAGGAGTATGACCCAGTCTTTGTTGTGCCCATTTGTCTAAGTCTGAAGCCAGGCTCTACGTCGTGCCCCTATGGCTATAGCAGAAGTTCTGCTAACAGACTCAAATGAGTCTAGGGAAGCACGAGTAAGAAACCAAGAGATATTTTGAATATGACTAAGCAGTGAGGAATAGTCTGCACTCTTGGGCTCTGAAAGAAAAGGAGTCAAAAGATGTAATTTCTTTGTGACCTCCTCAAGAGATAGACTCATATAAAAAATATATGAGAGAATTCTTGCTGAAAGCATGGATGTCTGGAAGGTTTGACGTCCAAAGGCATCTAGTGTCTTAGACTCACGACCTGGCGGATAAGAAGAGTGCTTTTTCTTACTCTTCACCCGCCTCATTGCTGATTCCACTACAATGGAATGATGAGGAAGTTGAGTCTTTTGAAACCCTGGAGAGGGGGGCACCTGATATAGGAGATCAGTTGCTCTGGAAGGTGGGGGTACCCTTAAAGGTGCTTCTCACATTCCTAGAAGAAGATCCTGCAAGGAATGATGCAAAGGAAGCATTATGTTCTCCTTTGCCTTGGTAGAAACGGAGCCTTGTGTAGGATCATGGCCAGGGATAGGAATGGCAAGTGATCTTGCCAGATCCAGGAGGAAACTCTGAAAAGAAGGATCTCCAAAGAGAACCTCTCCTGGACAGGCTAGATCTGAAGAACTAGCCTGGGCACCCGAGGATCTGAGTATATAGGAATATAAGATCCTGCATGGTGCAATATGGGATCCTTAACGGATGGACGCTGGTACTGGAGGTCAGGACCAGAGACAGTCAGTACCCCATCGTCCATGCCAGGTATCGACTCCAGACTTGGTATAGAAGGGAGCAATCCTGTTGAAAGAAGCATGGAAGGAGCTGGCCACGATGCTACTGTGGATACCGGTACCGGAACCGATACCGCTGTCAGAACCGAACCCGACACCGACATCGGAGCAGCAATCGGTGACAGCCCAATCGGTAGCGAGGTAACCGAAAGCCTTTGGCAGTCACCCTTGGTACCGAGCGTCCGGTACCGATAGGTGTCGGAACCAAGACGTGTCAGTACCAAGACGTGTCGGTACCCAGTCTTCCAGACTAGAGATCGATTCCAGACTCGGCATCGAACGAAGCGAGTCTATCGATGCACGTCTGGAGGGTACCAACGTCGGTGCTAGTATCGGTGCCGGTACCGATACTGGAAAGTCAGTCTGGAATGTATCCACCGGTCCCGGAGGTACCGAGGACACCCGACGATGATCCCTGGTGAGGAGTGTTACGTCCAACACCAGAGCCGATGCCGGGGTCTCAGTACCGCTCGAAGCGGATGCCACCACCGGGCATGGCTCAGGTATGTTCTGTGAGGGGTGAGCCCCAGGAACAACCCGAAACCCCACATAGGCTTTGGAGGCCGAAGACTCCCGCCGGGGTTTTGAAGCCAATGAGCCCTCGAGGGCAAGGCTGGAGCCGTCTACATGCTTTGCATGAGACCTACCACTCGAGGGTTGGCTAGTCTTAACAGACTGTTTGTGGGTTACCTGATCCCGTGTAGAAGAAGAAATGGTCGGTGCCTTGATCATATCGAGGGAAACTCGATGTTGAAAACCTCTTCTCACAATACTGTAGCCCGAGGGCTCCGGAGGAAAAAGGTCAGGACCCAAACAGGTTAGACACCAATTTTTGGAGTCTAAAAATAAAGTTGTACCGCCACAGTTTGAACATTTCTTAGAGAAAATGGCTGGCGGTTCCATGACGGACATGGGGAGGCCTAGAAGGCCTGAAACCGTAAGACACTCAGAAGAAAAAATATTCCCTTAAAGGGAAAAATTTACAAGAAAAGAAAAAAGAAACACCGGCGGTACCGGTGGCGTCGGGAAAGACAGCCGCGACCATAAGAAAACTAAAGAATTAAAAGAAGAATTTTCTGCGGTGACAGGAGGACGTCCTGCCGGCTCCGCGGAAAAACGAAAACTGAGGAGAGGCAGTTGGGAAAGGCGGGAAGGCAGCACGCAGGCGTGGTGGGATGCTTCCAAAAGCTCTTTGATTGGACGCTGGGAAGCGTTCCCCCGCAGACTCCGTCGGTACCGACGTACCCATATGTGAAGACTCATTCCTGCTTGTTCCTGGAGATAATAAATTACAGGGAAGTTAAATAAAAGTGAAACCAGACTAAAAAGACTAACTGCTCCTTATCTGTTCCTCTAGTGAGCCCAGCACCTAGGCTCACTACATCCTCCTGCTACATAGAGACTGGACACACTGGGGGTTGATGGGAGAGACCAGCGGAATGCCTCCAGTGGCAGTGATGTCACGATTCTGAAAGTTCCAGTCTCCAGGATGCAGGGACGATAAGGAAAGAGCCTTCTTGAAACAAAAAAAACACTTTTTTCATTTCTAATGCAGGGTGACAGGTTCTGTGGCCTGCTGCCAGCTTCCCAAATCAATGAAATCCTCATATTTAATTTTAGTTTAAGATACTTATTGTAAATCTGCTATTGGTTTGCTCAGAACATCCGTAACATAATAAAGCTTGTGGTCTAACAAATGATGAAGGACTATTTGACTTCAGAATGCCAATTCTGGGTAAAGATTTTCATTACATAATTAAAGAAAAACACACTTCTCTCTTCAAAAATGAACACAGATGTTGGAAATAGTCCCACATAGATATTATCAAGAGACAAAAAAAAAAAAAAAAACACCCTTAAGTGTCTAATCATACACCAGCTGTGCTGAATACATTGTGAACATTTATAATAGGGGTGTGCATGAAAAATATACTATTTCACAGCATTTTCATTTTGTTCTATATTTACATGGTGTTTTTATTTTGGGGTTTATCTGTTTTATTTTTTCATTTTAGTGTCTGTTGATTTTAGTGTCCATTAAAATAAAATAAAACCAAGTTACTACGTCTGATATTTTGGATTGGAAATGACAAAATGAAACAACAAACACTGTTGTTACCAAACTATTTCAAAACAGCATTTTCCTAGTCTACCTACAGAAACAATTATCAAACCCTAGTATCCATGGGTAAATACTATTTTATGAAAACCATGTGTGCATTTCCTGCTGGAAAATTTATGCACCGAAAAAACAGGTGCCACCACTGTGGGATTTTATTAGAAAAAGCCCACATGGACTTTTGATTATTGTTGCAAATTCCAAGCTAACTGCTCCTGAAAAAGATGCAAACTAAATCCATATCCAAATATACATTATCTTTGCAGGCTGTGATACTCTTCATTGGAACAAGAAAACAGATGGTGTAGTACATGATTCAAGATAACAATGGCCATGTTCTCAGGCAATGTTTATTATCCCCCTCCCCCCAAAAAATAACACACAAAAATATGCATAACCTAAAATAAATCCAGTTTCTCTAGGATCACTATAGCTGCTGAACTCTACACTACAAGCTACAAATTTAAAAAAAACAAACACAGATTGCAAGATCTTTTAGCTTTGAGTCATGCAAAAGGGAATGGGGGGGGGGGGGGGAGAAGCACGAGATCCACCTAGTGCTTGGCACCTGGGTTTCCTGATTGCCTATGTCATGTGTGCCATGGAATTTGTCCTGGTGCTTGGAATTTGCATTACCTCATCTAGAAGCCTTTTTACTAAAGTGTGGTAAGCCGCAACTAGGTGAATTAGCACATGGCAACAGATACCACGTGGCCATAATAGCAATTAACATGTGACCAGAGAATGTCCTGTGCTAAAAATGATGAGGCAATTGCTCAACACAGCTGGGGGGAGGGGAGAGGGGGAGGAAAGCCTCTTGCAGCATATGTAGCCACAAGGATGCGGTACCACCTGAGTCCAACACAACCAGCAACATTGTTCCAAGCAGTGCAAGACAATTGACAGACAGGGATGGCATCCAGCAATGCACCAGACAAGCGGCAGGACATTTGCAAACTCGCCAATGAAGTGAGGGCCGCATTGGCAGTCTACAGAGTGAGATGCCTGCACAGCGTGTTGGAAGACCTTTAGCCATAAGAGATATCCAGTATGTAGGAGAATCAAGGTCCAGTGTTCATAACAATAACGATGGTGCTCATGGGCAGTCACAGACACCAGCAAAGACAATGAGTAGTCCAAAGAACATACACAGACATGTGCACCACTGACTTGGGAGACAATGGGAGAACACATACAAGGAGAGAAGAAAATGGGTGACACAGCACATGCTGCTAGGGCAGCAGAGCAAGTCTGGGGAATACAAGAGGAAAAGAAAGGCAAAGGGGGGCAGCAGACTGTTGTACATGTTGGGATGGTTGGAAGTGTCATTACAGGACAAGTAATGTCAGATGAGAGATCCTCAAGGTGGCAAAGCAGCAAAGGGCACTGATCAACAAGGGTTAAAAAAAAGAGCTCAAATGAGAGAAAAGGCCAAGCACAAGCGAGGTTACTAGCCAACCTAATATCCAAAAACCTGCAGAGTATATTTGTGCAACTTGAATGTGCAAGAAAATGGAAATTACACTAACCTGGTAATTGTAGTTCCTGGAGGGTCCAGTTTAGTCCTCCACAATCGGGTAGTGCCCCTCCTCCTGCAGCCGGGAGACTGGACCAATCAAATCTTCTGTAGTATATATGCAGACGGAGCTCCCAGAAGCCCCCCGTGTACTAGTAACAAAGCATACTTAACGAAGCAACACATTAGGTTAATATATAAAATGACATAATTAAAGAACAATTTGTTCCCCCCAAGAAATATCCAACCCCCTCCCCAAACGAGGAAGTCAGAACACTGCATTGCGCCGGTACCGACGCCCCAGAAATCAAAACACCGCTCCCCACCAGAAATCTCAGGAGCTGACTGAACCCCCGAGACAGGGAAGAGCCTTAGCAAAAAACGCGGCTGCAACAGAGGGACCGAACGGCAAGAGGAACCGTCTTATGAGCAACCGTTCGGAAAGCGTGCCGCATTATCATATCAGAGAGTCGGGAGGGAAGGAGGACTAAACTGGACCCTCCAGGAACTACAATTACCAGGTTAGTGTAATTTCCATTTCCTGTTCGGTAATCCAGTTTAGTCCTCCACAATCGGGATGTAACAGAGCAGTTAAGACCGGGCGGGACCTTGCCATCCGGCGCGCAGAACCGCCGAACCAAAACAGGAATCCCGAGCCGCTGACACATCTAAGCGATAGTGTCTACTGAAAGCATGCAGAGACGACCAAGTGGCCGCCCTACAGATATCTGCCGGCGGAACCAGGCTATACTCCGCCCAAGAGGTCGCCTGAGCCCTAGTGGAATGAGCCCGCAGACCCTCCGGAATAGACCGCTGCTGCAACAGATACGCGGACGCGATCTCCTCTTTGAGCCATCTAGCAATGGAGGCTTTAGCCGCCGCTTCCCCTTTACGCGCACCCCCGAAGAGCACGAAAAGCCGGTCAGATTTCCGAAAAGACTCGGTAACCTTTAAATAACGACGGAGCGTACGACCCACATCGAGCCGGAGAAGACCCTTGTCCGTTGACCCGACAGATTGCGAAGACAGCACTGGAAGAAACACTGCCTGATTCATGTGAAAGGGAGACACTACCTTTGGCAGAAAGGAAGGAACCGGACGGAGAACGATCCGATCCGCGGAAAAAGACAAGAAAGGCTCTCGGCAGGACAATGCATGCAGATCCGAAATGCGCCGTGCCGAACAGATGGCTACAAGAAAAACCGCCTTCAGCGTGAGATCTTTCAGAGACGCCCTGCGCAGGGGCTCAAAAGGTTCACGAACCAGGGCCCTCAGTACTAAATTCAAGTCCCAAGGAGGAACGAAAACTCTGCGGGAGGGCCGCAAATGAAAAACAGCCGTAAGAAATCGACGTACATCCGGATGAGCCCCGAGCAGACGACCCAAAACCTTGCCTCGATAACACGAGATAGCCGCCAACTGGACTTTTAGGGAACTAGCCGCAAGGCCCTTATCGAAACCATCCTGAAGAAAACTTAAAACGACGGGCACGGAAACCGTCGCCGCCCGGACTCCCCGCCGGGAGCACCAGTCTTCAAAGATCCTCCAAATCCGAACGTAAGTAAGAGAAGTGGACGTTTTCCTCGCTCGCAGAAGGGTAGAAATCACCGCGGGGGAGTAGCCCTTCCTTTTCAGCCGAGCCCTCTCAATGGCCAAACCGTAAGCGAGAATCGATCCACTTGGGGCATCCGCAAGGGACTCTGAAGAAGAAGATCCGGTAGCGCGGGCAGGAGCCAAGGAACGCCGTCGCGCAGCTGGACCAGATCGGCATACCAGGGCCTCCGGGGCCAATCCGGGGCCACCAGTAACACACGACCCCGATGGCTCTCGATACGTTGCACGACCCGGCCGATCAGAGCCCACGGAGGAAAGACATAAAGAAGACCGGACGTTGGCCACGGCTGAATGAGAGCGTCGAGCCCCTCGGACATGCGCTCCCTTCGTCTGCTGAAGAAGCGCCCTGTCTTGGCTGATTGAAAGGTCGCCATGAGATCCATGATGGGTGGACCCCACCGCCGGGCGATTTGCGCGTAAACCTGTGGGTTTAGCTCCCACTCTCCGGGGTCCACCCGCACTCTGCTGAGAAAATCGGCCTGGACATTGTCTGTGCCTGCAATGTGTGCCGCCGAGATCGCCGGAAGGCGAGTTTGCACCCAATTGAACAAGGCCGCCGCTTCTGCCTCCAGGGTCACGCTGCCGGTACCCCCTTTTGCGATTGATGTAAGCTACGGTGGACGCATTGTCCGACAGGACTCGCACCGGTCGGCCGAGAACCAGGGTCTCCAGGGCCACCAGGGCTAGCCGCACTGCCCGCAATTCGAGACGGTTGATCGATCAAGAGGCCTCCCGGGGAGACCATTCCCCCTGAGCAAAGCGGGACTCGCAGTGAGCCCCCCAGCCGGTTAAGCTCGCATCCGTTGTGAACGGAACCCACAGTGGAGGCTCCAAGGGAATCCCCTGCGTCAGGTTCTCGGCGGAGAGCCACCACCGGAGGGATCGGCGAACCGCCTTTGGGCAAGGCAATCTCTTGTTCAACGAGTCGAACTGGTTGGACCAACGTCGCAGAAGAGCACTCTGCAGCGGACGCATGTGGAAGCGCGCCCAAGGCACCACCTCCAAAGTCGCTGCCATCATTCCGAGGAGCCGCAGGTACCACCACGCCGACGGAGCTGGCATCCCCCGGAAGAGACGGACAAGAGCCCGCAACGCCAGCATGCGGCGCTCCGGAAGGCACACCAAGCCCCGTGCTGTGTCGAAGCGAACTCCCAGATACTCGAGATCCTGTGTCGGAGACAGACAACTCTTGCATTCGTTCACCACCCATCCGAGGGACCGCAGGAGATCCACCACCCTGCTCCTGACTTGCACACACTCCCGACTGGACTTTGCTCGAATCAACCAGTCGTCGAGATACAGATGGACCAGGATGCCCTCCTTGCGCAAGGCCGCCGCGACGACAACCATCACCTTTGTGAAGGTGCGGGGGGCCGTGGCGAGTCCGAACGGCATGGCCCGGAATTGGAAATGGCCCCACGGAAGCGCAAAGCGGAGAAACCGTTGATGGGAGGGCCGGATGGGAATGTGTAAATAGGCCTCGGTAAGATCGAGGGACGTCAAAAATTCCCCTTGACGCACCGCTACGATGACTGACCGCAGGGTCTCCATACGGAAGTGCGGCACCCTGAGAGCGCGATTCACGCCTTTGAGATCCAAGATCGGATGAAGAGAACCGCCCTTTTTGGGAACCACAAAATAGATGGAGTAGCGACCTGCGCCTCTTTCCAAAGGCGGGACCGGAACCACGGCCCCCAGAGCGAGTAGCCGATCCAGGGTCACGCGGATGTCCCGCACCTTTTGAGCTCCCTTGCTGGGAGACAGAACAAATGAATCTGGAAGTGGGTGCGCAAACTCCAGGGCATAACCTTCTTCTATAATCTGCAGCACCCACCGATCTGACGTAATTTGGGCCCAAGAAGGAAGAAAGTCGCGCAAACGACCCCCGATAACCGGGCCTCCCTCTAGAGCCCGCCTCGTTTCATTGCGGCTTGCGATTAAAGGAAGAGGCCGAGGAAGAGGCGGCTCCGGAGAAGCCTCTTCCCGCTCCTCTGAAACCACGAAACCCTTGATGACGGGTTCCAAAACGACCGCGCTGCGATGTCCACAGTCGGGAAGAACGAAACCTGCGAACATCCCAAAACTGGCCGCGCGCCGAGGTGGACGACCTCCGGAAGCCGCCCACCCTTAGACTCACCGAGATCCTTCACCAACTTATCCAGAGCCTCACCAAATAACAACCTGCCCTTAAAGGGCAGTTTACTGAGGCGAGACTTGGAAGAACCGTCGGCCGCCCAGTTGCGCAACCAGATGGACCGTCGTGCCGCTACCATGGAGGCCATACTATTAGCTAGGGAGCGGATTAAATCATAAAACAGAGCCGCCAAGTAGGCTGATCCCGACTCCACGCGGGTAACGTCCAACAGCCCTCGTTGGTCCATACCGGACCCCGAGCGCAGGTGCTGTGACCACCGCAAACAAGCCCGAGCTACCCACGCCCCACATATAGAAGCTTGCAACGACAAGGCGTTGGTCTCGAAAGCTTGCTTCAACAAATTATCAACCTTTTTGTCTTGAACATCCTTCAGGGCCGCGGCCCCTTCAACTGGGATGGTGGTTTTCTTGGTCACTGCCGAAACGGCAGCATCCACCCGTGGAGACTTAAACAAGTCCCTGTCCTTGTTGGCAAGGGGGTAAAGACGATTCATGGTCCGAATCCCTTTCAAACCGGATTCCGGTTGCTCCCATTCCGCATGGATCATCTGCTCAACCACGCGGTGCACAGGAAAAACTACCTGGGCATCCCTGACCGCCTGAATGAGAGGATCCTCGAGACCCTCCTCCTCCAGCGGCCGCACCGCAGAGAGGTTAAGCGCTTGGAGAGACTCCGTGACCAAAGGGACCAGCTCGTCCCTTCGAAACACCCGAATGATTCGAGCCTGATCTTCCGGCTCCGGGATCTCCCCGTCTTCTAACTCCTCCGCCTCAGTCTCAGGATCCCCCTCAGCCTCGGAATCCGGAAGACAAAGGGTGTCCTGATCCTGGTCCCCCAACCTGGGCCGCTTGACAGCGGATTGGGAAGACCGCTGAACCCCCCCTGCGGATCCTGGGGGGAGAGAGGAGGGCCAAGCCTCCGGCAACTGACCGGACCGGCTTAAGCGGAAGGCCTGATGCATGAGAAGAACGAAATCTGGGGAAAAGTCCATAGGCGACGCTACTATAGCCGCCTGCTGGAGCTCAGGGACCGACGTATTAGACGGCGGGCCCAAACCAGAAGGAAGGACGCTCGGTGAAGGGACACTGTCCCCCGAAAGAGAAGGTTCCCCGGGCACATGCTGTTCCTCAACTTCAATAGGACGCTCCAGGTCTGAAAAAACTGCAGCACAGCTCTTGCAGATTCCAGAGTCAGTCATTGTACCTCTGCGGGACCCACAAATTACACATTGAGGTTTGGCAGCCATGCTAAGGCAACCTGCTCTCAGGGAGAAACAAGGCAACAGGAACAGGGAAGCCCACACCAAAGGGACTAACCCTATTCAAATCAGTACAGCTTTAAATTTAAAACTTTTTTTTTTTTTTTTTTTTTTTTACAGAAAACAAAACACTCCCCAGAATCCTAGGGGTGCCCTGAGCAAAATCGCCAGCAAAAGAAACCCCAAAAACACCAGGGGAACCCGTGCACAAGTGTTAAAAAGTGCCCTTAAAAAGCACACTTTAGAAATTCAAAATGGCCGCCGCACTTTTTCACCCGCGGTAAAAAACGGCGCGAAAATACAAAGGTAACCAAATAATATGGAAAAGAAAGAAAACGACCCTCTAATACAGGGCAAGCGAAATAAATCAGGAAAAAGTGCAATTTGGAAGCCAGGGGAGCCGACAGAGCCTTTGACAATGCAAACAACAGAGAGCTGAAAAGTTAAAGCAAGGAAAATTCCTACCAGCTCAGGGAACAGCAAGGAACTCAGCCAACTTCTCCAAGTGACAGGCAATGCTGCAGCCGGTATGGCTCTTCCCCGTACAGCCTTGGGGAGAGCTCAACCCAGGCTTCAGAGATTCCCAGGCAGGAAGGCAGGGGCCCAAGGCAGGTCTGGCTTCCCCCAGGATGTCCCCTGTGGCTTTTTTTTTTTTTTTTTTTTTTAAAGATACAGCTACCTAGCAAAGAAATAGTAAATAAAAGACCAGAAAGAAAACCCCAAAAGAACTAACTAACTAGTGTTGCTCCTTCAAGTGTCACTTAGCGTGCCCAGAAAGGCCACAGAAGTCCTCCAGCTGCAAGGAGACTGGACACACTGGGGGCTTCTGGGAGCTCCGTCTGCATATATACTACAGAAGATTTGATTGGTCCAGTCTCCCGGCTGCAGGAGGAGGGGCACTACCCGATTGTGGAGGACTAAACTGGATTACCGAACAGGAACATCTAGAGAAATGAATACATTGATATTGTTCTTTTCATTCTTGCAAAGGGAATCCAAGAAACTGTGATTGTGCTAGTTCTCAAGGAAAATGTAAGGCAAATGACAAGAGGTTGGAATCAGTGAATAAGAGCATTTCTCGAATGGTGTGTTCAGTGCTGCATTCAGGGTATTAGCAAGCATAAGTGGGGAAAGGGCACTAGGAAAATGCAGGGAGCTTTTTAAATATCAGGATGTCACCTGTGAGGCATACAAAACATGAGGGCACAGTATGGCTACAATATGACAAGAAATTCTGCAAGAATATGGCAAGTAAAGCACAGTTACTTACCTGTAACAGGTGATCTCTGGGAACAGCAGGAATAAGTCTTCACATATGGGTTTCGTCGGTACCGACGGAGCCTGCGTGGGAACGCTCCCCAGCGTCCAATCAGAAAGCTTTTGGGAGCATCCCACAGCACCTGCGTGCTGCCTTCCCGCCTTTCTCAACTGTCTCTCCTCAGTTGAGTTTTAGAGCTGAGACAAAGAGAGAGAGAGAGAGGGAAAGGAAAGAGAGACAGAGAGAGAGACAACTCCTAGGGGAGGTGGGTGGGTTGTGAAGACTTTTTCCTGCTGTTCCCAGAGATCACCTGTTACAGGTAAGTAACTGTGCTATCTCCAGGAACAAGCAGGAATGAGTCTTCACATATGGGGACTCCCTAGCTTTAGATGCCAGGGAGAGAACCCAGAAGTTGTGTATCCCTGGGACAGGGCTGCACTTCCCCACTTGGATCTCTGGCATCCCATGAGGGATGGTGGGTAGGAGTTGATTAAGTATGGAACAGGTGTTTAAGAACAGCCTGACCAAACAAGGCATCCCGACGGGAGTCCTTGTCCAAGCAGTAATGGGCTGTGAAGGTATGAACCGAGGCCCAAGTGGCTGCTCGACAGATGTTGTTGATAGACACAGAGTTCAGATGAGCCATTGAGGCTGCCATGGCTCTCACATTGTGGGCTGTGACATGGCCTCCAGAGAAAGGTTCTTGCTCTGATAGGCGAAAGAAATACATTGGGCAATCCAGGTAGAAAGTGTTCTCTTGGAGACTGGTTGTCCGAGATGAGAAGGATCAAAGGCAACAAAGTGTAAGTAAAAAGCTAGAGCTCTTTTACAGTCCAGGGTATGAAGATTCCTCTCTGCACTTGATGCATGAGGCCCTGGAAAAAAGACAGGTAGACAGACCTCCTGGTTGAGGTGAAAAGGCGAGACCACTTTAGGCATAAAGTGTGGATTAGTCCTAAGGACCACCTTGTCATGATGGAACCTTGTATAAGGTGGGTTAGCACGAGTGCTTGCAATTCACTAATGCGGCGTGCTGATGTGATTGCAATGAGAAAGATAACCTTCCAAGAAAGGTATTTCAAGGAGGTGGTAGCTAAAGGTTCAAAAGGCGGCTTCATAAGCTGACCAAGAACCGTTTAAGTCCCATGCCACCGGGGGTGGTTTAATGGGAGGCTTTGTTAAAAGGAGGCCTCTCATGAATCTTGCTACAAGAGGATGAGAGGAAATAGGCTGTTCATTTAGAGGCTTAAGGGAAGCTGCAATAGCACTCAAATGGACTCTTACTGAATTTGTCTTAAGGCCTGCATAAGACAGATGAAGGAGATACTCCAGCAAAGATTCCAGAGGTATGGTAAGGGGGTTAAGACCCTTCCCAGAACACCAGATGGTAAACCTCTTCCACTTGAAAGCATAAGAACGTCTAGTGGAAGGTTTTCTGGAAGCATAAAGGACATCTTTCACTTGCTGAGAAAGATGAAGATCCTGGAGAACTAGGCCTTCAGCAACCAAGCCCTGAGATGCAGAGACTGGGGACTGGGATGCCATAGCTTTCCGTCCTCTTGAGAGAGGAGGTCTGGAGCAGACCCTAACTCTAGGGAGGGAGCTTGAGAGAGATGTAGAAGCAGAGGGTACCACACTTGCCGTGGCCAATGTGAAGGTATGAAAATCATGTGACCTCTGTCTCTCTGAAGCTTGAACAGGGTTTTGGGAATTAGGGGAATGGGTGGAAAGGCATAAAGGAAGTCTTGACCCCAGTGAAGGAGGAAAGCATCCGTTGCCTGTGCTCCCTGAGCCAGAGTTCTGGAACAGAACCGGGGAAGTTTGGCATTCCACGGACTTGCAAAGAGGTCCATGTCCGGGGTTCCCCAAATTTGAAAAATCTTGGATACCTGGGTCCATATGTAGGGACCACTCGTGTGGAAGCAGAACTCGACTGAGTCTGTCTGCCCAAGAGTTTTGAACCCCTGGAAGATAAACTGCCAGAAGATGGATATGATGCTCTCTGGCGAGGGCCCACAGTTGCAAAGCTTCGTTGCAAAGCGACAGAGAGACAGTTCCTCCCTGCTTGTTTACATAGAACATGGCTACCTGATTGTCCGTGTGGATAAGGACTGTCTTGTGGCTGAGCAGGATGTGGAAAACTCGCAGAGCAAGGAAGATTGCTCTGAGTTCCAAGAGATTGATATGTAGACAAGTCTCTTGTGGGGACCAGATGCCCTGGGTGGAGAGATCTTGAAGATGAGCTCCCCATCCCATTGGAGAAGCATCTGTTGTAAGAGTTGCTTGGGGCAGAGGCTGTTGAAAGAGGGACCCCAGCAACAGGTTTTGAGGGGACTTCCACCACTGGAGGGACAAAATGAGGCGACTTGTGTTTGCTAATTTCTCTGACAGGCAGCCTAATGCCTGGGTCCATTGGGTGGATAAAGTCCACTGAGCTGCCCTCATGTGAAGGCGAGCATATGGTACCACAATGTACGATGGATGCCATGTGGCCTAGTAACTGTAATATCTCTAGAGCAGTTAGCAGGGGCTTCAACTCTGCTTGAGAAGCTAACTGCACCAATCGAAGGCAACGGGCCTGGGGAAGATAGACCCTTGCCCTTGTAGTATCCAGCACTTCCCCTATAAATTCCAGGGACTGAGTAGGGATCAAATTGGATTTTGGGATGTTTATTACCAGCCCTAAATACTGAAGGATACGCATTGTGCAGGTTAGAGAAGCCTTGGCCTCTGATTGAGTGAGAGCTCGAATGAGTCAGTCATCCAGGTAAGGGAAGACGAATATTCCCAGGGTGCGCAGAAAAGCAGCCACCACTGCCATGCATTTCGTGAACACCCTTGGTGCAGAGGCCAGAACAAAAGGGAGTGCTTCTGCTGAAAAAGGAACCGAAGGAACCTTCTGTGAGTTGGATGGATGAGAACATGTGTGTACGCATCCTTGAGATCTAGAGAACAAAGCCAATCCTGACTCTGAAGGTATGGCAGCAGAGTTCCTAGAGAAACCATCTTGAATTTTTCCTTGACTAGGAATCTGTTCAATTCTCTGAGATCTAAGATGGGTCTGAAGCCCCCTGTTTTCTTTTGAATAAGAAAGTAGGGGGAGTAGAACCCTGTGCCCTGTTGTTGAAGAGGCACTTCCTCTATTGCCCCGTGGGCAAGACGAGTGGCAACCTCCTGTTCCAACAGGCAGAGGAGGGAGGTTGGAGAATTGAACTGGTGCACTCTTGTGAGAGGGGGCAAGCTTGAGAAATGAAGTTTGTACCCCTCTCTTATGATGGAGAGTGTCCAATGCTCTGCTGTAATTTGCCCCCACCTGGGAGCAAAGTGACATAACCTTCCTGGAATAGTGGAGGGCTCTGGTCCTTCTAGAGCCAGGAAGGCTAAGTTCTCTAGCAGAAAGTCAAAGGCCCTGAGGGGGCTGAGGCTGCTGGGCTGGAGCTGGCCTCGCAGCCTTTGCTTTGTTCTGTTTGGAGGACTGCTGACGTTTGGAAGCTGCAGAAGAGGCTCGCTGACCATAAGCAGAAATAGAATCTTCCCTTTTTAGAAAAAGGTGTTTTCTTGAACAACCTTTTCTTAGCAGGAGCAGCTGTGGATTTGGATAATCTATCCAAAGCAGAATTTTCAGCATCCATCTGATTGGCTTTTGCTTGCCAATCCTTACCAAACAGGTTCTCACCTGTACAAGGGATATTTCTCAATTCATCTTGAACCCAGATCTCCACATCAGATGCTTGAAGCCAAGCAATCCTACGTGCACCTATGGCAATAGCTGAGGCTCTGCTTACGCATTCAAAGGAGTCGAAAGCTGCACAGTTGGAGAATTTGGAGATATCTTGGGCATGTTTAAGCCCAGTGAGAAAGTCTTGCCTTTTATCTTCAGACATAAAAGGACTTAAAGTCTGCAAATGGTCAGTGACTTCTTTCAGGAACATTCCCATGTAGAGACTATAAGAATTAATTCTTGCAGCAAGCATGGAAGCTTGGAAGACTCTTCTTCCAAAAGCATCAAGGGTTCTACATTCACGTCCTGGAGGATTAGAGGCATGTCTTTTGGCACTTCTAATCTTTCTCATTGCAGACTCAACCACAATAGAGTGGTGAGGAAGCTGAGTTTTATCAAAACCAGGACAAGGAGGGACACGATACATGGTATCCAACCTGCGAGAATGAGAAGAGGTGGTTAGAGGTGCTTCCCACATCCTCAACATGAGATCATAGAGAATCTCATGAATAGGTAAGGTAGCTGCCTCCTTAGGAGTTTTGGGATATTGTAAAATATCTAACTCCTTGGCTCTGGGCTCTGTCTCAGGGGCCACTGTAATAGAGAGGCCTAGAGCCACCTCTCTGATAAAGTCTTGAAAAGACAAATCCTCTGTAGGAGACATCCTTCGTTTAGGAGAGGACTCCTCCTGTGGAAGAAGCATCACTGCATCGACCAACTCTTCAGAATCCTGAGTCCTCAGAGGAATCGAAGTATCGTCTGTCCGGATGCTCTTGCAAAGCCCGATACCCGTACCGACTGGGATCAGTATCGGGAATACCCAGTACCGGGGTATCGGGAATACCCAGTACCGGGGTATCGGTACTGGAGGGCTTCAGAGGACCAAGTACCGGCATAGCGGACACCGATGCCGATGTCACCGGTACCGGGATTGGTACCGATGGCGATGCTAGAGCCGGTACCGGCAGAGTAGTCTGTTGCGGTACCACGGGCATCGATGCCACAAGGAAAGCTGCCAGACTGCGTTCGATGGACAGAATCCTCTGATCCATCGACGCCGCCAATGCCTGGAAGTCGGTACCGGTGGAAGCCACCGGTACCCCAGAGCATGGCACCAGGAGATCTGTCGAGGCCACGCCATCGAGATCATCCTGGAAGCCCGATGATGATGCTTTAGAGGCCGAAGCCTCCTGCCGTGGTAATTTTGCCGGTGCAGAATCCTCGAGGGCAAGGCCAGAGGCATCTCGATGCTTAGAAGGAGATCTACCCTTCGAGGACCGGCTAGATTTATGTTTAGTTACCTGAGATCCATGTAAGGAAGAAGCAGCCCTGGATGACGTCGATGCCACCGAAGCCGCATCAGAGGGAAACAGGGTACTGAGCTTGGCAGCTCGGTTCTGCCGACCTCTTTTGGACATCATAGAGCAGGACACACAATCCGTTATGGAATGGTCAGGACCTAAACATTTTAGACACCATTCTTGGGTGTCGGTGACGGAAATAGTACCGCCACATTTTGTGCACTTTTTAAAACCTGAGGCCCTGAGGCAGGCTTTTCCATATTGAAGGAAAAAAAGTTTGGGGCCTAAGGCCCAAACTGAAGTGCACCTGAAGAAAAATAAAGGAAAAAAGGTTTATTTATTTATTTACAAAAAGAAAAGAACAAAGACCGGCGGTACTGGTACAGCGTCGAAGAAGGCAGACGCGACACAAAAGAATAAAGAAAAAGTAAGGAAATTCTTCTGCGGTGACAGGAACAGGACCTGCTGGCTCCGCGGCAAAAGAAGAACTGAGGAGAGACAGTTGGGAAAGGCGGGAAGGCAGCATGCAGGCACTGTGGGATGCTCCCAAAAGCTTTCTGATTGGACGCTGGGGAGCGTTCCCGCGCAGGCTCCGTCGGTACCGACGAAACCCATATGTGAAGACTCATTCCTGCTTGTTCCTGGAGATTAGTAACTTAAGCTGGAATAGGAGAGATAGACTTGTGGATCATCACTATGACACAATATAGCAAAGGTAGTGGGGCCAAGGCCATCAATTTGGTAAGCAGGTGAGAGAGCATGAAAGTGCACAAGGGATTAAAAAGGAATTCAGGCAAGAGATACAAGCTGCAAAGAATTCCACACTGGTCCTAAAAGGTGTGTGTAGGATGTTACTGCAGGTATCAGAACCAAGTACATTTAAACACACTTTCAGCATGTGTACAGAGAATCATCATCGCTTCAGGTGCCCCAAAAAGAGGCGTGATCAGAAAAGGAAGTTTTGAGAAGGTAGATAGGCAGGGACAGTCAGTAGCTCCTTCACCCATTATGTTTGAATAGTTGTGGGTAATTTTTAAGGCATGGCTTGATTTATGCATGAGTTTGCAAGTGTAAAACATGCAATTCTAATGGCCTATACATGTAAATGACCACTTAAGTGTAGCGTTTAGTTGGCCACTATTTTGAAAGTATGTGCCATGAACCTATGGTGAACTTTCACTATGGGCGGAGCATGAGCAGAACACAGATTTTTGTGCAAACTTTATAAATATAGGCCAATGTGCATTAAATATATGCAGTTTTTTCACCTGCTATAAATCTGAAGGCACTGTTAAGGCTTCTCAATTTCACATGCAGAATACTGACAATGGACAGGGCTTTCACCAGGTGCTTAGCAGCAGCAACAAAACATGCAAAATGCAGTCACTATTTCATTAGAGTGTCAGCCCCTATGAGAGATGACTTGGGGTTTTGGCTCATGTTCTGGCACAATACAGTGGCCTCTGGCAGGAGACAGTGGTTTATTTTCTGATACCCTGGGAAGCCTAGGGTTTGGCCTACATTTTCAGGGTCAGTGAAATAGTCCTGGGAATGGCACAAACAGGGTATTATTAAAGACACGGCTTTCTTAGAGCTTTTTCCCATCACAGTGGTCCTAATGATGTGGGGCTGAAAACTAAGGAACAACAGAGCAGTATTCTGGTCAAGCAATGGTGTGATTATTTATGTTATCTACAGACAGTTCAAGCAGACAGGCTAGTGAATCTTACGCACAGATTGGTGCTCAGGAGTCACATTACATACAGCAAGACACCTGCCAGGAGTCCAAAATGGCACAGTGGAGGATCTTTCCTGTTTTTAGTGGGCATGCTTCAGGCAAGCAGCACCAGGGGTGGAAGAGAGAGCAAACAAAATGACCATGCTACTGTGAGAGCTTGGATTCACAAAGCCACAGCAATGAGAAAATGTCCCTAGCCCCGAGCAACTGGTG
Source organism: Ichthyophis bannanicus (assembly GCA_033557465.1). Classification (NCBI taxonomy): domain Eukaryota; kingdom Metazoa; phylum Chordata; class Amphibia; order Gymnophiona; family Ichthyophiidae; genus Ichthyophis; species Ichthyophis bannanicus. The sequence goes on along the minus strand of CM066042.1, from coordinate 263,263,792 downwards.
GGTTTACCAGAAGAATAAGTGACCTAGGGCAGTTTGCCATTCAGCAAGGAATTGGAAGAGCATCCATCAGTGGCTTCCAATTTGCAGTAGTCATCACCTGTTTTAGAGTGAAGGAAGTGTTCAGGTCACACTTGGCAGGAATCACTTTCTTCTTCAAGTTGTGAGGGAGGGGCAGGAATGTCACAAAGGCATTTCAAATACAAAATATGATGGAAAGATGGGGGTGACAGGAACTAGTGAAACTGGAAAGGAGACAGCCAGTCTCTCTGGCCATTATTAAGGCAGTTATGGGAGCACTGAACGTGTGCCCGAGAGATGACACCAAAGCCAGTCTGTTTAGGTCAGCCTTTTTATTAATTTTTTATTTTATTTATTTACATTCTCTTATATACCGCGCTATTCTGCATCAGTGCGGTTTACATTGAACAAACTGAAATTACATTGAACAGGGCATTATAACTTGGAGATAACTATTTTACAGGGAACATTAATGTGCCAGGAGGCTTTTAAGTCTCCCCAGTGAAAAGAGCAGGAGGATTGGAGGACCCACATTGGGACAAGGTGGGGTAACAATAATAGTTGTCAGGAAGAGGACACAAGGTCAAGCTGGCAAGGGAGGAAAATGTAGCCTTTTGCAAATCCAGTGGTATGGGTGTCTGGGGACCAATAATTGGGCCTAGCTGATTGCATAGAACAGTGGCCAGTGCTGGAGACACCATCATGGTGTCTATATTAGGCTGCGATTTCATTAAGGCAAATAGGCACCTACTTGTTTTCATAAAATAGGACTGAGTGGCAGAAATTGTGCCTAAAGATATGGACATTTACACCAGCCCCATCTCTGGTGTAAACGCCCATACCTAGATGTTTGCAAGAATGTACGTAAATTATAGTATTTTATGATCTACACAGGTACTTGTATGCTCTGCCTATGCATCGCCCAGTCTCTGTCCATGCACACGTCCAGTGGCAAAGTACTGTACATGCCATCAAGCAACATTTGTACTTTATGCTGGTTGATATTTTGTTAGAGGTCATTATCTCTGGAACTATTCAAATCCGGGCTAAAAACTCACCTCTTCAAGGCTGCTAGTGGAGCCTGATCCCCTTATTCTCCTGCTCATCACCTATCAGTATTCCCCTAGATTTACTCTAGTCCCCAGTTGTGTGGTCTCTCTCGATTAGAATGTAAGTTCTAAAGCAAGGACTGTCTCTTGTACATCTACAGCACCATGCAAATCAGCAGAAATAGTAACATGCACATGCTCACTCATACATGCATTAATGACTAAAATAATCCTTAGGGGTCTAAAAGTATGTGCCCTCTTATAAAATTATCATCTAGAAAGCATAGTTACTCACCTGTAACAGGTGATCTCCGGGAACAGCAGGAATTTAGTCTTCACATATGGGTATCGTCTGTACAGACGGAGCCTGCGTGGGAACGCTCCCCAGTGTCCAATTAGAAAGCTTTTGGGAGCATCCCACAGTGCCTGCGTGCTGCCTTCCCGCCTTTCCCAACTGCCTCTCTCCAGTTGAGTTTAAAGCTGAGACAAAGAGAGAGAGAGGGAAAGAGAAAGAGATAGATAGAGAGATACAACACCTAGGAAGACTAAATTCCTGCTGTTCCCGGAGATCACCTGTTACAGGTGAGTAACTATGCTATCTCCAGGAACAAGCAGGAATGTAGTCTTCACATATGGGGACTCCCTAGCTTTAGATGCCAGGGAAAGACCCCAGAAGTTGTGTGTCCCTGTGAAAGGGCTCCACTTCCCCCCATGGATCTCTGACATCCAACCAGGGATGGCGGGTAGGAGTTGATTAGGTATGGAACACGTGTTGGAGAACAGCCTGACCAAACAAGGCATCCCGGCGGGAGTCCTTGTCCAAGCAGTAATGGGCTGTGAAGGTATGAACCGAGGCCCAAGTGGCTGCTCGACAGATGTCGTCGATAGACACAGAGTGCAGATAAGCCATTGAAGCTGCCATGGCTCTCACATTGTGAGCTGTGACATGGCCCTCCAGAGGAAGGTTCTTACTCTGATAGGCAAAGGAAATACACTGTGCAATCAAGTTGGACAGTGTTCTCTTGGAGACTGGAAGTCCCAAATGAGAAGGATCAAAAGCAACAAAGAGTTGAGAGGACTTTCTATGTTGCTGTGTTCTTTGCAAGTAAAAGGCTAAAGCTCTTTTACAGTCCAAAGTATGAAGATTCCTTTCTGCATTTGATGCATGAGGTCTTGGAAAGAACACAGGCAGGTAGACCACTTGGTTAAAATGAAAAGGCGAGACCACCTTTGGCATAAAGTGTGGATGAGTCCTAAGGACTACCTTGTCATGATGAAACCTTGTATAAGGTGGATCAGCCACTAGTGCCTGCAACTCGCTAATGCGACGTGCTGACGTGATTGCTATGAGAAAGCACAGTTACTTACCTGTAACAGGTGATCTCTGGGAACAGCAGGAATAAGTCTTCACATATGGGTACATCAGTACCGACAGAGCCTGCGCGGGAACGCTCCCCAGCTTTCCAAAAAAGGAAAGCTTTTGGGAGCATCCCACTGCGCCTGCGCGCTGCCTTCCCGCCTTTCCAACCGCCTCTCTCCAGTTCGAGTTTCAGAGCTGAGACAAAGAGAGAGAGAGAGGAAAGGATAGAGAGATAGAAAATACAATTCCTTGGGGAGGTGGGTGGGTTGTGAAGACTTATTCCTGCTGTTCCCAGAGATCACCTGTTACAGGTAAGTAACTGTGCTATCTCCAGGAACAAGCAGGAATGAGTCTTCACATATGGGGACTCCCCAGCTAGAGATGCCGGGGAGATCCCCAGGGTTGTAGACCCTGAGAAGGGCCCTACCTCCCCCTTGGATCCCAGGCATCTAAACAGGGATGGCGGGTAGGAGTTGCTCAAGTATGGAACAGGTGTTTTAGGACAGCCTGACCAAACAAGGCATCCCGGCGGGAGTCCTTGTCCAAACAATAATGGGCCGTGAAGGTATGAACCGAGGCCCATGTGGCTGCTCGACAGATCTGGTCGATGGACACAGAATTTAGATGAGCCATAGAAGTTGCCATGGCCCTCTCATTGTGAGCTGTGACATGGCCTTCCAGAGAAAGGTTCTTACTCTGGTAGGCGAAAGAAATACACTGAGCAATCCAAGTGGACAGTGTCCTTTTAGAGACTGGAAGTCCTAAATGAGAAGGATCAAAAGCAACAAAGAGTTGGGAAGACCTTCTATGTTGCTGAGTCCTTTGTAAGAAAAAGGCAAGAGCCCTTTTACAATCCAGTGTATGCAGATTCCTTTCTGCACTTGATGCATGAGGACCCGGAAAAAAGACAGGTAAATATACCTCTTGGTTCAGATGAAAAGGTGAGACCACTTTAGGCATAAAGTGTGGATTGGTCCTGAGGACTACCTTATCATGATGAAACCTTGTATAAGGAGGATTAGCCACCAAGGCCTGTAGCTCACTGATGTGGCGAGCTGATGTGACTGCAATAAGGAAAATAACCTTCCAGGAAATAAATTTCAAGGAGGTGGTGGCTAAGGGTTCAAAAGGTGTCTTCATAAGCTGACCAAGAACCAGATTTAATTCCCATGCCACCAGAGGAGGCCTAATGGGAGGTTTAGTTAAAGATAATGCCTCTCATGAATCTTGCAATAAGAGGATGAGAGGAAATAGGCTGTCCTTTGAGAAGCTTAAGGGATGCTGAAATAGCACTCAAATGGACTCTTAATGAATTTGTCTTAAGGCCTGCATTGGAGAGATGCAGGAGATATTCCAATAGAGAATTCAAAGGTAGTGCTAGAGGGTCAAGACCCTTCTCAGCACACCAAATGGAAAACCTTTTCCATTTAAAAGCATAGGAACGTCTAGTAGAAGGTTTTCTGGAAGCATGGAGGATATCCTTCACCTGCTGAGAAAGATTCCAACCTTGAAGGTCTAAGCCTTCAGCAACCAAGCTCTGATGTGAAGGGACTTGGGGTTTGGGTGCCACAAAGTTCCCTCCTCCTGGGACAGGAGGTCTGGAGCAGCTCCCAAGTCTAGGGAGGGAGCTTGAGAGAGATGCAGAAGTAGAGGGTACCACACTTGGCGTGGCCAGCATGGAGCTATGAGGATCATAGATCCTTGATCCCTCTGGAGCTTGAATAGAGTCTTGGGACTTAAGGGAATGGGTGGAAAGGCATACAGGAAGTCTTGACCCCAGTGAAGGAGGAAGGCATCCTTGGCCTGAACTCCCTGACACGGAATTCTGGAACAGAACCGGGGAAGATTGGCATTCCACGGACTTGCAAAGAGGTCTATGTCCGGGGTTCCCCACTCTTGAAAGATTCTGAGTACCTGGTCCATGTGCAGGGACCATTCGTGTGGAAGCAGAACTCGACTGAGTCTGTCTGCCCAAGAGTTTTGGATTCCTGGAAGGTATACGGCCAGGAGATGGATTTGATGCTCTCTGGCGAAGGCCCACAATCTTAAAGCTTTGTTGCAAAGCGACAGAGAGCCAGTTCCTCCTTGCTTGTTTATGTAAAACATGACTACCTGATTGTCCGTATGAATGAGGACTGTCTTGTAGCTGAGCAGGGTATGGAAGACCTTGAGAGCTAGAAAAACTGCTCGGAGCTCCAAGTGGTTGATATGTAGAGAGGTCTCCTGTGGAGACCAAGTGCCCTGAGTGGAGAGGTCTTGTAGATGAGCTCCCCAACCTGTTGGGGAGGCATCTGTTGTGAGGGTTGCTTGGGGCAACAACTGTTGGAAGGGGGACCCCAGCAACAGATTAGGGGTGGACTTCCACCACTGTAGAGACCAAAAGAGGCGCCTGGAGGTTGCTATTTTGTCTGTCAAACCCCCTGAAGCTCGAGTCCACTGGGTGGACAAAGTCCATTGAGCTGCTCTCATGTGAAGGCGAGCATAGGGGACCACATGCACTGTGGATGCCATGTGGCCTAGCAGTTGTAGCATCTCCCGGGCAGTTAAATGGCTCTTTGACTGAATCTGGGAGGCTAACTGCACTAGGAGTAGGCAACGGGCCTGAGGAAGATAGGCCCTTGCAGTGGTAGTATCTAGCCAGGCCCCTATGAACTCTAGGGACTGAGTAGGGGTGAGCTGGGACTTTGGGAGATTTACCACAAGTCCCAGATACTGCAGAATGCGCCTTGTGCAGTCCAGGGCAGTCTGGGCCTCTGACTGAGATGGAGCTCTGATGAGCCAGTCATCCAGGTATGGGAATACAAATATCCCCAGAGTGCGTAGAAATGCAGCTACTACTGCCATGCATTTGGTGAACACTCTTGGAGCAGAGGTCAGACCGAAAGGAAGCACCCTGTATTGGTAATGCTTCCCTTGGAAAAGGAAACGGAGGAAACTTCTGTGAGATGGATGGATGAGGACATGGGTGTACGCATCCTTGAGATCTAGAGAACGAAGCCAATCCGGACTCTGAAGGTATGGAAGGAGAGTGCCCAGAGAAAGCATCTTGAATTTCTCCTTGCATAGAAATTTGTTCAATTCTCTGAGATCTAATATGGGTCTGTAGCCCCCTGTTTTCTTTGGGATCAGAAAGTAGGGGGAGTAAAACCCTGACCCTTGTTGAGGAAGAGGTACCTCTTCTATTGCCCCTTGGGCAAGAAGGGCAGCCACCTCCTGACCTAGAAGGTCGAGGAGAGATGTTGGAGAATTGAAATGTCTCACCATGGTGTGAGGAGGAAGGTTTGAGAAATGAAGTTTGTACCCCTCCCTTATGATGGAGAGGGTCCACTGCTCTGTTGTAATTTGCTCCCATCTGGGAGCAAAGTGAGCTAACCTTCCTGGAATGGTGAGAGGCTCTGGCTGTTTCAGAGCCAGAAAGGCTAAGATCTCTAGCATCAAGTCAAAAGCCCTGAGGAGGCTGGGTCTGCTGAGTTGCAGCAGCCCCTGTAGGCTTAGGCCTGGCTTGCTTAGGTTGCTGACGCTTAGCAGCAAAACGACCTGTAGAAGATTGCTGGCCAGAAGCAGGATGGAATCTGCCTTTCTTGAGGAAAAAAGACTTCTTGAAAGGTTTTTTCTTGGCAGGAATGGAGGTTGACTTTGAAAGTCTATCCAAAGAAGAATTTTCTGCATCCATTTGAGTGGCTTTTATTTGCCAATCTTTGCCAAACAGGTTTTCTCCTGTACAAGGAAGATTTCCCAAGCCATCCTGGACCCAAGATTCTAGATCAGAAGCTTGGAGCCAAGCAATTCTGCGTGCAGCTATGGCAATGGCCGAAGCTCTGCTGGCACCCTCAAAGGAGTCAAAAGCTGCACAGTTGGAAAACTTTGAAATATCTTGAGTATGCTTAAGCCAAATAAGAAATTCTTCCCTTCTATCCTCTGGAAGAAAAGGGAGGAAAGTGTGTAGCTTATCTGCAACTTCTTTCAGAAACATCCCCATATAAAGACTATAGGAGTTGATTCTGGCAATGAGCATACTGGCTTGGAAGATTTTCCTTCCAAAAGCATCCAAGGTCCTGCATTCTCTTCCTGGAGGAGCAGAGGAGTGTCTTTTTGCACTCTTTATCTTTTTCATAGCTGACTCCACCACGACAGAATGGTGAGGAAGCTGTGTTTTAAGAAAACCAGGACAAGGAGGGACACGGTACATGGTGTCCAACCTACGAGAATGAGGAGAGATAGTGAGAGGAGTCTCCCCATAAGTCAATCATGTGATCATAAAGAATCTCATGAATTGGCAAGGTGACTGCCTCCTTAGGAGCGTTGGGATAACCTAAAATATCTAATTTTTTAGCTCTAGGCTCTGGATTCAGAGGTTACTGAAATAGAAAGCCCTTTAGCCACTTCTCTTATGAAGTCTTGAAAGGACAAGTCTTCTGGAGGAGACATTCTTCTTTTTGGAGAAGGCGGCTCTTCAGGAAGGGCTATGGATACTTCAGCAGACGCCTCCGATGCATCAGAATCTTCGGAGGAATCAAAGTATCGATTGTCAGGGTGCTCTTTCAAAGCTCGAAACGCGTACCAAGCCGTATCGACATCGGGCGTTATCGGTACCAGTTCGGTACAGATGGGCACCCCTGGGCAGGGAACCGCTGCGGTTGACACCATGGCCGATGTCGATGTAGTCGGTGCCGGTACCTGGGCTGATACCGACAACGGAGTTTGTTGTGGTATCAGCGGTGTCGCAGCTTGAATGAAGGCCGTGATAGCCTGCTGCATGGATAGAACATTCTGATCCATCGACGCCATGAATGCCTGGAATTCGGTACCGGAAGGTTGTGCCGGTACCCCAGAGCATTCTAACAGGTGATCGGTCGAGGCCTTGCCATCGATGTCAACCTGTAACCCCATAGGTGGAGCTTTGGAAGCCGGTGCAGGATCCTTGAGGGCAAGCCCGGAGGCATCTCGATGCTTGGAAGGAGATCTACCTTTCGAGGACTGGCTGGTTTTATGTTTGGTTACCTGAGATCCATGGGAGGAAGAAGCAGCCCTGGAAGATGTCGATGCCACTGAAGCTGCATCAGAGGGAAACAGAACATGGAGCTTGGCTGCTCGGTTCTGTAAACCTCGTTTGGACATCAAGGAGCAGGACGAACAATCCAAAATGGAGTGGTCAGGACCCAAACATTTGAGACACCATTCATGGGTGTAGGTAACAGAAATAGTACCGCTGCACTTAGTGCATTATTTAAACCCGGAGGCTGGTTTTTCCATGAGGAAAAGGTTTTGTGAGGCCTAAGGCCCAAAAAGGAAAAACACACTAAGTGAGGGAAAAATATGTTCTTTTTTTTTTTTAAGAAAAGAAAGAAAGACCGGCTGTACCGGTTCGACGTCGGAGAAGGCAGACGCGCGACCAAAGAAATAAAATAAAACAAAGAACTTCTTCAGCGGTGACAGGAACACGACCTGCTGGCTCCGCGGAAAAGAAGAACTGGAGAGAGGCGGTTGGAAAGGCGGGAAGGCAGCGCGCAGGTGCTGTGGGATGCTCCCAAAAGCTTTCCTTTTTTGGAAAGCTGGGGAGCGTTCCCGCGCAGGCTCCGTCGGTACCGACGTACCCATATGTGAAGACTCATTCCTGCTTGTTCCTGGAGATAGATAACTTTCCAAGAAAGGAATTTCAATGAGGTAGTAGCTAAGGGTTCGAAAGGTGGCTTCATGAGCTGACCAAGAACCAGGTTTAAGTCCCATGCCACCGGTGGTGGCCTAATGGGAGGCTTAGTTAGAAGAAGGCCTCTCATAAATCTTGCTAAAAGAGGATGGGAGGAAATAGGTTGTCCATTTAGAGGCTTGAAAGAAGCTGCAATAGCACTCAAATGGACTCTTACTGAGTTAGTCTTAAGTCCTCCATTGGATAAATGAAGGAGATACTCAAGTGATGATTCCAGAGGTATCGCAAGGGAGTTAAGACCCTTCTGCGAACACCATATGGTAAACCTCTTCCACTTAAAATGATAAGAGCGTCTTGTGGAAGGCTTCCTGGAAGAATAAAGGACATCCTTTACTTGCTGAGGGAGGTTAAGATCATGAAGATCTAGGCCTTCAGTAACCAAGCTCTGAGATGCATAGACTGGGGATTGGGATGCCATAACATTCCATCCTCCTGTGACAGGAGATCTGGAGCAGATCCTAACTCCAGGGAGGGGGCTTGAGAGAGATGTAGGAGCAGAGGGTACCACACTTGCCGTGGCCAATGTGGAGCTATGAGAATCATACACCCTCTGTCTCTCTGAAGCTTGAACAGGGTTTTGGGAATTAGGGGAATTGGTGGAAAGGCATAAAAGAAGTCTTGATGCCAGTGAAGGAGGAAGGCATCCCTGGCCTGAGAACCCTGAGCCGGAATTCTGGAACAATACCGGGGAAGTTTGGCATTCAACGGACTTGCAAAGAGGTCTATGTCTGGGGTTCCCCAATTTTGAAAAATCTTGGCCACCTGGTCTGCATGTAGAGACCATTCGTGTGGAAGCAGAACTCGACTGAGTCTGTCTGCCCAAGAGTTTTGTATGCCTGGAAGATAAACTGCCAATAGATGAATCTGATGCTCTCTGGCGAGGGCCCATAGTCGCAAAGCTTTGTTGCAAAGCGACAGAGAGCCTGTTCCTCCCTGCTTGTTCACGTAGAGCATAGGTACTTGATTGTCCGTATGAATGAGGACTGTCTTGTAGATGAGCAGGGTGTGGAACACTCGAAGAGCAAGGAAGATTGCTCTGAGCTCTAAGAGATTGATTTGTAGATGAGTCTCCTGTGGAGTCCAAGTGCCTTGGTTGGAGAGGTCTTGCAGATGAGCTCCCCAACTCATTGGTGAAGCATCTGTTGTGAGAGTTGCCTGGGGTAAAGGCTGTTGAAATGGGGACCCCAGCAACAGGTTCTGAATGGACTGCCACCATTGGAGAGACAAAATAAGACGATTTGTGTTTGCTATTTTGTCTGACAGGCACCCTGATGCTTGGGTCCATTAAGTGGATAAGGTCCACTGGGCTGCTTTCATATGGAGGCAAACATAAGGGACCACCACATGCACTGTAGATGCCATGTGGCCTAGTAGTTGTAACATTTCTCGGGCAGTGAGATGAGGTTTTAGCACTGCTTGAGAGGCTAACTGCACCATGTGAAGGCAACGGGCCTGGGAAGATAGGCCCTCGCCTTTCTGGTATCCAGCAAAGCTCCTATGAACTCTAGAGACTGAGTGGGAGTTAAGACTGGATTTTGGGATGTTTATGACCAGACCCAAATACTGAAGGATATGCATTGTGCAAGATAGGGAAGTCCTGGCCTCTGACTCTGATGGGGCTTGAATGAGCCAGTCGTCTAAGTAGGGGGAAGACGAATATCCCTAGAGTTCGGAGAAATGCTTCTACCACAGCCATGCATTTCGTGAACACTCTTGGTGCTGAGGCCAGGCCAAAAGGAAGCACCCTGTATTGGTAGTGCTATCCTTGAAAAAGGAACCGAAGGAACTTTCTGTGAGTTGGATGGATGAGAACATGAGTGTACGCATCCTTGAGATCTAGAGAACAAAGCCAATCCTGACTGAAGGTATGGCAGCAGAGTTCCCAGAGAAATCATCTTGAATTTTTCTTTGAACAGGAATTTGTTCAATTCTCTGAGGTCTAAAATAGGCCTGCGTCCCCCTGTTTTCTTTGGGATAAGGAAATAGGGGGAGTAAAACCCTGTACCTGGTTGAGGAATGGGTACCTCTTCTATTGCCCCTTGGGCAAGAAGCATAGTGACCTCTTGATCTAACATGTTGATGAGAGAGGTCTGAGAATTGAACTGTATTACCATTGTGGGAGGGAGCATGCACAGACAGTGAAGCTTGTACCCCTCTTTTATAATGGAGAGTGTCCAATGTTCTGCTGTTATCTGCCCCATCTGGGGGCAAAGTGACACAACCTTCCTGGAATGGTGGAAGGCTCCGGACCATTGAGGGCCAGGAAGGCTAAATTCTCTAGATGAAAGTCAAAGGCCTTGTGGAGGCTGAGACTGCTGAGACGGTTGAGGCTTGGCAGTCTTTGCTTTCCTTTGTTTAGGTGGTTGCTGACCCTTCTGGACAGGCTGACCTGCAGATCGTCCCTGCTGGGTATAAGAGGGATAAAACCTCTTCTTTTTTAAGAAAGAAAGAAATCTTTCAAGAAACCTTTCTTGCAGGATCAGCTGTGGCTTTGGATAACCTATCCAATGTGGAGTTGTCAGCATCCAACTCATTGGCTTTTTCTTGCCAATTTTTGCCGAATAGGTTCTCACCTGTACAAGGGATATTTCCCAATTTGTCCTGCACCCAGAGCTCCAAATCGGATGCCTGGAGCCAGGCAATTCTACGTGCACCTATGGCAATGGCAGAGGTTCTGCTTATGCACTCAAAACAGTCAAAAGCTGCACAATTGACAAACTTAGAAACATCCTGGGCATGTTTAACTAGTGTGAGAAAATCTTGCCTCTTGTCCTCAGGAAGGAGAGGGCTTAAAATCTCCAAGTCTCCTGTGACTTCTTTAAGGAACATTCCCATATTTAAAATATCGGAACTGATCCTGGCAGAGAGCATGGAAGCCTGGAAAGTACGACGTCCAAAGGCATCCAAAGTTCTACACTCACGTCCTGGAGGATTAGAGGCATGCCTCTTTGCACTCCTGATCCTTCTCATAGCTGATTCCACTACAATAGAGTGGTGAGGAAGCTGAGTTTTCTGGAAACCAGGACAAGGAGGGACTCGATACATGGTATCCAGTCTGCGAGAGTGAGGAGAGGGTCTCCCACATTCTCAACATCAGATCATGTAAAATCTCATGGATAGGCAGAGCAACTGCCTCCTTAGGAGCTTTGGGATATTGCAAAATCTCCAGCTCCTTAGCCCTGGGCTCTGTTTCAGGAGCCACAGTAATGGACAGACCTTGAGCCACCTCCCTAATGAAATCCTGAAAGGAGATATCTTCTGGAGGAGACATCCTACGTTTAGATGAGGAAGGTTCCTCCGGGAGAAGCATACCGATACCGGCAGAGCTGTCAGAATCCTCGGAGTCCTCCAAGGATTCGAAGTACCGTCTGTCCGGATGCTCTTGAAGAGCCCGATACCCGTACCGACTGAAGTCGGTACCGAGGGGAATCGGTACCGGTGTATCGGCATCGCATGACTGGGTGCCGGCAAAGCCGACACCGGTGTCGATGTCGATGCTATCGGTACCGGTTGAACTGTCTGACGCGGTTCCGAGGGTGTCGATGCCGCAAGGAGAGCTGCCAGACTGTTCAATAGCCAGGAACCTCTGGTCTATCGATGCTGCTGATGCCTGGTTATCGGTACCGGAAGCAGCCGGTACCACAGAGCATGGCACCAGTAGTTCTGCCGAGGTCGAGGCCTCGAGAACATCCTGGAGCCTCGATAATGCTTTGGAAGCTGAAGCCTCCCGCCTGGGCAATTTTGCCGGTACAGAACCCTCAAGGGCAATGCCAGAGGCATCTCAATGCTTAGAAGGAGATCTACCCTTTGAGGACCAGCTAGACTTATGTTTAGTTACCTGAGATCCATGGGAGGAAGACGAAGCCCTGGAAGACGTTGATGCCACAGAAGCTGCATCAGAGGGAAAAAGGGCGCTGAGCTTAGCAGCTCGGTTTTGTCGACCCATCTTGGACATCATGGCACAAGCCATACACTCAGCGATGGAGTGGTCAGGACCTAAACATTTAAGACAGCACTCATGGGTGTCGGTGACGGAGATGGTACCGCCACACTTGGTGCACTTTTTGAAATCCGAAACGGGTTTTTCCATAATGGAGGAAATTTTGGGCCTAAGGCCCAAAATGGCGCGTGCCCTTGGGAAGAAAAGTTTGGAAAAAATATAGAATATATATATATTTTTTTAAAAACGAAAGAAAGAAAGAAAAGAGAACCGACGGTACCAGTATAGCGTCGAGGAAGGCAGACGCGACCACAAAAAATAAAGAATAAGGAAAAGATTTTCTGCGGTGACAGGAACAACGACCTGCTGGCTCCGCGGAAAATGAAGAACTGGAGAGAGGCAGTTGGGAAAGGCGGGAAGGCAGCACGCAGGCGCTGTGGGATGCTCCTAAAAGCTTTCGAATTGGACGCTGTGGAGCGTTCCCGCGCAGGCTCCGTCGGTACCGATGGTACCCATATGTGAAGACTACATTCCTGCTTGTTCCTGGAGATAGGCAATTTTATAAGAGGTTAGCTAGTTTAAGAAGTCAAGTAGGTTCCTACTTAGGTGCTATTTTATAAAGGCACATAGGTGCTTATGTGCCTTTAGAAAATACAAGTGTGACAAACATTATGCCTTGAATGCATACATAGACATTTATACTATACCTGCTTCTGGGCAAGTATAAATGTTCACATGTAAAGTTCACAAGTGCAGGTGTTGATTTATTTTATAATTTAATGCACATACATGTATTTGCAATCTCTACTCTCGCTCTACTCAGATCTTTCCCCTGGTTACACTTACTGGCAAAGTATGCATCATCATGTTAATGCGCATATTTTTACACTTGTCAGAATTTTATAAAACAGGCTATTTACATGTGAAAACGATTTTATAAAATTACCCCCTATGAGGTACTACAGAAGATGAAACCTAAGCTTTCCTTAAAAAGCTCAAATGACAAGACTTTGACCAGAGGCAGCTCTATAATGAGGCGGAGTGAGGTGATAGCCTCAGGTGGCAAACTTTTGGGGGCAGCAAAAATGCCCCCAAAACAGTCGCCTCACTCCCTCTTCAGATTTAAAAAAAAAAAAAAAAGTGATGGACAATCTGCTGCGGCTGCAATAGCAGTAATTTAAAACAAAAAGGAAACCAGTGCAGAGCCTTCTGGCCCTATGGAACCTCTGCTGCTGTGTCCCACTCTAACATTACTTCCTTTTGGGGGCAGGATGTAGCCGCTGGGGTTCCATAGGGCCAGAAGGCTCCACACTGGTTTCCTTTTCATTTTAAATTATTACCGCTATCGCAGCCACTGAGAAAGGGGAAGGAGCGGAACGGAGACAACACAGAGGAAGGAGAAGAAGTGGAACGAGGCTCACACGGGCAGCAGGACAGGGAGCAGAACAGAGCTACATGGGGGAAGGAGGGGGAGCGGAACGGAGCTGACAGAGGGGTAAAGAGATGGCTGGAAGGGAGCTGACAAAGGGGGAAAGAGAGGCCTGGAAGGGAGCCAACAAAGGGGGAGAGAGAGGGCTGGAAGGGAGCTGACAAAGGGGGAAAGAGAGAACTGGAAGGTGCTGACTGAGGGGGAAATAGTGGGCTGGAAGGGAGCTTACAGAGGGGAAAAGCGATGGGTGGAAGGGAGCTGAGAGAGGGGAAGGTGATGGCTGCAAGGGAACTGACATGGGGGGGGGGGAAGGTGGGGGCTGGAAGGGAACTGATACCTAAAGATGGTACTGGAAGGGGACTGGAAGGAAGCGGACATCTGGGGATGGGACTGAAGGGGGACTAGAAGGGAGCAGACATCTGGTGGTGGGACTGGAGGGAGCTGACACTTAGGGATGGGACTGGTAGGTGTCTGGGAAATGGGGAGGAGGCTGGCAGGGAGGAGACACTGGGACTGAAAAGGAGCTGACATGTGGGGAGGGTTACTGGGACCATTTTTTTTAATAGGCGCTGTAACACTGCCTCTGCTGTATTCCTCAGTCTGGACCTGATACCATTTTCCACTTCAGCAATCCTGTCCCTGTTCATAGCAGCAGTGGTAACAAAATTTAGTGCAGGGCCTATCCAGACATTATGGCATCCCTTTCTCAGGGCTTCCTATTACCATGGAAAACCTGCAAGGGAAAAGCAGGGTTGGGGCACTGCAGATCCTGGACAGGCCACTGCTGAATGTTATCAGAGTTGCTGCTATGCTTAGGGAAACTATCACTGAATTGCACAGTAGTAGGTGAAAGGAGGATGCCATGACAGTGCAGGATGTCTGCAGAGGTAATCAGGGGAGGGGGAGGCAAGAGCAGAGCTGGCCCGCCCATTGAGCAAGAATGTTGTTTGCACAGGGCCCGCGTTTCAGGGGGCCCCACGCAAACAACATTCTGCATCAGCCCCCGTGGGAGCGGCAGAATCAAGTGTCCCTCGCCCCCCCCCCCCACGGCAGAGCCCTCCCTGCAGCATCAGCTCCCTCAGCGTCAGCTTTCAGAGCCGCAAAGGGAGAGTTTCTCTCTTGCGGCTCTGTTAAGCCCACCAGCACTGATGGGAAACAGGCTTGGGGAGGATCCCGCTGATGCTGCAGGGAGGGCTTGGGAGGGGGGGGGGGGGGGTCCCCCGGGACACTTGATTCTGCTGCTGCCAAGGCGGCAGCGACAGCCAGGTTTTTTTGTTTTTTAATTTACCTGGGCTGATAGGGGGGATGGGGGGAGGGGATTAGGAATGGTAATGGGCTATGGGGAGACCAAGACTGAAAATGGGCTGATGGGTGGTTAGGACTGGAAGTGGGCTGATGGGGGGGACTAGAAGGGAGCGGATGCTGGCTGGGGCTGGAACTAGAAGGGAGCTGATGTTGGGGGAGGATTAGAATGGGATAGGGCTGGGAGAGTGAAATGGAGAGGGGAAAAATATTTTGTGTGAGAGGGAAGACAAATCTACAATTGGCCGGTTATTGGGAGAGTAAGTGGGGATTGAGGATGGAGGGGTGAAATTAGAGTGGATGAAATAGGAACGAAGAAAGAGCAAAAGGAGAAAGATTAGTATGTTAAAGCAGATGTAGAGAGAGAATGGAAAAAAAACTAGAAGAGTGAAGAAATGACAAATGGACAGCAGACGATGGAGAGTTAGCAGAAAACATGAAGAAACCAGAAGAAAGTGGCTGGAGCAATTGCAACTGAAAAAAAAATGCACAAAAGGTAGAAAAATATCTCTTTATTTTGAATTTATTAACTGGAATATGTCAGCTCTGGGAAATGTGCATCATTAACATCTGCGCTTTGTTTAGTACAAGAGGAAATTAATTTATAGTTTTATTTCTACAGTGTTGTACATTCCCAGTTTGTCTTCCTGTTTCTAAATTGTAATTCCTTGTTTGGTGATGGTCTGTGTTCTGCATGTGTAACTGAGCTGAGGTATTCTGTTTATGTAATTCCTATTTGACATTGTCACTTGTTCTCTTTCCCCAGTAGGTCATGTATTGTTATTCTCTGAAATTTATTGGTTTAATATTTGCAGTGTTGCCTTTTGATAGGTAGGGCCTGGTGCTTTGTGAGTCCTGGTAATGCTGTCAGGATACGGCGGGTTTGCTATGGGTTCTAAATGGGCAGTGTTTGTAGTAGTTAGTAATGTGCCTGGCGGTTGGCAATGGATTATAGTAATGTAGAAATCTTTTAGTCTTTCTTTATCCATACACTCATTAAGAGGCATGTTTACTCAAAG
Source organism: Ichthyophis bannanicus (assembly GCA_033557465.1). Classification (NCBI taxonomy): domain Eukaryota; kingdom Metazoa; phylum Chordata; class Amphibia; order Gymnophiona; family Ichthyophiidae; genus Ichthyophis; species Ichthyophis bannanicus. Next base: position 263,247,968 of record CM066042.1, on the reverse strand, counting down.
TTAGTGTATGCTAACATTATGCAAATATTTATGCAAATAAGGCCCTACACCGAGTCTCCGCACATGGCCCCGCACCCCCCTTGGGCCGCCCGTGGGCAAGAGACAAGATGGGTGGTAAAGTGAAGGCCCCCCACTAACTGCCCATTTGGCACCCACAATGAAAATCCATTGCTGGCTATGTTGCCTTTAGGGTTGCCAACTTTTTGAAACAGAAAAACCCGCCACCTGTGGCTAGTCATACTCTGCCCATCATGCCCCCACCCCACCCCTGCTCCAACCCGTCCCCCAAAAAATTGCAGAGAGGGCAATGTGCAAATTGAACAAGCAAGATCGCTACACATTTTTAAACAGAAATTCTATACTGACAGAATACGCAGAAGTGGTTGTACACACAAACACACACACACACACACACACACACTACAGACAAGCCTTCATCAATAAATGAGCACAAAACAAAAAGAGACATAAATAGACAAAAATTGAACTGAAACCCCAAGAAGACAGAATCTGCATGCAGTGTAATATCATATAAAGCACAGTTACTTACCTGTAACAGGTGATCTCTGGGAACAGCAGGAATAAGTCTTCACATATGGGTACGCCGGTACCGACGGAGCCTGCGCGGGAACGCTCCCCAGCTTCCCAAAAAAGGAAAGCTTTTGGGAGCATCCCACAGCGCCTGCGCGCTGCCTTCCTGCCTTTCCTAACCGCCTCTCCCCAGTTCGTGTTTTAAAGCTGAGACAAAGAGAGAGAGGAAAGGAAAGATAGATAGAGAGATACAACTCCTAGGGGAGGTGGGTGGGTTGTGAAGACTTATTCCTGCTGTTCCCAGAGATCACCTGTTATAGGTAAGTAACTGTGCTATCTCCAGGAACAAGCAGGAATGATTCTTCACATATGGGGACTCTCTAGCTAGAGATGCCTGGGAGATCCTCAAGGTTGTGAGACCCTGAGAAGGGCTCTATCTCCTGCTATGGATCTCAGGCATCCAACCAGGGAAGGAGGGTAGGAGTTGATTAAGCATGGAACAGGTGTTTGAGAACAGCCTGACCAAACAAGGCATCCCGGCAGGAGTCCTTGTCCAAACAGTAATGGGCTGTAAAGGTATGAACCGAGGCCCAGGTGGCCGCTCGACAGATCTGGTCAATGGACACAGAATTTAGATGAGCCATAGAGGTGGCCATTGCCCTCACATTATGAGCCATGACATGGCCCTCCAGAGAAAGGTTCTTACTCTGGTAGGCGAAAGAAATACACTGAGCAATCCAATTGGACAGTGTCCTCTTAGAGACTGGAAGTCCCAAATGAGAGGGATCAAAAGCAACAAAGAGTTGAGAAGACTTTCTATATTGCTGTGTCCTTTGTAAGTAAAAGGCAAGAGCTCTCTTACAATCCAGGGTATGAAGATTCCTCTCTGCACTTGATGCATGAGGACCTGGAAAAAAGACAGGTAAATACACCTCCTGATTAAGATGAAAAGGTGAGACCACTTTAGGCATAAAGTGTGGATTGGTCCTAAGGACTACCTTATCATGATGGAACCTTGTATAAGGTGGATTAGCCACTAAGGCCTGCAGTTCACTGATGCGGCGAGCTGAGGTGACTGCAATGAGGTAAATAACCTTCCAGGAAAGAAATTTCAACGAGGTGGTGGCTAAGGGTTCAAAAGGCGGCTTCATAAGCTGACCAAGAACCAGATTTAAGTCCCATGCCACCGGAGGAGGCCTAATGGGAGGTTTAGTTAAAGTTAGGCCTCTCATGAATCTTGCAATAAGAGGATGAGAGGAAATAGGCTGTCCATTGAGAGGCTTAAGGGATGCTGCAATAGCACTCAAATGGACTCTTACTGAATTCGTTTTGAGGCCTGCATTGGAGAGATGCAGGAGATATTCCAAAAGAGAATTCAAAGGTAGTGCTAGAGGGTCAAGACCCTTCTCAGCACACCAAATGGAAAACCTTTTCCATTTAAAAGCATAGGAACGTCTAGTAGAAGGTTTTCTGGAAGCATGGAGGATATCCTTCACCTGCTGAGAAAGATTCCAACATTGAAGGTCTAAGCCTTCAGCAACCAAGCCCTGAGGTGAAGGGACTTGGGGTTTGGGTGCCACAAAGTCCCCTCCTCCTGGGAAAGGAGGTCTGGAGCAGCTCCCAAGTCTAGGGAGGGAGCCTGAGAGAGATGCAGAAGTAGAGGGTACCACACTTGGCATGGCCAGCGTGGAGCTATGAGGATCATAGATCCTTGATCCCTCTGGAGCTTGAACAGAGTCTTGCAAATTAAGGGAATGGGTGGAAAGGCATACAGGAAGTCTTGACCCCAGTGAAGGAGGAAGGCATCCTTGACCTGAACTCCCTGACACGGAATTCTGGAACAGAACCGGGGAAGTTTGGCATTCCACGGACTTGCAAAGAGGTCTATGTCTGGGGTTCCCCACTCTTGAAAGATTCTGAGTACCTGGTCCATGTGCAGGGACCATTCATGTGGAAGCAGAACTCGACTGAGTCTGTCTGCCCAAGAGTTTTGGATTCCTGGAAGGTATACAGCCAGGAGATGGATTTGATGCTCTCTGGCGAAGGCCCACAATCTTAAAGCTTCGTTGCAAAGCGACAGAGAGCCAGTTCCTCCTTGCTTGTTTATGTAAAACATGGCTACCTGATTGTCCGTATGAATGAGGACTCTCTTGTAGCTGAGCAGGGTATGGAAGACCTTGAGAGCTAGAAAAACTGCTCGGAGCTCCAAGTGGTTGATATGTAGAGAGGTCTCCTGTGGAGACCAAGTGCCCTGAGTGGAGAGGTCTTGTAGATGAGCTCCCCAACCTGTTGGGGAGGCATCTGTTGTGAGGGTTGCTTGGGGCAACAACTGTTGGAAGGGGGACCCCAGCAACAGATTTGGGGTGGACTTCCACCACTGGAGAGACCAAAAGAGGCGCCTGGAGGTTGCTATTTTGTCTGACAGATCCCCTGATGCTGGATTCCACTGGGTGGACAAAGTACATTGAGCTGCTCTCATGTGAAGGCGAGCATGGGGACCACATGCACTGTGGATGCCATGTGGCCTAGGAGTTGTAGCATCTCCCTGGCAGTTAAATGGCTCTTTGACTGAATCTGGGAGGCTAACTGCACTAGGCGTAGGCAACGGGCCTGAGGAAGATAGGCCCTTGCAGTGGTAGTATCTAGCCAGGCCCCTATAAACTCTAGGGACTGAGTAGGGGTGAGCTGGGACTTTGGGAGGTTTACCACAAGTCCCAGATACTGCAGAATGCGCCTTGTGCAGTCCAGGGAAGTCTGGGCCTCTGACTGATATGGAGCTCGGATGAGCCAGTCGTCCAGGTATGGGAATACAAATATTCCCAGAGTGCGTAGAAATGCAGCTACTACTGCCATGCATTTGGTGAGGCCAGACCGAAGGGAAGCACCCTGTATTGGTAATGCTTTCCTTGGAAAATAAAACGGAGGAACCTTCTGTGAGATGGATGGATGAGGACATGGGTGTACGCATCCTTGAGATCTAGAGAACAAAGCCAATCCTGACTCTGAAGGTATGGAAGGAGAGTGCCCAGAGAAAGCATCTTGAATTTCTCCCTGCATAGAAATTTGTTCAATTCTCCGAGATCTAATATGGGCCTGTAGCCCCCTGTTTTCTTTGGGATCAGAAAGTAGGGGGAGTAAAACCCTGACCCTTGTTGAAGAAGAGGTACTTCTTCTATTGCCCCTTGGGCAAGAAGGGCAGCCACCTCCTGACCTAGAAGGTCGAGGAGAGATGTTGGAGAATTGAAATGTCTCACCATGGTGTGAGGAGGAAGGTTTGAGAAATGAAGCTTGTAGCCCTCCCTTATGATGGAGAGAGTCCACTGCTCTGTTGTAATTTGCTCCCATCTGGGAGCAAAATGAGCTAACCTTCTTGGAATGGTGAGAGGTTCTGGCTGTTTCAGAGCCAGAAAGGCTAAGTTCTCTAGCATCAAGTCAAAAGCCCTGAGGAGGCTGGGTCTGCTGAGTTGCAGCAGCCCCTGTAGGCTTAGGCCTGGCTTGTTTAGGTTGCTGACGCTTAGCAGCAAAACGACCTGTAGATGATTGTTGGCCAGAAGCAGGATGGAATCTGCCTTTCTTGAGGAAAAAATACTTCTTGAAAGGTTTTTTCTTGGCAGGAATGGAGGTTGACTTTGAAAGTCTATCCAAAGCAGAATTTTCTGCATCCATTTGAGTGGCTTTTATTTGCCAATCTTTGCCAAACAGGTTCTCTCCTGTACAGGGAAGATTTCCCAAGCCATCCTGGACCCAAGATTCTAGATCAGAAGCTTGGAGCCAAGCAATTCTGCGTGCAGCTATGGCAATGGCCGAAGCTCTGCTGGCACCCTCAAAGGAGTCAAAAGCTGCACGGTTGGAAAACTTTGAGATATCTTGAGTATGCTTAAGCCAAATAAGAAATTCTTCCCTTTTATCCTCTGGAAGAAAAGGAAGGAAAGTGTGCAGCTTATCAGAAACATTCCCATATAAAGACTACAGGAGTTGATTCTGGCAATGAGCATACTGGCTTGGAAGATTTTCCTACCAAAAGCATCCAAGGTCCTGCATTCTCTTCCTGGAGGAGCAGAGGAGTGTCATTTTGCACTCTTTATCATTTTCATAGCTGACTCCACCACAATATTTATTTATTTATTTATCTGTATTTATATCCCGCTTTTCACCGGGTCAAAGCGGTCAATTGGGGGATACATTTAACACGAGGAGATATGAGACACATACGCTAATACTTACAGGGAACATGGGCAATGGAGGGTTAAGTGGCTTGCCCAAGACCACAAGGAGTGCCTATAGGACTAGAAATCCCAGTCCCTCCGGCCTGAGATTGCTGTCCCCAGGTGGGACTTGAACCCCCGGCCCTCCGGCCTGAAGTACCTTGTCCTAACCACTAGACCACTCCTCCCTCTAGAATAGAATGGTGAGGAAGCTGTGTTTTATGAAAACCAGGACAAGGAGGGACACGGTACATGGTGTCCAACCTACGAGAATGAGGAGAGATAGTGAGAGGAGTCTCCCATAAGTCAATCATATGATCATAAAGAATCCCATGAATTGGCAAGGTGACTGCCTCCTTAGGAGCCTTAGAATAACCTAAAATATCTAATTTTTTAGTTCTAGGCTCTGATTCAGAGGTTACTGAAATAGAAAGCCCTTTAGCCACTTCTCTTATGAAGTCTTGAAAGGACAAGTCTTCTGGAGGAGACATTCTTTTTTGGAGAAGGCGGCTCTTCAGGAAGGGCTATGGATACTTCAGCAGAAGCCTCCGATGCATCAGAATCTTCAGAGGAATCAAAGTATCGACTGTCAGGGTGCTCTTTCAAAGATCGATACGCGTACCGAGCCGTATCGACATCGGGCGTTATCGGTACCGGTTCGGTACCGATGGGCATCCCTAGGCAGGGAACTGCTGCAGACGACACCATGGCCGATGTCGATGCAGTCGGTACCGGTACCGGCATTGGTGCCGGTACCTGGGCTGATACCGACAACAGAGTTTGTTGTGGTATCAGTGGCGTCGCAGCTTGAATGAAGGCCGTGATAGCCTGCTGCATGGATAGAACATTCTGATCCGACGCCATGAATGCCTGGAATTCGGTACCGGAAGGTTGTGCCGGTACCCCAGAGCATTCTAACAGGTGATTGGTCGAGGCCGTGCCATCGATGTCAACCTGTAACCCCATAGGTGGAGCTTTGGAAGCCGGAGCTTCCCGCCGGGGTAGTTTTGCCGGTGCAGGATCCTCGAGGGCAAGCCCGGAGGCATCTCGATGCTTGGAAGGAGATCTACCCTTCGAGGACCGACTGGTTTTATGTTTGGTTACCTGAGATCCATGGGAGGAAAAAGCAGCCCTGGAAGACGTTGATGCCACTGAAGCTGCATCAGAGGGAAACAGAACATGGAGCTTGGCTGCTCGGTTCTGTAAACCTCGTTTGGACATCAAGGAGCAGGACGAACAATCCAAAATGGAGTGGTCAGAACCCAAACATTTGAGACACCATTCATGGGTGTCGGTAACAGAAATAGTACCGCTGCACTTAGTGCATTTTTTAAACCCGGAGGCTGGTTTTTCCATGAGGAAAATTTTTCGTGAGGCCTAAGGCCCAAAAGAAGAAAAAAACACACTAAGTGAGGGGAAAAAAAAGGTTCTTTTTTTTTTTTTTTTTTTTTTAAGAAAAGAAAGAAAGACCGGCGGTACCGGTCCGACGTCGGGGAAGGCAGACGCGCAACCAAAGAAATAAAATAAAACAAAGAACTTCTTCAGCGGTGACAGGAACACGACCTGCTGGCTCCGCGGAAAAGAAGAACTGGGGAGAGGTGGTTAGGAAAGGCGGGAAGGCAGCGCGCAGGCGCTGTGGGATGCTCCCAAAAGCTTTCCTTTTTTGGGAAGCTGGGGAGCGTTCCCGCGCAGGCTCCATCGGTACCGACGTACCCATATGTGAAGACTCATTCCTGCTTTTTCCTGGAGATATAAGAGATGCAGTTCCCCATACTGTGTAAAATATAATGGTAGGACAAAATCCTATCATTAAATTGAAGATAAAATTATGTTTTCTACCTTTGTTGTCTGACCATTTTATCCTCTGATCATGCTGGTTCCAATCTGAGGCTTCCAATTTCATGTCTTCTCTCAGCTCTTTTTCTATGGTCTATAGTCCATGTACTTTCTACATACAGGATGTTTTAAAGAAAAATTATGCATGTACATTCACTTTGAAGCAAACCAAACCAAAAATAGCACATTTTTGGGAAGACAATTTTCAAAGTCTGGATAAAATGGATGGTTTAAAAATGTCTTTCCTTTCAGCAACTAATAATGTTTCCTGTCCACTATACTGTAGTATGCATGGTTTTTGCAGGAACTGCCTAAGGGGGGTGTGGGGCCATGTGCGGAGATTCATTGTGGGGCCTCATTTGCATAAATATTTCCATAATGTTAACATGCGCTTTTAGTAAACATGCCTCTTAATGAGTGTCTGGATAAAGAAAGACTACCAGATTTCTACATTACTATATTCCAGTGCCAACCGCCAGGCCCATTAGAAAGTACTATAAACACTGCCCATTTAGAACCCATAGCAAACCCACTGTATTATAACAGCACTACCAGGACTCACAAAGCACCAAGCCCTACCTATCAGAATTAACGGATCATGAAAAATCCTTTACTCGCCGGTATTCCAATGTCTCCAATGTGCAACGTTCTGCTCTTCGGGAATTGGTGAATAATGTCGATTTGGTCGTACGGCGGGCCGACAAAGGCGGAGCTGTTGTGGTACAATCTCGAGCTGCTTACTTACGGGGGGCTTCTTCTCAGTTATCGGATATCAAATATTACAAACCTCTGAAACAGGATCCCACTCCACAATTACAGCTTCTCATCAAAACCATGGTGACTGATGCTCGTTCTCAAGGTTGGATCACCGCACGGGAAGCATTATTTTTACAGCAACGTCATCCTCGGATCCCGACATTTTACACAGTTCCTAAGGTTCATAAATCTATGGTAGACCCTCCGGGGCGCCCCATAGTTTCCTGTCGGGGCTCTATTTTGGAACCGCTATCCCAATTTAGCGATCTGTTTTTGCGGCAGGAAGCCCAGAGGGTTAAATCTTATTTGCGGGACACTTCTCACTTTTTAACATTGCTATCTACGGTCCCCGGGAGGACTTCAGATTGTTTGTTGGTAACGCTGGATGTGGTGGCCCTCTACACCAACATTCACCAAGAGGAAGCTTTGTCAATGCTGGAAACGGCTTTTTCGACAGCACCCTCCAGGATTCCTACATCTTTCCTTTTGGAGCTGACCCGGTTAGTCCTAACTCGGAATTACTTTGTTTTTCAAGGCCAATTTTATCAGCAATGCTACGGGGTGGCGATGGGAGCCACCATAGCACCTTCGATTGCCACATTATATTTGGCGGACATGGAAGAACGGTTTATTTACCTAGCCCCAGCTTTTCAACATGTACGTCTCTGGCTTTGATATTTGGATGACATTTTCCTGCTGTGGGCTTCATCCATTGACCATTTATTGAGCTTTGTGGACTGGTTAAATAGTTTGAAACCAAATATCCAGTTTACCTGTCATGTGGATGCTCATAAGATGGAATTCTTGGATGTTCTGGTGTTCAAACAAGATGACATCTTGGCCACTTCCTTGTTTCGGAAACCCAGCCAGCGAAATAATTTGCTTCGCTACCACAGCCACCATCCTATCTCCTTACGCAAGGGGCTTCCCGTAGGTCAGTTCTTGCGACTTCGTCGGATCTGTTCTTCCCTGCGAGATTTTCAGAATCATGCACGGAATCTACGTGCACGCCTCTTGGATCGAGGATATCCTGCCTCAGTGGTCCGTTGGGCGTACCTCCGGGCTCGGTTCTCCCATCGGGAATGGCTCTTGGGCAATTTGGATTCCACCCCAGTTTCCCTTACCACCCCTCATTTGGAAGCATCAGATACGGTGACAGGGATCCTACCCTTTACGCAATATACGTCTTCAGTCACTGCTTTATTGAAGAAACACTGGGGATTATTGCGAGTACATTCTTGTTTTTGTAAACCCCTCCGTCTAGCTTATACCCGGGGTCGTAATGTTCGTGATCAATTGGTCCGTGCTATCCTTCCATTGACATCTCCACAACCCCTTGCGGGTCGGGAAGGTCATTGGTCCTGTCAGCGCTGTAAATTTTGCGCTACTACCGAGGAGGGGGTCCGATGGGTGCATGCACTTTCGGGCAAATCATTTTCTTTCACGGGGCATTCTACCTGCCTGACACCTTTTGTGGTGTATATGATTACATGCCCCTGTAACTTATCTTACATAGGCAGGACCATCCGCCCGGTGCGAATTCGTTTGGGTGAACACGCCTCCCGACTAACTAATAAAGTTCTCTCTGCCCCCATTGTGGACCACTGCCTTCAACATAACCATTCCTTTGCTGACCTACGATGGCGTGTGATTGATTTTATCCCTCTGGATCCCCGAGGAGGTGACCGTGAACAGCGGCTTCAACAACATGAACAACGCTGGATTTTCCAGCTTCAAACTGTGTTTCCTACTGGACTCAATTTGGAATGTGATTGGTGGAGTCTCATTTAGGTTTCCCTTCCTCCTTGCGCATATTCTGACGTCATCCCGGTGCCGTGGATGACGCTTTTCAGCAGCCACTTGGATTTTGTTTGGGATTTTAAATGACCTGGTCTTTTCTGGCGTTTTTCAGGGCGAGCGTATTTTTGGGAACAGCTTGATACAGGGTCCCTTCGGGGCTCGAAACATGCATGTCGCTGATTCATCTCTTGCTGCCCCTTCTGCCAGCGCTCAGTTAAGTGATGTTTTTCACTCTATGCATTTTTGGTAATTTTAGGTATTAAATAAAGTCACAAAAAGGTCTCTGCTGACAACGAGTGGGGAGGTTTTCCCTCTCCCTATCTCAGGTCAGCGGACGCCGACAGAAAAATTATTTGTTATTTAACTAATTTTTTCCAGGCTTTACATGTTTTGACTTTTTGTTACATTGCTACCTATCAAAAAGGCAACATTGCAAATATTAAACCAATATATCTCAGCGAATACCAATACATCTTCTAGTGGGGAAAGAGAACAAATGGCACTGTCAAATAGAAACTACATGAACAGAATACCTCAGCTCGGTTACATATGCAGAACAAAGACCGTCACCAAACAAAGAACAAGGGATCACAATTTAGAAATAGGAAGATAATAATTAAATTGGGAACCCCAAAAGCCAAACTTGGAATGTACAAGAACACTGGAGAAATAAAACTATAAATTAATTTCTTCTTGCACTAAACAAAAATGAAAAAATGTTAGCGATACACATTTCCCAGACCTGACTATTCCAGTTAATAAATTCAAAATAAAAAGTATTTTTCTACCTTTTATTTGGGCATTTTATTTTTCAGTTGCAATTGCTCTAGTCACTTTCTTCTTGTTTCTTCGTATCTTCTGCGAGCTGTCCATTTGTCCTTTCTTCTCTCTTCTAGATTTTTTTCATTCTCTCTCTATATCTGCTTTAACATACTGATCTTTCCCCTTTTGCTCTTTCCCCCATTTCTTTCTTTATTCCTTTATCATCCACTCAAATTTCACCCTTTGATCCTCAATTCCCCCTTACTCTCTCAATACCTGGCCAATCGTAGATTTTTCTTCCCTCCCACACAAAATATCTTTTCCCCTCTTCATCCTCATTCCCCAGCCCCATCCTCTTCTAGTCCTCCCCCAAAATCATCTCCCTTCTAGTTCTAGACCAACCCAGCATCTGCTCCCTTCTAGTCCCATTCTCCCACGCCCCCGCATCAGTCTATTTCCAGTCCTAGCCCCCAATATGTTCCTTTCCAGTCCTATTCCAGTCCCCCATCAGCCCATTTCCAGTCCAAGCTCCCCCCATCAGCCAATTTCCAGTCCTATTCCAGCCCCCATCAGCCCATTTCCAGTCCAAGCTCCCCCATCAGCCAATTTCCAATTCTAACCCCCACATCAGCCCATTTCCAGTCCTATTCCAGCCCCCATCAGCCAATTTCCAGTCCAAGCTTCCCCCGATCAGCCCATTCCCAGTCCTATTCCAAGCCCCTCCATCAACCGATTTCCAGTCCAAGCTCCCCCATCAGCCCATTTGCAATCCTAGCCTCCCCATCAGCAATTTCCAGTCCTATTCCAGCACCCATCAGCCCATTTCCAGTCCAAGTTCCCTCCATCATCCTATTTCCAATCCTAGCCCCCCATCAGCCCATTTCCAGTCCTGTTCTAGCATCCATCAGACCATTTCCAATCCAAGATCCCCCCCCATCAGCTCATTTCCTGTCCTAGCCCCACATTCGCCCATTTCCAATCCTAGCCCCCATCTGTCCATTTCCAGTCCTATGGTAGACACCCCCCCCCCCCCACCGAAGAGCCCTGCAGCCATCTAAGGGGTTTCAGAGGTGAGCCAGGGAAGCCCACGCAATGCCCAGCACCCTCTGCACAGCCGCCAGCGTGAAGAGTGTTTTCCCTCACGCTGGTGGCTGTTACTGTGAAGCACGCTGAATGCTGGGAAAGATGAAAAGGCATTTCCCGGCTCTCGCGCGCTTCATAGTAATAGCTGCCAGCATGAGGGAAAACTCTTCACATTGGTGGCTGTGCAGAGGGAGTTGGGGCCTCACACGGGCTTCCCCAGCTCCCTCTGAAGCCGTCCATTTGTGCAAGAATGAAGTTTACGTGGGACCCCCCTGAAGTGCGGGGCCCTGTGCGAACAGCATTCTCACGCAATGGATGGGCCGGCCCTGGCTTTTTGCCTCCCAAAGGCCTATATAGGTCAGGGAAGGCAAATAGCATATAGACACAGGGCCGGCCTAACTATCAGGCAAACTAGATGGTTGCCTATGGTGGCAGCAAAGAGTAGGGCATACAAAGCTAAACAATAGATTCTGACAGCTGAGGGGGCAAAAGGCTTAATGTTTGCCTAGGCCAGGGCACCAACAGATTGAACCAAATCTGGGGCCAGTCTTGCATAGGCATGACATTTTCACATGTTATTTTAAACCTCTCTACTGTCTGAACAAAACAGGAAATGCAAAATATGCAGCTGCTTTTAAGAAACTTATTCTACACTGATTCAAAGAGAGAAAAAGTCATCAGTTTTTCTCTTTGAAAATTTGTGTAAAATATGTAAGCTAAAACTGAAATCTATGTTTTGCTTTGTAAACTCCATACTGGGTTTCCACATAACTCGTTACCAAGATGAGGTCTCAGGTCTTTGTTCAGGCAGAAGCCAGTAGCTGGAAGATGGACTGAAGCAGTGCAGACACGAACAGCCTGGAATTACTGAGAGCAGAGCCAGGGACAACAATCTTGCTGATTTTTAGGGGTGAGCACTTGTGTACTGCTGAGCACATGCATTTCAACTGTCAGCAATGGGGATGGGGATGTACGCTACTTTGCAAGTGTTCGGGGGGAGGGTAATGCCCCACCTTATTTATTTATTTTAATATTTAGCTCATGCCTTTCCAGTAGTAGATCAAGGTGAGTTACAATCAAGTACAGTGGGTATTTCCCTTTCCCTGCAGGGCTTATAATATAAGATTGTATCTGAGGCAATAGAGGGTTAAGTGACTTGTCCAAGCCACAAATAGTGGGATTGAAACCCTGGTCTTTCTGACCCCAGGTTGCTGTCCTAGCCACAAGTCTACTCCTCCACTCCATCTTGTGCTGTTTCTGCGCCTGTCGCCGCCTCCTCCTCCTCCTCCTTGTGTTCTTTGCTGCCACCTACCATAGGCAGTGGAACGGGGTGGGCCACTGGGGCTATGGCTCACCAATATTTTGCCCAAGGCAACATTAGCAACAGCTTGGGAAGAGGGTGGGGGGGGGGGGAGGGGGGCCTAGGGCTGCCAACTTTTTGAAAGAGAAAAACCCGCCACCTGGGTTCTTTTGCCCACCTTTTCAAAACGTTTTTCCTTTTCTTAGACCTCCACTTCCTTTTGTCTTCCATTCCCTCCAATACCCCCCTCTGCCCGCTGAGCCCCTCTGCAAGGGCTTTCAGATTCGCGAAGGGAATAATAATAAATAATAAATTATAATAAAATAAAATAAAATAAAATTCCTATACATAAAGCTATCTATAGATATCTAGTAAGGAAATAAGAGAACAATTCATAGATGACAAAATTATTCAAAATAGCCAAACACAATCAATCTATGAAAAATAGCAGAAAGTCTTTGTGAGTCTGGGAAACTGGGATCTCAATGGAAGATTAAATTTAGTGTAAACAAGTGAATGCAAGTAAATGCAAACAAGGAGAAATGAGCTTAATGGTCAGCTGCACTTATTTGGATAGCAGCATCTGACTGGGCCTATCTGGATAGTCCTGTTGAAAATATGCTGAACTGCCCCAGCACTATCCAGAAAGTGCCAGGACAGATCATGGTCAGAACATGGAAAGTCCTGGAACTTATCTGGACAGTGGTGAAATTCAGTATACTACCCAAACAATTATCTGGATAACATGGGACAGCAAAAGGTATCCAGATTGTGCACCGAATATCGCCATTATCCAATACCAGTCACTATATGGATAGTGTAGGGAAAAAATGAATCCCTTCAGGTACCTTTGTTACAGGTTGAATCCATCTTGCGCTAACGTCTATAGCTCAGGCCTAAGAAACAGCTTGCTCTGACTTTTTCACACAAACTGCAAAATCAGCAAGATTGAGCAATGAAATGAGCTAATATCCTGTCCCAGAGAGCTGACACAATGAGAGTCTCTGAACGCTATACAGCTAATGAAAAGGCTGTCACCTGGGCCTCTTGGATGAACAAAGGGGAACGTAAAAAAGGAAGACAAACATCAGTATCTACAGTTTATCTGCAGGAAACATGGCTCGCAGAAGGCAAGTGAGAATGGAGAGACAGGATGCCACAGAGAAAACAGAGGGTTAAATTTGGGAAGCAGATTTGCTTAAGATAATGGAGAATAAGAAACAAAGGAAATCTATGTATCAGCAATTTGAGCCTGAAAATGAATATAAATATGGAGACTAAATTTTGATAAATAGACAGACGGTAGCTGATCTCACTGGAGTAAGGCTCTCTCTGTCCCAGGACCTTTTGTCAGGTGCTTTGCTTGATATAGATGTATTGATGCTATGGATTGATATTGAAATTTGTACCTTATAAATCAAAAGTAGAGCTTGTGATGTTACAGACCCGACAAGATAAATAAAAAATTTTCCATGCTTTTATGGTGGCACGAGCAATTTGTTTAGGTCCCGTATATACAATTTTTGGATGTTGAGGCGGACACAAGCAGCCAAACAAAATTAGAAAATTCCCCAAATAATCGTAGGGGAATTCCAGAAAAACCCCATCATCTTGGTGACCCCGATGCCATTTTGGGATTTTGGAGACTCACAGTGCAGTGACGTCATCGGGAAGTGTTCTCCCGTGTTCGCTGGACGAAGCACAGGTCGAGAAGGAGGTAAGCGTGATTTTGAATTCCTGCAGAAGAAACGTTGAGAGGCTAAGAGATGTTTTTCTTATATATATTTTGTTTTTCACTTTGCATAGGTATAATAATTAGTAGAAAATTTTGCATATGTAGGATATTGTAGACTAGTTAGGATGTTTAAGAAAAAGACAAAAGAAACTGATTCTGACACTAGAAAAGTGGATGTACAAGAGCAGACTGCATTACAGAAAGTTATTAAGAGATATCCACTTGCTGCTAAAACTTTAGAACAGTTCTGCAAGAAGTGGTAGAACTGGGCACTACGAGACTCTGCTTTTACCTGGCCAGCAAGCAGTACCCTAGACCCACGTTCGCTACATGACTTGCAAACTAAGATAGAGAAGGACAAAACAGGACAGAAATTAGTGGAACACTTACAACATGTTACATTATGGATGGAGGTAGCAAGAGAAGGTGGCGAGGAGCCCCCTCCTTATAACCGCACACATAATCTGGGAGAAACAGGACTATTCCTATAGATCAAGAACCTAAACAATCCAAGGGGACCCTCCACAGTAACAAAAAGGAGACCTCACCCGAAAGGAGATTTTTATAACCAAATGCCCCAGGAGTAATAGAAGATCCTGAGATGAGGGCAGTGTGTGAGGATATAGGGAAAGAACAAGAAGAATGGGCAGAAATATCAGGGATGGTTAAATTAGAATATTGTAAGCAGCCAATTTGTGAGAACGAATTAGCACAATGGAAAGCAGAGTTAGAAGCCAGTACTGGGAAATGGAAAATGATTCGTCAAGAAGAAGAGGAACAATTTAGAATACGCATAGAAAATATTTAGTTCTTTGTATATAGTTAAACTGTTAATTGTAAAATTGAATTTCTTTGTAGTTTCACAATGTTATCTGTAAAAGCAGCTTTGCCTGTTTACTGTTGTTCCATGTAAACCGCAACTGATCAATGGAAGGTGCGGTATATAAAAACTCGCTAATTAAATTAAATTTAAATCAGCAGCCTGAGTAGGAAGAGAAAGTTAGGGAGAAGGAAGAACAGGATAAATATAAAGAACAGGAACAAAAGGAATTAGAAGAGTCACGAATTAAAGATTGGGAGGAGCGGAAGTCAGAACTGGAGGAGTGGGAACAGCATAACAGAAAGGAGGCAGATAGAATGAAAGAGGAGTGGGATACATTAAACGCAGCTCAAGGAAGACTGAACTCTGAGATCCAGCTGTGAAAACAAGGAAAATAGTACAAAGCACATTGGGATTGCAAGAAATAACTGTCGGGCTGGAGCCTCACTAATGCCTAAGGAAACAGTAGCTGAGGGTGAGGGAAATCGTTACTTCATCGACCGATGGAGTGACAATATGTACGGCTGGACGTTAGAGAACCAGCTACAAATGTTGAAACGGCCTCCCGAGGAAGCACTTGACAGTGCACATTTGAATACTGCTAGACTTTGCATTCATGGGGGAGTGGGAGACCCACAATGGGATTTAGATTACACGAAGACGGGATTAGAAATATGGGAAAAATATGAAGAAAAACTGTGCTTGCCCCTCTTGCATTCAAGAGGAGGAACTATTCGATATGTCCCTTGGAATTTTACTGATATGGATAATATAGCTAGTGCCTTACTTCCTCTTAGTAGAGGGGGGGCTTCCTGGATTCAAAGGTTTGAGCGGGTTACGGCAGGGTATGCTTTAGGGCTAGGGGATGTTAAAGCACTGTTAGCAAAACTCCTGGAAACTCATGCAACAAATCAAGTTTTTGCCAGAGCTAATTTACCCCAAGTTACTGTAGCAGAAACGATATGATGGGTCTGAGTTTAATGAGCACCGACCCAGAGTTTGGAATTCTATAAAAGAACTATACCCCACCCAGAAGAATTTAGGGCCACTACTGAAAATGCGTTTTAAGATAGAAGATATTAGTGTATATATTGCCCGATTTCAAGATTTGTGGGAAACCCAGACTGGGATGGTTTATTCTGACCCAGGTTTCCTGCCCCTATTTTTTCAAACACTTAGCAATACTTTGCCTAAATCAGTTCAATCAAGACTTGACACGATTGTGGGGTTAGAAGATGAGTCCTGGGCAAGACAGCAGTCACATATACACCATTTTGTAAAATTAGCTGAAGAAGAACAGATAAAACATGAGAAGGATATGAAAAGTTTGCAGACAAAATTAATGACATTACAACTAAGAGAGTTGCAGGAGGATTTTGATAAAAGTAAGGTTTTATTTATTTAACATTTCTTCTATACCGCGCTATTATAATCAGCGCGGTGTACATCGAACAAAAACATACTACAATGTATACAGGCAACATTGAGTTTACAATGAACAGGAAAATAAAACAGGGGATAACCGGGAGAACTATGTACAGGTTAAGGAAAAGGACAATGAGAAGGAAAAAGAAAGAGAAGGTTTAAATAAAACAGAAAAGCAGCATGAGGCAGAAAAGCAAAAACTTAGGGCCATTATAAAACAGAAAAATGAAATTATTAGAGATTTGGAACAGTATGACATTGAAGAAGACCCCTGGGAGAATTTTGGCTTATATGCTCAGGCTTGGAACCAGACAGGACCAAACAGTGGGGGTACTTGGAAAGGGGGACGGTCAGGACCACCTCAGTCACAGCATTTTCAGAGAAGTGCCCTTAGTTGCTGGAACTGTGGCAGAAGGGGACATCTTCAGCGTGAATGCCGAAGCCCCCCAGCCCGAGGATCAGCAAAACCACAAGGGCCACCCAATGCCTACCAGGGTCCTCAGAGTAGGTTTCCCCAGTGGCAGCCTCCTCAAGGGGGACCACAATGACTCTCTATGATGATGCGGGCCATGCTCAATGAGCGTGAGCTGATAACTGAAGTCCGTCTAAATGGGTATAAAGTGCAGATGTTGTTAGATTCCGGAGCTACAACATCAGTACTGAATTCCCTACCCCCAGGCGTAAACCTCTCTCATCAAACTACTGTGACAACAGGGTTTAATGGAGACCCAATTACCACCAAAATGACAGTACCCATTGAGGTAGAACTCATGGGGCAACATATCTGTAAACCCCTATTGTATGCCCCACACTGTCCAGTTAATTTGATGGGACAGAATTTACTATCCGCCTTTGAGGTACAGATGACCTTTATGAGCACACCATCTGTTTTTCTCCTTCTGACAGAGTGTCAGCCAAATTTTGCTAATATCCCACCTGAAGTTTGGGCTACCCCAGAAAACCCTTTTGGCCTAAACGCATGTCAGGCCCGCACCTAATCTATGTCGCCCTCCAGCAAACCAAGCCGCCCCAGGGGGATCAACACACCCACCCCCACAACCTGAAGTGTGCCCTTATAAATGCACGATCGATCCAAAACAAATGGCCAGCTGTGGCCGACCTGGTGTCCACCCACAACCTGGACATCCTACTCATCACTGAGACATGGCTATCCACGTCAGACGCCGTCATCTTGCACCAATTTGTCCCCCCCCTCCCAACCTTACCATCCACCCCTGCTACAGGGCCGACAGAAGAGGTGGAGGAACACTCATCCTAATGAAGATGGAACTACAATTCCAGCTAATCGCCGCCAGCAGCACTATGAACCTGGACTCCATCACCATATCGAATAAACACAGCAATATCAGTTTGTTCTATAGGGCTCCATCCCCTTCACCAGATGACTTATCCACAATTATAGACATCGCCGGTAACCCACAGAACCCTCGTGCTTCAAACTGGGTGATGGGAGATTTCAACCTCCCAGCTCTCCAAGACACTCACTCCAGCGCCTTCATCGAGGCCCTTAATGAGTTAGGATATACCCAACTGGTCAACGCCCCTACTCATGTAAAAGGAAACAAACTGGACCTTATCTTCGCCCCACAATCTGTCATCAACCCCATACACAAGCATGATCTATCTATCAGCCCAGTACCATGGTCCGACCACAGCCTGATAAGGTTTCAGATACCAACACACCCCAACAAAAATAGAACCCAGGCCTCAAGCGAACCCACCAAAGCATCCTCAAGACGCTTCCGGCCTTTCAACAAGGAAGAAATCCTAGACAGAGCTCAGCCTCTCCAAAACCCCCCAGCACAGAGCCTTGACGACATGATCTCCACGTGGTACGCAAGCCTGGATGCCGTAGTCAAACCACCTCCTAATAAGCCAGCTGGAAGAAGGAGGAATGCGCCCTGGTTCTCCCCTGAGCTTCGGACGTCACTGCTCCTGCTCAGAAAGCTCGAAAGACACTGGCGTCGCTCCCGATCAACCGAGAATCTTGAACTATACAGTGCTCACTTAGGAAGACACCGATCAGCAATCACAAGAAGAATGAAACAATTCCATGCAGAGATACTACAGCGCTCCCTAAATAAAGCACACGAGCTCTTCAGCCTAATCAAGACCTTATCGAAGGAACCTTCTCCCACACAACCAAGCCTCCCTGACCCCCAGGAATATATTGACTACCTGCACGCCAAGACAGGCCAGACCAACACACCCTCCTCGTTCATTTCACCCAACCCAACACCTCCACCCACCTCGGCACCATCCACGAAGGACATCAAGCAAATCATCACCACCTTCTATGCTCCAACTGGAAAAAGCATACAAGACATCATCACCACCATAAACACCACCACAGCACCTAACGACCCCTGTCCAGCATTTTGGATAAAATCCCTGCGTGCTGAGCTCAGCCCTTTCCTCTCTAAACTCATCCGACTATCATTCTCAATGGGGACCTTCCCCCATAGCCTGAAGCAAACAACCATCAGACCGCTACTAAAAACAGCAAGTTGGACCCAGCAAGGATGGATTCCTACAGGCCGATATCAAGCATCCCACTTCTGGCAAAAATCATTGAGAAAGTCGTACAATGCCAACTTCACCACCACATTGAAAGCAGCGCACCCCTTGACCCCTGCCAGCACGGTTTCCGGGAATCACATGGGGTTGAAACACTGTTGACCACATTATTCAACACTTTGACCATCAGCTTGGACAACATCAGACAAGGGTTTGCCTTGATCTTCCTGGACATCGCAGCAGCCTTCGACACTGTGTGCCACGAAATACTCATCACGCGTCTCAGTGAGAAGGGCGTCCAGGGCACCGCACTAACATGGTGTGCATTGTACTTAACGGATAGATGGCAGCACGTTCGCGCCGGTCCCTCCACCTCCTCACCTTTCCTCCAAGAGAAAGGCATACCACAGGGATCCTCACTGTCAGCCCTACTTTTCAACGTCTACATGCAGTCCATATGCAACCGCATCCGTTCTTTCAACATTAACTGCCTAATCTACGCTGATGACGTGTTACTATACATGCCCTTTTCGATAGATCAGCCAGACCTATCACCACTAACCGCCTGCTTCGATGCTGTCACAGACTGGCTACACTCGCAGAAACTCAGAATAAATTTTAAAAAAACAGAGGTCCTCTTTATCACCAGGAATCCAACATTCAAGCCACCCACCTCACTGAAGGTGCAAGATGCGGAGCTCCTCAGCAGGCCCATAATGCGGTACCTAGGGGTTACGTTGGATCAACAGCTCAATATGAAGGCCCAAATAAGCAACATGGTTAAAGCGATCTATAACAAAATTCGGACGCTTCGCCACATGAGACAACTGCTAGAGCCTGAAGACTTTCAGACAGTCTACCAAGCGCTAATAATCCCACACTTCAACTACACGAATGCCATACTACACGGTCTCCCGAAAAACACGCTGAATCCTCTGCAACTAGCAATGAACGCGGCCGCTAGAATCCTGCACGGAGCCTCCAGGAGGGAACACATAACCCCAATTATGAAACACCTGCATTGGCTCCCGGTCCACTGCAGGATTTCCTTTAAGGTTCTAAGGATGATCTACAAGGCCATCCACAAATGCTCCTCCACCTCACTCACAGATCTCATACAGACCACCCCTCTCAACAGAGTAAGGAGATCAACCGCTCTCAACACTCTGAAACTCCCGAGGGCAACCACAAAATGCTCACAAGCAGCTAGGAGCAGAGCATTCGCGTTATATGCTCCCACATGCTGAAACGCCCTGCCACCTGCCATCCAGGCTGTCAATGACCTCACCCAGTTTAGGAAGGCATTGAAGTACCATCTGTTCCTCCAGCACTACACCAAACCTGATGACATCCCGCAGTCAGCCACACCCGCGGTCTCAGGCAGGCACCCCTCACGCAGCTACGCCGCAAGTCTGCAACCCAGCCCACTAGACCCTGATCCCCCCGACGAGTAGAAGTATACCCCAGACCCACCACCGTGTATATAGCTTAGCCAATGTGTAAATAGTTGAGCTGTCTTGTATCTTGTACATAGTTACCCGTTGAAACCTGTATATAATCCACTATTTATTGTAAGTCCAGTGTATGCTCGCCTGCACTGCACGAGTATGTTACCAGTAAACCACACTGATTTTCAAAGAGCGCGGTATATAAGAGACATTAAATAAATAAATAAATGAGGTCTGCATCACCTGTCCGAATTACATTAAAAGAAAATTGTCAGGGTCCAAAGGTTGCTCAATATCCACTACAGCCAGAAGTTGTAGTAGGAGCAAGTGAGGAGATTGATACGTTATTGCAAAATGGTATTATAGAACCCAGTACGTCTCAATTTAATACACCCCTGTTTCCTATTAAAAAGCTCAATGGTAAGTGGAGAGTGGTCCATGATTTGAGAGGTCTTAATTCAGTAGTGGAGGCAGAGTTCCCTCTTGTAGCTAACCCAGCTACATTGTTACCACAAAACCCACCAAGGAAATATAGTAGTGTCTTAGATTTATCAAATGCATTCTTTGGGGTCCAGGTCCATCCTGATAGGAGACCATTGCTGGCATTTCAATATAATGGACAACATTTTCAGTGGACTAGATTACCTCAGGGATACACAGATAGTCCCTCAATTTTCACTCGATGTTTAGACAAAGATCTAGCTCCTTTCAAACGCCAGCTGCCTGGTTCAGTTTCACTTGTCCAGTATGTAGATGATTTACTTTTGACAGCAGACACTGAGGAATTGTGTAAACAATATACCTGAGAATTGTTAGTGTTATTGGCTAAGGGTGGTTACAGAGTGAACAGGGAGAAACTTCAGTACTGTCAATTACAAGTGACATTCCTTGGAATGACACTCAGTGAAAAGGAAAAACTATTAGGACCCATATTTCAGGAAGCTGTGCTCAAGGTCACTGAACCTCGCACTGTGAAAGAGTTACGGGAACTCTTGGGACTGTTAAACTATAGCCGTCTCTGGGTGCCAGGATATAGTGTGAGGACTCAGACATTCAGGAGACATTTGAAAGGGAACCCGAAAGGGTCCCAGCCTATAACTCTCAGTGAGGAAGAAAGGTTATGTTTGCAA
Organism: Ichthyophis bannanicus; assembly: GCA_033557465.1. Lineage (NCBI taxonomy): Eukaryota > Metazoa > Chordata > Amphibia > Gymnophiona > Ichthyophiidae > Ichthyophis > Ichthyophis bannanicus. The sequence goes on along the minus strand of CM066042.1, from coordinate 263,226,599 downwards.
ACATTATTGAAGGATCTGAATGATTCGCCATCACTCTATTTACTTGATCACAGCCTCCCAGTGGATGTCTGTGTGTTTCACAGCCCCACTGCCTAGGCAGCAGTTGCCATGCAAGGGGATCGTAAAATAGTGGGACATTTGTCAGGATCTTTTTCTCTAGTAGAGCAAGGATTCACAAATTGTGAACAGGGATTACTGGCCGCCAGTGCAGCAACTGAAAACTTGTATGGTTATATGACTCCCTTACAGGTAAACTTACATACTGACCACACACTGCATGCGCTTTTAAAGTCCACTACCATTCATTTCTTACCCGCCAGGGTAGGTAAGTGTGTAGCTGCACTGCTACGCAGCCATATTAGACACCAATTGGTACCAAAGCAGAATCCTTTTAGGAATTTACAGGATCTCCTCCAGGTATCTACTATCACCCATGACTTCCTGCAGCAAGTAGGAGATGTCAGACCCACATTAGAGATAGTGCCACATTCAGACGTGCCTCAAGAGGCTGAATATCGGGTTCATAGATGGATCCCAGAGAGAAGGCAGAGCAGGTTTTGCTATCTGTAGAGTAACCCCACAGGGAGTAGTTACTTCCACAGCACAGTATGAGATGCCCCTAGGATACAGCGCACAGAGTTCAGAAATTGCAGCACTAGCACAAGTCCTGAGAGAAAATGAAAATAAACATCTAGTAATTTACACCGATTCTCAGTTTGTAAGCAGCTCAGTACACATATATTTTACCATTTGGGCCAAGAGGGGATATTTGTCAGCTAAAGACCAGCCTCTCCAACAAGCTGAGATCCTTATGGAAGTCTTTGAAATGCTCAAAGAAAAAGCAGAGCAGGGCTATTTGACAGCATGTGAATGGGTTGCAGCACATCAGGAAGTTAAGACATGGGAGCAATACGGAAACTCAATAGCTGACAGCCAAGAAACCACTAATCCTTTATCTTTATCTTTATCCTGACGTCCCTGAGACTATGGTAGAAACCCGTCAGCAGAGCAGCCAGCAAGACTTTTGCAAACTGGAGGATTTACAAGAAAGCATAGTTACTCACCTGTAACAGGTGATCTCCGGAAACAGCAGGAATTTAGTCCTCACATATGGGTATCGTCGGTACCGACACAGCCTGCGCGGAAACGCTCCCCAGCGTCCAATAAAAAGCTTTTGGGAGCATCCCACAGCGCCTGCGTGCTGCCTTCCTGCCTTTCCCAACTGCTTCTCTCCAGTTGAGTTTTAAAGCTGAGATAAAGAGAGAGAGAGGGAAAGGAAAAGAGATAGAGAGATACAACTCCTAGGGGAGGTGGGTGGGTTGTGAGGACTAAATTCCTGCTGTTCCCGGAGATCACCTGTTACAGATGAGTAACTATGCTATCTCCAGGAACAAGCAGGAATGTAGTCATCACATATGGGTACTCCCTAGCTTTAGATGCCAGGGAGAGACCCCAGAAGTTGTGTGTCCCTGAGAAGGGCTCCACTTCCCCCCATGGATCTCTGGCATACTACCAGGGATGGTGGGTAGGAGTTGGTTAGGTATGGAACAAGTGTTGGAGAACAGCCTGACCAAACAAGGCATCCCGGTGGGAGTCCAAGCAGTAATGGGCTGTGAAGGTATGAACCGAGGCCCAGGTGGCTGCTCGACAGATGTCGTTGATAGACACAGAGTGCAGATGAGCCATTGAGGCTGCCATGGCTCTCACATTGTCAGCAGTGACATGGCCCTCCAGAGAAAGGTTCTTACTCTGATAGGCGAAAGAAATACACTGAGCAATCCAGTTAGATAGTGTTCTCTTGGAGACTGGAAGTCCCAAATGAGAAGGATCAAAAGCAACAAAGAGTTGAGAGGACTTTCTATGTTGCTGTATTCTTTGTAAGTAAAAGGCTAAAGCTCTTTTACAATCCAAGGTATGAAGATTCCTCTCTGCATTTGATGCATGAGGCCTTGGAAAAAACACAGGTAGGTAGACCGCTTGGTTCAGATGAAAAGGCGAGACCACCTTTGGCATAAAGTGTGGATGAGTCCTAAGGACTACCTTGTCATGATGGAACCTTGTATAAGGTTGATTAGCTACTAGCACTTGCAACTCACTAATGCGACGTGCTGATGTGACTGCAATAAGAAAAATAACCTTCCAAGAAAGGAATTTTAAGGAGGTGGTAGCTAAAGGTTCAAAGGGTGGTTTCATGAGCTGCCCAAGAACCAGGTTTAAGTCCCATGCCACTGGTGGTGGCCTAATGGGAGGCTTAGTTAGAAGAAGGCCTCTCATAACTCTTGCTATAAGAGGATGAGAGGAAATAGGCTGTCCATTTAGAGGCTTAAGAAAGCTGTAATAGCACTCAAATGGACCCTTACTGAGTTAGTCTTAAGTCCTGCATTGGATAATGAAGGAGATATTCCAGCAAGGATTCCAGAGGTATCGCAAGGGGGTTAAGACCCTTTTGCGAACACCATATGGTAAACCTTTTCCACTTGAAAGCATAAGAGTGTCTTGTGGAAGGTTTCCTGGAAGCAAAAAGAATATCTTTTACTTGCTGAGGGAGATTGAGATCATGGAAATCTAGGCCTTCAGCAACCAAGCCCTGAGATGCAGAGACTGGGGATTGGGATGCCATAACATTCCGTCCTCCTGAGATAGGAGATCTGGAGCAGACCCTAACTCCAGGGAGGGAGCTTGAGAGAGATGTAGAAGCAGAGGGTACCACACTTGCCTTGGCCAATGTGGAGCTATGAGAATCATATGGCCTCTGTCTCTCTGAAGCTTGAACAGGGTTTTGGGAATTAGGGGAATGGGTGGAAAGGCATACAGGAAGTCTTGACCCCAATAAAGGAGGAAAGCATCCCTGGCCTGAGCCCCCTGAGCCGGAATTCTGGAACAGAACTGGGAAGTTTGGCATTCCACGGACTTGCAAAGAGGTCTATGTCCGGGGTTCCCCAAATTTGAAAAATCTTGGCCACCTGGTATGCATGCAGGGACCACTCGTGTGGAAGCAGAACTCGACTGAGTCTGTATGCCCAAGAGTTTTGTATGCCTGGAAGATACACTGCCAGGAGATGAATCTGATGCTCTCTGGCGAGGGCCCATAGTCGCAAAGCTTCGTTGCAAAGCGACAGAGAGCCTGTTCCCCCCTGCTTGTTCACATAGAACATGGCTACTTGATTGTCCGTATGGATGAGGACTGTCTTGTAGCTGAGCAGGGTATGGAACACTCTTAGAGCAAGGAAGATTGCTCTGAGTTCCAGAAGATTGATATGTAGATGAGTCTCCTGTGGAGACCAGGTGCCTTGGGTGGAGAGGTCTTGCAGATGAGCTCCACAACCCATTGGAGAAGCATCTGTTGTGAGAGTTGCTTGGGGTGGAGGTTGTTGAAAAGGGGACCCCAGCAACAGGTTTTGAGTGGACTTGTGTTTGCTATTTTGTCTGACAGGCATCCGGATGTCTGGGTCCATTGGGTAGATAAAGTCCACTGAGCTGCCCTCATATGGAGGCGAGCATAGGGTACCACATGCACCGCAGACGCCATGTGGCCTAGTAGTTGTAACATTTCTCGAGCAGTTAGATGAGACTTTAGCACTGCTTGAGAAGCTAACTGCACCATGTGAAGGTAACGAGCCTGGGGGAGATAGGCCCTTGCCCTTGTGGTATCCAGCAAAGCTCCCATGAACTCCAGAGACTGAGTAGGAGTTAGACTGGATTTTGGGATGTTTATTACCAGCCCTAAATACTGAAGGATACGCATCATGCAGGATAGAGAAGTCCTGCCCTCTGACTCTGTTGGTGCTCGAATGAGCCAGTCGTCTAAGTAAGGGAAGACGAATATTCCTAGAGTGTGTAGAAATGCTGCTACTACAGCCATGCATTTCGTGAACACCCTTGGTGCTGAGGCCAGGCCAAAAGGAAGCACCCTGCATCGGTAGTGCTTCTGCTGAAAAACGAACCGAAGGAACCTTCTGTGGGTTGGATGGATGAGGACATGAGTGTATGCATCCTTGAGATCTAGAGAACAAAGTCAATCCTGACTCTGAAGGTATGGCAGCAGAGATCCGAGAGAAATCATCTTGAATTTCTCCTTGACAAGGAGTTTGTTCAATTCTCTGAGGTCTAAGATAGGTCTGTAACCCCCTTTTTTCTTTGGGATAAGAAAATAAGGGGAATAGAAACCTGTACCCTGCTGATGAATGGGTACTTCCTCTATTGCCCCTTGGGCAAGAAGGATGGTGACCTACTGACCTAACAGGTTGAGGAGAGAGGTCGAAGAATTGAACTGCTTTACCATTGTGTGAGGGGGCATGCTTGAAAAATGAAGCTTGTACCCCTCCTTTATGATGGAGAGTGTCCAATGCTCTGCTGTTATTTGCCCCCATTTGGGGGCAAAATGACATAACCTTCCTGGAATGGTGGAAGGCTCCGGTCCCTCGAGAGCCAGGAAGGCTAAGTTCTCTAGTTGAGAGTCAAAGGCCCTGTGGAGGCTGAGCCTGCTGGGCCTGCTGAGGCCTAGAGGTCTTTGCTTTTTTCTGTTTGGGTGGTTGCTGACCTTTCCTGGCAAGCTGACCTTCAGAACGTCCCTGCTGAACATAAGCAGGATAAAATCTTTTCTTTTTAGAAAAGAATGGTTTTTTGAACAATTTCTTTCTAGCAGGATCAGCAGTGGACTTGGATAATCTATCCAAGGTGGAATTTTCAGCATCCATTTCATTGGCCTTTTCTTGCCAATCCTTACCAAACAGGTTCTCACCAGTACAAGGGATATTTCCCAATTTGTCTTGTACCCAGAGCTCTAGATCAGATGCCTGGAGCCAAGCAATTCTACGTGCACCTATGGCATTAGCCGAGGTTCTGCTTATGCACTCAAAGCAGTCAAAGGCTGCACGGTTGGAAAATTTAGAAACATCTTGGGCATGTTTGACCAAAGTGAGAAAATCCTGTCTTCTATCCTCAGGAAGAATACGACTTAAAGCTTCTAAATCATCTGTGACCTCCTTCAGGAACATTCCCATGTAGAGACTATAGGAACTGATCCTGGCAGAAAGCATGGAAGCTTGGAAGACCCGACATCCAAAAGCATCCAGGCAGGGCCGGATTTACCTATATGCCCATTACGCCGTGGCGTAGGGCCCACAGCTGGCAAGGGCCCATAAAAATCGAACGAATTAGCTTTTTTTAAAAATAAAATTAAAAAGAAAATGCTGGCTGCCGCCGCGGGGCCCCCTCTGCTGCCGCGGCAGCATGGACTGACCCGCGGGGGCCCCCTCTGCAAGGTGAATCAATCGGTCGGTCCGTCCCTCCCTGCAGGCTTTGAGAGGCGCGAAGAGAGAGTGTCTCCCTCGCATCTCTGTTAAGCCCGCAGGGGCTGATGGGAAATTTCCCATCAGCCCCTGCGGGCTTAACAGAGACAGGAGGGAGACACTCAACCTTCGCGCCTCTCAAAGCCTGCAGGGAGGGAGGGAAGGACGGACGGACCGACCGATTGATTCACCTTGTAGAGGGGGCCCCCGCGGGTCAGTCCATGCTGCCGCGGCAGCAGAGGGGGCCCCGCGGCGACAGCCAGCAGTTTAGTTTTTTTTATTAAATTTTACTTGGGGGGGGGGTAGGACTGGTAATGGGCTATTGGGGGGGCTGGGGCTGGGACTGGAAATGGGCTGGGGGGGGTTAAGGCTGGAGGTGGGCTGATGGGGTTAGGAATGGCTGTGGGCTGTTGGGGGGGTTAGAACTGGTAATGGGCTTTGGGGGGGGGGTTAAGACTGGTAATGGGCTGTGGGCTGATGGGGGCTGTCTGGTAATGGGCTATGGGGGGGCTCAGACTGGAAATGGGCTGGGGGGGGTTAATACTGCAGGTGGGCTGATGGGGTTAGGACTGGTAATGGGCTGTGGGCTGTTGGAGGGGTTTAGAACTGGTAATGGGCTTTGGGGGGGTTAAGACTGGTAATGGGCTGTGGGCTGATGAGGGCTGTCTGGTAATGGGCTATGGGGGGGCTAGGACTGGAAATGGGCTGGGGGGGGGGGTTAAGGCTGGAGGTGGGCTGATGGGGTTAGGACTGGTAATGGGCTGTGGGCTGTTGGGGGGGTTTAGAACTGGTAATGGGCTTTGGGGGGGTTAAGACTGGTAATGGGCTGTGGGCTGATGGGGGCTAGGACTGGTATTGGGTTGGGGGGTTGCTAGGACTGGAAATGGGCTCATGGGTGGCTAGGACAGGAAATGGGCTGATGCAGGGACTAGAAGGGAATGGATGCTGGGTGAGGCTGGAACTAGAAGGGAGCTGATGTTGGGGGAGGATTAGAATGGGATGGGGCTGGAAGAATAAAATGGAGAAGGGAAAAATATTTTGTGTGGGAGGGATAAAAAATCTACAATTGGCCGGGTATTGGGAGAGTAAGTGGGGATTGAGGATGGAGGGGTAAAATTTGAGTGGATGAAATAGGAATGAGGAAAGAGCAAAAGGAGAAAGATTAGTATGTTAAAGCAGATGTAGAGAGAGAATGGAAAAAAACTAGAAGAGAGAAGAAAGGACAAATGGACAGCAGACGATGGAAGAAACCAGAAGAAAGTGGCTGGAGCAATTGCAGCTGAAAAAAATGCACAAAAGGTAGAAAAATATCTCTTTATTTTGAATTTATTAATTGGAATATGTCAGCTCTGGTAAATGTGCATCATTAACTCTGCGCTTTGTTTAGTACAAGAGCAAATTAATGTATAGTTTTATTTCTACAGTGTTGTACATTCCAAGTTTGGCTTTTGGGATTCCCAGTTTAATTATTGTCTTCCTGTTTCTAAATTGTGATTACTTGTTTGGTGATGATCTATGTTCTGCATGTGTAACTGAGCTGAGGTGTTCTGTTTATATAATTCCTATTTGACATTGCCACTTGTTCTCTTTCCCCAGTAGGTCATGTATTGTTGTTCTCTGAAATGTATTGGTTTAATATTGCAGTGTTGCCTTTTGATTGGTAGAGTATGGTACTTTTTGAGTCCTGGTAGTGCTGTTAGGATACGGAGGGTTTGCTATGGGTTCTAAATGGGCAGTGTTTGTAGTAGTTCCTAATGTGTCTGGCAGTTGGCACTGGATTATAGTAATGTAGAAATCGTTTAGTCTTTCTTTATCCATACACTCATTAAGAGGCACGTTTACTAAAAGTTAGTATATGGCAACATTATGCAAATATTTATGCAAATGAGGCCCCTTATGCAAATGAGGCCCCACAACCCCCTTGGGTCGCCTCTTCTGGGGGCCCACAATTTTTGTTGGCGTAGGGCCTCACTCAAGGTAAATCCGGCCCTGCATCCAGGGTTCTGCACTCACGTCCTGGAAGATTAGAAGCATGCCTCTTTGCACTCTTGATCCTTCTCATAGCTGATTCCACTACAATAGAGTGGTGAGGAAGCTGAGTCTTATGGAAACCAGGACAAGGAGGGACTCGATACATAGTATCCAGTCTGCGAGAATGAGGAGAGGTGGTAAGAGGTGTCTCCCACAATCTTAACATGAGATCATATAAAATCTCATGAATGGGCAAGGTAGCTGCCTCCTTAGGAGTTTTGGGATATTGTAGAATTTCCAACTCCTTGGCCCTTGGCTCTGTTTCAGGGGCCACAGTAATGGACAGGCCCCGAGCCACCTCCCTGATAAAATCCTGGAAGGAAATATCCTCTGTAGGAGACATCTTGCATTTGGGGGAGGAGGGCTCCTCTGGGAGAAGCATCACTGCATCGACAGAACTGTCAGAATCCTCAGATTCTTCTGAGGACTCGAAGTACCGTCTGTCCGGATACTCTTGAAGAGCCCGATACCCGTACCGACTGAAGCCGGTACCGGGAGTAACCGGTACCGGGGTATTGGTACTGGAGGCCATCGGATGACTGGGTACCGGCAAAGCAGACACCGATGCCGATGTTATCGGTACCGGTACCAATACCGGTGCCTGGGCCGGTGCCGATACCGGTGGAATTGTCTGTCGCGGTTCCGAGGGCGTCGATGCCGCAAGGAGAGCCGCCAGACTGCACTCGATAGCCATGACTCTCTGGTCTATCGACACTGCTAATGCCTGGATGTTGGTACCGGAGCAGACCGCCAGTACCCCAGAGCATGGCACCAGTAGTTCTGCTGAGGTCGAGGCCTCGAGAACATCCTGGAACCCCGATAATGCTTTGGAAGCCGAAGCCTCCCGCCGGGGTAATTTTGCCGGTGCAGAATCCTCAAGGGCAACTCCAGAGGCATCGCGATGCTTTGAAGGAGATCTACTCTTTGAGGACCGGCTGGACATATGTTTAGTTACCTGAGATCCACGGGAGGAAGAAGCAGCCCTGGAAGACGTCAATGCCACCGAAGCTGCATCAGAGGGAAACAGGGTACTGAGCTTAGCAGCTCGGTTCTGCTGACCTCTTTTAGACATCATGGCACAGGACATACAATCCGTGATGGAGTGGTCAGGACCTAAACATTTTAGACACCATTCATGGGTGTCGGTGACGGAAATGGTACCGCCACACTTGGTGCACTTTTTGAAACCTGAGGCAGGTTTCTCCATGGTAAGGAAAAGATTTTGGGCCTAAGGCCCAAAAAGGAGCATGCACCTGAAGAAAAAGAAAAAAGAATATATATATATTTTTTAGACAGAAATAAGAAGAAAAACACCGGCGGTACCGGTGACGCGTCGAGGAAGGCAGACGCGACCACAAAAAAGAAAGAAAAAAGAATTCTTCTGCGGTGACAGGAACACGACCTGCTGGCTCCGTGGAAAAAGAAGAACTGGAGAGAGGCAGTTGGGAAAGGCGGGAAGGCAGCACGCAGGCGCTGTGGGATGCTCCCAAAAGCTTTCTAATTGGACGCTGGGGAGCGTTCCCGCGCAGGCTCCGTCGGTACCGACGATATCCATATGTGATGACTACATTCCTGCTTGTTCCTGGAGATAATGTGTTACAGAATGAATTACAACGATGGGTGAATGCTGGATGTACTAAGATCCACAAAGTATGGATGCACCCTTCGGGGAAGATGTGTGTTTCCTCTGCTGCTTTGATAAATCTGTCAACTAATGTTGCACTATGCAGATCATTGCAGTGTGACAGCCCTGGTCTCTCATCTTGGGGAGACATTGTGGTGTCCTGATATGCGTAAGTTGGTTCAGGCAGTAGTTAGTGGCTGCCACACCTGTATCACTAGCACTCCCCATGCACGTCTTAAACCAAGTGGTGGTGCAATACCAAGACCACAAGAACCTTTTTTGCATTGGCACATTGATTTCACTGATATGCAGGTGAAATGTCAGGGCAGACAATACCTATTGGTTCTGGTTTGTCCTTACTCACAATGGGTTGAAGCATTTCCATGTAAGTAAGAGACCACTGCTGAAGTCCTAAAAGTATTATTGGAACATATAATTCCCCGGTATGGGATCCCTGCCCAAATCTTATCAGATAATGGGTCCCATTTTAAAAATCAATTAAGTCAAAGAATTTCCTGAAAAATTGCCCATTAGATGGCGCTATGTTGCTGTCTATTCTCCAACCTCAAATGGCCTTGTAGAAAGGTGCAATGGTCTTATTAAAACACAGTTAAGAAACTTAATGATTGGAAGTGGCCAGACCTGGCTGCAAGCATTACCTCTTTGTCTGTATTTATTGAGAAATAATCCTATCAAGCGATTAGGTCTAACTCCTCACAAAATCATAACTGGAAGAAGAAGCATGTGCCCAGTTATGAAGTCAGGTACCCAAAATCTGCCCGATTTGTTTTCTGCTTATCCTACAGGACTTCAGACCAGTGTATCCTTGATTCAACAGAGGTTGGCTTCACGCATACCACCAACAGCGTTAGTCCCATATGCTTTTGAATTGTGTGATCTTGTCTACCGCCGGATCCAGGTGAGGGGAACAAGTGGTACCATCCTATCTACTCTGGACCACACAGCACCGCTGTTCAGCTTGATAACGGCACTTTGTGGATACACAGCAAAGATATTTTTCCAGCCCCTACCATCAGTAGTGTTCAACAAGCTGTGGGTACAGAACAGTGATATCATTCATGATGGACACTTCTCCGAGAGACCTGGAAAAAGAGAAGCTCCACTTGGCCCCACTATAGAGACATTTACCTAGTGCCTGTTTAAAATATTAGTATAACTGATTAATGTGTATATTATCTGAAGCCTATTTATCTCCTGTCAGTCCCTCTGTGTTAGATCCGCCTCCTGTAATTTTCATTCTGTTAGTAATCATATTGGTTGTACTTTGCTTAGTATTGCTGTTTTTTACATTGCTTTCATAATGCATAAGGCCCACCGGTCCCCATTGAATCCCTCCCCTTTCATGGTATGGGCAATTCTTTTTGGAGCACTGGTAGGATCACTTCTAGTTCTTTTTCTTCCATACTTATATATTCCTCAACCTGCTCCTCTGAATCTCTCTAAACAGAAACTGAATAGTTCTTTCAATAGTTCCTTTAATATTTCCCAGGGCAGTCCCTTACGATCCCGAAGGTCCACACCAGGACCTAATCTATGGAAATCCACAGTTCTTGAGGTTGTCCAATTAATAAATATCTCGGACTGTATCATATGCACCCCCTGCCAAAGGGAGTTGGGTATGCACCAGTCAATATAGTACCAGTACAACCAGTGGAGTACTCGTGGAACTTGGCTTGCCAGGACCCTACCGAATACTACACTACTCCATGCTGGGCCCCCTCTAACTGCTCCCATACTTAAGAGCATTTCAATTTATCTGACCCGGTCCCACTCCAAGTCTATGCCCCTCCTCATTTGATATATCCATATTGTATTGGTAATGGAGGACTAGTCCATTCTGACTCACGCCCTTCACTGAAGTGTATCATCACCTACCATCCTGCACAACAGCAATTTACTGTTTCCCCCAGGTCCATAATTCCTTATAGTTTCTCGGCTCCTTATAGCTTGGACAATTGGTTTGTTATCACTAATGCATCTTTGAATTTTTTGACTCAACGTGTAATCAAACTCTGGAATTTGTTACCAGAGGATGTAGTAAAGGCTGTTAGTGTAGCTGGGTTTAAAAAAGGTTTGGACAAGTTCCTGGAGGAAAGGTCCATAAACCATTATTAAGAAGGGACCCAGGATATCAATGCTTGACCCAGTACAAGCATTGCGGAACCTGTGTCTTTTGGGGAAACTGCTAGGTACGTATGACCTAGATTGGCCACTGTTGGAAACAGGATACTGGGCTTGATGGACCTTGGTCTGACCCAGTATGGCATATCTTATGTTCTTATGAATGTTACCCCTGCTTATAGATACAACACATACACAGTGGGTCCTATTTATAAAAATGGTTCAGCAGTTCAGACACCTGGAAGCAGAACTGGTACACCTTATTCCTCCTGTTATTTTCCCCGTAATTTATTTATTTTTATTTATTTATTTAATTGGATTTTATACCGCCTTATCATACAATCAAAGCGGTTTAACAAAAGAGAAAATAAGTAATAGTGAAACAATCTGTGATAATATATACATAGTTTGTAAATATATGATTAAATGTCTTGGGAAAAGGTGCAATATATATAATGATCAATCAATCATAAGGCATACTTCAATTGCATGGGGACATAAAATGAACTGGACCTGAACCAAAAATACCCGATTCTCAGCCCTTGCAGGCCACTATTGGTATTGTCAGGGTGTCCTGTATCTGGCTATAGGCCTGAATCATCTTCCTTGTGCTCTGGTTAGGGCTGAGGGCTACTCAGTGTTAATCCCTCTCAATGTCAGTCACTATCACACAAACGCCCAGAGACACAAAAGAGACACCTCCACCTGGTATGATAAATCCAAAGATGCTGCTCTCATGGCCTCTTTTGAATATATTAATTCCACATATCCGCTGACAAAAACACAGCTTGATGCTCTGAGCTATACTTCTTGGATTCCTATATTTCAGACCCCTGCAATTACTGCTGAACTAGGTATGGCTGTATGTAGGTTGCAATGTTTGCTTCATGTCCAAATGCATTCTGTCACTGAATCCATTACTCTCCTAGACTAAATCCCTTGAGCAAATCAATCAAATGACTCTGCAAAATAGACGAGCTTTAGATCTATTGTTAGCAACTGAGAGAGGGGCATGTAAATTCATTAATGAAACAAATTGTTGCACAGTTATAGCAAACCATACAACTTTTGTACTTAATGCAATGGACAGAATTAGACACTTGTCAGAATTACATCTGGATGATTTCAAGGGTGGGATTCAGGTTGGAGCATGGTGGAATGTTGCTGCTTCTTGGTTTACAGGCCTAAGCTCTGGCCTATGTGGCTTACTTGTAGCCTTGTTTGGTCTGCTCATTGCTTTATCAGTTAGCTGCTGTGTTTTTTCATTTATTCTAGCTTTCTGTAGAAGGTGTTTGACTAAGGTGTCTACCACAACTCTAATTCTTACGTCCCAAAATCAGGCGAATGAATATACTTCCCTAGCCCATAGACCTAGAGTTACTAATATAAATGGCAACCTGTCTGATGCCCATCCTCTTATTCCAGAGGGGTTCCACTTGGTAGCGGTCCAATATTCAGGAAACAAGTAACCCTATATGGATTTCCTCTCTTTTCAAGTTCCCTATGTTAGAATGTATAGAATTAATGGGATTTAGATCTCATGTGGCAACCTTGTCTCATCATGTCTCCATCTGTTCAGTGAGTGTCACTGGAGGTTCCAGATAGCCGAGTGTAGAAGGGCACACTATGGGAACAACAGGAGGGACCTGATGTCGGATTCAAGAGGTGAATGTAGGGAAAAAAATGAATCCCCTTCAGGTACCTTTGTTACAGGTTGAATACATCTTGCGCTAACGTCTATAGCTCAGGCCTAAGAAACAGCTTGCTCTGACTTTTTCACATTGAAACTGCAAAATCAGCAAGATTGAGCAATGAAATGAGCTAATATCCTGTCCCAGAGAGCTGACACAATGGGAGTCTCTGAACGCTATACAGCTAATGAAAAGGCTGTCACCTGGGCCTCTTGGATGAACAAAGGGGAACATAAACAAGGAAGACGAACATCAGTATCTACAGTTTATCTGCAGGAAAGATGGCTCGCAGTAGGCGGGTGAGAATGGAGAGACAGGATGCCACAGAGAAAACAGAGGGTTAAAGATTGGGAAGCAGATTTGCTTAAGATAATGGAGAATAAGAAACAGAAAGGAAATCTATGTATCAGCAATTTGAGCCTAAAAATGATTATAAATATGGAGAAGAAATTTTGATAAATAGACGTACGGTAGCTGATCTCACTGAGTAAGGCTCTCTCTGTCCCAGGACCTTTTGTCAGGTGCTTTGCTTGATATAGATGTATTGATGCTATGGACTGATATTGAAATTTGTACCTTATAAATCAGAAGTAGAGCTTGTGATGTTACAGACCTGACAAGATAAATAAAAAATTTTCCATGCTTTTATGGTGGCACGAGTAATTTGTTTAGGTCCTGTATATACAACTTTTGGATGTTCGGGCGGACACAAGCAGCCAAAAAAAAATAGAAAATTCCCCAAATAATCGTAGGGGAAGTCCAAAAAAACCCCAACAATAGTGGCACTGAATATCTGGATATATTTTAGTCACTGCAGCACAGGCGGAAAAAAAAACAACCCACGGACTGCGACGGCTGAATATTGACCCGAATAATTCTAATTATGGCTAGCACATTGCTAGGTTCAAAAATAGGAATCCTCAACCAGAAAAAGCGTCTTGAAATCATGGCTAGGATCTCCTTGGGTGTAATACAAGCCTACAAGATGGAGTGAAAATCCTTTTCATTAGTAGATGTTTGAGAGTCACTAAAGGCTACTACTCTAAATAGTGTCTGGAGAAATTTCAGGTAAGAGAAATCTTCAGGAGGTTCATGCTCTGTTGATGGAGATGACATCTCCTCAATATCTCTCGAGAGGGAGGGCGCTATATCCCACTGGTGGGAATAGGACGGACTTGCTGTCAAGTAAACATTGTCACCAAAAGGTTCTGGATCTTGGCAGTCCACAAGGGGTGGGGGACCCCATGGGGAGGCCAGAGAGGTATTTACATGTCTCTATCATATCTCCCCTTTCCTCTCAAGTATACATATTAAGATCTTTAAGTCTGTCCTCATATGCTTTATAATGAAGACCACTAACTATTTTAGTAGCCACCCTCTGCACTGACTCCAATCTGCTTATATCCTTTTTGAAGGGAACCTGGGATATCCACTGCGGAACCTGCGTCTTTTGTGGAAACTGCTAGGTACTTTTGACCTAGATTGGCCACGGTTGGAAACAGGATACTGGGCTTGATGGACCTTGGTCTGACCCACTATGGTATATATTACAGTGGTGTGCAAAAGTCTGGAATCACTTGTAAATTTGACGTTTTTTCAACTTCGTGACCTTATATCTTAATTTTGTTTTCCTCCCAGTGGCGTTTTTATAGCTGCACTGTTGGCTAGATATCTGCATTGTGATTGGTTAGTGAAACCAGCCTCCTGATCAGTCAGAAATAACATGTGCATATTGGGTAATCTCGATCCAGTTTTGACGCAGGATCCACAAAAATCCCAGTATCTCCCAGTGTCTGTAAAGTATTTAAATTGGAAGCATGGAATGCAAAAAAGTCAACTCAAATAGCCAAATGTATCCCTTTTAACGTGGTAGAAAGATGAATATGCTGGGCTAACGCAAAATTAAAAACAAAACAAAACACAAAAAACGTTAGAAAGTACGAAAAATGCAAAACTCACAAGTGATTCCAGACTTTTGCACACCACTGTATGTTCTTATGACAGCCCGCGGGGATCCCAAGCCCTATGGGCAGATGTGCAGAAGTGGCGGCAGCGGCAGCCTCCTCCTCATGCTGCCTAAAACAAGAGAAAATCCAAGATCAGCACTTCATCCCCCTGTCAGCGTCAGCAGAGGCAGGCCTCTGTGGAAATACATCTCAAGGTCTTATATTTTATATTTCATTTTTTAGTAAAGAATATTTTATGCTTCCTTTCACAGCTATTGAAGTAAAAACAAGCTTCTGCCTCAAAGACTTACTGTTTCAATAAACCATTGTAATAAATCCCTATTATAATATAGCAAGTATGCTATATAATATTATTAGAATAGTGAAGCTAATTGAATGGAATCATTAATCTAATATTGTATTAACAGGCCATGTAACAATGCAACAACTTGGGGTTTTAGTTTAATTTTTGTCTACCTATTTTTTATTTTTCCTTTAGGTTTCTTTTAGTTCCATGGTGTGCAAAACATCTTGCATTTGCTTCACATTACTAATCAGCTTTTTGGTTTGGTTCAGTCCCTGACGGGTTTTGAGAAAAATTCTGCCCCCCTCCCCCCGCACCATCTCATCCCTCGCCTCAGGCAGCAGATTGCCTTGAGCCGCCCCTGCTTCTGAATATTATGCAAAATGTAGCTAATACATTTCTGCTGCCGCCCTTATGTTCTTCAGTCCATGAACTCGGAAGTCTCTCATCGGAATACACTACTAAATCTAATTCACAAAAATGATGAAATAAATTTTACGTTGTTCCTATGTAATATTTGAGAATTCAAAAGAGTTGATCACAAACTTTAATTCACAGTGAAGCTCAGGCTGAATATTGGTGAAAGCTCTGTGCAACAACATCTCTGCAAGACTTTCTTCATCAGGGCCATAATTTATGATGGTTATTCTGGAACTTACTTTGGCACTTAACTGGAACTCCATCTCAGAGACTTCCAGATAAAGTCCAAATTGTTTTGAGTAAAGCAGCCTGTGACCACTGAAGAAAATAACATCTGATGGACCTGTAATTGAGGCAGGAAGACAGTTAGTTTATGCATTTTCAGTCAGCAAGTGCTGCTTTGGAATCGCAGGCCTGCAATCAAAGAATGTAAACTACATGTGGTGTTACTCTTTAAAAACCCCACAGTGGACAATATCGCGTGAATCTTTTACACTGCGTACTTTGCAGGCATAAAGTATGCAGAGTAAACAGCACTTGGGGATTTCAAATTGCAACCCCACACATGTAAAAAGACTGACCCCTCTTCCAGCACCACTACTTTTCCCACTTACCTCTAGGATGAGTGTCTCCAGCTATGAAGGGACTTGATTAAGCCAAAAATTGCACACTAAGCATGCTGCTTTAATTAGGAAATGATTGCTAAAGTCTGATCATTGTGATCATAACACACTAGGCACTATAGCATACCTTTAAAAAAAGGTAAAGACTGAGAGAAGGATGGCATTTGTTTGAACCAGAACAGATAAAGGGGCCGGTTTACTGCAACATGTTAAACATGCTATAATGATGCATGAACTGCACTCACTGTAATATGCTAATTATTAAAAGACACAGCCTTCAATGAATAGCACATTAAATGCATTGCAAGAAAGCATAGTTACTCACCTGTAACAGGTGATCTCCGGGAACAGCATGAATTTAATCTTCACATATGGGTATTGTCAGTACCGATGGAGCCTGTGCGGGACCGCTGCCCAGCGTCCAATAGGAAAGCTTTTGGGAGCATCCCACAGCGCCTGCGTGCTGCCTTCCCGCCTTTCCCAACTGTCCCTCTCCAGTTGAGTTTAAAGCTGAGACAAAGAGAGAGGGAAAGATAGAGAGATACAACTCCTAGGGGAGGTGGGTGGGTTGTGAAGACCAAATTCCTGCTGTTCCCGGAGATCACCTGTTACAGGTGAGTAACTATGCTATCTCCAGGAACAAGCAGGAATATAATCTTCACATATGGGGACTCCCTAGCTGCAGAGGCCAGGGAGAAGGCCCCAGAAGTTGTGTGCCCCTGTGAAAGGGCTCTACTTCCCCCCATGGATCTCTGGCGTCCTACCAGGGATGGTGGGCAGGAGTTGATTAAGTATGGAACAGGTGTTGTAGAACAGCCTGACCAAGCAAGGCATCCTGGCGGGAGTCCTTGTCTAAGCAGTAATGTACTGTGAAGGTATGAACCGAAGCCCAAGTAGCTGCTCGACAGATGTCATCGATAGACACAGAGTGAAGATGAGCAATAGAGAGCCATTGTGAGCTGTGACATGGCCTTCAAGAGGAAGGTTTTTACTCTCATAGGCAAAAGATATACACTGTTCAATCCAGCTGGACAGTGTTCTTTTGGAGACTGGAAGTCCCAAATGACTAGGATCAAAAGCAACAAAGAGTTGGGAGGACTTTCTATGTTGCTGTGTCCTTTGTAAGTAAAAGGCCAAAGCCCTTTTACAGTCCAAAGTATGAAGATTCCTTTCTGCATTTGAGGCATGAGGCCTTGGGAAGAATACAGGAAGGTAAACCGCTTGGTTTAAATGAAAAGGTGGCACCACCTTTGGTATAAAGTGTGGATGAGTCCTAAGGACTACCTTATCATGATGGAACCTTGTATAAGTAGGATCTGCCACCAACACTTGCAATTCACTGATGGAACGTGCTGATGTGATTACAATAAGAAAAATTACCTTCCAGGAAAGGAATTTCAAAGAGGTAGTGGCTAATGGTTAAAAGGGCGGTTTCATGAGCTGCCCAAGAACCAGATTTAAGTCCCATGCCACCGGTGGTGGCTTAATGGGAGGCTTAGTTAAAAGAAGGCCTCTCATAAATCTCGCTATGAGAGGATGAGAGGAAATAGGTTGTCCATTTAGAGGCTTGAAAGAAGCTGCAATAGCACTCAAATGAACTCTCACTGAATTGGTCTTAAGCCCTGAATTTGATAAATGAAGGAGATACTCCAGTAATCATTCCAGAGGTATTGCAAGAGAGTTCTGACTCTTCTGCGAGCACCATATGGTAAAACATTTCCACTTAAATGCATAAGAGCGTCTTGTGGAAGGCTTCCTGGAAGCATAAAGGATATCCATTACCTGTTGGGAAAGGTTAAGACCGTGAAGTTCTAGGCTTTCAGCAACCAGACCCTGAGATGCAGAGACTGGGGATTGGGATGCCACAGCATCCCGTCCTCTTGAGAAAGGAGATTTGGAGCAGATCCTAACTCCAGAGGAAGAGCTTGAGAGAGATGTAGGAGCAGAGGGTACCACATTTGCCGTGGCCAATGTAGAGCTATGAAAATCATATGACCTCTGTCTCTCTGAAGCTTGAACAGGGTTTTGGGAATTAGGGGAATGGGTGGAAAGGCATACAGGAACTCCTGACCTCAATGGAGAAGGAAAGCATCCCTGGCCTGACAACCCTGAGCCGGAATTCTGGAACAGAACCGGGGAAGTCTGGCATTCAGCGGACTTGCAAAGAGGTCTATGACCGAGGTTCCCCAAATTTGAAAACTTATGGCCACCTGGTCTGCATGGAGAGACCATTTGTGTGGAAGCAGAACTCGACTGAGTTTGCCTGCCCAAGAGTTTTGAATGCCTGGAAGATACACCGCAAGGAGATGAATCTGATGCTCTCTGGCAAGGGCCCATAGTCGCAAAGCTTCGTTGCAGAGTGACAGAGAGCCTGGTCTGCCCTGCTTGTTCACACAGAACATGGCTACTTGATTGTCCATTTGAACTAGGACTGTCTTGTAGCTGAGCTGGGTGTGAAAAACTCGAAGAGCAAGGAAGATTGCTCTGTGTTCCAGGAGATTGATGTGTAGATAGGCCTCCTGTGGCGTCCAGGTACCCTGGGTAGAGAGGCCTTGCAGATGGGTGCCCCAACACACCTGTAAATCATCTGTTGTTAGAGTGGCTTGGGGTGGGGGTTGCTGAAAAGGAGACCCCACCAAAAGGTTTTGGGGTGACTGCCACCATTAGAGGGACAAAATAAGGTGATCTGAGTTTGCTATATTGTCTGACAGGCAACCTGACGCCCGAGCCCACTGAGTGGATAAAGTCCACTGGGCTGCCCTCATATGGAGGCGAGCATAAGGAACCACAAGCACGGTGGATGCCATGTGGCCTAGCAATTGTAACATTTCCCGAGCAGTGAGGTGAGGTTTTAGCACTGCTTGGGAAGCTAACTGCACAATGTGAAGGCAGTGGGGCTGTGTAAGGTAGGCCCTTGTCTGTCTGGTATCCAGCAGAGCTCCTATAAACTCTAGGGACTGAGTGGGAGCAAGGTTGGATTTTGGGACGTTTATGACAAGTCCCAAATACTGAAGGATACGCATTGTGCGAAAGAGAGCAACCCTGGCCTCTGGCTCTGAAGGGGCTCGAATGAGCCAGTGGTCTAAGTAAGGGAAGACAAATATTCCTAGAGTGCAGAGAAATGCTGCCACCACAGACATGCATTTTGTGAACACCCTTGGTGCAGAGGCCAGGCCAAAAGGAAGAACCCTGTATTGGTAGTGCTTCCCTTGAAACAGAAAGCGAAGGAACTTTCGGTGAGTTGGATGGATGAGAACATGAGTGTACGCATCTGTGAGATCTAGAGAACAAAGTCAATCCTGACTCTGAAGGTATGGCAGCAGAGTTCCTTGAGAAATCATTTTGAACTTCTCTTTGAACAGGAATTTGTTCAATTCTCTGAGGTCTAAAATGGGTCTGTGTCCTCCTGTTTTCTTTGGAATAAGGAAATAGGGGGAGTAAAACCCTGTACCCCGTTGGGGAATGGGTACCTCTTCTATTGCCCCTTGGGCAAGAAGCACAGTGACCTTTTGACCTCACTGGTCGTTGAGAGAGGTCTGAGTTCATACCATTGTAGGAGGGGGCATGCTGAGGAAATGAAGTTTGTACCCCTCTCTTAGAATAGACAGAGTCCAATTTTCTGCTGTTATCTGACACCATCTGGGGGCAAAATGACATAACCTTCCTGGGAAGGTGGAGGGTTCTGGGCCATTCAGGGCCAGGAAGGCAAAGTTCTCTAAATAGGAGTCAAAACCCCTGTGGAGGCTGAATCTGCTGAGCCGGTTAGGGCTTAGCTGCTTTTGTCTGTCTTTGCCTAGGTTGAAGCTGCTGTCCCTTTTGGGCAGACTGACCTAAGCGATGCCCCTAATGGGTATAGGAGGGATATAACTTCTTCTTCTTACTGAAGAATGGTTTCTTGTAGGATTTTTTCCTTGCAGGATCAGCTGTAGATTTAGACAATCTATCCAAAGTGATATTGTCAGCATCTATCTCATTAGCTTTTTCCTGCCAGTTCTTGCCAAAGAGATTCTCTCCTGTGCAAGAAATATTCCCTAGTTTATCCTGTACCCAAATTTCCAAGTCAGATGCCTGGAGCCAGGCAATCCTATGTGCACCTTTTGCAATGGCAGAGGTTCTGCTTATGCACTCAAGGCAGTCAAAGGCTGCACGATTCACAAACTTGGAAACATCCTGAGCATGTTTCACAAGGGCGAGATAATCTTGCCTCTTATCATCAGGAAGGAGAGGGCTCATAAACTCTAAATCTCCTGTGACCTCCTTAAGGAACATTCCCATATACAAGATATGGGAACTGATCCTAGCAGAAAGCATGGAAGCCTGGAAGGTTCGACGTCCAAAGGTGTCAAGAGTCCTACGCTCAGGTCCTGGAAGATTAGATGCATGCCTTTTTGAACTCTTTAGCCTTCTCATAGCAGATTCCACCACCATAGAATGGTGTGGTAACTGAGTCTTCTGAAACCCAGGACAAGGAGGAACTTGATACATAGTGTCGAGTCTTTGAGAGTGAGGAGATGTGGTTAGAGGTGTTTCCCACAGCCTTAACATGAGATCATGCAAGATCTCATGAATACGTAAGGTAGCTGCCTCCTTGGGAGCTTTAGGGTATTGTAGGATTTCTAATTCCTTTGCCCTAGGCTCCTTTTCAGGAGCCACTGTGATGGCAAGACCTCGGGCCACATCTCGGATAAAATCCTGAAAGGACATATCCTCTGGTGGAGACATCCTACGTGGAGCAGAAGAGGAATCCTCAGGAAGAAGTACTCTGGTATCGGCAGAGCTTTCAGAGTCTTCATACTCATCTGAGGATTCAAAGTATCTCCGATCTGGGTGATCGTGCAAGGCACGGTACCAGTATTGATCAAAGTCAGCATCGGAATGGTCCGGTACCGACTTCTCGATGATGGATAGACACGCATGACTCGGTCCCGGTAAAATACCTGCCGATGTCGATGCAGTTGGTGCCAGCACTGGAGTCGGTGCCGGTACCAGTTGAATTGTCTGAAGCGGTTTCAGGGACATCAGGGCCATGAGAATTGCCGCCAGACTACGCTCAATAGCCAAGAATCTCTGGTCTATTGACGCTGCCGATGCTTGGGTATCGGTACCGGATGAAGCGGCCGGTACCCCAGAGCATGGTACCAGTAGTTCTGCCGAGGTTGAAGCCTCGAGAACATCCTGGAGCCCCGTTAGTGCTTTGGAAGCCGAAGCCTCCTGCCGGGGCAATTTTGCTGGTGAAAGTCCCTCAAGGGCAACGCCAGAGGCATCTCGCTGTCTAGAAAGAGATCTACCCTTTGAGGACCGGCTAGATTTATGTTTATTTACCTGAGATCCATGGGAGGAAGACAAAGCCCTGGAAGACGTCGATGCCACGGAGGCTGCATCGGAGGGAAAAAGGGTGCTAAGTTTAGCAGCTCGGTTCTGCCGGCCCCTTTTCGACATTATCCCACAGGCAACACACTCTGAAATAGAGTGATCAGGACCTAAACATTTGAGGCACCACTCATGGGTGTCGGTGACGGAGATGGTACCGCCACACTTAGAACACTTTTTAAAACCCGAAGCGGGTTTTTCCATTTTGAAGAAAAAGTTGGGCCTAGTGCCCAAAATGGCCCGTGGCACCTGAAAAGAAAAATTACTGGAAAGACTCCAGAGAAATGTTTTTTTGGGTTTTTTTTTAAGAAGAAAAGAAAGAAGAACTGGCGGTACCGGTGTAGCGTTGCGGGAAGGCAGACGCGACCACAAAAAAGAAGATAAGGGATTTTTTTTTCTGCGGTGACAGAATATGTGATCTTTCGGCTCCGCGGAAAAAGAAGAACTGGAGAGGGAAAGGCGGGAAGGCAGCACGCAGGTGCTATGGGATGCTCCCAAAAGCTTTCCTATTGGATGCTGGGGAGCGTTCCCGCGCAGGCTCCGTCGGTACCGACGATACCCATATGTGAAGACTACATTCCTGCTTGTTCCTGGAGATATGCATTACTACATGCATTTTAATCCTCAAAAACCTTTTAAAATTACGCCACTACTATTGGTTGTGTAGTTAAATAATTGCTATCACAGTGGCATTAACACAGACTTTTGCATAAAAGCAAATCATATTACCTTTAAATAAGTCAATTTCTATAAATTTGCATTTTAATATGCTCTAAGTAAGTTGTAATACAAAATATCTAGTGTGCCAAAAGATTGCATTAACAGAAGTCCAATAGTTGGTTGAAGGGATACTGTCAGCAACAGTATAATGGAAAATCTGAATGCTATTTTTTTTTTTTAGGGCATTCAGATTTGGATTTGTGTTTAGTTTGATTTCAGTCTCAAAGTTTCATTTAAGTTTGATGGAGTTCATGTCTTGAACACTCCACTGCAATGGACAACTAGCATTTACATTTATTTTCACTGAGCAATCTTGTTTCCATTCATCTCTATGATTTTGCTTTTTTGGGGCAATGAAGTTGGAGTCCAGTTCCATGAGCCTTCATTTGCCACAACCTCAAGATTTTTCCTCTCTTTCATAACTTGTCACCCCACTCCCCCCTCACTTATCTCAGTCATCATAGCTAGCATAAGACCATACTCAGGCCCATGGACCAAGGCTCCTCTCAGAACCCTGCACGTGTAAACTTGGACTTCAACCCCCAGGTTACTGGGACGCCCCTCACACTCTGTGAGATATGAACACTGCTTCTGCAGCATTTTCTGCCCTGCCTGATCCACGGAATGGAAGACACAATTCAGAATCAAACACAGATCCTCCACAACGCAATGCACAGCACTGCCACTAAGTCATAGCTTGGCCTCATGACTCTTTATTAACAGGAAGATTAAATATTTAAAAATCATTCAGAACGGATTCAATTGCAATATTCAGCCCCAAGCTAAATGTATAATTGTATATGCATTAAGTTATACATATATTCAGCCACCTTGTGCTTTTAAAGTTTCACATCTAAATTACATATGTAAGTTTTACCTATAAGGTTATACCTGTTTTTACTGCAGCCAAACTTAGGTGTATAGCTTATATGTAGTGACTGAATATTGCAGTTAGATATATAAAATAAAACCCTGCCCCTTCTCCAACACCACACATACAGACCAATATTCAAAGGAAGATATGCATTTACTGGGGGGTCAGTGAATATATAACTTCAGTATCCAGTATATTCATATGATACACAAATAGTATCGGGCTGAAAATCCTTCTGATTGGCCTCACAATATCTGTATAGTGAAGGCAGGGGAGAGAGGCAAAATTATCTAGGTAATGGTGATTTTCAGCAGGCCTAAACTAAACAGCCAGCAGTGGTGGTGACTACATGATGTGTATATTCGGTACCACTGATTATATAGCAGCACCAATGCTGAACATTAGCCCCATACATTTCTATAGTAGAGTGGCCACAAAATTAAGTAGTTTTCTCTCATGTGGTCAGCACTCACTGCTGACAGCAGAAGTGCTTTTGAATATCTCCCTCCTATCATTCAAATTAATGTCAATGGGATGAGGGGGGGGGGACAGAGTGAGCAATTTTTATGTCTTTGTTGAATACCCCCATTTTAGTCTTATTTAATTTGAGCTATAAGAGTTCAGAAATACAAAATGAAGCAATGAAAGTGATCCATCCTGCTCCACACGCTACATTGCTGTATCCCTGTCTCCTGCATCAATAAGCACCTCCTTGCTGATGCACTAGGATTGGAGATTCCCATTTTACAGCCTTGACAGCAGCCCTTTTATTTTTGCAAGATTATTTTCATGTTCGTGGACACATTTTTTGAACTTAATACGCTTTAAATTATAGATAAGCTTTACTGTCCTCGCTACGTCACAATCTCCCTCTAAAACAAAAATACCAAACAAATTAAAGGCCACACTGTATTCCAACACACCAGCTAGCAGAATACTGTAGTTATTCCATCTTTTTTAGGTTTATTTTCTATAAGCAAGAAAAAAATATAAAAGGAAGTGGAAGAAATTCATGGCACCCCAATTGCATCAGTTTTGAAAAGCAATAAAACATTCTGATACCTTCACCCCATTCCCAGGGTGTGGAGAAATGCTGCCACCACAGACATGCATTTTGTGAACACCCTTGGTGCAGAGGCCAGGCCAAAAGGAAGAACTCTGTATTGTTAGTGCTTCCCTTGAAACAGAAAGCGAAGGAACGTTCGGTGAGTTGGATGGATGAGAACATGAGTGTACGTATTCTTGAGATTTAGAGAACAAAGTCAATCCTGACTCTGAAGGTATGGCAGCAGAGTTCCTAGAGAAATCATGTTGAACTTCTCTTTGAACAGGAATTTGTTCAATTCTTTAAGGTCTAAAATAGGTCTGTGTCCTCCTGTTTTCTTTGGAATAAGGAAATAGGGGGAGTAAAACCCTGTACTCCGTTTGGGAATGGGTACCTCTTCTATTGCCCCTTGAGCAAGGAGCACAGTGACCTCTTGAGCTAACCGGTCGTTGAGAGAGGTCTGAGAATTGAACTGTCTTACCATTGTAGGAGGGGGCATGCTGAGGAAATGAAGTCTCCGAGGGTGTGGAGACACCGTTAAAGGAGTTTCCCACTTCCTTAGCATGAGGTCATGCAAGATTTGGTGAATGGGAAGGGTAGCAGCTTCTTTAGGAGCTGCTGGGTATTGAAGAATTTCTAATTCTTCTTCTCTCGGTTCCTTCTCAGGGGTCACCGTGATTGAAAGTCCTCAGGCTTCATCATGTATGAAATCCTGAAAAGACACGTCCTCTGGAGGAGACATCCTACATTGAGGAGGAGGAGAGGGATCCTCTGGTAAAATCACCCCGGTACTGGCGGAGTCCTCGGAGTCATCGGAATTGAAGGACTCGAATTATCTCTGCGGCGGGTGCTCTTGCAATGCTTGACGACTGTCTCAATACCAGGCCCTTGTTACCGAATATTGATTCAAGAGCCAGCATGGAGGGAAGCACATTGGTTAAAGCAGGTGCGGTCGGTACTGGTACCGATGTCTGCGGAACCATCTGAAGCGGTCTTAGCAGTACCGATGCTGCTAAGAGAGCTGCTAGACTGCGTTAGATGGCAAGGATGCGCTGATCCATAGCCCCTGCCGATGCCTGGATGTCGGTACCGGTGGAACAGGCCATGACATCAGAGCATAGCACCAGGAGTTCTCCCGATGTAGGAGCTTCGGGAACATCCTGGAGCCCCGTTAATGCTATGGAGGCCGGGGCCTCCCACCGGGCTGCTTTGCCGGTATGTTTTCCTCGAGGGCAACGCTAGTAGCATCTCTTTGATTTGAAGGAGATCTACCCTTTGAGGTCTGGCCAGTCTTGGAAGACCTGGGTTTAGTTACCTGAGATCCATGGGAGGAAGATGAAGCCTTGGAAGACGTCGATGCAATGGACATCACATCTCCCCTACTAATTCACCTATACTGGCTCCCAATCAAATTCCGTATACGCTATAAGATTCTCATTCTGGTACATCGCACACTCTATACACATATACCACAATATCTTGTTGATCTTCTGCATTTTCATGTTCCCACCTGAAGTCTCTGCTCACTCCACATAAATAGTTTTTGTCTCCCCCCACCGTCATGGGCGCATCTGCAATCGACACATAACTCAGCCTTCTTTTTCCTTGGTCCTGCTCTCTGGAACTCTCTGCCCATATCCCTCCATCTGGAACAGACTTATGCAACATTCAAAGCCTCCCTAAAAATTCACCTTTTCACTTTGGCATTCAATCTCCCAGACACTCCAACATGACCTGCTGTTTTATTTATGGTTGTGAAATACCTCTCTTTGTCTTGTCTGTGTGCTTGATAATCTTTTCTTTCCTGTCAAAAATATGGAGTTCTATTTCCTTTTCTATGAGCCCAGTGCTTATTCTGTTTCTGGTACTTTTTTAAATTTTGTAAACCACCCTGACGTTATAAAGGGCGGCATATCAAGTCTAAAATAAACAAAATCTGCAGCAAAGAGGATGCCGAGTTTTTCAGACCTGTTCTGCAGGCCTCTCTTGGTCATCTTTCTACAGGGAAGACACTCCGATGGTAAATAGTCAGGACCTAAATATATATGACACCAGTCATGGGTGTCAGTAGCAGAAATGGTACCGCTACACTTTCAACATTTTTTGAAACCACTAGATGGTTCCTCCATTTTTGAAGAAAAGAGGGTCTAGTGCCCAAAATGGCGCCTGACACCTAGAGGGGACAGACCGTCAAAAAGAAGAATTCTTTTTTTTTTTTTTAGGAAAAAGAAGTAAGAAAATGAAGAAAAGATCAGTGGTACCGGTATAAGCATTGACGATGAAGGCAGACGCGATGACAAAAAGAACATTTTCTGCGGTGACAGAGTTTGCTGCCTTTCGGCTCCGTGGAAAACAAAAAACTGAAGAGGGATAGTTGGAAAGGCGGGGAAGGCAGCAACGCAGGCACAGTGGGATGCTCCCAAAAGCTTTCCTATTGGACGCTGGGGAGCATTCCCGCACAGGCTCCGTCGGTACAGACGATACCCATATGTGAAGACTACATTCCTGCTTGTTCCTGGAGAGTAGGACTTTATCATGAAGGAAATGGGTATATGGAGGATAATGAATGAGAGCCTGAAGCTCGCTGACACATCTTGCAGAGGTGATAGTGACTAGAATAATAGCTTTTCAAGTGAGATGTTTTAATGAAGCAGACTCCAGGGGCACAAAAAGGGGCTGCATGAGTACTGAGAGAACTACATTGAGATCCCACGCTGGAGCAGGAGGCTTCAGAGGCAGCTTAGGGGATCATTCCGAACCATGAATAGGGACATAAATTCCCGCTATTTGTGGCCTTTCCCAGCCTTGTCCTCTTTCCCCGCACATTGCACGGGGAACAGGGGCGGCCCAAGGGGGGTGCGGGGCCATCTGCGGAGACTCGGTGTGGGGCCTCATTTGCATAAGGGGCCTTATTTGCATAAATATTTGCATAATGTTACCATACACTAACTTTTAGTAAACATGCCTCCTAATGAGCGTATGGATAAAGAAAGACTAAAAGATTTCTACATTACTATAATCCAGTGCCAACCGTCAGACACATTAGGAACTACTACAAACACTGCCCATTTAGAACCCAAAGCAAACCCGTCATATCGTAACAGCACTACCAGGACTCACAAAGCACCAGACCCTACCTATCAAAAGGCAACACTGCAAATATTAAACCAATACATTTCAGAGAATAACAATACATGACCTACTGGGGAAAAAGAACAAGTGGCAATGTCAAATAGGAATTACATAAACAGAATACCTCAGCTCAGTTACACATGCAGAACATAGACCATCACCAAACAAGGAATCACAATTTAGAAACAGGAAGACAATAATTAAACTGGGAACCCCAAAAGCCAAACTTGGAATGTACAACACTGTAGAAATAAAACTTTAAATTAATTTCCTCTTGTACTAAATAAAGCGCAGATGTTAATGATTCACATTTCCCAGTGCTGACATATTCCAGTTAATAAATTCAAAATAAAGAGGTATTTTTCTACCTTTTGTGCATTTTTTTTCAGTTGCAATTGCTCCAGCCACTTTCTTCTGGTTTCTTCGTGTCTTCTGCTAACTCTCCATCATCTTCTGTCCATTTGTCCTTTCTTCTCTCTTCTAGTTTTTTTCCATTCTCTCTCTACATTTGCTTTAACATTACATCTGCTTTAACATACTAATCTTTTTCCTTTTGCTCTTTCCTCATTCCTATTTCATCCACTCAAATTTTACCCCTCCATCCTCAATCCCCACTTACTCTCCTCCCAATACCCGGCCAATTAAAGATTTTTCTTCCCTCCCACACAAATTATATTTTCCCTCTCCATTTCACTCTCCCAGCCCCATCCCATTCTAATTCTCCCCCAACGTCAGCTCCCTTCTAGTTCCAGCCCCACCCAGCATCCGCTCCCTTCTAGTCCACGCATCAGCCCATTTCCAGTTTTATCCTAACCCACCATCAGCCCATTTCCAGTCCTAGCTCCCCCATCTATTTCCCATCCTATCAGAGTCCCTCCATCAGCTCATTTCCAATCCCAGCCCCCCATCTGCCGATTTCTAACCCTTTCCTAGCCCCACCATCAGCCCATGTCAAATTCTAGCTCCCCTCCACTCAGCCCATTTCCAATCCAAGCCCCCAATGAGCCTACTTCCAGTTCTAGCCCCTCCATGAGTCCATTTCATTCCAAGCCCCCACCACAGTCCATTTCCAATCTTAGCACCCCCCAACAGCTCATTTCCAGTCCTATCCTAGCACCTCCATCAGCCCATTTCCAGTCCTAGCTCCCTCCCCTCACAGCCCATATCCAATCTCAGCACCCCCCCAACAGCCCATTTTCAGTCCTACCCTAGCACCTCCATCAGCCCATTTCCTGTCCTAGCTCCCCCCCCCCCGCTCAGCCCATTTCCAGACCTAGCTCCCCCCTCACAGTCCATTTCCATTCCAAGCCCCCCTCCCCATCAGTTATTTGCAGTTCAAGCCCCCCTTCCAGTCAGCCCATTACCATTCCTAAGCCCCCCTTCAGCCCATTTCCAGTCCTAGCACCCCATCAGCCCATTTCCAGTCCCAGCCCCCCCATAGCCCGTTACCAGTCCTAACCCCCCATCAGCCCACCTCCTGTCCTAACCCCCCCATCAGCTCATTTCCAGTCTTAGCCCCCCTTTCAGCCCATTTCCAGTCCTAGCCCCGCCATAGCCCATGACCAGTTTTACCCCATCAGCGCACCTCCAGTCCTAACCCCCCCATCAGTCCATTTCCAGTCCCAGCCCCCCATAGCCCATTACCAGTCCTAACCCCCCATCAGCCCACCTCCAGTCCTAACCCATCAGCTCATTTCCAGTCTTAGCCCCCCCATAGCCAATTACCAGTCCTAACCCCCCATCAGCCCATTTCCAGTCCTAGCTCTCCCATAGCCCATTACCAGTTCTAACCCCCCATCAGCCCACCTCCAGTCCTTACCCCCCATCAGCCCATTTCCAGTCTTAGCCTCCCCCAAAGCCCATTACCAGTCCTAACCCCCCCATAGGCCATTGCCAGTCCTAACCCCCCATCAGCCCATTGCCAGTCCTAGCCCCCCATAGCCCATTACCAGTCCTAACCCCCCATCAGCCCATTTCCAGTCCTAGACCCCCCCCCAGCCCATTACCAGTCCTAACCCCCTTCCCCCCCATCAGCCCAGGGAAACTTTAAAAGAAAAAACGAACTTGCTGCTGCTGCTGCCGCCCTGGCAGCGGCAGAATCAAGTGTCTCCCGTGGGGCCCCCGCCCACCCAAAAGAGCCCTCCCTCCTGTCCTGTCCAGCAGAGCCCTCCCTCGATCACTCTCCTCGGCGCGGTTTTCAGAGCCGCGAAGGGAGGGTTTCCCTGTCGTGGTTCTGTTAAGCCGGAAGGGGCTGATGGGAAACAGGAAATGCCTGTTCCCATCAGCCCCATTGGGCTTAACAGAGCCACGAGAGGGAGAGAGTTCCCTTCGCGGCTCTGAAAACGTCACCGAGGAGAGTGATCGAGGGAGGGCTCTGCCAGAAAGGACAGGAGGGAGGGCTCTGTTGGGTGGGCGGGGGCAGTGGCAGCAACAGCAGTGTTAGCTTTTTCTTTTAAAGTTTTCCTGGGCTGATGGGCAGAATGTTGTTTGCGCGGGACCCCCTGAAACACGGGGCCTGTGCAAACAACATTCTTGCTCAATGGACGAGCCGGCCCTGACGGTTAAGTTAGATGGGGGCAGGAAAGGGGAGGATCGGGGGCGGCCTTAGGGTGGGCAGTGGGCAGTAGCCGGCCCCAGACATACAGGGCCGATTCTAATGTGGGCCCTGTACGTCCGGGGCCGGCGACTTGAATGGGCAAGTTATTCCACCTCCGAAGTGGAATAACTACCCCGATGCAGTGGGATCGGCAGGCCTAGGGCATGACAGCAGCGGGAGCTGTGGGGAATTCAGTTTTAAAGCCGGCGGCTGGGGATTGCGGCTCTTTCTTTTTATGTACAATGTGGTGTTGGTTTTTATGATTACATTGACCAATTTGGACATTTATTGTAAGTTTAATTAATCTGATTGTCAATTAATTATTTATTTTTAGCCAGACAACTACAATCTTCGTTAATTGACCATTGCTTGTTGTGTTTTCTCTGCTCTATAGAGGTAACTATCATAAGATATATTTGCTTGTCACTCCCTTTGTCCATTTTATAATTTATTCTTTTATTTTATTTATTTATTTAATTGGTGTTAATTTGATTTTTAATCTTATTTTATTTTAGTCATTCATATTGTTTATCAGATTGCTCAAGATTTGGTTTTAATTATTTATTTAGCACTTTCTATCCTTCTTATTGTTGTTAATGCTTCTATATGTAGTTTTTAACTATTTATGATATTTATGTTATTAATATACATACATGCGGTTTATTGAATGAGATTTAGTCATCTCTTCCAACACAATGTCTTTTTATTATTATGTTTTTATTTAATTAATTTATTAATTTAACATTTCTTATATACCGCGCTATTTCACATCAGTGCGGTTTACAATGAACAGAATATTTGAACAAATTGTCAACGTTTACATAAAACAGGATTTTTAAACTTGGGTTAACTGGGTAAAACTATATACATACAAACTATATACATACATATAACAAATTTTGCCGTCGGGATTAGACTATAACATTTTTGTATTTAACATGGTGATGAGGCATTAATGCATTGTGTTAGTATACTGATCATTAATCAGGTTGCAGCTGAGTAAAGCATGTGTTTTCAAGTGATACAACTGGGTGAGTGTGTGGGTATGGAGGTGGATCATGATGCTGTGTATAGTACTTGAGGAACAAGTAGTGTTTAATGGCTTTTCTAAATTGCTTGATCTCCGATTGCTCTTATGTTGGTAGGGAGATTGTTCCAGCACCTTGGTGCATAGCTTGAAAATGCTCTATTAATGGTTGATTGTTTAAATTTTATGGATTCCCTTGGTATTACTAGAGTGTTTTCTGTAAACGTTCTTCTAGTCCTGTTTTTGGGGGTGTGCGTGATTAGATCAACAATAGATGAAGGTGCTGTCTTATTGAATGCTTTGAATGTAATGATGAATGTCTTATATAGGATTCTACATTCTATCGGTAACCAGTGGAGATCCTTTAGTATGGGCAGGGCCGGATTTACCTATACGCCACCTACGCCGTGGCGTAGGGCCCACAGCTGACAAGGGCCCACAAAAATAGCTTTTTTAAAATTAAATTAAAAAAAAAATGCTGGCTGCCGCCGCGACAGCATGGACTGTTCCTGCGGGGCCCCCTCTGCTGCCGCGGCAGCATGGATTGTCCCGCGGGGCTCCCTATGCCCGGCTGAATCCCCTCCCTGCCTCCCTCCCTGACGGCTTTGAGAGGCACGAAGGGAGAGTGTCTCCCTCGCGTCTCTGTTAAGCCCGCAGGGGCTGATGGGAAATTTCCCATCAGCCCCTGCGGGCTTAACAGAGACGCGAGGGAGACACTCTCCCTTCGCGCCTCTCAAAGCCTGCAGGGAGAGAGAGGATTCAGCCGGGCATAGGGAGACCCGCGGGACAATCCATGCTGCCGCGGCAGCAGAGGGGGCCCCGCAGGAACAGTCCATGCTGTCGCGGCGGCAGCCAGAATTTTTTTTTTAATTTAATGGGGGGGTTTAGAACTGGTAATGGGCTGGGGGGGTTAAGACTGGTAATGGGCTGTGGGCTGATGGGGGCTGTCTGGTAATGGGCTATGGGGGGGCTAGGACTGGAAATGGGCTGGGGGGGTTAAGACTGGAGGTGGGCTGATGGGGTTAGGACTGGTAATGGGCTGTGGGCAGTTGGGGGGGTTAGAACTGGTAATGGGCTATGGGGGGGTTAGGACTGATAATGGGCTATGGGGGGGGGGCTAGGACAGGAAAAGGGCTGATGGGGAGGGGTTAGGACTTGAGGTGGGCTGATGGGGTTACGACTGGTAATGGGCTGTGGGCTGATGGGGGGGGTTAGGACTGGAAATGGGCTATGGGGGGCTGACTGGAAATGGGTTGATGGGGTTAGGACTGGAAGTTGGCTGATGGGGGGTTAGGACTGGTAATGGGTTATAGGGGGGCTTAAACTGAAAATGGGGTGATGGGGGGTTAGGACTGTAAGTGGGTTGATGGGGGGGCTAGGACTGGTATTGGGTTGGGGGGTTGCTAGGACTGGAAATGGGCTGATGGGTGGCTAGGACTGGAAATGGGCTGATGCAGGAACTAGAAGGGAATGGATGCTGGGTGAGGCTGGAACTAGAAGGGAGCTGATGTTGGGGGAGGATTAGAATGGGATGGGGCTGGAAGAGTAAAATGGAGAAGGGAAAAATATTTTGTGTGGGAGGGATAAAAAATCTACAAT
The DNA here is from genome assembly GCA_033557465.1 of Ichthyophis bannanicus. Classification (NCBI taxonomy): domain Eukaryota; kingdom Metazoa; phylum Chordata; class Amphibia; order Gymnophiona; family Ichthyophiidae; genus Ichthyophis; species Ichthyophis bannanicus. The sequence goes on along the minus strand of CM066042.1, from coordinate 263,194,164 downwards.
TGGCCGAGTTTTGGGAGAGTAAGTGGGGATTGAGGATGGAGGGGTAAAATTTGAGTGGATGAAATAGGAATGAGGAAAGAGCAAAAGGAGAAAGATTAGTATGTTAAAGCAGATGTAGAGAGAGAATGGAAAAAAACTAGAAGAGAGAAGAAAGGACAAATGGACAGCAGACGATGGAGAGTTAGCAGAAGACACGAAGAAACCAGAAGAAAGGTGGCTGGAGCAATTGCAGCTGAAAAAAATGCACAAAAGGTAGAAAAATATCTCTTTATTTTGAATTTATTAATTGGAATATGTCAGCTCTGGTAAATGTGCATCATTAACGTCTGCGCTTTGTTTAGTACAAGAGCAAATTAATGTATAGTTTTATTTCTACAGTGTTGTACATTCCAAGTTTGGCTTTTGGGATTCCCAGTTTAATTATTGTCTTCCTGTTTCTAAATTGTGATTCCTTGTTTGGTGACGGTCTATGTTGTGCATGTGTAACTGAGCTGAGGTGTTCTGTTTATATAATTCCTATTTGACAGTGCCACTTGTTCTCTTTCCCCAGTAGGTCATGTATTGTTGTTCTCTGAAATGTATTGGTTTAATATTTGCAGTGTTGCCTTTTGATTGGTAGAATATGGTGCTTTGTGAGTCCTGGTAGTGCTGTTAGGATACGGCGGGTTTGCTATGGGTTCTAAATGGGCAGTGTTTGTAGTAGTTCCTAATGTGTCTGGCAGTTGGCACTGGATTATAGTAATGTAGAAATCTTTTAGTCTTTCTTTATCCATACACTCACTAAGAGGCACGTTTACTAAAAGTTAGTATATGGTAACATTATGCAAATATTTATGCAAATGAGGCCCCTTATGCAAATGAGGCCCCGCACCCCCCTTGGGCCACCCCTGCTGGGGGCCCACAATTTTTGTTGGCATAGGGCCTCACTCAAGGTAAATCCGGCTCTGAGTATGGGCATAATGTGATCATTCTTGGATGCTCCATACAGGACACGAGCAGCTACATTCATGGCCAACTGTAACGGGTTTATGGTGTTTTTTGGGAGGCCGTGTAGTATTACATTGACATAGTCAAAATGTGGAGTTACTAAGGTTTGGAAGACAGTTCTGAAGTCGTCAGCTTCCATCATGGGTTTCAGATGACGGAGGGTTTTGATTTTGAAGTATATAGATTTTACTGTACACGTTTGATGTGATCTTTGAAGTCCAAATGTTGATCCAATATTACACCTAAGTAGCGTATATTGGGTTTTACCAGAAGTTCTGCATCCCTGACTTTTAGTGTTGATGGTGGGGAGAAGTCTTTGTTCCGAGTGATAATTAGAACTTCGGTTTTTTTCATAGTGAGGAGCCAATCGGTTATTGCATCGAAGCATTTGATTAAGATTGAGAAATCCGGGCAAGTGACTGATATAGGGGTGAATAGCAGAACGTCATCAGCATACATGAGGCAGGATATGCCGAATGAGCGAGTTATATGACATATTGGTTGCATATAAATGTTAAAAAGTAGTGCCGATAATCAGGGCCGGATTTAGCTAGAGTGAGGCCCTACGCCAAGAAAAATTGTGGGCCCCCCCCGTGTCCCCGTGCAGTCCTGGGCCCCCCCGTGCAGTCCTGGGCCCCCCCGTGCAGTCCTGGGCCCCCCCATGTCCCTGTGCAGTCCTGGGACCCCCCCCCGTGCCATCCTGGGCCCCCCCCCGTGCCGTCCTGGGCCCCCCCCGTGCCGTCCTGGGCCCCCCCGTGCAGTCCTGGGCCCCCCCGTGCCCCCGTGCAGTCCTGGGCCCCCCCATGCAGTCCTGGCCCCCCCCGTGCAGTCCTGGGGCCCCCGTGCAGTCCTGGGGCCCCCCCGTGCCCCCGTGCAGTCCTGGGACCCCCGTGCAGTCCTGGCCCCCCCGGACAGCATCACGGCTGTCTGAGGGGGCTTCAGAGGGAGACGGGGAAGCCCGCGCGAGGCCCCGGCTCCCTCTGTACAGCCGCCAGCGTGAAGAGCCTTTTCCTTCACGCTGGCGGCTGTTTCTGTGAAGCCGCGAATGCTGGGAAAGGTTAAAGGTTGCAGAGTTTGCCCTTTAACCTTTCCCAGCATTCGCGGCTTCACAGAAACAGCCGCCAGCATGAAGGAAAAGGCTCTTCACGCTGGCGGCTGTACAGAGGGAGCCGGGGCCTCGCGCGGGCTTCCCCGGCTCCCTCTAAAGCCCTCCGGTGGGCCCTTGCCAGCTGTGGGCCCTACGCCACAGCGTATGTGGCGTATAGGCAAATCCGGCCCTGCCGATAATGAGCCTTGTGGCACTCCCTGTCTTTGTTGGAAGGGTTCTGATGTCTTGTTGCCAACCCGTACTTGTTGCCATCTGTCTTGGAGGTATGATTTGCACCAGTCCCATGCACGATCTTGGATTCCTTTTGCATGGAGTCCCATAAGGAGTAGTTCATGGTCAACTGAATCAAAAGCTGCAGCGATGTCAAGAAAGATCATTGCAAAGCCTTTTTTGATGTCATCAATCCCGTTGTTGAGTGTGTTCATTAATGAAGTCAGTAGGGTTTCTACACCGTGTTCTTCTCTGAAACCGTGTTGGCATGGGTCTAATGGGGAGGTTGTATCTATATGCTGTTGGATTTGTCTTTGAGTTGACTTCTCTAAAATTTTAGCTAGGTATGGAATACTTGAAATTGGTCTGTAGGATTCGTCCTTTTTCGGATCAAGCTGGTTATTTTTTAGCAGAGGACGGATGGATGTCTTCTTTAGTTCATCTGGGAAGATTCCCGTTGTAAATGATTGTTTTGCGATGTCAGCTATGAATGGACTTAATTCTGAACGCATTGATTTGATCCAGTGTGCTGGGCAAGGGTCGTTTGGCGCCGTTGTGGTGTTGATAGTAGCAATTGTTTCCTCTATTGTTTTTATTGATGGGGGAAAAAGATTAGTTAGAGGTGAAAGTATTTGGGGGTTCTGGAAAGCTTCTTGAGTTGTAGCAGTATTTGCTTTTATTGCTTTGGATTGGATGTAGTTGGCATATGACTGAGGATGTATACCTTCTTGTTGTGGTTGGGGTGGTTGTGTGGTCAGCGATTTTACTAATTCAAATAGGTCGCGCGGTTTGTTTAGCGATTTGTTGAGGAGCTTGGCATGGAATTCTTTTCTTTCTTTCCATGTTGAGTCTCTGTGTTTTTTTAGGTGCTCCAGGTATATTACTTGGTCTGTTGTACTGCGGGTCCGTCTCCATTTTCTCTCTAGTTTTCTCAGTTGAAGCAAAGAAGATCGTAAATTGGAGGAGAACCATGGAGCTCTGTGCTTTTTGATGGAGTGACTATTAATTGTAGGTTTCTCATCATTTTGTGGGTGCTGGGCATATTGGGAGAGAGTGTTATTCCAGTTGTTGATCAGTTCGTTTAAGTTGTTTGATGGTTTAGACAGTTTTGGTATTAAATGCTGAGTGATCAATTCTCTGTCAAGTTGTTTGAAACGGGTTGTCTTTCCTGGTTCACATGTGATTAAGTGATGGTTTGTTTGTGATGTTGGAATCCAAAATGTTATTAAGTTATGATCGGACCAGGGGACAGGAGTGACAGATAAATTAATTTGGTTTAATTTGGTGGTATCTATTGATGGAACGAAGACTAGGTCCAGGAGGTTGCCTTGTTGATGTGTTGGGTCGTTTATGACTTGTTCATATCCTAGGTTGGATAGTGCTTCTAGGAATGTGTTCGATATGTTATGTTTATGTTATGTTAATGTTTATGTTTTTATGTTTTAGTACCTTACCTGATCAACCCCTGACGAAGGTTTGCGAAACACAACCTGTGTCGGGTTGGTAATAGGTCTATGATTTAATAAAGCTGTGTTTTTCCACCACATCACGTTTTTGGACTGTGTTTTCGTTATATACGTGATTTCTTGCCTTGCCTGTGGTACATCTCTGTACGTGCAAGCCAGACAGAATCTGGGTCCTGGTCTGCACATACAGGCCTGTTTGCGATTCTGATCCTGCGGGGCTCGACATGCCCCACGAGATTGGAATCATGATTCCCTCTGTGCATCCGGTTCCGGCTGGATGCACAGAGAGCCCAGACGTATGGAATGGAATCGGGCCCTTAGTGTTCATCAGACCTTTCATGAAGTGAAAGACTAAAGGATGCACGGAGATTGGTTTGCCATCTTTGTGCCGATGAGTAGCAGCAATTGTGGAGAGATGGTAACAAACTGATGAAGTATGTAGTCCAGAGTCAGACAGGTGAAGGAGATAATTGAGACCATGACTGAGGGGACACAAGATGGTTCCAAACCTCATGACAAAGCCCAGTAAAATAAAGGAGTCCATTTAGAACTATAGGAATGCTGCGTTAAAGAGCGTCAATGCCATCAAGGGTATTTCTTCTGGAAGTACTGGTAAAGGTATGCTCTCCTGTACTGTAGGACAGCGGGACTGCTGGGCTTGCTCTGGCGGTTGAGCTGGAGGAGTGGTCTTTCACCTCTCAAACAGTCTCCTGTACCTTGGAGCCTTACTTTAGACTGCTGAAGCTAACCAGGCAGCATCTCTATATCACCTCTGCTACCCTGTTAACTTCCAGGTTCTGCGGCTACCCCGGATATTCAATATCAATGGCTGGATATGACCTCAGCACTGAATGTCTGTGGTTCCAGTTCAGAGGTGATGGCTATCTGCTTTTCAAATGCTAGCCACTGTCACTGCTGATTATCCCCCCTACTCTCCGCAACTGTCTACTCCTACTGTATTCTCATTAACCATTGTATGCCTGCTGAAAAGCTTTTCCTATTGTCTCGTCATGTTTCATGTTTTACTGCTAAAGTACCCTGGGACTGTAAACCATTCGGACAGTCTTTGGCTAAAGAGTGGCATACCAAAAAGCAACAGGCAAGCAAAAAAACTAATTTCAATCTGTGGGGCATTAATTGGAAGATCCTGATGCATTGTCATTTAGAAATAGGGAGATCCTGGATTCTCTTCTGGGAGACCTGTCCTGGCAACTGCTAATGGAGCTCACTTGAGAGAATGCAATATTGGACCTGTTGTTTTCAAATGGGGAATAGTATGGTTTAGTATCAGAGCCCTGGCAGTGATGATTCATTTTGAGTCAAGGGTTCTAGATTTCAGGAAAATGATCTATGTCAAGACGGGGGAGTACCTCAAGGAGTCATTAACTGGAAAGGAAAATCTACAGGAAGCAGAAAAGTGGTCAAATTGAAAGGAGATATTTTAAGGGCAGCAAACCTTTTGATTAGAAAAGTAAATAAAGGTAAAAGGAAAAACAGATCACTGGGTTTTTAATGAAGTAGTGAAATGGTAAGGAAAAAACAATGTTCATAAACTAAAGGAAATCATAGAAATAAGACAATATTTGGAAAAAAGAGAATTTGGGAGAGTGAAGTTATAAATGGAATTAAAAATAGCTAATACTGTAAAGCAAGGGGACGAGCTATTTATTTCGGATATGTTAGTGGGAGGAGGAAGTGCAAAAGTAACATTAAGACTTAAAGATGAAGGAGAAGAACATGCAGAGGTGAAAAAAAGCGGAAGTACTTAAATATTTCTATTCAGTGTTTATTGAGGAAAAGAATGGAATACATCACAAGTGATTTATGGAAGGCTGTGTTCATGAGAAGCTAGCTAAACTCAAAACTAGACAAAATGATTAGGGCTGGAAGGAATACATCTGAAGGTATTACGGGAAATTCTGGAGGCTCTGCTGTCTGACCTTTTAAATGCTTCTTTAGAGTTGTGAGAGATCCCTGAGGGCTGAAGATGTGGCTCCTTTTCACAAAAGTGGAAGTAAGGAGGCAACTGGGAACTACGGGCTGATTAATTTGACCTCAGTAGTGAGTAATTTAATGTAATAGCTACTAAAACAGAGGATAGTGCAGTTTCTGGAATGTTATAGATTACAAGATCTGCCACAGCATTGTTTTACCAGAGGTAAATCTTGTCAGACGAAGCTGATCAATTTGTTTGACTGGGTGACCAGAGTTGGATCAGGGAAGAGCACTAGACATGGTATACTTAGATTTCCATAAGGCTCTTGATACTGTTCCACTTAACTTAGAAATAAACTGAGTACCCTTGGCATAAGCCCTAAAGTAACTGAGTGGGTAGAAATTGATTGAATGGAAGACGAAGGCGGTAGGGGTAAATGGAATCCACTCAAAAAAAGGGGGCATCACCAGTAGATTGGCCCCGGGATCAGTCCTTAGTCCAGTTTTCTTCAATGGTTTTGTAAGCAATATTGCAGAAGGGCTGCCAGGAATGGTTTGCCTTTTGGTTGTTGATACAAACATCTGCATCAAGGTAAACACATGATGAGGGATAAACAATTTGGGCTGCAAAACCTCAAGGGAGAAGAGCAGTATAGAAAGTGAAGTTTTTCTTTGCAGAAAAGAAGTATGGGATGTGGTTTGTAATGATATCTGATGATCTTGAGGGGGGGGGGGGACCAAACAGGTAAATCAGCCAATGGCAAAAGCCATAAGGATGCTTGGCTGCATAGGGAAAAGAATGGATAGCAAGAAAGCATAGTTACTCACCTGTAACAGGTGATCTCCGGGAACAGCAGGAATTGAGTCTTCACATATGGGTGACATCGGTATCGACAGAGCCCGCTCCCCAGAATCCAATTGGAAAGACTTTGGGAGCATCCCACTGCGCCTGCGTAGCTGCTTTCCCACCTTTCCAGCTCTCCCTCCTCAGTTGAATTTGTAGCTGAGATAAAAGGAGAGAAGGAGAAAAGAGGAAAAGTACAACTCCTAGGGGAGGAGGGTGGGTTATGAAGACAATTCCTGCTGTTCCCAGAGATCACCTGTTACAGGTGAGTAACTACGCTATCTCCAGGAACAAGCAGGAATGCAGTTTTCACATATGGGACTCCCTAGCTTGGAAATGCCAGAGAGATGCCCTCAGAGCAAGCTGTGGAACACAGGCCTGAGTAGTAAGTCATATATCCTCCAAGGATGTCTGGTATCAAAACCCTGGACAGGGGGTAGGAGTTGATCTAAGTCTGAAAGAGATGCTGGAGAACAGCTTGGCCAAATGAGGCATCCCGGCGGAAGTCTTTGTCCAAGCAATAGTGAGTAGCAAAAGTATGGACCGAGGACCAGGTTGCTGCTTTGCATATCTCATCAATTGCTACAGAGTAGAGATTTGCCATGGAGATAGCCATTGCCCGAACATTATGTGCAGTGACGTGACCCTAAAGAGAGTCCTGTACTTTCGTAAGCAAGAGAGATACAATCTGCTATCCATCTGGAGATAGTTCGCTTGGATACTGGTAGTTCTAGGTGACTGGAGTCAAAAGCGATGAAAAGTTGAAAAGCTTTTGTGTGCTCCCGAGTTCTCTGGAGATAAAAAGCCAAAGCACATTTGCAATCCAGAGTATGAAGGAATGAGGTCTAGGGAAAAAAAACAGGTAAGTACACTGACTGGTTTAAATGAAAAGGTGAAACCACCTTTGACAAAGTGAGGATGAGTCCTAAGGATTACCTTATAATGGTGGAATTGTGTATAAGGAGGATCAGCCACCAAAGCCTGAAGCTCACTGATGCGCCTTGCTGAAGTGAGGGAAATAAGGAAGGTGATGTTCCAGGTAAGAAACCAGAGAAGTAGTGGCTAGGGGGTTCAAAGGGCGGCTTTCATAAGCTGTCCTAAAACAACATTAAGGTCCCATGCCACTGGGGGTGGCTTAATGGGAGGCTTAGTTAATAGAAGACCTCTCATGAAGCATGTTACAAGTGGCTGAGAGGAGATGGGCTGACCATCTAAGGGCATGTAGATGCCACAATGGCACTTAGGTGGACTCTTACTGAATTGGTTTTGAGTTCAGAAGAAGAGAGGTGGAGAAGATATTCAAGTAATGCTTCTATGAGAGCTGAAAAGGGGTTAAGATCCCTTTTCGAACACCAGAGAGAGAATCTACGCCACTTGAAGGCATAGGAGCGCCTTGTGGAAGGTTTCCTAGAAGCCAAAAGGATAGCTTTCACCTGTTGAGAGAGGCTGATGTCCTGGAATGCTATGCCTTCAGCAGCCATGCTGTAAGATGTAGGGACTGCAGACTGGGATGCAGCAGTGTCCCGTCCTCCTGTGAGAGGAGATCTGGAGCAGACCCCAAATCTACTGGTTGGACTTGAGAGAGACACAGAAGCAGAGGATACCACGGTTGTCGTGGCCAACGTGGAACTATAAGAATCATGTAGCCCTTGTCTCTCTGGAGTTTGAAAAGAGTTTTGGGGATGGAGGGAATGGGAGGGAAGGCATATAGGAAACCTTGACTCCAGTGAAGGTGAAAGGCATCTACCACTTGGTTGTTCTGAACAGGCATTCTGGAGCAAAAGCGGGGAAATTTGGCATTCTGAGGCAACCACGTTTATATCTGGGATTCCCCAGATCTGAAAAATGTGAGCAACCTTGTCCGCATGGAGAGACCACTCGTGGGGTAGCAGTACTTGACTGAGTTTGTCCGCCAAGAGATTCTGTTTGCTTGGGAGATACACCGCAAGTAGGTGAATTTGATGCTGTATGGCGAAGGACCACAGGTGTAGGGCTTCATTGCAAAGTGTCCAAGAGCCTGTTTTGCCCTGCTTGTTCAAGTAGAACATGGCTACCTGATTGCCCGTCTGGACTAGAACTGTGCGGAAGCAAAGGTGGCCATGGAATACCTTGAGAGCATTGTGGATGGCACTGAGTTTCAACATTTATGTGGAGTTGTGCCTCCTGATGAGACCAAAGACCCTGAGTGGAGAGGTTGTCCAGATGAGCTCCCCAGCCCAATTTGGATGCATCCGTCGTCAGGGTACATTGATGTGGAGACTTCTGGAAAGGTGACCCTATGAGAAGGTGTTCTGGGGACTGCCACCACTGGAGAGACAAGATGAGACATGTAGAGAGTATTATCCTGTCTCCCAAACGACTGGATGCTTGAGACTACTGGGAAGCCAGGGTTCATTGAGCTGCATGCATATACAGACAAGTGTATGGAACCATATGTACAGTAAATGCCATATGGCCTAGGAATTGCAGCATTTCTCAAGCAGTGAGAAAGGTCTTGATGCATGCTTGCGATGCAAGCTGAGACGGGTACAGTGGGTTTGGGGCAGAAAAGCTCTTGACTGTTGAGTGTGAAGGAGAGTCCCTATAAACTCTAGAGTTTGAGATGGAACGAGATGGGACTTTGGAAGGTTTATTACAAATACCAAGTGTTGCAGCACCTGCATCGTGCTCATGAGATAAAAAAAACTGGCCTGTAGAAATGTGCTTGCTCAAATAAGCCAGTCTTCTAAGTAAGGGAAGACAAATATCCCTAGAGTCCTTAGGAATGCAGCTATCACTGCCATACACTTTGTAAAGACTCTTGGGACAGAGGCTAGGCCAAAAGGTAGGACTCTGTATTGATAAAGTCTCCCCTAGAACAGTAAACGCAGGAACCTTCTGTGTTCTGCGAGGATAAGAATGTGAGTATATGCGTCCTTTAGATCTATAGAACAGAGCCAATCTTGACTCTGGAGATAGGAGAGAAGAGTACCTAGGGAGATCATCTTGAATTTCTCCCACAGCAAATACTTGTTCAGTTTTCCGAGGTCCAGGATGGGCCTGTATCCCCCTGTCTTCTTTGGAATGAGGAAGTAAGGAGAATAGAAGCCCAGACCTTGCTGGGAGAGTGGCAATTCCTCTATTGCACCCTGTGAGAGAAGAGAGGTGACCTCCACCAATAACAGAGTGGTGAGAGGGGGTTGAGAACTGAACTCTTTTGGAGGAGACTGGGGGGGGGGGGTAGACTTTGGAAGTGAAGTTTGTAGCCCTCCCTTACTATGGAGAGAGTCCAGTATTCTGATTTTACAAGATGCCACCTTTGAGCAAAGTAACAGTCTGCCAGGAATGCAGATGGGATCTGGAATCTCCAGAGGCAGGATGGCTATGTTCTCCAGAAAGGAGTCAAAGATCCTGAGGAGGTTAGGTCTGCTGGGTTGGTTGAGACCTGGGAATCTGAGCCTCTCTTTGCTGTTTTGGTTGTTGCTGCCCTTTTTGGGGAGCATGGATGGGACAGTGCACCGCAGGGGTGTAAGAAGGGTAGTACTACTTTTTCTCATTGAAAAAAAGGTTTCTTCAATGTCTTTTTCTTAGCTGGGTTGGCAGTAGATCTATAAAGTCTATTGAGTGGTGTTCTCAGATTCTAACTGAGAAGCCTTATCCTGCCAGTCTTTGCCAAAAAGGTTTTCACCTGTGCAAGGTATATTACCCAGCTTATCTTGAACCCAATGTTCAAGATCAGAGGCTTGGAACCAGGCAATCCTGCATGCACCAATGCATATAGCTGAAGTTCTGTTGATGCATTCAAAACAGTCAAAAGTTGCCCTATTATCAAATTTGGAAACATTTTGGGCATGTTTCACCAGGGTGAGATAATCAGCTCTCTTGTCGTCAGGGAGAAGAGGAGCCTTCAACTCCAAATCCCTAGCCACCTCCCTAAGGAACATACCCATGTAGAGTATGTAGGAACTGCTTCTAGCCGATAACATGGAGGCCTGAAAACATCAACGATCAAAAGCATCGAGGGTTCTTGATTCCCCGCCTGGAGGGTTCGAGAAATGCATCTTAGCACTTTTCATTTGATGCATTACCGACTCCACCACCATGGAATGGTGTGGTAATTGAGTCTTCTGGAAGCTGGGGCACTCCGGTACCCGGTACATTGTATCAAGCCTTCGAGTCTGTGGAGAGATAGTTAAGAGTGTCTTCCACATTTGAAGCATAAGGTCGTGAAGTATTCGATGAATAGGGAGAGTAGCAGCTTCCTTTGGGGCTGCAGTGTATTGAAGAATTTTGAGCTCCTCGGCCCTAGGTTCCTTCTCCAAAGTCAGCATTATAGACTGTGATAAGGAAGCTTATCAGAGCCCAGAGAATAGTGACAAAGGAAAGGAATTTACCCTAATCAAGGGACCTGTTTTGTCAGGTCAGAGGAATAAAAATGCATGTTTTCCTAAAAGACAGGTTATTCCAGGCTGCAATGGCCTGCAGAAAGTCCCTAGTGGAGATGAGGAGAAGGAGTATAAGCCCAGATTGAGAAACCCTTACGTCACTCCTAATTACTCAGCTGCCAGGAGGGAGTTTGACCACCAACACCTGAGGAGTGAAAGGGAGGGGTTGGAAACTGGGAACTTTAAAAACTAGAGCAGAATATTCAGAAAAGGGGGGAGAAGAGGGAGAAGGAGAGAGGAGCTCAGAGAGATTCATGTTCTTGGAGAGATTCCTGCGAGAAGCCAGTTTCAAGGGATTGGAGAAATCCAGGGGTTTGGAGAACTTCAGCTAGGAACCCTAAAGCAGCCGGTAAGAGGACAGAAGCAGCTGAAGGGAGAAGGAACACGAATACCTTTTGGAAGAGGTATGGAGCAGATGCCCTGAGGTCCAGAAATACAGACTGGAGGACAGTTCATAAAAGCTCAAATGCATACTGGCCAGAGTATCTAAGAGGACAGCCTAAGGCCAGCTTTAACTCAGGTATGAACTTTGGACGTTTGTCTAACCTAGAGCAATGCAAAGTGCTTAGAAACAGTTCCTGTCCTAATGGAGGTCAGTCAGTAAAACCCTTTGAGCCAGACCCTGATATAGAACCCATGCAGATAGAAGAACAAGATATAATTCCAGAGGAAGATGATTCTTTCATGGACTGTTCTTTATGCAAAGTTGCTAGCACAAAGAAATCCTGAAAGTGGATCAAATATAAAAGGAAATGTTCTAGTAACTGGCACACCAGAAAGTTTGTGTGGAAAGAGAGAAGGTTTTGGGAGAAGTGAAATACTTGTGCAGAGAAGGTGAAAAGCTGTTGATTGACACTTGTTACCCAGCTGATATCAAGGCAGAGCACAGCTTAGGCTCTGCACACGTTGGATATAAAAAGTTCTTTGAATGTGGAAAAGAAAAGCTGTTTTGTGAAGAAGCTTTTACTTTTGATTTGCTATACATCAGCATTGCTGAGCAGGTTTGTCAGCAGTGGCTGAGAGAAAGACTTTCCGTTGTTTAATGGACTTTAAAGAGTTACTTGCATAAGTTTTCAGTTGTATTGTTATTTTGAATATAAATCCTGGAGAAGACATCCTAAGGTGTTACCAAGTGAATCTGTGTGCATTTTGATTTACCCCATAAATAAATTCTGTCATTGTCTTAACACTCGAGCTAACTACCATAGTCTTCATTTACCTCAAAGGCAAGCACCGCATGACTGGACTACTATTACCATAATCCTTTGCAAGATAATCAGTCTGGAATTTTGCCAAAGTGGTGAATCCTATATAACAAGCATACCCCTCCATACATATGTAAGGGGCTATGGGCGTGACAAGACAGGCCCCAAAGAAACATCGCAGATAAAGTCTTGAAAAGACATGTCCTTTGGAGGGGACATGTGGCGCTGTGGGGATGGAGATGGATCCTCTGGGAGAGTTCTCATTTCCCGGGTACTGGCCAATTCGTCACCCGATGAATCAGATTCAGAAGACTCGAAGTATCGATGGGCAGGGTTCTTGCACTTTGCACGTACTCGATACCGCTCGAAGCCGGTATCTGAAAATTTCAGTGCCGGGAACTTCGGTACTGGAGATGGATTTGAGGGCTGGCATGGGTGGAAGCGTGGTAAGTGGCAAAAAAGTCAATGCAGGCACTTTCGGTACCGTTGTCTGTACCGATGGCTGAGGAATTGACTGTAGAAGCTTTACCGGTATGGAAGCTGCCAGTAAGGCCGCTAAGCTCTGGTCAATAGCCAGGATACGATGATCCATGGAGCTTGCCAATGTTTGGGTATCTGTACTGGAGTTGCGGGCCACGATCCCTGAGCTTGGCACCAAGAGCTCTCCAGAGATAGAGGCCTTGGGAGCATCCTGGGACCCCACTAAGGCTTTGGAGGTAAGGACCTCCTGTCAGGGTTGTTTGGCCAGTGTCTCCCTCCAGGGCAATTCCTAGGGCATCTCGATGCTTAGGAGATCTACCCTTGGAGGGACGCCTAGACCTGGGTTACGATACTTGAGATCCCTGGGAGGAAGATGAAGCTCTCGAAACAAAAACAAACAATCTAAACAAAAACTTAAAACTAAGATGCAGACAGCAGTCCAGCAGCGAGATGGGGACTTTCCAGTCTTTTGCACTGAGTGTCACATGTATGATTTTCTCCCAGTTGGTGAGAGGTCTTACGTGTGCACTAGGTGCAAGGAGCTCTTTGCTCTCAGGGAACAAGTCCGTTCTCTAGAGGCTAGAGTAGCAGACTTCGAAAACATAAGACAGACAGAGAGGTACATAGATGAGACCTACAGGGATATAGTCCTGAAGTCCCACCTCCAGTCTGGCAGCATCCCTGTTGCCATGGAGGAGCGAGGTCACGTGACAGGAGAGCATCACCCTGGTGTGGCAGGAAGTGATCCTGTAACTAGGACCTGTCCTCCAGGTGATGTAAAACCCTCTCACACTGAGGAAGTTTCTCCAGGGCCATGTGCCCATGAGGGAAGGGTTAGGACAGCCGTTATAGTTGGTGATTCGATCATTAGGCATGTAGATAGCTGGGTGGCTGGTGGACGTGAGGATCGCCTGGTAACATGCCTGCCTGGTGCGAAGGTAGCGGACCTCATGCGCCACCTAGATAAGGTCTTAGATAGTGCTGGGGAGGAGTCTGCTGTCTTGGTACATGTCGGTACCAATGACATAGGAAAATGTGGTAGGGAGGTTCTGGAGGCTAAATGTAGGCTTTTAGGTAGGAAGTTGAAATCCAGAACTTCCAGGGTAGCATTCTCCGAAATGCTTCCTGTTCCACGCGCAGGACCCAAAAGGCAGGCAGAGCTACGGAGTCTCAATGCGTGGATGAGACAATGGTGCAGAAATGAGGGTTTTGGATTTGTTAGGAACTGGGGAACATTCTGGGGAAAGGAGGGGCTCTTCCGAAGGGATGGGCTTCATCTTAACCGGGATGGAACCAGGCTGCTGGCATTAACCTTTAAAAAGGAGATAGAGCAGCTTTTAAACTAGATAATAGGGGAAAGCCGACAGTCGCCCAAGAACGGATGGTTCGGAAGAATGTGTCCTTGAAGGATACTACCAAAAGCAGAGAGGTTTCAAAAAAGAGCAAAGTAGCCCAAATGCCCTCAAGTATGGAGCAGACAGAGCTTAAAGATCCCAATTTACCCATGTCTACCAATAGCCAAATTAATATTAATAAAATACAGTCTCTAAAATGCTTGTATGCAAATGCTAGAAGTCTAAAAAATAAGATGGGAGAGTTAGAATATATAGCACTAAATGAGAGGTTAGATATGATTGGAATATCAGAGACATGGTGGAAGGAGGACAACCAGTGGGACACTGATACCTGGGTACAAACTATATCGTAATAATAGAGCTGATCAAATTGGTGGAGGGGTTGCGCTCTATGTTAGAGAGGGCATTGAGTCAGAAAGGATTAAAGTTTTGAAGGAAACAAAATTTGCTGTAGAATCTCTATGGATTGAAATTCCATGTAAAAAGGGGAAGGCGATGGCAGTGGGGGTGTACTATCGACCACCAGGCCAGAATGAACAAATGGATGATGAAATGCTCAAAGAAATCAAGGAAGCTAATAAAAGTTACATCGCAGTAATAATAATGGGTGATATCAATTACTCCGGTATCAACTGGGTCAGTGTCACGGCAGGACATGCTAGGGAGATAAAGTTCCTAGATGACATAAATGACTGCTTCTTGGAGCAGCTGGTTCATGAACCGACCAGAGGGGAAGCCATATTAGACCTAGTCCTTAGTGGAACACCAGATCTAGTGCAAGAGATAAGGGTGTTGGGGCCACTTGGCAATAGTGATCATAGCATGATCGCCTTTGATTTAATTAGTGGAGGAGGGATAGTACGGAAATCCACAGTACTACCTTTTACTTTCGAAAGGGAGACTGATAAAATGAGGAAAATAGTTAAGAAAAAACTAAAAGGAGCAGTTGCAAAGGTTAAAGACTTACATCAAGCTTGGGTGTTGTTGAAAAATACTATCTTGGCAGCCCAGACCAGCTGTATTCCACGCTTTAAGAAAAGTGGAAGGAAGTCCAAAAAACTGCCAGCATGGTTTAAAGGTGAGGTCAGAGAGGCTGTTGTTGCCAAAAAAGCATCTTTCAGGAAATGGAAAAAAAGAGCCAAATGACAAAACCTGGAAACAGCACAAGCACTGGCAAATCAAATGCAAGGCATTGATAAAGCAGGCAAAGAGAGAATTTGAGAAGAAGCTTGCTGTGGAAGCAAAAACACGAAATAAAGATTTTTTCAAGTACATTCGCAGCAAAAAACCTGTGAGAGAGTCAGTTGGGCCATTAGATGATAGAGGAGTTAAAGGGGCACTAAGAGGTGACAAGGCGATAGCAGAGAGACTGAATGAATTCTTTGCTTCAGTCTTTACTGAGGAAAATGTAGGGATGTTACCCATGACTGAAGTGGTATTTAAAGGTGCGGAAGAATTGAAGGAAATATTGATACATCAAGAAGATGTATTACAGCTATTAGATAAACTAAAGTGTAGCAAATCACCTGGGCAGGATGGTATACATCCAAGGGTGTTGAAAGAACTGAAATATGAGATTGCAGACCTGCTATTAGTAATCTGTGAACTATCATTAAAATCATCTCTAATACCTGAAGATTGGAGGATCGCCAATGTAACACCAATTTTTAAAAAGGGTTCCAGGGGTGATCCGGGAAACTACAGACCGGTGAGCCTCACGTCAGTACCGGGAAAAATGGTAGAAACCATCATAAAGAATAAAATTACTCAGCATGTAGATAGTCATGTCCTAATGGGAGACAGCCAACATGGCTTTAGACAAGGAAGATCTTGTCTTACTAATCTGTTATGTTTTTTTGAAAGTGTGAATAAACAGGTGGACAAAGGTGAGTCGGTTGATATAGTGTATCTGGACTTTCAGAAAGCCTTTGACAAGGTCCCTCATCAGAGACATTTGGCAAAACTAAAGAGTCATGGGATAGGAGGCAGTGTACTACTGTGGATCAAGAACTAGTTAAGAGATAGAAAGCAGAGGGTTGGGCTAAATGGACAATTTTCCCAATGGAGAAAGGTGAATAGTGGTGTACCCCAGGGATCTGTGTTGGGTCCGCTGCTTTTTGACATATTCATAAATGACCTGGAAAGTGGAATAACGAGTGAGGTTATCAAATTTGCAGATGACACAAAACTATTTAAAGTTGTTAAAACCCAAGAGGATTGTGGAAAATTGCAAGAGGATCTTGATAAATTAGAAGACTGGGCATCAAAATGGCAGATGAAATTTAATGTGGACAAGTGCAAAGATATGCACCTAGGGAAGAACAACCCAAACTATGGTTATACAATGCAAGGTTCCACATTAGGAAACACCACCGAGGAAAAGGATTTAGGCATCATTGTGGATAACATGTTAAAACCCTCGGCCCAGTGTGCAGCGGCAGCCAAGAGAGCAAATAGAATGCTAGGTATCATAAGGAAAGCAATGGAAAATAAAACAAAAGATATTATAATGCCTCTATATCATTCCATGGTGAAACCACACCTTGAATATTGTGTGCAATTCTGGTCACCGTATCTTAAAAAGGATATAGAGTTATTAGAAAAGGTTCAGAGAAGAGCCACCAAAATGGTAAAGGGGATGGAAGGATACTCCTATGAAGAAAGGCTAAAAGGTTTAGGGCTCTTTAACCTGGAAAAGAGACGGCTGAGGGGAGATATGATAGAAGTCTATAAATTAATGAACGGAGTGGAATGGGTAAACGTAGATCGATTATTTATGTTATCAGAATATAGAAAGACTAGGGGACATGCAATGAAGCTACAGGTTAAACTATTTAAGACTAATAAAAGAAAATATTTTTTCACTCAATGTGTAATCAAACTCTGGAATTTGTCACCAGAGGATGTAGTAAAGGCTGTTAGTGTAGCTGGGTTTAAAAAAGGTTTGGACAAGTTCCTGGAGGAAAGGTCCATAAACCATTATTAAGAAGGGACCCAGGATATCAATGCTTGAGCCAGTACAAGCATTGTGGAACCTGTGTCTTTTGGGGAAACTGCTAGGTACGTATGACCTAGATTGGCCACTGTTGGAAACAGGATACTGGGCTTGATGGACCTTGGTCTGACCCAGTATGGCATATCTTATGTTCTTATGACGACGTCGATGCTACCGACATTGCATCAATGGCAAAGAGGGTGCCGAGTTTCTCAGCTCTGTTCTGCAGGCCTCTCTTTTTCACCTTCCTACAAAGAGGACATTCTGATGGTTGATGATCCGGCCCTAAACATTTTAGACACCAGTCATGGGTGTCCGTGGCTGAAATTGTAGTGCCACATTTGGAACACTTCTTAAAACCACTGGCTGGTTTGTCCATTTGGGGGGGGGGGGGGGAGGCCTAAGTCGCCCTGAGGGAAGAAGTTTCTCCCCTCAGAAAAGTTTTTTTTTTTTTAGAAGAAAGAAAGAAAGTAAGCACCGATGGGGTCAGTACCAGTGTCAAAGGGAAGGCAGACGCGAACACAAAAAATAAGAAAAAAACCAAATTTTCTGCGTTGACAGGAATTGCTTCTTGTCGGCTCTGCAGAAAATGAAGAACCAAGGAGGGAGAGCTGGAAAGGCGGGAAGGCAGCTACGCAGACGCAGTGGGATGCTCCCAAAGGCTTTCCTTTTGGACGCAGGGGAGCGTTCCCGTGCGTGCTTCATAGGTTCCGACGTCACCCATATGTGAAGACTACATTCTTGCTTGTTCCTGGAGATAGAGGAGATGATAGAAAATCACTTTGTCTATGGTGAAAGTTCATTTGGCGTACTGTGTTCAGTTCTGGAGAAAACATCTTCAAAGGAATATAAAATAGATGGATTCAGTCTAGAGGGTCAGGGCCGGATTTACCTATACGCCAACTACGCCGTGGCGTAGGGCCCACAGCTGGCAAGGGCCCACAAAAATTGAACAAATTGTTACCTTTTTTTAAATTAAATTTAAAAAAAAAACGCTGGCTGCTGCCGCGGCAGCATGGACTGTCCCGCGGGACCCCCTCTGCTGCTGCGGCAGCATGGATTGTCCCGCGGGGCCCCCTCTGCCCGGCTGAGCCCCTCCGTGCCGGCTTTGAGAGGCGCGAAGGGAGAGTGTCTCCCTCGCGTCTCTGTTAAGCCCGCAGGGGCTGATGGGAAATTTCCCATCTGCCCCTGCGGGCTTAACAGAGACGCGAGGGAGACACTCTCCCTTCGTGCCTCTCAAAGCCGGCACAGAGGGGCTCAGCCGGGCAGAGGGGGCCCCGCGGGACAGTCCATGCTGCTGCGGTAGCAGCGGCAGCGGCCAGCGTTTTATTTTTTTTTTATTAAAGTTTACTTGAGCCGATGGGGGGGGGGGGGGGCTGGGACTGGAAATGGGCTGGGGGGGGTTAAGACTGGAGTTGGGCTGACACGAAGAAACCAGAAGAAAGTGGCTGGAGCAATTGCGGCTGAAAAAAATGCACAAAAGGTAGAAACATATCTCTTTATTTTGAATTTATTAATTGGAATATGTCAGCTCTGGTAAATGTGCATCATTAACGTCTGCACTTTGTTTAGTACAAGAGCAAATTAATGTATAGTTTTATTTCTACAGTGTTGTACATTCCAAGTTTGGCTTTTGGGATTCCCAGTTTAATTATGACGTCAGGGCCAACAGCGCGCAGCTGATCCGGCGTGCTCGTTTTTATCTTTTCTGGGGGCCCACAATTTTTGTTGGCGTAGGGCCTCACTCAAGGTAAATCCGGCCCTGTAGAGGGTGGTACTAAAATGACAATCTTTGGGACTTT
Organism: Ichthyophis bannanicus; assembly: GCA_033557465.1. Classification (NCBI taxonomy): domain Eukaryota; kingdom Metazoa; phylum Chordata; class Amphibia; order Gymnophiona; family Ichthyophiidae; genus Ichthyophis; species Ichthyophis bannanicus. Next base: position 263,175,353 of record CM066042.1, on the reverse strand, counting down.
ACAATATAAAGGGGGAGGATGCTCAGCACTAGCGGCTAGCACTGTTAAAGCAGTTGGCCATTCCTGCTTTAATTCAAAACTGGATATTCAGTGCTAGGCCATATCTGGAAACCGACTATACGGTTTGCTCAGATAGCATTTTTGCTATCTGGCTTGCAGCGACATTCAGCTGATAGCCAGACTGCAAAATCTCCTAAAGTTAGGATAGCTTTTCACCTGTCCTAACTAAGTGTTTTAGCCCATTAGCGTATCAGTATAGCCACTGACTGGCTAGCTCATGGAGGCACCTCCAGAATGCCATTGCTAACCAGTTAGGAATGGAGTGTTTAACTGGGTTAGTAGGGGATATCCAGGTTAGCAGGATTTATGTATTTTGAAGATTTACAAACAGCATAAATCCCTTTCAATATGCTCCTCTAAATTTGTATACTCTGCAAAAAGGTGGAATAGGACAGATATGATAAAGACATTTATCCCTTTCCACTCGGCTGTCCCACCCCGGGAGACATTTAAATTTTCCCATTTCGATCATCTGTCCCACCCTGTGGGACATATGGACAGCATACTAGTTTATGGCCCATAAGTTACACCCTGTAGACATAAACATTTCATGATTGTGAGTAAGAAAAGATGTTTTACAGCTGCCGAAAGAGCAAATATGTTGATATTCCAATCTGGCATGACAGACAAAGAAAGCTTATCCGAGTGGAAAGGGTTAAATATCTCCAAGGTATAAATGAACAGGAGGTAGGCCTTTTTCAAGGGAAAGGAAGTTCTGGAGCAATACTCTCACTGCCATTTTATACCTAAACTATTTGACATGCCTAAACTATTTATTTCGCTGGATTTATATACCTCTTTTCACCAGGTCTACATGGAACAATTCAAACTGGGTCTATATAGAACTGGAACTTTGTACATAAATCTTAGGTTAACATAACAGTGAACTATTTACAAGTGGGTGGAAACCATTAATGTTCGTATTAATGGTTAAGTGAAATTAGCAAAGTGTTGTGCCAAACAGATAGGTTTTTAGCAGTTTTCTGAACTTCAAGAGGTCTGAAGAGTTCCTGATGTCATCTGGGAGGGAATTCCAGAGGGATGGTGTGTAAAGTTCGAATGCTGTCAGGCACGTTTGCTGGTTACTTCTCGGTTTTTCAGTTGGTATTGTTAGGGCGTTTGTGGTGACTTTTCTCATGGGTCTGGTTGACAAGCATTCTGAGGTAGGTGGAAGAGAGGTCATCAATGGTTTTGAACGTTAGTAGGAGCAATTTGTATTGTATTCCGCTTGGGAGAGGGAACCAGTGGAGATGTTTGAGGATAGGTGTGATGTGGTCGGTTTTGGTGGCACCTTGAACTGTACGGGCTGCAGTGTGGAGGGCTGTTTGCAGGGGGTGGAATGAGGGAGTCTGTTGTATATGGAGTTGCAGTAGTCAATGTGGGGGATGATGAGAGTTTGAAGGGCAGATGGGTAGAGGTGTTGCATGGTGTGGATCTTGAAGTAAACTGTTCTTGTTGTTTTTGCAATTTGTGGTTTGAAAGTTAGAAGCTGGTTGAGGGCGATACCGAGGTATTTCATTTCATTCTTGACTTGGATGTCGTAGTTGTCCAATGTGCTGGTCTTGGGGAACGTGAAGGTTTTGTCCTTGGTGATGAGTAATGTTTCTGGTTTTTGAGGTTTATTGTCAGATGGTTTTGTTCAAGTCATGCAGAGACATCTGTAAAACATTTTTGTAGGGTGTGATGTGATGGGTGGGCAGTGTTGAAGAATGTATAAAGCATAATATCATCGGCGTATATGTGGAAAAGAATTTTGTAGGATCAGAGGATTTTGCAAAGAGGTTGTAGATGTTGAAAAGCATGGCAGAGAGTGCGGATCCTTGTGGGACACCCTGTGTTTGGATGTATGGCGCCGAGGTGCAATTTCCTATCTTCACTAATTGTTGCTGGTTTGTGAGATAGGATTGAAACCAGTTGAGGACCGTGCCTTTTATTCCAATTGCTTGTAGCAGTTGGATTAGGATGTTATGGTAAATGATGTTGAAGGCTGCTGAAATCTTTAGGAATAAGAGGGTGAAGCCGTGATTTGTTTTTTGGATCTCCTGTATGAGTTTATGGTTTATTTCAATTTAATATACCACCCTTTGTGGGGCATACAGAGAGTTTTACAATAATATAATAAAACAACATAAAAGAACTACAATAAGTGATAGGACAAAGACATGAAGGTACATCAGCCAGCAGAATTCAGGCATACCAAAACAGACAGCCTAAGATTAATCATATTAGTCTGTACCAGAAGCACTTGCAGCCTGCAAGGCAGATGGACCAAAAGCTTGCTCAAACAAATAGTTTTCCAACTTTTGTAAAGAGAGCTGTAGTCATATATAGAAGGGAAGACAATTCCATAAAGAAGGGGCAAGGGAAAGGAAGTAGGAACGCCTGGTTGATTCATAATTAATTAGAACTGGCAAGGGAATTACAAGCCTATGGTCCTGAAGGGAACACAACGTGCAATGGGTCTAAAATGTTTCTGAATGGATATATTCTATAACCAAATCTAAATAACTTCTCATTCAACCTGTAAAACAGAGTTAGAATATCTGAAAAGATTCTCCAGCTGATCTCAGATCAATACGTGCACCACTCTTAGTTCAAAGAAACTTCAACGGTGTGCCGATTTCACATCAAGGATCTGCTGAGTTTTTAAATTGTTTCATCAAATGCAATTGCCAGTAGTTTCTAATTAATGATGTGACTGGGCTTCCAGCTTTCTAGCTTAAATGTCGTAAATTTTAAAATTACTTAGCTTGATAATCAAAATGTAGCCCAGCACATACGAAGATTGTTGCTACTTGGCTATTGTCCAAATCCCAACGCTAATAATTTTGGCGCCTTGCGTTTCTCATTGAGGCGGTTCATCAGGGGAAGTAAGGATCTCATGAACATCTGAAAAGATAGGAGAACTTAGGTGACATAACTCTTTTGTCAACTTATTTGCTCTAAAGCACAATTATCAAAAACTCATAAAAATGACCTTTCAAGATAAAATGAAACCAGTAAGGAAACGTGTGGTACCTCATGATGAATGCTGCCCACGTTTCACTGAAAAGATCTTCTTGTCTTCACTGAAAGATCATCTGGAAAGACGCCGCGCATGCGGAGAGACTATTTCCCCAGCTGCTTTAAAGGGACTCTGACGTCATAGAAACTCGAGAATCACCAGCCTGGATTGATTGACTACATTTAATTCAGAGGCAAACAGACCAATCGATTTCTGAATTTAAACCCCCGGGATATACTGTAGCTAGAGAGTAGATCCACCACTGCTCTCTATATAACAACCTTTGATCCCGGGTTTTACCAGAAACTGGAGACAATATCTTTTCAATGCACCAACAGCGAAGGTCTTCAAACTTATGATCATTTGTGAGACAGTGTTGGACCAACGGAGCTTCTAATCTTCTACACCGTAATCGACTTTGATGTTCTTTAATACGTATCTGAAATTCACGAATGGTTTTACCTATATAAAGAAGTCCGCAAGGGCAGCTGATGGCATAGACAACAAAAGTGGAATCACATGTTGTGGAAAATCGTAAATGATAATGAGAATCATTATAGGTAAAATCTGACTGTTCCAAGGTGATATCGCAAATTGAACAGTGTCCACATTTTCGATGTCCTTTTGGTTCCAAGTCAGTTGGGTTAAATTTTGCAGATCGTAATTTCGTGGGACTTAAATATTCCTTCAAGTTCTTACCACGCGTCCAAACACAACGTACTTTCTTATGTGTTAGTCCCGGTACTACCCGTAAAATCTCACTATGTTTTGTAATGATCCTTTGAATTTGAGCACTGAATGGAGAATAAGATGTAATCAAATTAATGTGAACATCATTTTCTTGTGGAGCTCTCCGATTTCGTGGTGTAAGTAAAGGTTCTCTATGATTATACAGGGCTCGACGGTAAGCCTGGTCTATTAACTTCCGTGGATATCCTCGTTCCAAAAAATCAGCGATAAGCCCCTTAGAGAGAACTTTAAAATCCTGGATATCAGTACAGTTTCGGCTGTTGGTGCATTGAAAAGATATTGTCTCCAGTTTCTGGTAAAACCCGGGATCAAAGGTTGTTATATAGAGAGCAGTGGTGGATCTACTCTCTAGCTACAGTATATCCCGGGGGTTTAAGTTCAGAAATCGATTGGTCTGTTTGCCTCTGAATTAAATGTAGTCAATCAATCCAGGCTGGTGATTCTCAAGTTTCTATGACGTCAGAGTCCCTTTAAAGCAGCTGGGGAAATAGTCTCTCCGCATGCGCGGCGTCTTTCCAGATGATCTTTCAGTGAAGACAAGAAGATCTTTTCAGTGAAACGTGGGCAGCATTCATCATGAGGTACCACACGTTTCCTTACTGGTTTCATTTTATCTTGAAAGGTCATTTTTATGAGTTTTTGATAATTGTGCTTTAGAGCAAATAAGTTGACAAAAGAGTTATGTCACCTAAGTTCTACAATCTTTTCAGATGTTCATGAGATCCTTACTTCCCCTGACGAACCGCCTCAATGAGAAACGCAAGGCGCCAAAATTATTAGCGTTGGGATTTGGACAATAGCCAAGTAGCAACAATCTTCGTATGTGCTGGGCTACATTTTGATTATCAAGCTAAGTAATTTTAAAATTTACGACATTTAAGCTAGAAAGCTGGAACCCAGTCACATCATTAATTAGAAACTACTGGCAATTGCATTTGATGAAACAATTTAAAAACTCAGCAGATCCTTGATGTGAAATCGGCACACCGTTGAAGTTTCTTTGAAACGTAAGAGTGGTGCACGTATTGATCTGAGATCAGCTGGAGAATCTTTTCAGATATTCTAACTCTGTTTTACAGGCTGAAGGGAACACAGACAACGTGAAAGAACATAAAGGGAGACAACAGAGGAGAGATATAAAGGGGCCTTACATGCAAAGGTTTTGTGAAAGAGGGTCAGAATTTTGATCGAGACACATTGAGGAACCGGGAGCCAGTGGTGCTTAATAAGGATTGGAGTGATATGATCATATTTACGAGTGTGTGGGAGAAAGCATGCAGCAGAGTTTTATATTAATTGAACTTTCTTCAGTGACTGTAGGGGAAGTCCGGAGAGAATGTCATTACAGTAGTCCAAATGTGAGATTACTGTAGCCAGGAAATGGTGGTGAAAGCAGAAAGATCAAGGAGAGGACATAGCAAGCTACAGTGGCGAAAGGCGATAAAGGAAGATTTAATGAAAGTACTGATGTGAGTTGAGAAGGAAAGTACCGAGTCAATGTGGATTCCCAAATACCTAAAAGAGGGGGCAAAGAAAGATGGGAAAGCCATCTAGGACAGGTGCCAGCGATGGTGTGGAGTCAAAACCAGTGATCCACGTAGCTGTGGTTTGGGCTGGATTTAATTTTAAAGAATATCAGACAACCAAGTAGAGACCACAAGAAGAGAAACATTTGCAAATGAGAGATCAAGCAGACAACTGTCAACTGGGAAGATGAGAAAAATGTCACCACATAGATGTAAAACAGGATACCAGTGGATTGCATTAGAGTAGCCAGAGGACTGAGAAAGATGTTAAAACAAGTGGAGAAAAAGCAGAACATTGCGGGACACCACAAGGAAAAGAGTACAGAGGAGTTATGTAGCAGAACTTGATATGTGCGATTACAAAGAAAGCATAGTTACTCACCTGTAACAGGTGATCTCCGGGAACAGCAGGAATTTAGTCTTCACATATGGGTATCATCGGTACGACGGAGCCTGCGCGGGAATACTCCCCAGCGTCCAATAGGAAAGCTTTTGGGAGCATCCTACAGCGCCTGCGTGCTGCCTTCCTGCCTTTCCCAACTGTCCCTATCCAGTTGAGTTAATAGCTGAGACAAGAGAGAGAGGGAAAGAGAGAGAGAGAGAGAGAGATAGATACAACTCCTAGGGAGGTGGGTGAGTTGTGAAGACTAAATTCCTGCTGTTCCCGGAGATCACCTGTTACAGGTGAGTAACTATGCTATCTCCAGGAACAAGCAGGAATGTAGTCTCACATATGGGGAAAACCTAGCTGCATATGCCAGGGAGATGGCCCCAGAAAGTTGTGCGCCCTTATGAAAGGGCTCCACTTCCACCCATGGATGTTTAATGTTTAATGTTTAATTACATTTGATATACCGCTCAGGCAGAAGCATCAGAGCAGTTTACAATACAATATAAATATTACAGAAAATACAAAAAGAGCGCCATTTATAAGATAGGACAGAGTAAGAGATACAGTGATAGTTAATGGAATAGAAGAGAAAAGAGGGAAGGAAAACAGCAGGTTACAACCATGATATAACAGCATGATAGTTAAGCCCAAAGTTATAATGTAAGTTCTCTGGCATCCTACTGGGGATGGTGGGTAGGAGTTTATTAAGTCTGGAACAGGTGTTGAAGAACAGCCTGACCAAACAAGGCATCCCAGCGGGAGTCCTTGTCTAAACAGTAATGGGTTGTGAAGGTATGTACCGAAGCCCAAGTAGCTGCTTGACAGATGTCGTCGATAGACACAGAATGAAGATGAGCCATTGAGGCTGCCATGGCTCTCACAGTGTGAGCTGTGACATGGCCTTCAAGAGGAAGGTTCTTACTCTCATAGGCAAAAGATATACACTGTAATCTAGTTGGACAGTGTCCTTTTGGAGACTGGAAGTCCCAAATGACTAGGATCAAAAGCAACAAAGAGTTGAGAGGATTTTCTATGTTGCTTTGTCCTTTGCAAGTAAAAAGCCAAAGCTCTTTTACAGTGCAAAGTATGAAGGTTCCTTTCTGCACTGGAGGCATGAGGCCTCGGAAAGAATACAGGAAGGTAAACTGCTTGGTTCAATTGAAAAGGCGAAATCACCTTTGGCATAAAGTGTGAATGGGTCCTAAGAACTACTGTACCTTATCATGGTGGAACCTTGTATAAGGAGGATCAGTCACCAACGCTTGCAATTCACTGATGCGATGTGCTGATGTGATTGCAATGAGGAAGATAACCTTACAGGAAATGAATTTCAAAGAGGTAGTGGCTAATGGTTCAAAGTGCGGTTTCATGAGCTGCCCAAGTACCAGATTCAAGTCCCATGCCACTGGTGGTGGCTTAATGGGAGACTTTGTTAAAAGAAGGCCTCTCATAAAGCTCACTATGAGAGGATGAGAGGAAATAGGCTGTCCATTTAGAGGCTGCGATAGCACTCAAATGAACTCTCACTGAATTGGTTTTAAGCCCTGAATTTGACAAATGAAGGAGATACTCCAGTAATGATTCTAGAGGTATCGCAAGAGGGTTAAGACCCTTCTGCGAGCACCATATGGTAAACCTTTTCCACTTAAATGTATAAGAGCATCTTGTTGTGGGTTTCCTGGAAGCATGAAGGATATCCTTTACCTGCTGGGAAAGGTTAAGACCCTGAAGTTCTAGGCTTTCAGCAACCAGGTCCTAAGATGCAGAGACTGGGGATTGGGATGCCACAGCATCCCGTCCTCTTGGAGAGAAGATCTGGAGCAGATCCTAACTCCAGAGGCGGAGCTTGAGAGAGATGTAGGAGCAGAGGGTACCACATTTGCCATGGCCAACATGGAGCTATGAGGATCATATGACCTCTGTCTCTCTGAAGCTTGAACAGGGTCTTGGGAATTAGGGGAATGGGTGGGAAGGCATACAAGAAGTCCTGACCCCAGTGAAGGAGGAAAGCATCCCTGGCCTGACAACCTCGAGCCCGAATTCTGGAACAGAACCGGGGAAGTTTGGCATTCAGTGGACTTGCAAAGGTGTGTATGTCTGGGGTTCCCCAAATTTGAAAAATTTGAGCCACCTGGTCTGTATGAAGAGACCATTCGTGTGGAAGCAGCACTCGACTGAGTTTGTCTGCCCAAGAGTTTTGAATGCCTGGAAGATACACTGCAAGGAGATGAATTTGATGCTCTCTGGCGAGGACCCATAGTCGCAAAGCTTCGTTGCATAGCGACAGAGAGCCTGTTCCGCCCTGCTGGTTCACATAGAACTTGGCTACCTGATTGTCCGTTTGAAACTAGGACTGTCTTGTAGCTGAGCTGGGTGTGAAACACTCGAAGAGCAAGGAAAATTGCTCTGAGTTCCAGGAGGTTGATATGAAGACAGGCCTCCTGTGGAGTCCAGGTACCCTGGGTAGAGAGGTCGTGCAGGTGGGCTCCCCAACCCACCTGTGAAGCATCTGTTGTTAAAGTGGCTTGGGGTAGGGGTTTCTGGAAAGTGACTGCCGCCATTGGAGGGACAAAATAAGATGATATGAGTTTCCTATTTTGTCTGACAGGCAACCTGACGCCTGCGTCCACTGAGTGGATAAAGTCTACTGGGCTGCCCTCATATAGAGGCGAGCATAAGGAACCACATGCACGGTGGATGCCATGTGGCCTAGAAACTAACATTTCCCGAGCAGTAAGGTGAGGTTTGAGCACTAACTGTACAATGTGAAGACAGCGAGGCTGTGGAAGGAAGGCCCATGTCTGTCTGGTACCCAGATGAGCTCCTATAAATTCTAGGGATTGAGTGGGAGCAAGGTTGGATTTTGGGAAGTTTATGACAAATCTCAAATACTGAAGGATGCGCATTGTGCAGAGCAGAACTGGCTTCTGGCCCTGAAGGGGCTTGACTGAGCCAGTTTTCTAAGTAAGGGAAGACGAATATTCCCAGGGTGCGGAGAAATGCTGCTACCACAGCCATGCATTTTGTGAACACTCTTGGTGCAGAAGCCAGGCCAAAAGTTAGAACCCTGTATTGGTAGTGCTTTCCTTGAAACAGGAATTGAAGGAATTTCCTGTGACTTGAATGGATGAGAACATGAGTGTACGCATCCTTGAGATCTAGAGAACAAAGCCAATCCTGACTCCGAAGGTATGTCAGCAGAGTTCCTAGAGAAATCATTTTGAACTTTTCTCTGAACAGGAATTTGTTCAATTCTCTGAGGTCTAGAATAGGTCTATGTCCTCCTGTTTTCTTTGGAAATAGGGGGAGTAGAACCCTGTACCCCGTTGTGGAATGGGTACCTCTTCTATTGCTCCTTGAGCAAGGAGCATTGTGACTTCTTGACCTAACCGGTCATTGAGAGAGGTCTGAGAATTGAACTGTCTTACTATTGTAGGAGGGGGCATGCTGAGGAAATGAAGCTTGTACCCCTCTCTTACAATAGGCAGAGTCCAATTTTCTGCTGTTATCTGACCCCATCTGGGGGCAAAATGACATAACCTTCCCGGGATGGTGGAAGGTTCTAGTCTGTTCAGGGCCAGGAAGGCAAAGTTCTCTAGACAGGAGTCAAAGCCCCTGTGGAGGCTGAGTCTGCTGAGCCGGTTGAGGCTTAGCAGCTTTTGGCTTCCTTTGTTGCCTAGATTGCTGTTGCTGTCCCTTTTGGGCAGACTGACCTGGACGATGTCCCTGCTGGGTATAGGAGGGATAAAACTTCTTCTTTTTGCTGAAGAACGGTTTCTTAGAGGATCTTTTCCTCGCAGGATCAGCTGTGGATTTGGACAATCTATCCAAAGTGATATTGTTAGCATCTCATTAGCTTTTTCCTGCCAATTCTTGTCAAAGAGATTCTCTTGTGTGCAAGATATATTTCCTAATTTGTCTTGTACCCAGATTTCCAAGTCAGATGCCTGGAGCCAGGCAATCCTACGTGCACCAATGGCAATAGCAGAGGTTCTGCTTATGCATTCAAAGCAGTCAAAGGCTGCACGATTCACAAACTTGGAAACATCCTGAGCATGTTTAACAAGAGCAAGATAATCTTGCCTTTTATCATCAGGAAGAAGAGGGCTCATAAACTCTAAGTCTCCTGTGACTTCCTTAAGGAACATCCCCATATACAAGATATAGGAACTGATCCTAGCAGGAAGCCTGGAAGCCTGGAAGGATCAACGCCCAAAGGCGTCAAGAGTTCTACACTCACGTCCTGGAGGATTAGATGCATGCCTTTTTGCACTCTTTATCCATCTCATAGCTGATTCCACCACCATGGAATGGTGTGGTAATTGAGTCTTTTGAAACCAAGGACAAGGAGGAACTTGATACATGGTGTCGAGTCTTCGGGAATGAGGAGATGTGGTTAGAGGTGTTTCCCACATCCTTTATTTGCGTGAGTGATGAAATAATTTGGGAAAAGTCCATAGAGGTCATGGTTTCGGTGAAGGCAGTTGCTTGTTTAAGCTGGGCGGATTTGAGGTTGAAATCGCCTAATGCTGACACTGCTGTCACCAGTGCAACCTGCTTCCTCAGCGACATGATTGGTGTCAGGATCCCTAAAGGCAAAGCTTGATGCACTATATCTGCAGCTAGACTCTAAGGAGTTATTATTATAAAGCACCTCCCATATATAATGTTAGACATGTGGAAACTGGCTATAATAAACTTGTGGGCAAGGATACACATATAAAAAATAGATGCACCAAAAGAGAGAACCTACTTTCATGTTATCTGTTTGCAGACATTACCAGGGGTTTAGTCTGAGTTGAGCTTTGATGGATACTCATATTGTAAAATATGCACATACACGCATAGAGTATGCTCACAAATTTGCAGGTTTAAATTTGTGCAAGAGCATTTCTGCACTATTGGGGATAGTTCTAGGAGCCTGTTTTATAAAAGGCACATAGATGTCTAGGTTGCCTGCTTATTTTTGGCGCATACTATATATGCATGCAAGAGAGTCAAAAACTGCCTATTATTTTGATAGAAGATACTGAAACCTTCTGGAAACTTCTGATACTGTAGCCTCTCAAATTTCCTACATACACAAAATATGATTAGTATTCTAAAAGATACGTCCATTAAATACACAGTTAAACAATAAGTGCCAGTACTAAAAAAGCATGCATTTTAATACATTTTATATAAGTACAGTGATGACAATTCAAGGCTGGTTCATGTGATGCTAGTGCTGTCCAGGTATGCTAAATAGCAAGACAGCTAGACAGCATATTTACAGTATCTATCACATTCACACATTCAAACGCCTTTTCAGGATTAAAAAGACCAAGAACAAAAATCAAAACTGATCTTTGTTTGCTTTTACAGATAATGTATTCCTTAGTGTTATATTCAGGGCCCAGTGATTGGAATAGAAGTCTTTATGCACATACAGTTTTACACACCAGAGAGAAGTCTGGAATTATTATTTATTATTTATTTATTTTTTGCGAAATACACAATTTTCCTCTGCAGCATGAAAAGCTGACCTGGAGTCAGGAGTAAACTTCTGTTTATTGCCAGCATGGAATTAAAGGTCAGGCAGGCAGACTATTAACATACACGAAGAAAGATTTATAGCAAGCTAACCATATAAATGCTTTTGATTATCAACCTCATGATGTTCTTCTGTCTGTGCAAATTCATTCCGGCAGTGGCAGTATGCTATTATAACAGGAAAGGCTGAAAGATCTATGGGCACTGCTGGCATTGCAGCCTTTTGCATTTCTGGGACAGGAAGATACATGGACATGAGTATATGCATAATAGTTTGTTGCTTGATATGGTTGCTGTACATTAATCACTGGAGTGCCCCTTCAAGAGAACTGGTTCTTGTGGTACTATACAGGCTATAAGTGCTCTCCCCATCTTTTCTGAAATTTAAGATTTGGCTGCAGTAGTGGCAGAGCAAGCCCCAAATAAGATCAGCGCAAGGATGGATATACAAGTGTGTACCAGTGCTGGAGCCTATTGTACTTTGTTTAGGTTATGCCATGCTTGGTTCAGTTGCATTAGAGCCAGAAGTAGTGAGTTCAAAAACATGAAGACTGAATCAGACAGTGGTGAAAACCAGAGGGTCAAAGACACGTGCGACTATCATGTACCAGGTGAGTGAGCTTCATTGGCAACATGGGCCACGCATAAGGTGAGAATTAGGGCAAGAAAGAGGCTGCAACTGCAGAAAGCACAGTTACTTACCTGTAACAGGTGATCTCTGGGAACAGCAGGAATAAGTCTTCACATATGGGTACGTCGGTACCGACGGAGTCTGCGCAGGAACGCTTCCCAGCGTCCAATCAAAGAGCTTTTGGAAGCATCCCACCACACCTGCGTGCTGCCTTCCTGCCTTTCCCAATTGCCTCTTCTCAGTTAAGTTTTAAAGCTGAGACAAAGAGAGAGAGAGGAAAGGAAAGAGAGATAGAGATACAACTCCTGGGGAGGTGGGTGGGTTGTGAAGACTTATTCCTGCTGTTCCCAGAGATCACCTGTTACAGGTAAGTAACTGTGCTATCTCCAGGAACAAGCAGGAATGAGTCTTCACATATGGGGACTCCCAAGCTAAGATGCCTGGAGTCCCAGCATGTCATAGGTTGGAACATGCTATCCCCCACAACACCAGGCATCCTGAGGATGGAGGGTAGGAGTTGAAGAAAGAAAGGCGCTGTGGAACAGCTAACCTAGCATAGGACTGCAGACAAGGAGTCCATGTGTGGATGATAATTATCATCCATGATATTGAAAGAAATATTGCAATATAGACCTCCCCTAACAGGATTACACAGCAGTAAGGAGGTTCATGGGATCTACTGGGGAACCCAGTAGAGGAACCTCAAGGAGGACCTCACTATGAAGTGGAGGTAATAAACCTGTAGAAAAAAACAGTGGAGGTCAGATTCCTGAAAGGTAAGAGGGGACCCCGGTAATAACTGGGGTAGTACCAAAAACGGTGGGCCTTCAGCGGAAGGCTTTATGATAAAAGCCGAACTCTTGTGGCGACAGAGTGGCTCACACTTGGGAGCAAAAAGAGAAGGCTGACCGAATTGGACAAACAGGCACAGTCCTTGTGGGAAGAAAAGGTATGGAAACCCCTTGTATCCCAAAAGAAAGGACAAACGCCCGAGGCGTTAGAGCCTGTGAGTAACTGAAGATCCGCAATGTCTCTCCTAACTGGAGTCAGCTAGGAGAGATACTGGAACATGGAGAGCTTCAGAGGTACCTAAACCCTAAGGTTATGGTGGAAATTGTTAACTACCACAGAAGTGGTTGTGAGTGTAGAACCCCAAACATGCTGGATAGCATAGGTATGGGTAAAACCCATCTGTCAGAATCATATAGCTATATGAGCCTCGACAGTCAGGTAGATAAATATGCAGAATACATATCTACCGATAATAAAATATCTCAACAGATACATATATATATATATATATATATATATATATCATATAGATAGACATAGACATCTGTAAGATGTATGCTATAGATATGAATATATAGGCCTCTATATGGGTGTCTGCAATGAGGCAGACAGAGATATGCCTACAGAACGGTATTCACCTAGGAAATGTGGAGAGGAAAGATTCATCTAATAACAAGAAGGTGGAACCTACTTGAGAAGATATATAGCGAATCTATTCCCACTGGTTATGAGCTACAGGGATGCTAGCTAGTGAAATAACCAGGACGGTTACGTGAAAAGCAGAGGATGATATCAGTCTGCAGCCAGCAAGTCCCGAGTATTCCAGAACTCTAGCATGGTAAGTGAACAGATGATGCATAAAAAATGAGATACCATGCTGACCTGCTTAAGGGCAAAAAAGGTATCATGGGTTCTTACCATGAGGACGAGCTGCAAGGAGAAAAAGCATATTCCCGATTGGAAATACTATGGACCAAAGCAGGGAATTGGCAACTCCTTAAGCTTTCACGTAAGAGAAGGCCTATGTCCTTTATATTAAAAAGGAGATAGTGAAAAAAGGGAGAACCTTTCTAGTCATGGGAGACATGACTGAAAAAGCCTTTTCCAACCATCTAGGATAGCTGTTGGAGAAAAAACCCCCATGCTCTCTAGCAAGGGCCCATAGTGGAGAGCTTCTCTGTAGAATTGCAGAGAGCATGATGCAGGAGAATGAGGAGATAGAATTGGCTGCTGGAGAGCCAGTACCTATGTCAACTATGCTGCCAAACCCAGAGGAATGGAGATGGCAGAAAGAGAAGACAATCCAACAAGCCTGTAGTGAAATAATTTCCAAGACAGATAACAGCACTGACTTGGAACCACTACTAAGACTAGACAGAATGTTAGTGGAGGACAAATCTGGTTGCTGGTGGACAAGAACCAGTGGTCCAAACATTAAGGCTCCTGTATAGGCAGGTGCTTGCCAGACAGCAGAAAGAATCTTACTGTTTAAAAACAGAAAGAACAGACAGAACAGGAGTAGAAAACTCTGGACATGTCTGATGAACTGCCTCAAAGCAAGATTGAAAAAGAGGAGTCAACTCAGAGAGGAAAACTCCGCACTGGAAAAGTAACAAAACTAGAGAGGCTGAAGAAAAAGCCCTCCAGTGAAGCAATACCACTCTTACAGAGGAAAAGCTCGGTAAGAGGGTAAAGAGAATGGAGCTGAAGAAGACTTACAAGTAGTAAGTCTATAGAAAGGAAAAAAGACATGCTAGCACAGAAAACTATCGTTTGATAGTGGTTAGACCTCTTTCCCTAGCAGGAAGAAGAGGAGAACCCTGTGCCCTATAGGCATGAACATCCTGACAGCTCATAGAACATAGAAAAAATGGATGTCTTTTGGGAAGAGATCCATGTCTAGGGTTTAGAATGAAGCAGTGGATTGCCTCTATTGAGAAGAAGCAACTGCAGATTCTAACCCCCAGAGTCACAAGCATCTGATGAAGATTGATCAGAAACTCTGCGGTTGCTGGGTTTGCTGAGCCTGGTGAGAGGTTGAATTCTGCAGACCAGGACGATGCTTCCCTTGTTTGGGAACATCTGTATGATGGGCAGATGATGCATAAAACCTTCTTCTCCTATGGGAAGAAAGTTTGGCAGGACATTTCCTACCCACTGGGACAGAAGAAGGTGCAGAACAGCCCCTAGGAACAGGTAAGTCAGTGGACAACTGAGTAACCTGACGTAAAGACTCCTTGTTGAAAAGACTGTCTCCAGTACAAGGAGTATGTCCCCAGTCTTTGCTGTGCCCATTTGTCTAAGTCTGAAGCTTGGAGCCAGGCTCTAGGTCGTGCCCCTATAGTTATAGCAGAAGTCCTGCTAACAGACTCAAAAGAGTCTAGGGAAGCACGAGTAAGAAAGCAAGAGATATTCTGAAGATGCTTAAGCAGTGAAGAATAGCCTGCACTCTTGGACTCTGGAAGGGAAGGAGTCAAAAGATGTAATTGCTTTGTGACCTCCTCAAGAGATAGACTCATAAAAAATATATGAGAGAATTCTTGCAGAAAGCATAGATGTCTGGAAGGTTTGACGTCCAAAGGCATCTAGTGTCTTAGACTCACGACCTGGCGGATAAGAAGAGTGCTTTTTCTTACTCTTTACCTGCCTCAATGCTGATTCCACTACTATGGAATGATGAGGAAGTTGAGTCTTTTGAAAACCTGGAGAGGGGGGCACTTGATATAAAAGATCAGTTGCTCTGGAAGGTGGGGGTACCCTTAAAGGTGCTTCCCACATTCCTAGAAGGAGATCCTACAAGGAATGATGCAAAGGATGCATTATGTTCTCCTTTGCTTTGGTAGAAACAGAGCCTTGTGCAGGATCATGTCCAGGGATAGGAATGGCAAGGGATCTTGCTATATCCAGGAGGAAACTCTGAAAAGAGGGATCCCCGACAGGAATCTCCCTTGGACAGGTTAGATCTGAAGAACTAGCCTAAGCACCGAAAGAGCTATCCAAATATATAGGAATAGAAGATCCTGCACGGTGCAGTGTGGAATGCTTAAGGGATGGTCGCCGGTACTGGCTGTCAGGAGCAGCGACCGTCATTACATTGTCATTACATTGTCCATGTCAGGTATCGACTCCAAGCTTGGTATAGAAGGGAGCGATCCTGTTGGAAGAAGCATGGCAGGAGTTGGCCACGATGCTACTGTGTATACCGGTACCGATGCTAATACTGGTACCGATGTCGGAGCCGAGCCCGACACAGACATCGGAGCAGCCATTGGCAGTTCAATCAGTACCAAGGTAACCGAAAACCTCCGGTCGCTATCCTCGGTACCGAGTCTCCGGTATCGATCGGTGTCAGTACCAAAGCGTGTTGGTACCCAGTCTTCCAGACTAGAGATCGATTCCAAACTCAGCATCGAGGGCAAAGAGCCTGATGAGCGAAGCATGGAAGGCACCGACCGCAAGGGTGATGTGGACATCGGTACCGACTTCGGTACCATGTCTGATACCGGTGGATGAAGGCCAACCAGTGGCAACTCAAATGGCCTCGGGGGAACCGAGAGTTGCGGATCTGAATCATCGGAACCGAGCCTTCGGTACCGCCGGGAGCCGGTACCAAGGCGAGTCGGTACCCAGTCCTCCAGACTGGAGATCGATTCGAGACTCGGCATCGAGGGAAGCGAGGCTATCGATGCACGTCTGGAGGGTACCGACGTCTGTGGTAGAATTGGTACTGGTACCGATAATGGAAAGTCAGTCTGGAGGGTATCCACCGGTCCCGAAGGTACCGAGGATGCCAGATGACCATCCCTGGTGAGGAGTGTATCATCCAACACCAGTGCCGATGCCGGGGTATCGGTACCGCTCAAAGCGGATGCCACCACTGGACACGGCTCAGGTATGTTCTGTGAGGGGTGAACCCCAGGAACAACCTGAAACCGTTCAAAGGCTTTGGAAACCAAAGACTCCTGCCGGGGTTTTGAAGCCCGTGGGCCCTCGAGGGCAAGGCCGGAGCCGTCTACATGCTGTGCATGAGACCTACCACTCGAGGGATTGCTAGTCTTAACAGACTGTTTGTGGGTTACCTGATCCTGTGTAGAAGAAGAAAGGGACGGTACCCTGACATTGGAGGGAAACCGTGTATCGAGGGAACCTCGATGTTGAAAACCTCTTCTCACCAAACTGTTGCCTAAAGGCTCCTGAGGAAAAAGGTCAGGACCCAAGCAGGTTAGACACCGATATTGAGGGTCTAAAAATAAAGTTGTACCGCCACAGTCTGAACATTTCTTGGAGAAAGTGGCTGGCAGTTCCATGAAGGAAAAGAAGGAGGCCTGAAAGGCCTGAGAAACCGTGAGACACTATGAAGAAAAAATATCCCTTGGAAAAGGAGATTTCACAGGAAAAGAAAATACCGGCGGTACCGGTGACGTCGGGGAGACAGCCGCGACCAGAAGAAAACTAAAGAAATAAAACAAGAATTTTCTGCGGTGACAGGAGGACGTCCTGCCGGCTCCACGGAAAACAAAAACTGAGGAGAGGCAGTTGGGAAAGGCGGGAAGGCAGCACGCAGGCGTGGTGGGATGCTTCCAAAAGCTCTTTTATTGGACACTGGGAAGCGTTCCCGCGCAGACTCCGTCGGTACCGACGTACCCATATGTGAAGACTCATTCCTGCTTGTTCCTGGAGATTGAGCAGACCATTCAAAGTTGTGTTGGCAGAGATAACTGGGTGCCTTTGTGGTAAAGCTGAGAGGAGAGAGCTGAAAGGGGGGAGGGGGGGGTGAGAGGAGGTGTATGGGATGAGAGGTGAAGGGAAAGACAAGCATGGTAATTGAGTTGGAGGGAGTGAAAAGGTGATTGGAATTTGGATAGAAGTATCCATTTTACCACAATTGGTTTTCAGATTTTAGCTAGTATATAATAGATTTCACCCCCTAAGGTAAAAGCCATGTTTTTATCATCATCATGTGTATAGAGCATTCCAAATGTAAACGGTACTATACAAAACACACTTAGGGGACAATTTTATAAAACGTTTTCCATTTGTAAAGCCTATTTACAAGCAAAAATAAGCTTTTAGAAAACTGCAAGACTACAAATGTGCATTAAAAGTACTGTACATGCCTACTTTACATAATATCTAATAAATGAAATGAAATGGTGCCGAGGAGTTCCTGAGTTTGGAGATTTCTGAGGATACTCTTTGTCTACTGTTTCTGTTTGTGAGTGTATTTATTCTATATGTTTTATTGTAACCTGTACCTTGGGCTTTTTGTAAGAGTAGGTACTGTTGAGGTCAACATTACTGGTACCCTTGCAGTTCAATCTCTTAATGTCTAATATCTCTTAAAAAGTGGCCAGTGAAATGACTTTGGACTATATATGCACTCATATTTGACACACAAAATAATTAAATAAAACAAGACCAATTAAAAAAGGAAATAGTATGATATAGTATAAAAACTGGGACATTGTAGGGACATGATTATTGGCACCCCTATAAATGATTCAAATCCGTTTGAACAGAAGAACCACATTCCCACCGCAGAAAAAATTAGACACACCTGTGATCAACTGTCAGTACTCACATGACTTGAATAAACCAATGAATGATGGCTGTAATGTTTAAAATGGTCACACTCACTCCCTGTTCCATTTTCACAATGGTGAAGACAAGAGAGTTGCTTGAGATTGTCAGAACAGGCATTATCACCAAATATCAAACTTCAAAGGGGTACGAGGCCATCTCCAAAGTCCATGGGATTCCTGTGTCTATAATTCATAATGTAATTAAGAAGTTTTCTGCACATGGAACTGTCAAGAACCTCCCAGGACGTGTTGGGAAGAGGAAAATTAATCCAAGAAGTCTTTGAATGTTAGTATGAACTGTTGGAAAAACACCACATACAACATCCAAAGAACTTAAGGCTGACCTGGAGTAATCTGGCATCCTTGCAGTTCAACCTCTTAATGTCTAATATCTCTTTAAAAAATGGCCAGTGAAATGGCTTTGGACTCTATATGCACTGCAAGTGTACAGGTTATTAATAAAGCTGTTTTGGATTCATAGAGGTATCTTTGCTTTGCCTTGCTCCTGCTGTACTCTGCAGATAGAAGGCCAGGGACTTGTTTGCAATCCAGGGTGTGCAGAGTTGCTTCTGCATGGAAAGAGTGCGGTCTTGGAAAGAAGACCAAAGTATTACTGATTGATGTGGAAGGGAGGTACCACCATTGGCAGAAAGTGAGGGTGTGTCCTGAGGACAACCTTGTCATGATGGAATCTGGTGTATGGGTCACCAAGGCTTGTAATTCATTGATGCGCCTGGCCGAGGTCAGAGCGACTAGGAATATGACCTTCCAAAACAGGTACCGCAGGTGAGTAGTAACTAAGGGTTCAAACGGGGGTTTGAGAAGCTGTGCCAAGACCACATTGAGATCCCTCAACACTAGAAGTGGTCAAATGGGTTGTTTAGAGAGGAGAAGGCCTCATGAATTGTGCCACTATGGGGTACACTGAAATAGATTGGCCATTGATTGGTTTGTGAAAAGCCACAATGGTACTGAGGTGAACTCTAACTGAATTGGTCTTTAGTCCTGAGGAAGACAAATGCAACAGATATTGCAGAAGTGCTGGCGCTGGTGTTTCGAAGGGATTGTCCAGTGAGCACCACAATCCAAATCTGCACCATTTGAAAGCATAGGCTCGCCTGGTGGAGGGTTTTCTTGAAGCCAGGAGGATGTCTTTTACCTCCCGAGGAAGGTGGAGATGCTGGAGCATCATCCCTTCAGTAGCCATGCAGTCAAATGGAGAGATCGCAGATTGGGATGTAGGAATGTTCCGTTGTTCTAGGACTTTGGTGAGAGATGATGAAGTTCCACAGGCAACAGGCCTGTTCTCAGAAGGGAAGTGAGCTTGTCCTGCCTTGCTTGTTCACATAGAACACTGCCACCTGGTTGTCTGTCTCGACGAGCACCTGGCTGTTCGAGAGGTGGTACTGAAACACCTGCAGGCATTTGTGATTGCCCGGAGTTCCAACAAGTTAATTTGTAAGAATGACTCCTGAGTTGTCCACTTGCCTTGAGTGGACACTGAGTACAGGTGGGCTCCCCAACCCAGTTTGGATACATCTGTGGTCAGAGTGTGTTGAGGATGAGGCATCTGAAAAGGTCACCTCTTATAGCAGGTTTGCTGAGGTGCATCACCATAGGAGGGATTGGACTAAAAGATAGGTTATCCAAATGATGTCCTGTAGGCGTCCTGTGGACTGTGTCCATTGGGATGCTAGGGTCCATTGCGTTAGTCACATATGCAGTCTTGTATATGGTACCACATGTACTGTGGATGCCATGTGGTCTATGAGATGAAGGAAGTCTTGAGCTGTTGAACTTGTCTGCTGACGCATGTGGGTGACGAGGGATACTAGTCAGTCCATAGAGTCTAGTGGCAGAAAGGCTTTGGATAGCTGAGTGTATAGCACTGCCCGTATGAATTCTAATCTTTGGGTTGGGGTTAGATGGGACTTTGGAAAGTTTACAACAAATCAGAGGTGTTTCAGCATTGTGAGAGTGGTTTTGAGAGAAGTGCAGAGCGCTCTTGCAGAGTGTGCCTTTATCAACCAGTCGTCTAAGAAAGGGAAAACAAAGATCCCCTTGCTTCACAGAGGGTGTTACCACTGATATGCATTTCTGAACACCTTGGGAGCAGATGCTAGTCTGAAGGGGAGGACTCTGTATTGGGCAGTGAGTCCCCTGAAAGGCAAAGTGAAGATATTTTTTCTGTGTCCTGGATGTATCAGGATATGGGTATATGCATTTTTGAGATCTAGGGAACATAGCCAGTCTTGTTCCTGCAAGTAAGGTAGAAGAGTTCTGAGGGAAATCATTTTGAACATCGCCGTGACTAGGAATTTTTGAGATTTCAGAGGTTGAGGATAGACCTGTATCCTCCTGACTTCTTCGGTATGAGAAAGTAAGGAGAGTAGAAGCTTTGGAACCTCCTCTATTGCATCCTGGGTGAGCAGGTTGGAGATTTCCTCTTTTAGTAGGCCCCTAGCATAGATTGGAGAGGATATTGGTACCCCTCTTGAATGATGCTTTGGGTCCACTGCTCTGAGATGACCATCTGCCAATGGGTGGCAAAGAAACAAAGCCAACCTGCTATCTTGGTTAGATTGGGTGCTTGCAAGGATAAAATAACTTTGTTCCCCAGGACTGAGTCAAAAACTGGGTGTTGCGTGTGGCTGAGCTGCTGGTTGTTGTTTAGCAGTTCTGGGCTTTTTAGCAGGCTTAGGCCCCTGCTGCTTGCCTTGCTGGTAAGATCCTCTTCTTTTTGGGAAAGAAGGGTTTCTTTGTTGTTGACCTCTTTTTTGAAGTATCAGCCAACTTCCTAGAGTCCCTCTTCAGAGTGGTATTGTCAGTTTCAAACTCTCCAGCTTTTTCTCTCCAGTTTAAGCATTAAATTTACCTGTACATAGTTCTCCCGGTTGTCCCTTGTTGAATTTCCCTGTTCATTGTAAACTCAATGTTACTTGTATGCATTGTAGTATGTTCTTGTTCAATGTACACCGCACTGATTGTAATAGCGCGGTATAAAAGAAATGTTAAATAAATAAATAAATTCTTCCCAGTGCAAGGGATGTTACCAAGTTTATCTTGGACCCATTGTTCCAGGTCTGAGGCCTGTAGCCATGCTAGCCTTCAAGACCTGATGGCAATAGCTGATGCTCTGTTGGTAGATTTGAATGCATTGAAGGCCGACCTGTTTACAAATATTGAGACATTCTGACTGTTCTTGAGGACTGCCTCAAAAGCTGGTCTTTTTCCTTCTGGGATAAAGGGAAGGCAGGCTTCCCAATCTTCATTAATTTCCTTAACATAAGATAACATAAGATATGCCACACTGGGTCAGACCAAGGTCCATCAAGCCCAGTATCCAACAGTGGCCAATCTAGGTCATACGTACCTAGCAGTTTCCCCAAAAGACACAGGTTCCGCAATGCTTGTACTGGGTCAAGCATTGATATCCTGGGTCCCTTCTTAATAATGGTTTATGGACCTTTCCTCCAGGAACTTGTCCAAACCATTTTTAAACTCAGCTACACTAACAGCCTTTACTACATCCTCCGGTAACAAATTCCAGAGTTTGATTACACGTTGAGTGAAAAAATATTTTCTTTTATTAGTCTTAAATAGTTTACCCTGTAGATTCATTGTATGTCCCCTAGTCTTTCTATATTCTGATAACGTAAACAATTGATCTACGTTTACCCGTTCCACTCCGTTCATTAATTTATACACTTCTATCATATCTCCCCTCAGCCGTCTCTTTTCCAGGTAAAAGAGCCCTAACCTTTTTAGCCTTTATTCATAGGAGTATCCTTCCATCCCCTTTACCATTTTGGTGGCTCTTCTCTGAACCTTTTCTAATAACGCTATATCCTTTTTAAGATACGGTGACCAGAATTGCACACAATATTCAAGGTGCGGTCTCACAATGGAACGATATAGAGGCATTATAATATCTTTTGTTTTATTTTCCATTCCTTTCCGTATGATACCTAGCATTCTATTTGCTCTCTTGGCTGCCGCTGCACAATGGGCCAAGGGTTTTAACATTTTATCCACAATGAAGCCTAAATCTGTTTCCTGGGTGGTGGTTCCTAATGTGGAACCTTGCATTGTGTAACCATAGTTTGGGTTGTTCTTCCCTAGGTGCATAACCTTGCACTTGTCCACATTAAATTTCATCTGCCATTTGGATGCCCAGTCTTCTAATTTATCAAGATCCTCTTGCAATTTTCCACAATCCTCTTGGGTTTTAACAACTTTAAATAGTTTTGTGTCATCTGCAAATTTGATAACCTCACTCGTTATTCCACTTTCCAGGTCATTTATGAATATGTCAAAAAGCAGCGGACCCAGCACAGATCCCTGGGGTACACCACTATTCACCTTTCTCCATTTGGAAAATTGGCCATTTAGCCCAACTCTCTGCTTTCTATCTTTTAACCAGTTCTTGATCCACAGTAGTACACTGCCTCCTATCCCATGACTCTTTAGTTTTGCCAAAAGTCTGATGAGGGACCTTGTCAAAGGCTTTCTGAAAGTCCAGATACACAATATCAACCAACTCACTTTTGTCCACCTGTTTATTCACACTTTCAAAAAAACATAACAGATTAGTAAGACAAGATCTTCCTTGTCTAAAGCCATGTTGGCTGTCTCCCATTAGGACATGACTATCTACATGCTGAGTAATTTTATTCTTTATGATGGTTTCTACCATTTTTCCCGGTACTGACGTGAGGTTCACCGGTCTGTAGTTTCCCGGATCACCCCTGGAACCCTTTTTAAAAATTGGTGTTACATTGGCGATCCTCCAATCTTCAGGTATTAGAGATGATTTTAATGATAGTTCACAGATTACTAATAGCAGGTCTTCAATCTCATATTTCAGTTCTTGCAACACCCTTGGATGTATACCATCCCAGGTGATTTGCTACTCTTCAGTTTATCTAATAGTTATAATACATCTTCCCGATGTATCGATATTTCCTTCAATTCTTCCACACCTTTAAATACCACTTCAGTCATGGGTAACATCCCTACATCTTCCTCTGTAAAGACCAAAGCAAAGAATTCATTCAGTCTCTCCGCTATCACCTTGTCGCCTCTTAGTGCCCCTTTAACTTCTCTATCATCTAATGGACCAACTGACTCTCTCACAGGTTTTTTGCTACGAATGTATTTGAAAAAATCCTTATTTCGCGTTTTTGCTTCCACAGCAAGCTTCTTCTCAAATTCTCCCTTTGCCTGCTTTATCAATGCCTTGCATTTGACTTGCCAGTGCTTGTACTGTTTCCAGGTTTCATCGTTTGGCTCTTTTTTCCATTTCCTGAAAGATGCTTTTTTGGCAACAGCCTCTCTGACCTCATCTGTAAACAATGCTGGCAGTTTTTTGGACTTCCTTCCACTTTTCTTAAAGCGTGGAATACAGCTGGTCTGGGCTTCCAAGATAGTATTTTTCAACAACACCCAAGCTTGATGTAAGTCTTTAACCTTTGCAACTGCTCCTTTTAGTTTTTTCTTAACTATTTTCCTCATTTTATCATAATCTCCCTTTCGAAAGTTAAAAGGTAGTACTGTGGATTTCCGTACTATCCCTCCTCCACTAATTAAATCAAAGGCGATCATGCTATGATCACTATTGCCAAGTGGCTCCAACACCCTTATCTCTTGCACTAGATCTGGTGTTCCACTAAGGACTAGGTCTAATATGGCTTCCCCTCTGTTCAGTTCATGAACCAGCTGCTCCAAGAAGCAGTCATTTATGTCATCTAGGAATTTTATCTCCCTAGCATGTCCTGTCGTGACACTGACCCAGTCGATACCGGGGTAATTGAAATCACCCATTATTATTACTGCGCTGTAACTTTTGTTAGCTTCCTTGATTTCTTTGAGCATTTCATCATCTATTTGTTCATTCTGGCCCGGTGGTCGATAGTACACCCCCCACTGCCATCGCCTTCCCCTTTTTACATGGAATTTCAATCCAGAGAGATTCTACAGCAAATTTTGTTTCCTGCAAAACTTTAATCCTTTCTGACTCAATGCCCTCTCTAACAGAGTGCAACCCCTCCACCAATTTGATCAGCTCTATCATTACGATATAGTTTGTACCCAGGTATCACAGTGTCCCACTGGTTGTCCTCCTTCCACCATGTCTCTGATATTCAAATCATATCTAACCTCTCATTTACTGCTATATATTCTAACTCTCCCATCTTATTTTTCAGACTTCTAGCATTTGCATACAAGCATTTTAGAGACTGTATTTTATTCATATTAATTTGGCTATTGGTAAACATGGGTAATTTGGGATCTTTAAGCTCTGTCTGCTCCATACTCGAGGGCATTTGGGCTACTTTACTCTTTTTTGGAACCTCTCTGCTTTTGGTAGTATCCTTCAAGGATACATTCTTCCGAACCATCCGCTCTTGGGCGACTGTCGGCTTTCCCCTATTATCTAGTTTAAAAGCTGCTCTATCTCCTTTTTAAAGGTTAATGCTAGCAGCCTGGTTCCATCCTGGTTAAGGTGAAGCCCATCCCTTCGGAAGAGCCCCTCCTTTCCCCAGAATGTTCCCCAATTCCTAACAAATCCAAAATCCTCATCTCTGCACCACTGTCTCATCCACGCATTGAGACTCTCGAGCTCTGCCTGCCTTTTGGGTCCTGCACGTGGAATGGGAAGCATTTCGGAGAAAGCTACCCTGGAAGTTCTGGATTTCAACTTCCTACCTAAAAGCCTAAATTTAGCTTCCAGAACCTCCCTACCACATTTTCCTATGTCATTGGTACCGACATGTGCCAAGACAGCAGACTCCTCCCCAGCACTATCTAAGACCTTATCTAGGTGGCGCGTGAGGTCTAATGATCGAATCACCAACTATAACGGCTGTCCTAACCCTTCCCTCATGGGCACATGGCCCTGGAGAAACATCCTTGGTGCGAGAGGGTTTTACATCACCTGGAGGACAGGTCCTAGTTACAGGATCACTTCCTGACACACCAGGGTGATGCTCTCCTGTCACGTGACCTCTCTCCTCCATGGCAACAGGGATGCAGCCAGACTGGAGGTGGGACTTCAGGACTATATCCCTGTAGGTCTCGTCTATGTACCTCTCTGTCTGTCTTATGTTTTCCAAGTCTGCTACTCTAGCCTCTAGAGAACAGACTCATTCCCTGAGAGCAAAGAGCTCCTTGCATCTAGTGCACACGTAAGACCTCTCACCAACTGGGAGAAAATCATACATGTGACACTCAATGCAAAAGACTGGAAAGCCCCCATCTTCCTTAAATAACATTCCCATATGTAGGGTATAGGAATTGATCCTACTAGCCAGCATGGAGGCCTGGAAGGACCGTTGAGCGAAAGCACCGAGGTTCCTTGATTCCGTACCGAGGAGTATCGATGCATGTATCTTACCACTCTTGAAGTGGTGCATCATTGATTCGACTACCATTGATTGATGTGGTAGCTGCGCCTTTTGAAAGACAGGGACCTTTGGTACTCGATACATTGTATCAAGGTGTCTGCTGATGGACGAGACTGTAAGCGGGGTCTCCCACATTGGAAGCATTAGGTAAGGTAGGATTTTATGTACCGGTAAAATTGTTGCCTCCTTTGGAGCTGTGGGGTACTGAAGAATTTCCAGTTCCTTCGTAGTTGGTATTGAGAGCCCTGCTGCCATGTCCCAGATACATTCTTGGAAGAACATGTCCTCTGGCAGTGACGTTCAACAGGTGGTGGTGCTGGGAGTTGACGGCTCGATACTGATGCCATATCCAGAAGCTCTTCAGAGTCAAGGGACCAACCTCAAAGCAGGTGTAACTTTATGCAGAAGCATTCATCCATACAAGGAATTATTCTGGGAGCCTAATTTACAAAAGCAGACGTAAACATCTGTTGCCTTTATAAAATTTTTTCACTCAGAATCGCACCTCATCCTTGAGATTCTTTAAAATATAAAAAGTTTTTGTTAGACCTTAAATATACTCAGGCACAACAGCATATACACCTATTGGCTGTCGTCATTTAAAATTCCTTTTACTTTAATTATTTAAGATATGTTTAAAAATGTCCTTAATGTTACACAACATTTTCTTCTTTTTCCATATACTTTGCGGTTTAGAGAATTCATTCAGATCGCCACCTCCCAACGTTATCCTGGCATGCTAACACGTTTCGATAACTTCTCAGAACACATCCGATACTATTACATTCTTTAGCATCCAGGTCTTCATAATGGCAGCACCAGCCCACTCTCCAGGCAGTGGATGTTGTTGCCATGAAGACCTGGATGCTGAAGAGTGTAATAATGTTGGATGTGTTTTCAGAAATTATTCCCTTGATACAGATTAATTGAAATGTGTAGGCATGCCAGGATCGCATCGGGATTTGGAGATCTGATTGAAATCCCTAAATCATAAAGTAAATGGAAAAATAAAAATAATAAAACACTTTTGACTCTAATGTCGAGAATATGTTTAAACTTACCTTAAATAATTAAAGTAAAAGGACTTTTAAATGAGGATGGCCAATAGGTGTGTATGCTATTAGCCAGAGTATGTTTAAGGTCCAATAAAAAAAAAAGGATAGTTTAACAAATTTCAAGGATGAGGTGTGATTGTGAGTGAAGAGATTATATATCTAGCTCAGAACTGGTACTATTCTAGCGGCCTTTATAAATGAGTCATTTTTTGTACATTTTTCACAGATTTCCGGTTATAAAATGATCTTCCATTCGATAGTATCTTGAAAGTCACTTGCCTGCTTTGTTCATCTGGTTTGGGTAGATTACAGTCACCCAGAGGAGGTGAATTTGAGTTTATGAGTAATAAATTGAGTGCAATAATTCTTTAAGCTGATGTGACAGGGGAATAACGGCAGACGCTTTTACTAATCAGCAGCTGTTATGCGGTACTAATTGGATGCTGTAGAGCACTTCTATGTACTTCTGGTGAAAACAATAGAAGCAAATGTATATGTATGGTCAACTTTGAGTACACCGAGGGAAAACAGTAAAATAAACTGGCCAGAAGGGGAATTTTGTAACAAAATGCCTAATTTATACAGCATATAGGCATGTAACATAGAAACATAGAAACATGATGACATGGCCTATCTAGTCTGTCCTTCCATAACAACAACTACAACAGTCCACTTTTTACCTTTAGAGATCCTCTGTGTTGGTCCCATGCTTTTTTGAATCCAGTTACTGTCCTCATCTCTACCACCTCCACTGGGAGACTATTCCATGGATCAACTACTCTTTCTGTAAAGAAATATTTCCGCATATCACTCCTGAATCTATCTCCCTTCACCCTCATCCCATGTCCCCTCGTAGCAGAACTTGCTTTCAATTGAAAGAGGCTCTCTCCCTGAACATTTATGCCACGGAGGTATTTAAACATCTCAATCATATCACCTCTATCCCGCCTTTCCTTTAAGGTGTACATATTAAGATCCTTAAGTCTGTCCTCATATGCTTTATAATGAAGCCCATTAATCATTTTAGTAGCAACCCTCTGCACCGACTCCATCCTGTTCACATCCTTTTGAAGGTGCGGTCTCCAGAATTGCACACCATACTCCAAATGAGGTCGCACCAAAGACTTATACAGAGGCATTATCACCTCCTTTTTTCTGCTAGCCATTCCTTTCCGTATGTACCCAAGCATCCTTCTAGCTTTTGCCGTCGCCTTTTCTACCTGTTTAGCTACTTTAAGATCATCAGACACAACCACGCCTAGGTCCCGCTCTTCTTTAGTGGACAAAAGTACTTCACCTCCTATACTGTATTGCTCCCTTGGATTGCTGCAGCCCAAATGCATGACCTTACATTTTTTAACATTAAATCCCAGGTGCCAAATTCTAGACCATTCTTCAAGCTTAGCTAGATCCCTCCTCATGTTATCTACACCTTCCTGGCTGTCTACTCTATTGCAGATTTTGGTATCATCTGCAGAGAGGCAAACCTTACCCGACAGCCCTTCCACTATATCACTAACAAAGATGTTAAAAAGAATCAGACCAAGGACAGATCCCTGGGGCACACCACTGGTAACATCCTTCTCCTCAGAGTGAGCTCCATTTACTTGTACTCTTTGTCGCCTCCCACCCAACCAATTTCTAACCCAAGCAGTAACTTTAGGGTCCATCCCTAGGGTGCTCAGTTTGTTTATAAGTCGCCTGTGAGGAACAGTGTCAAAGGCTTTACTGAAATCTAAATACACCACATCTAGAGCTCTCCCTCGGTCCAACTCCCTGATCACCCAGTCAAAGAATTCAATCAGATTTGTCTGACAAGACCTTAATCTGCTGGACTCCAGAAACCTCACTATTTTCTCTTTCAGCAGCGTTTCCAATAATTTACTCACCACCGAAGTTAAACTAACCGGCCTGTAGTTTTCAACCACATCCTTACTTCCGCTTTTGTGTAGGATATACTTAGCCCCTGCTAAGTCTTTAGGAGTTTCCCCTTTTGAGATTCTGTATGGGCGACCCCCGCCTATTGTATAGGAAATAAAGGGAGATATGGAACAGATTAGATCTGAAATTACTAGACAAGAACTATTGGTTTTAAGTTCTGTTTTGCAGAGTCTTCATAAGTGGGTACAAGACCAGCTGCTCATCCATCTAACAGAACCCCTGCATCCTCTCAAGCCTGGAGTCTCGGTGTGGATCAAAGAGTGGAGAAAGACACCGTTGACACCGCATTGGAAGGGACCTTATGTTGCCATCTTGTTAACCCCAACAGCAGTTAAAGTTGCAGGACTTGAACCCTGGATTCATCACAGTTGAATAAAGTCAGCAGCCATTGATAGCAATGTAGAAAGAAGGCAGCTACAAAGATATTAGCTATGTAGCAATATTACCCTATACCACACGATGATGCTATTACACCTGTATAATGTGTTAATTGACTAATGAGTGATTTAATTCTCACCCTTTCTCACTTGCGGGTGAGAATAATCAAAGGGGGGAATGTGGTAGGCTATGGCCTAGGATGGACTGCTATTATGAAAAGCCTGTAAGTTAGGCCTGGATCCTAACTCCCATTATAGCTAGAAAAGAACCAAAAATCTGTGAGAAATGAGAAAATTGTTTTAAAGTGCTTAATAAGAAGTTTTTATGAATTCATAAGTCTTTCATTATTCTCTTGTGTGTGTGAAAGAAAAGAAATGTTTCAATACATGCATTCCTGAAGCTAGGGATAACCTTGCAGTAGAGAAGTAACAAAATCAAGAACTGCACCATTGTTAGAGCAATCCTAAGGGAGGGGGCTGGTTGCTAGGCTCCGGAGGGATTTCTAATTGGACAGGTGCAGGGAATGTAAAACCAATGAGAAGTTTGCATGTATCGAGTTGGAACCAATAGAAAGTTCTCATGTATCAAACTGAAAAAGAAGTATAAATGGTTATGTCTCTGTAGAAATTTTTGCTCAGTTCCTTTTGAAGCTTTGACTGACTGGGCCTGTGCACAATAAACTGGCTTGGACCCTGTCAATTGACTCCTGGATTTATTCATTGATTGCACTTTGCTACAACACTTCTTCTGTTGTGCTATGTACATATTTGTGATAATCCAGAAAACAGGAGCATTCCTTTTAAGATTATACTCAATTCATTTCAAAAAGATCTTCTCTTACCTGATCTGCTGCAAGACATGGCGTAATGTTGGACCTCCCCTGGATTTCATTAAACCATTAAACCATCATAGCAGGGGTCTATCAGTAAGGTAGGCCATTGCCAAGAGAACAATGGCAGCATTAGATGAGTCCAGTCTAAAGAAAGACAAAAACACTTGTTTTATTTAACTCTGTACCAATTACTCTTCTGCCACTAACAATCCTTACTCAGAGCAGCTATTCATGTGTTCAACAGCAAACTGAGCCAGACACAATAAAGAGACGTAAAAAGTCTGGTTGGAATACAACCGAGAATCTCTCTCATTAAACCAAAGCTGCGGAAAATACATCAGGTTCCCCCTAGATACAAACAGAAGGATCAAAAACTCAGCACATCTTTTTAACACTGTTTTGTCCTTTGTGAAGCATAAGATACATTGTTACAAGCATCAGGGTTAATTGGAAATATGCTGTAATCTTTTCTTCTTTCACCTCCTGAGATCTGGCTCCAAAGATCTGGCTCAGCTACTATTGAGTCTGTCAATGTAATCAGAACATAGACCCCTAGATGTTTGGTTCCATAACAAAAACATTATGTAGTCTGGCGCCTTTGGTAAGATCAGTTTAGGCAAGGTCTAGACTGGAACAGTAGGGTTATACCTCGCATACAATGTCATTAATAAAACTCAGGTTTTAAAAAGGCCACTTTGGAGAAAACTTGAGTCTTAGTAGGTTGCAATACCTTTCAAAGGGCAAAAAAAATCCATTGGAGTACAGGAGCTTTCAAGACAATATCAGGGTTATTCTGTCCCATGAATAGCGGGGATGGATGTTGCAATGGGACGACTATCCCCGCTATTCGTGGCCCCCCCTCCCCCGCCAGTGTCTAACTTCCCCGCCTGTTGTACAGGGAAGTTAAATGGGGGCAGGGAAGGGACGAATAAGGGGCAGTTTTAGGGTGGGTGGTGGGCAGTTGCCAGCCCTGGACGTACAGGGCCAATTCTAGTATCAGCCCTGTACGTCCAGGGCTGGCAACTTGTACAGAGAAGTTATTCCTCCTCCGAGATGGAATAACTTCCCAGGACAACATGGATCGGCGGACCCGGAGCACGGATGGGGCAAGGGAGGGCCGAGGACATTCGCCACAGCCCGACCCTGGCCTTAGGAGGCCAGGATTGGGGGTCGGGCTGCAGGGAAAACAGCCTTGCAGCTGGCAGCCGGAGATTGTGGCTTTACAATGGAGCCGCAGTGCCATGGCAACCAGACACCATGGCACTGAAGCTCCATTGTAAAGCCCTGACTGAGCTAGTCGGGCATGTCCTGTATGTGCAGGCCAGGCTGAATCACAGTCCCAGCCTGCACGTACAGGACTGTTCGTGATTCTGGTCCCACGGGACTAGACGTGCCCCACAGGATCAGAATCATGACGCCCTCTATACATTCGTTTCAGACCAGGCATACAGAGGGCTTGGACATCTGAGACAGAATGAGCCTGTATGTGTCTCTTTCCTTAGATTATTATATTTAAATATACATCCAAACTTTTTTGTGAAAAGGTTCACAGACCTACCCCCTTCCCCAGAAAACATAAGTCTTATTTCAAGGTGCAATCACATTTTCACTCATTTATAAATAAATAGAGATCTAGCTGCCAGGTGGCAAGTGCTGTGCGCTGCCATGCAGAAAGTTTCGTTCAGTCCCTGTGCTGGATTTTCTGATCCCTGGGTCAACTAGGGATGTTACAGAGAGGGAAGTCATGGCCCTTGGGTGGGAGAGGGGAGGTGAATCATGTTCATTGCTCAAGCATGACATCTACTGGCTGGATTCAGTGCCCATGATTGCAGGGTTCCAAACAGGAGTCCTGGTGCCCTGGAGCATGGCCTCTGACTCAGGATTATCACTATAGTGATTCTGGGCAAACATACTTTCAGTGATTAGGATAGATATGTTGGGGAAGGGAGAATACAAAATAGGAAATAAAGGCTCATAGCACCGTGTAAAGCTCTGCTCCATCCCCTGTAAACTTGGGAGATAAATGGCACAGACTGCTAAAACCACCAAAAGAGCAGCACAATCCAAGGAAGAACACAGTTTGATCAGCGATAGGTGAAAAAGAAACTCCGGGGGGGGGGGGGGGGAGAGAAATGTCGACGAAGACAATGAGAGCAGCACAGGACAAGGCCCCAAGGGCAGCAATGGTGGCAGAACAAGAAATGCCTATAGTGGCCTTACATGAGGCAGCAGCAGTGAAAGATCTCACTAACACTATCACAGAGGCACTTGATAAGCTTAACCACCTGCAGAACTCTGATGATCTCAAAGGTAGGTTCGAGACTCAAACTGCATGGCTCCAGCAACTTGAGGATCGAGTAGAACAGGAGCAGGGGCAGAGGCCTTGGACACTAGAATAACGTCACTGGAGCATAACAATCGTAAACTTCTGAACAAAGTGGATGATCTGGAGAACAGGAGTAGAAGGAATAATATCAGGTTGGTACGCTTGCCCGAAAGTATAAAAGAGGAGGAATTGTGGAATACAGTGGAGAGCTGGCTGGCTGCCAAAACAGGTGGGCCTCCAAATGGTGGGTGAACACATGGCAGTGGAATGAGTGCACCGGGTAGGCCCAAGGAGGGAGGACGCCGAGAGACCTCGCCCTGTGATTGGATATTTAATTTTGCGGAGAAACATTGCCTAATGGGCATGTACAGAAATCAGCGCAACCTGGACTATCAGGGACACAAGATTCTCCTATTTCATGATTATTCTGCAAAAGTGGCCAAGAATAGAAGAGCCATGGTCCCTTATTGCTCCACGCTGGCACAAAAAGGGATCTGGTTTGCTGCATGGGTTCCATGCACGGGTGCAGGTTACCCATGGAAATTAGATCCTGTTATTGGAAAAAGTGACTGTGCTGAAAGCTTTTGTGGACAGTTTACCAGCAGACTGAGAAAGAAGTTGCATAATGCAGCCACGCTTTCAAAGTTGATAGTACATAAAGTGAGTTGAAAGTTAAGTGTGTTTTTTTGTTATGACGGACCTAAGGTTCCAGGGGCCTACTTCATTATAGGCAGATTGCAAACAACCTCAAAGCTGGACATGGGAACGAAATTACCAGTACACAAAACAAATAGCCGAGAGCAGAGAAGAATAATCTAACAATAAAAGAACCTGCTCACAATATTAAATACAACAACTACAAAAACTATAACTCATATCCATGTTGGGATATGAGTTATAGTTTTTGTAGTTGTTGTATTTAATATTGTGAACGAAATTACCAGCCCATAGAACAAATTGGGAATGCCATATGTCTGTGAGCCAACATTTTTTTTTTCCTCCATGTTGACTGTGGGGCTCGCAGGGACAGATACAATATGATGGATTTCAACTACTGAGAATTCACCACCGCCGCTCTCTGGACTAAGTTGAGTCTTTCTTTACTGGGGCTACCCCTTTGAAGAGAGTCTTAATGTTATTGATAGCGTGCATGTTTACAACGGCTTGGGGAGCAGCGGCGAGGCATGCCATAACTTGGGAGAAAACCAGGGAAGGGGGCATGGGGAGGTAAGGAGGGAGGACTTAGAGTTGATTTTAGGTATTGAAAGACTGTGTGATATGCACAACGGTAGTGGAGAGTACATGGATTGACAGTGGAATAAATGGCATGGGGGGGGGGGGGAGTATGAACCCACATGGTAGAGGGGAGCTGATATGAGCAGAGGCGGAAAAGTTCATAAATGAAGTACTAGGGGAGGAAGCAGCTATAGGAATAGGGTTAAAGAGCGGGCAGAGGAGGGGGAGGGTGGCTGGGAAGGGGACGGGGACCGATCCGGGAATTGAAGAATAGTAGAAATTACATGAAGCTGGAAACAGTGCTTGACTGGGAGGCACTGGGGGCCTGCACAGGGGCAAGGAAATAAGTGGAATGAGGCATAGTGAAAAGAAAGGCATTGGCTAACCAAAAGTTTAAAATAACTACTCTGATTGTGGAAGGCATACACTCCCCAGTAAAAAGAACTAAACTGTTAAATTTTTTCTGCAAAGAGTAAGTTGACATTATATTTATGCAAGAGATGCATTAAGTGGACGTGAACATTAAACTTCAGAGGGGATGTATAGGGGAGCTGGGGTGGCCTCTTACAAAGGCAGACAAAAAGGAGTAGCTACCTTGATTCACAAATGGGTAGCATTTGGATTGCACAAAAGCAGAGTGGACCCAGAGGGACGGTACCATATTATGGCAGGGAAGCTTCGGGGGGGGGGGGGGAGGCAATGGGATGGCCTTGTGTAACTTGTATGTGCCTAACAATTACCAGCATGGCTTCTTCTCTACAATACTGGCAAAAATAGTGGGCCTAGAGGGTTACAGACCTATTATAGGAGGGGACTTTAACATACCCAGAGACCCCGAAATAGACTGCAAACCACCCCAGAAAAAATATAATAGTCCCTAGCCAGAAAGGGGTGAATTTACTTTTAGCAGAGATGGGACTACTGGACACCTGGCATACTTTGCATCCGGGAGAATTCGATTTTACACATTACTCGGCCCCCCACAACAGCTATGTGCATATAGACTAGCTACTTATAGCAGAAACATTGTTTTGGGGGTTGGAGAGAGTGGAAATAGGGGACTCAGGATTACCTGATCACAACCCCGTATGGATGGAGACCAGGCTAAAACAGAAAGGGATGGAGAGTGGAGGGCGGCCCTGGAGGATGAATCCCACCATGTATAAAGACAAAGAGTTCCATAAGCACTTCCAAACAGTAGGGAACCAATACTGGCACGAAAATGACAAGGAGGGTATGGATGTGTATGCTCTGGGAAGTTGCAAAGGCCACTATGAGGGGAAAAGAATAGAATAGGCTACGTGAAGGAAAAGAAAGAGTGATGAGAAATTACTAGAGCTGTCACAGCAATTACATGCCATTTGACAGCAACATATCAGGAGCTTCAGGGAGGATGACAGGGCCAAGTATCTGGAGGTCCATAGAGTCCTTAATGAATTGTTAACCCAAAGAGCAGGAGGAGATATTAGAATCTACAAGTACCAGCTCCATAAGTGGGGGAACAAAAGAGATAGGCTTCTGGCCAAATTGGTGAGCTCTGCAAAGAAGAAGTGTGTGATCATGGGGATAAGAGACTCTCAGGGGGTGACTCATACAACCAAAGTGCCATATTACAGCAATTTCACCAATACTACAGCAAATTTTATAGTGCGGGGCCACAAGACCTGGTAGGAAGGGAAACTTTCTTTAAAGGACTGATAGTACCTGAGCTAGGAGAGGTCTAGAGGGGTGTGTTGAACGCTCCCTTTATCAAAGATGAAGTTATACAGGCCGTGCACACAAATAAATTAGCAAAGGCTCCAGGATCAGATGGACTCTGGCCTGAATTTTACAAAATCCTGGGGGAAAGGATGGCAACACCCTTCCTGGAGCAATGCCAGATAGCCCTGGAGAGGGGATCCATGGGGGGAAGACAAAATCACTTTGTAGTGGTCATGCTTCCAAGATCGGACAGAGATCCGGCTTTAGTTTGTTCCTACACACCAATCTCTTTAATAAACCAAGATGTGAAATTGGTGGCAACAATCTTGGCTAAATGCTTATGCCGATACATCCAAGGTATTATACACCCAGGCCAGATGGGATTTGTACCAGGCAGATTTGTATCCACTAATATTCTAAGAGCTTTAGATGTACTATATACAACTAGAGACTGGTAATGTGATGATATTATCATGAGTCTCGATGCTGAAAAGGCATTTGATAATGTGTCATGGGACTTTGTGTTTTGGGCGGTGAACAAATTCGGGGTAAGTGGAGAGTTTCTTGATTGGATTAGGATGCTCTACCATGAGCCTTATGCACAGATATTTGCAAATGACTGCCTGTCAGCATTTTTTTGTTTGCAAAGGGGTACGTGGCAGGGATGTCCATTCTCCCCCCTACTGTTTTTGACAGACTAAGGATTGGGAGGGGATTAGCACAGGGGCCACACAATACAAGATTAATCTATATGCGGATGACATGCTCCTATTCCTAAACTATGCTGGCAGAGACATAGGGAAAGTGATGGATACTATTGCCAACTTTGGGGCAATCTTGGGACTACGCATTAATTGGGGCAAGTCAGAAGCTATGCTGGCGTCACAAACATGCGCATGCTGGAGGAGGAGTGACTTCCCCTTGATGTGGGCTGGGGAAAACTTGGAATATCTGGGTATATACCTAAATGGAAATTCAGGGAAAGTATACAAAAGTAATCTGATAGACAGACTAGAGCAGATGAGAAATTTGTGTAGTCAGTGGAGGGAACTACCCTTACCCTTGCTGGGGAGATTAGCTTTGGTAAAGATGGTGATGCTGCCCCACTTGCTGTATCCTATGCAATTACTTCCTATTTGGATAAAGGGGTGGGAGGACAAGGTATATAGAAATATAATCACATCCTTCTTGTGGAGTTCTGCCAAATTGGTAATGAACAGGGAAAGTGATGGGATGGGATTGCCAGACTTGCGGCTCTACAATGTGGCCACTCTCCTGTGATGGGTACACAAATTGAGCACAATGGAAATGCACTATGCACACCAGCAGTTCTTTGATACTGGCAGCACTCCATACAGGTGCATGAATCTTCTACAAGGGGCTCGGTGGGGTGCAAAAGGGTAGAAGGTAGTGCTGCTCTCAGGGGTGTGGTTGAGGAAAGTGTGGCTATGGTGGAGGGTGTGAATAGGGGGCAAAGGACAGATTTCCCTTCCAGCAATTTGTGGGCAACCCCGATTCCCCCTCCCGGGGGACAGAAGGGAGGGTATTCCGTATTTGGGAAGATAAAGGATGTAAATCAATGGGACAATTACTAGACAGGGGTGATCGCTTTCCGTCCTTTGAGGAAGTGAAAGCAAAATGGGAAATCCTGAATTTGCAATTTTATGCTTATCTGCAATGTAGACATTATATCACTGGAGGAAGGAGGGTAGCTCAGGGTATGGAGGGGTAAACAGCACTAGACAAGGGTGTTTATCGCCACCCCAGGACGGTTAAATAAAGTATCGCATATCATGGTTGAATAAAGTATCACATATCATTTAGTATGCTCATGCAATCCCGGGGGTGTAATGGCGGTCTTGAGGGAAAGTGGACAGAGGAGTTGGGGAATCAGTGCAAGAGGAGGACATAAAGCGGCTCTTTGCAGAGATACCAAAAGACACATCGGATGTGATCTTGCAGGAAATACAGTTTAAACTCTTACAAAGAGTGTACATTTCAAGGGAACAAGGGGTCCACATGAAATTGTGGGAGTCCCCTGAATGCATGAGGTGTGGAGGGAAAAGGGGAACTCTGACACACATGTTTATGGAATGCCCTACACTACAAAACTATTGGAGGGGGGTGGTAGAACACATACACAGAACTTAGGTGATCAGATTGAGTGGACATACGCAGCCTTATTACTAGGTATGGAACAGCCTCTAAGAGACAAAGGAGTGGAATGACTAGGAAGAAAGTTTGGGTGGGAGGCACTTAAGCTTGCCCAGAAGGTGATTCTACACTTTTGGGCAGACAAAGAGGCACAAGCAAGCAAAGTGTGGGTTGCGCCCATGCGAATAATGACTGAATGGGTGTGCAAGGCAGCTCAGGAAAGAGGGTTGATCAAACAGAGGCAATATACCCACAGTTTGTTGCAGGGTTGGCAAGCTAACTCATCGGGGCCTCGGATCGGTCCGGGAGAGGGGTTTGGGGGAGTACATAGGGGAGAAAAGGGAGCCACACACCCCCTTCTTTTATACGGGAGCAAGAAAGCAGGTGTTTGTCAGACCCGGAAGTAACAACACATTTCGTGAAGGAGAGAGTCAATAATGGGATGAGGAGGCCCAGGAATGAGACCTGGTGGAGCAGGCAGCTCAACATAGCTGGTGGCAGTGGGATAGCAACAAGCAGTTTATGTAAGCTCATTAGGGTCTTGTTACTGTTACTTCAATGTGTATTGCTGTAATGTACAAACTTAATGGATCAAAACATTTGTATTTGAGTTGTGTGTAATGGTTTCAGAGGCTAATAAAAATGATCTAAAAAAGTACCATGTAAGGACATAAGATTTGCCAAACTGATCAGACCAAAGGTCCATCAAGCTTAGTATAGCATAGTTACTCACCTGTAACAGGTGATCTCTGGGAACAGCAGGAATTTAGTCCTCACATATGGGTATCATCGGTACCGACGGAGCCTGCGCGGGAACGCTCCCCAGCGTCCAATTAGAAAGCTTTGGGAAGCATCCCACAGCGCCTGCGTGCTGCCTTCCCACCTTTCCCAACTGCCTCTCTCCAGTTGAGTTTTAAAGCTGAGACAAAGAGAGAGAGAGGGAAAGAGAAAGAGATAGATAGAGAAATACAACTCCTAGGGGAGGGTGGGTGGGTTGTGAGGACTAAATTCCTGCTGTTCCCGGAGATCACCTGTTACAGGTGAGTAACTATGCTATCTCCAGGAACAAGAAGGAATGTAGTCATCACATATGGGGACTCCCTAGCTTTAGATGCCAGGGAGAGACCTCAGACGTTGTGTGTCCTTGAGAAGGGCTCCACTTCCCCACATGGATCTCTGGCATCCTACCAGGAATGGTGGGTAGGAGTTGGTTAGGTATGGAACAAGTGTTGGAGAACAGCCTGACCAAACAAGGCATCCCAGTGGGAGTCCAAGCAGTAATGGGCTGTGAAGGTATGAACCGAGGCCCAGGTGGCTGCTCGACAGATGTCGTCGATAGACACAGAGTGCAGATGAGCCATTGAGGCTGCCATGGCTCTCACATTGTGAGCTGTGACATGGCCCTCCAGAGAAAGGTTCTTACTCTGAAAGGCGAAGGAAATACACTGAGAAATCCACTTAGATAGTGTTCTCTTGGAGACTGGAAGTCCCAAATGAGAAGGATCAAAAGCAACAAAAATTTGAGAGGACCTTCTATGTTGCTGTGTTCTTTGTAAGTAAAAGGCTAAAGCTCTTTTACAGTCCAAGGTATGAAGATTCCTCTGCATTTGATGCATGAGGCCTTGGAAAAAACACAGGTAGGTAGACTGCTTGGTTCAGATGAAAAGGCGAGACCACCTTTGGCATAAAGTGTGGATGAGTCCCAAGGACTACCTTGTCATGATGGAACCTTGTATAAGGTGGATTAGCTACTAGCGCTTGCAAGTCACTAATGCGACGTGCTGATGTGATTGCAATAAGAAAGATAACCTTCCAAGAAAGGAATTTTAAGGAGGTAGTAGCTAAATGTTCGAAGGGTGGCTTCATGAGCTGCCCAAGAACCAGGTTCAAGTCCCAGGCCACCGGTGGTGGCCTAATTGGAGGCTTAGTTAGAAGAAGGCCTCTCATAAATCTTGCTATAAGAGGATGAGAGGAAATAAGCTGTCCATTTAGAGGCTTAAAGGAAGCTGTAATAGCACTCAAATGGACCCTTACTGAATTAGTCTTAAGTCCTGCATTGGATAAATGAAGGAGATATTCCAGTAATGATTCCAGAGGTATCGCAAGGGGGTTAAGACCCTTTTGCGAACACCATATGGTAAACCTTTTCCACTTGAAAGCATATGAGCGTCTTGTGGAAGGTTTCCTGGAAGCAAAAAGAATATCTTTTAGTTGCTGAGGGAGATTAAGATCATGAAGATCTAGGCCTTCAGCAACCAAGCCCTGAGATGCAGAGACTGGGGATTGGGATGCCATAACATTCTGTCCTCCTGAGATAGGAGATCTGGAGCAGACCCTAAGTCCAGGGAGGGAGCTTGAGAGAGATGTAGAAGCAGAGGGTACCACACTTGCCGTGGCCAATGTGGGGCTATGAGAATCATATGACCTCTGTCTCTCTGAAGCTTCAATAGGGTTTTGGGAATTAGGGGAATGGGTGGAAAGTCATACAGGAAGTCTTGACCCCAGTAAAGGAGGAAAGCATCCCTGGTCTGAGCCCTCTGAGCCGGAATTCTGGAACAGAACCAGGGAAGTTTGGCATTCCACAGACTTGCAAAGAGGTCTATGTCCGGGGTTCCCCAAATTTGAAAAATCTTGGTCACCTGGTCTGGAAGCAGAGACCACTCGTGTGGAAGCAGAACTTGACTGAGTCTGTCTGCCCAAGAGTTTTGTATGCCTGGAAGATACACTGCCAGGAGATGAATCTGATGCTCTCTGACGAGGGCCCATAGTCGCAAAACTTCGTTGCAAAGTGAGAGAGAGCCTGTTCCCCCCTGCTTGTTCACATAGAACATGGCTACTTGATTGTCTGTTTGAATGAGGACTGTCTTGTAGCTGAGCAGGGTATGGAACACTCGAAGAGCAAGGAAGATTGCTCTGAGTTCCAAAAGATTGATATGTAGATGAGTCTCTTGTGGAGACCAGGTGCCTTGGGTGGAGAGGTCTTGCAGATGTGCTCCCCAACCCATCGGGGAAGCATCTGTTGGGAGAGTTGCTTGGGGTAAGGGTTGTTGAAAAGGGGACCCCAGCAACAGGTTTTGAGCGGACTTCCACCACTGGAGGGTCAAAATAAGGTGACTTGTGTTTGCTATTTTGTCTGACAGGCATCCTGATGCCTGGGTCCATTGAGTGGATAAAGTCCACTGGACTGCCCTCATATGGAGGCGAGCATA
Source organism: Ichthyophis bannanicus (assembly GCA_033557465.1). Classification (NCBI taxonomy): domain Eukaryota; kingdom Metazoa; phylum Chordata; class Amphibia; order Gymnophiona; family Ichthyophiidae; genus Ichthyophis; species Ichthyophis bannanicus. Next base: position 263,134,847 of record CM066042.1, on the reverse strand, counting down.
GGGCACCACATGCACGGTGGATGCCATGTGGCCTAGTAGTTGTAACATTTCTCGAGCAGTGAGATGAGACTTTAGCACTGCTTGAGAAGCTAACTGCACCATGCGAAGACAACGGGCCTGAGGGAGGTAGGCCCTTGCCTCTCTGGTGTCCAGCAAAGCTCCTATGAACTCCAAAGACTGAGTGGGAGTTAGACTGGATTTTGGGATGTTTATGACCAGACCCAAATACTGAAGGATACGCATTGTGTAGGCTAGAGAAGTCCTGGCCTCTGACTCTGTTAGGGCTCAAATGAGCCAGTCGTCTAAGTAGGGGAAGACGAATATCCTTTGAGTACGGAGAAATGCTGCTACTACAGCCATGCATTTCGTGAACACCCATGGTGCTGAGGCCAGGCCAAAAGGAAGCACCCTGTATTGGTAGTGCTTTCCTTGAAAGAGGAACCGAAGGAACTTTCTGTGGGTTGGATGGATGAGAACATGGGTGTACGCATCCTTGAGATCTAGAGAACAAAGCCAAACCTGTCTCTGAAGGTATGAAAAGTTCACTGCTATTGCTCTGCGACCACCATCAAACAATCCAACTAAGAAAAGAACTTCTGCAGCCTGGTACTCCACTGAACTTAGAGTGTCATTAACCTGCCTAAGAAAAATGGAAAGACGCTGGCGCAGATCCCACTCCACGGATGATCTAAAAGCATACAATGTGCAACTGGAAAAACACCGCCAAGCAATATCCGAGAGCATAAAAAGATTCCACACACACTAAAGCGGTCCCTAAACAAACCACATGACCTATTCACCCTGGTAAAGAACCTAACAAAAGAGCCAGCACCTGAGAAACCTAGCCTGATCCATCCTCAAGTCTTCGCTGACCTCTTACAAACGAAGCTATGCCAGACCAATAAGTTCACTGCTCCCAACACTCCAATCAAACAAGGATCACTAGCACCACTGTCCATTTTTTCCAAGCCATCTAAAAAACAAATTGAAGATATAATCACCGGAATCAACACAACCACTGCACAAAACCGACCGTTGCCCAGTGTTCTGGATAAAAGAGCTACGATCGACTGTCATCCCTTTTCTATCCAAGCTAATGGACTGCTCCTTCACAAATGGGACCTTTCCCCAATCCCTCAAACGTACCTCTATCAGGCCACTACTAAAGAACAGTAAGCTTGACCCTAAGAAGCTAGACTCATATAGGCCGATATCAAGCATTCCCACTCTTGGCGAAAATCATCGAAAAAGAAGTTCAAACACAAATCCAAGAACATATTGATGCTTCTGCCCCACTTGATTCATGTCAGCACGGTTTTAGAGCTGCTCAAGGCGTGGAGACTCTCCTCACCATCCTCTTCAGTACCATAATAACAGGAATTGATAACATACGCCAGGGATATGTGCTCATCTTCTTAGACATCGTAGCCGCGTTCGACTCAGTCTGCCATGATCTCCTCCTACACCGCCTCCAGGAGAAGGGGATATGTGACTCTGCACTTAAATGGTGCAAGTCGTATCTCTTCGATAGATGGCAACACGTAAGATCAGGAGAAACAACATCAGAACCTTTCCACCAGAGTCAAGGGGTCCCACAAGGATCATCTCTCTCTGCACTCATGTTTAATATATATATGCAACCTATCTGCGAGATCATCCGGTCCTTCAAGGTGAACTGTCTGTTGTACGCTGACGATGTTCTCCTATATATGCCATTCACTACTGAGAACCCTGACCTTTCCCCACTGACAGACTGTTTTGATGCAGTATCCAGCTGGCTCCAAACGCAAAATCTTCGGATACAGCATAAGAAAACCGAAGTCCTTTTCATCACAAGGAACCCAAATTTCATCACTCCTCCTTACTTGAAGGTCCAAGATGCAGAACCTCTGACCAAACCCTCCATCAGATACCTGGGAGTCACACTTGACCAGCGACTAGACATGAAGACCCAATATAAGCAATGTAGCAAGAGCCGTATACCATAAAATCCGATCCCTCAGACACCTACGCTCCCTACTTGAACCAGATGACTTCCGGACAGTGTATCAAGCTCTGGTCTTACCACATATCGACTATGCCAAAGCAATACTCCATGGTCTACCACAATCCACTTTGCTTCCATTACAGCTAGCAATGAACTCAGCAGCACGAGTTCTCCAGGGCGCTGCCATGAGGGAACACATGACACCCATCCTGAAACAATTACACTGGCTCCCTATAAAAGGCAGGATCACATTCAAGACCATACTAATGACCGTCAAGATCATAAACGGACTCGCCCCATCTTCCTTATCCGATCTCATACTGATAACCCCCCCCCCAATAGATCTAGAAGATCTCATGCCGCCAATAAACTAGTAGTCCCAAAAGAAACAACCAAGTGTTGCCAAAGCACAACAAACAGGGCTTTTAAGCTCGCCACACCTAAATGCTGGAACACCCTTCCACACAGTATCCGTGATATCACCAATCTAACCCAGTTCAGAAAAGCCGTAAAACATTACCTCTTCCTCTTACATTACCCGGATAACAGCACCACTGATCACTCACCATCCAGCTAGGCAAATCTACGCAAATGTCCAATCAATTCGCATTATACAGATGTAAATAGTTACCCCTGTTTCTTTCCAAGTTCCCATTCCTGTTATTTGTAAACACAAATCAAGTCATTTGAAATGTTTAAGTAAAATGTTCCATGTAAACCGCACTGATGGAAAATCGCGCGGTATATTTATTTATTTTATTTATTTATTTTACATTTCTTATATACCGCACTATTTGCGATCAGCGCGGTTTACATAAAACAAACATATATAAGAAAATGTATAAGAAAATATAAATAAATATAGATAACATATATAAGAAAATGTAAATAAATATAGATAAATAAATAATGGCAGCAGGGTTCCGAGAGAAATCATCTTGAATTTCTCTTTGACAAGGAATTTGTTCAATTCTCTGAGGTCCAAAATAGGTCTGTATCTCCCTGTTTTCTTTGGGATAAGGAAATAGGGGGAGTAAAACCCCGTACCCTGTTGAGGAGTGGGTACTTCTTCTATTGCTCCTTGGGCAAGAAGGATAGTGACCTCCTGATCTAATAGGTTGATGAGAGGTGTCGGAGAATTGAACTGCCTTATTATTGTGGGAGGGGGCATGCTTGAAAAATGAAGCCTGTACCCCTCCTTTATGATGGAGAGTGTCCAATGCTCTGCTGTTATCTGCCCCCATCTGGGGGCAAAGTGACATAACCTTCCTGGAATGGTGGAAGGCTCTGGTCCCCCGAGAGCCAGAAAGGCTAAGTTCTCTAGCTGCAAGTCAAAGGCCTTGTGGAGGCTGAGGCTGCTGGAACGGTTGAGGCTTAGCAGTCTTTGCTTTCTTCTGTTTGGGTGGTTGCTGACCTTTCCTGGCAAGCTGACCTGCAGAACGTCCCTGCTGAAAATAAGCAGGATAATATATTTTCTTCTTATAAAAGAATGGTTTCTTGAACAATTTCTTTCTAGCAGGATCAGCTGTGGACTTGGATAGCCTATCCAATGTGGAGTTGTCAGCATCCATCTCGTTGGCCTTTTCCTGCCAATCTTTACCAAACAGGTTCTCACCAGTACACGGGATATTTCCCAATTTGTCTTGTACCCAGAGCTCCAGAGCAGATGCCTGGAGCCAAGCAATTCTTCATGCACCTATGGCAACAGCAATGGTTCTGCTTATGCACTCAAAGCAGTCAAAGGCTGCACGGTTGGCAAATTTAGAAACATCTTGGGCATGTTTGACCAAAATGAGAAAATCCTGTCTTCTATCCTAAGGAAGAATAGGACTTAAAGCTTCTAAATCATCTGTGACCTCCTTCAGGAACATTCCCATGTAAAGACTATAGGAACTGATCCTGACAGAAAGCATGGAAGCCTGGAAGACATGACGTCCAAAAGCATCCAAGGTTCTGCACTCACGTCCTGGAGGATTAGAGGCATGCCTCTTGGCACTCTTGATCCTTCTCATAGCTGATTCCACTACATTAGAGTGATGAGGAAGCTGAGTCTTTTGTAAACCAAGACAAGGAGGGACTCGATACATAATATCCAGTCTGCGAGAATGAGGAGAGGTGGTAAGAGGTGTCTCCCACATCCTTAACATGAGATCATATAAAATCTCATGAATGGGCAAGGTAGCTGCCTCCTTAGGAGTTTTGGGATATTGTAGAATTTCCAACTCCTTGGCTCTTGGCTTTGTTTCAGGGGCCACAGTAATGGACAGACCCCGAGCCACCTCCCTGATAAAATCCTGGAAGGAAATATCCTCTGGAGGCATCATCCTGCGCTAAGGGGAATTCTTCTGCGGTGACAGGAACAACCACCTGCTGGCTCCGTGGAAAACGAAGAACTGGAGAGAGGCAGTTTGGAAAGGCGGGAAGGCAGCATGCAGGCGCTGTGGGATGCTCCCAAAAGCTTTCTACGGTACTTCGAGTCCTCAGAAGAATCTGAGGATTCTGATAGTTCTGTCGATGCAGGAATGCTTCTCACAGAGGAGCCCTCCGCTCCTCTGGGAGAAGCATTCCTGCATCGACAGAACTATCAGAATCCTCAGATTCTTCTGAGGACTCGAAGTACCGTCTGTCCAGATGCTCTTGAAGAGCCCGATATCCGTACCGACTGAAGTCGGTACCGGGAGTAATCGGTACCAGGGTATCGGTACCGGAGGGCATCGGATGATTGGGCACCGGCAAAGCAGACACCGATGCCATCGGTACCGGTACTGATACCGATGCTGGGGCCGGTACCGGCCAAATTGTCTGTCGCGGTTCCGAGGGAGTCGATGCCGCAAGGAGAGCCACCAGACTGCGCTCAATAGCCAGGACTCTCTGGTCTATCGATGCTGCTGATGCCTGGATGTTGGTACCGGAGAAGACTGCCGGTACCCCAGAGCATGGCACCAGTAGTTCTGCCGAGGTCGAGGCCTCAAGAACATCCTGGAGCCCCGATAATGCTTTGGAAGCCGAAGCCTCCCGCCGGGGCAATTTTGCTGGTGCAGAATTCTCAAGGGCAACGCCAGAAGCATCTCGATGCTTAGAAGGAGATCTACCCTTTGAGGACCGGCTGGACTTATGTTTAGTTACCTGAGATCCACGGGAGGAAGAGGAAGCCCTGGAAGACGTCGATGCCACCGAAGCTGCATCAGAGGGAAACAGGGTACTGAGCTTAGCAGCTCGGTTCTGCCGACCTCTTTTAGACATCATGGCATAGGACATACAATCTGTGATGGAGTGGTCAGGACCTAAACATTTTAGACACCATTCATGGGTGTCGGTGATGGAAATGGTACCGCCACACTTGGTGCACTTTTTGAAACCTGAGGCAGGTTTCTCCATTGTAAGAAAATGTTTTTGGGCCTAAGGCCCAAAAAGGCGCATGCACCTGAAGAAAAATAGGAAAAATCGTAGTATATATATATATATATATATATATATATATATATATATATATATAATGTATATATTGGTTTTTTTTTAAGAACAGAAAATAAGAAGAAAAAACCGGCGGTACCGGTAAAGCGTCGAGGAAGGCAGACGCGACCACAAAAAAGAAAGAAATAAAGAAGAATTCTTCTGCGGTGACAGGAACAACCACCTGCTGGCTCCGTGGAAAAGGAAGAACTGGAGAGAGGCAGTTTGGAAAGGCGGGAAGGCAGCATGCAGGCGCTGTGGGATGCTCCCAAAAGCTTTCTAATTGGACGCTGGGGAGCGTTCCCACGCAGGCTCCGTCGGTACCGACGATACCCATATGTGATGACTACATTCCTGCTTGTTCCTGGAGATCCTGTTCCTAGCAGTGGTAAGGTAGACAGATTCCAAGCTGCTTATTCCAGGAATAAGCAAGGGCTTTCCCGCAGAACACTTTAATACTTGTATACATTTTTGCTCTAAACCTTTTTTAAACCCAGCTACACTACATCCTCCAGCAATGAATTCCAAAGCTTAGTGACATGTCAAGTGAAAAAATATTTTCTCTGATTGGTCTTTAATTTACTACTTAGAAGCTTCATTGCATGTCTTCTAGTCTTTGTATTTTTTGAAGGTGTAAACAACTGATTTACAACTACTCATTCCACTCCATTCATTATTTATTAGACTTCTCTCATATCTCCCCTCAGTCATCCTGTCCTCCAAGCTGAACAGCCCTAACCTTTTAAACCTTTTCTTAAAAGGGTATCCTTTCATCCCCTTTATCATTTTGGCTGCCTTTCTCTGTACCTTTTCTAATTCTGCTATAGGTGTTTGGGGTTTTTTAAAGCTGTGGTGACCAGAACTGCACACAACACTCAAGGTGCGGTTCCACGTAGAATGATATGGTGAAATTTTACTTACCATTAATTTCTTTCCGGAAATCCTTCTAGATCAGTCCAGACTAGCAGGTTGTGTCCCCCTGCCAGCAGATGGTGAGACAGAAAAATCATAGCAGTTTTGAGACACCACCCACTGGTATATAGTGTACTACCTCTAGGGGTCCGCTTCAGTATACTCATGGCAAGCACCAGGACTGCAGACTAGTTCAAGACCACAAAAACCAGAGCCACCATTGCTCCAGAACTTGAAAATGAAAACATAAACAGGAACCAAAACAAACAAGGCTCTCAGCCGAAATAACTGAATCCAACCAAGCTGGAAGTATGTATATTAGAAGGTTGATCACACTGCAATGATATGCGATACCTCTTGAGCGCAGCGACGAGCAGACCAAAAAGGGTGCTGGACTGTTCTAGCAGGATTTCCGGAAAGGAAATTAAGGGTAAGTAAAATTTCACCTTCCAATACATCCTGCTAGACCACTCCAGACTAGCGAGGAGTTCCAAATCTACCCCTCCCATAGGGCAGGAAGAAACAGCAGCAGCCAGAACAGTGGCCCCAAAACTAGCTGCTTCCCTAAGTTGAAGGTCCAAGCGATAATGACGTGAAAATATTTACAAAGACGACCAGGTTGCCACCCTGCAAATGTCGAGAGCGGGTTGAACTTGCGAACGCTCAGCCCAAAGATGAGGGAATGAGCCCGAGTGGAATGTGCCTGAAGCCCCACTGGCACGGGCTTGTTCTGGAGAATGTATGCCAATTCAATGGCCTGCTTGATCCAATGCCATATCATCAGTTTGGAGGCGACTGTCCCCTTACGGGGACCGGTGCATAAGACACAAAGGTTGTCAGATAGGTGAAAGGAATTGGTAACCTTGAGATAGAGATGTAATACTAGCTGTTGATCAGCATGCCTATTTTGCCAGAAGGCGGGAAGAGACACCGACTGGTTGAGGTGAAACTCTGAGAGAACCATGGGAAGGAAACCTGGCACCGTACGAATGGTGATCTCTTCTGACCAAAGAAAAGAAAGGGTCCTAGCAGGACAGGGCCTGGAGTTCCGAGATACACCTGGCAGACATTATCGCAATGAGAAACGCTGTTTTCAGAGTGAAATCTTTAAGCGACGAATCGCAAAGCGGCTCGAAAGGTGTGCGCGTTAAAGCTCACCTTCCTCTCTGTCAGAACCAGAGATAAGAGAAACGTCAGAACCAGAGATAAGGGAGGTACTCCGTAGCTAAGAGGTAGAGAGAGAGAGACCGGGGCTTCCATGGAACTGAGCCTGGCACACGTTCGTTGAGAAGGATGCGCCAACATGGCCCCCGAGGGCGTTGCCATGTCCCCTGTCATGGACCCGGATCACCACTCATCCCAGGCCTGATGGAAAGCGTAGTTACTCACCTGTAACAGGTGATCTCCGGGAACAGCAGGCATTTAGTCTTCACATATGGGTATCGTCGGTACTGACGGAGCCTGCACGAGAACGCTCCCCAGCGTCCAATAGGAAAGCTTTTGGGAGAATCCCACAGTGCCTGCGTGCTGCCATCCCACCATTCCAACTGTCCCTCTCCAGTTGAGTTTATAGCTGAGACCAAACAAAGAGAGAGAGAGAGAGATACAACTCATAGGGGAGGTGGGCGGGTTGTGAAGACTAAATTCCTGCTGTTCCCGGAGATCACCTGTTACAGGTGAGTAACTACGCTATCTCCAGGAACAAGCAGGAATGTAGTCTTCACATATGGGGACTCCCTAGCTGCAGATGTCAGGGAGATGGCCCCAGGAAGTTGTCAGCCCTTGTGAAAGGGCTATGCTTCCCCCCATGGATCTCTGGCATCCTACCAGGGATAGTGGGTAGGAGTTGACTAAGTCTGAAGAAGGTGTTGAAGAACAGCCTGACCAAACAAGGCATCCCGGCGGGAGTCCTTGTCTAAGCAGTAGTGGGCCGTGAAGGTATGTACCGAAGCCCAAGTAGCTGCTCGACAGATGTCGTCGATAGACACAGAGTGAAGATGAGTCATTGAGGCTGCCATGGCTCTCACATTGTGAGCTGTGACATGGCCTTCAAGAGGAAGGTTCTTACTCTCATAGGCAAAGGATATGAATTGGGCAATCCGGTTAGATAGAATTCTTTTGGACATTGGAAGTCCCAAATGACTAGGATCAAAAGCAACAAAGAGTTGAGAAGATTTTTGATGTTGCTGTGTCCTCTGCAAGTAAAGCACAGTTACTTACCTGTAACAGGTGATCTCTGGGAACATCAGGAATAAGTCTTCACATATGGGTACGTCGGTACCGACGGAGCCCGCGCGGGAACGCTCCCCAGCGTCCAGGAAGAAAGCCTTTGGGAGCATCCCACACACATGCGCGCTGCCTTTCCGCCTATTCACTTCCCTCTCATCAGTTGGGTTTGTAGCTGAGACTGAAGGAGGGAAGTAGACTAATTAGAAAGAGAGAGAGAGAAAAACTCCTAGGGGAGGTGGGTGGGTTGTGAAGACTTATTCCTGCTGTTCCCAGAGATCACCTGTTACAGGTAAGTAACTGTGCTATCTCCAGGAACAAGCAGGAATGAGTCTTCACATATGGGGACTTCCAAGCTAGAGATGCCTGGAGGAGGTCCCAGCATGTTGCAAATCTGATAGATGGGCCATGCTACTTCCCAGAACCTCAGGCATCCAAGGGATGGAGGGTAGGAGTTGAATTAAAAGAAAGAAAGAAAAAGGGGGTGCTGTGGAACAGCTTGACTAAACAAGGTATCCAGAGGGGAGTCCTTGTGTAGACCATAATTGTTAATAAGTGAAAAATGAATATCAATTTTCTAACGTGGACCTTACTCAGAAGTATTGCAAAGTATTTGTTGAGGTTAATATGGGTCTGTTGTTAAGAGCCATTACAGTATCCTCAAAGAACTTCCTTTACTGTGAAGTACAGGAAAATAATTTCTGCAATACAGGTAGAGATGAGAAGCCTTAATGGCTATAACCAATCCCAGGAGAAAAAAACTAGGGAAGTTTAAATTAGGTTGGACTTTGGAGAAAAAGCTAAACCTTCTGTAAAGCCCAAAGTTTAAAACTCTTTTCCCTTGGAGCAGAATAAGGTCTTAAGAAAGAAAAGAGAGAAAACTGACTGATTTGAATGACAAGGTAGAGCTTCAGATGTGACGTAACCAGAATGGTTACGGTAAAATAAGGTATTTCCTAATTTACCATAGAAATTGGTTGTCCATTTAAACCTTATGGTATGCTGAAACAGCATTAATATGGACAGTAACAAATATTTCAGAGTCAGATATGAAAAAAAAAAGATTCATCCAATAACAAGAAGGGCTAAGACCTACCGTATTTTCCGGCGTATAAGACGACCCCCTACTTTTCCTGTTAAAATATAGGGTTTGGCCTATACTCGCCGTATAAGACTACCCCTCTTCCAGTTCTTACCTCGGGTGCTCCAGAATCCTGCCAAAAGAAAATGGTGGCTGCCCCGCTGAAATACAGACTCCAGATCGTGTCCAAGAGACCCAGAAGACCGCAGTAGCACTCTGACAGATTGCGTTGCCCTGGCAGAGAAGTCCACCCCCCAGGGCAAACACCACTTTGCCACAATCCTCAGCACAACCGGCACCAGCGTTCCCCTATCCCCCAACTGCCACCGCTCGTGTTAACAGTACACTAAAAGAAAAACTAACAACCCACAAATTAAAAACTATCCTGAAGCAGCCACCACATCTATAAAGATCCCCATGCTGAACCTCGACCACATGAGCACGGCAGCCCGAAAACCCGGCAGCCTCTGCACCCATAGCAGTCACATTGGAGACAGAGGCCCTGAAGCACAGCAGCCAATCAATCGGCTGGCAGGGAGAGGGGAGGAGCCCGGGATGCAGCGTCAGTCAGCTTCCCCATTCCAGGTCAGAAAGTTGCTGTATACCGCCGTATACCGGCGTATAAGACGACCCCCGACTTTTGAGCATATTTTCATGGGTTAGAAAGTCGTCTTATACGCCGGAAAATACGGTACTTGAGAATATTGATGGAGAATCTCTTTCTGGTTAAAGTGAAAGAACCATAGAGAAGGTTTCATGGTAACTGGTAGGATATTCTTTACTTATAACGGGAAGTCTAGGTTACTTTAAAAAACCTAGCCCTGGAATAACCAGGTCTTGAGAGGTACGTGAAGGAGTGCAGAGGAGATCCTTATTTTTAAGACAGCAAGTCTGGGTCCTTCTAACTTCAGTGTAGTAGCTGGAGAAAAAGACACAATATAAGGGGATACCATGCTTGCCTCTTTATGAGGGCAATATGAGTATCATGCGTTCTTTGTTCATTATAAGCTTCAATAAAGTATTTGGAATTAGAAGGAATGCACAAAATAAGGACCGACTGCAGTGAAAAAGGAATGCATTCCCTCTGTAGAAGTTCCATTGGAGATGTGGAACAACCTAGGGAATTGTGCAATTCCTTAAACTTTCACGTGGTCTAAGCACTGGTTCCCTTTCTTTAAAAGGAAAATTTTAAGGAAGATGGTAAGAATAGGAGAACCAGTCAGGTAGGAGCATGACTGGGCAGAGTCTACCAGCTGAAGCCTTTCTAACCATCTGGGAGCTACCTACTAGGGGTGACTCTGACGCTCTCTGTCAAAGGCCCTTAGTTGCAGAACTTTATTGTATATTTGCAGAGAGCATGTTATAGGTAGATTAGGTGAGATCTGGCTGTTTGATTGCCAGAGTGCAACCTAATCTATTCTGCTGGAGGCAAAAGAATTGAGAATGGCTAAGAATAGTAGACAGGCCTGTTGCCCTGCAATGATAAATTGTCCAAGTGGGTTCTGGAACCTTTCTTGGAGTTATCTGTTATTAAGGCAGCAGAAAAGTTAGATCCTATAGATTGGAAAAGGATCAACAGACATAATTAGGAGTGGTAATACTCAATTTTTGTCTGATAAGCTGTCTTAAAAGAAGTATTTGAGAAGGTCAGCTAGAAGATACGCAAGCAGCGTAGATTAGGGAGAAACCTTTGTGAGCTATATGCTTAAGCGAGCTCATATAACCCACATGGTGGGGTTTTTTTTTTTGTTGTTGTTTCGTAAGCGTTTGAGCTGACTATACTCAAATGAACAGAATAAATCTGGTAGGGATTTCCCGAATGCTGTTCTGCATTTTGTAATAATGCAGAAAAGATGATCGCAAAGGGGAGAACCCCCTTGCAGTCAAATTATGAGATATCCTCGTACAGGAGATTGTCAAGGTGAAGGGCATAGCTCACCTTGTTGTTAGTTGTTACTCCTCTTTTTCCTTCAAAAAGGAGAGGAGAACCCTGTTACCTTTAGGGCATGATTGCCCTCAATAGCTCTTGGAGCTAGAAGAGTGGATTTCTCTTGTGGCAAGAGATTCATGCCTAGAGTCGAGGATTGATTCAGTGTATCACTGATCTCTCAGCATGGATGAGATGAACTGTAGATGCTTCTGTTGATAAGTAGTAGATCTACAGGTTGCAAAACTCAAACAGGAAAGAAAGATTTAGTAAATAAACAAATCAGAAACCCTTCAACTGCTGGGTTTGCTGAGTCTGTTGAGGGTTTGATTTTCTTAGCCTGGTTTGATGTTGCCCTTTTTGGGAAACATCTGTATGATTTTTATTTATTTATTTAACAGTATTTCTAAACCGCCTTATCATAATAATCAAGGTGGTATCACAGCAAACAATCTGGTAGTGTGAGTGTGTTGTACATGCAGTGAGGGTGAAGATTTTGTTGAGTGTGTGTTGTATTGTGTGCTAGATTGGTTTGAGCTATGTACAATGTGGGCTATATACAGTGGTGCTAAAGACATTTATATACATACAGTGTTAGGCGGTAACATGTGCTGTTATACAGTCAGTTAGTTTATGTGATGTGTCCATAGTGTTCTATGAACAGCACGGTTTTCAGCTGTTTTCTAAAGTCTTTGAGGTCGGTGGTTGCCCTCAAGTCGTCCGGTAGTTTGTTCCATATTGTTGGCGCAGCCATGGATAGTGCTCTGTCTGTTGTGTCCTTGCGTGTGTGTTTGTATTCACTTGGGGTGCTGACTCGGTTGTGTTTGTTTTCTTCTAGGACGTGTGCTGGTGTCTGGTTGTATGAGGGTGTGCAGGCTGTTGGCTGATGTGTGCTGTTTTATCTTGAATAGGTTTATGATAGTTTTGTATCTGATGCGTGCACCGACTGGAAGCCAGTGTAAGTCCTTTAAGGTGGGTGTGATGTGCTCCTGTCTTGCAGTTCCGGATATGATTCGTGCTGCTGTGTTTTGTGCCAGTTGGAGTGGTTTGATGGCTTGTTTCGGTAGTCCAAGGTATATCGGATTGCAGAAGTCCAGTAGTGGGGTTATCAGTGCTTGACAGATGGGTAGAAGATGGATAAAACTTCTTTCCCCTAGGGGGATAAAGCTTCTTAGGAGATTTTTTATTAGTTGGGACAAAGGAAAGTTTTGACAATCCTCTGAAAGTAACATTATCAGTGGTTATCTGATTAGCTTGAAATAAAGCATCCTTGTTAAAGAGATTCTCACCAGTACAAGGAGTATTTCCCAGCCTTTCTTGTACCCATTTGTCCAAGTCTGAATCCTGGAGCCAGGCCATGCGTCGTGCTCCTATGACTATAGCAGAAGTTCTGCTAATAGACTCAAAACAGTCCAGGGAAGCACGATTAAGGAACCTAGAGATATCTTGAGCATGATTGACTAATAAGAAATAGTCTGCTCTTATATGCTCTTGAAGAAAAAGGGTTCAAAAGCTTTAAGTTCTTTGTGACCTCTTCAAGAGAGAATCCTATATAGAATATATATGAGATAATTCTTGCTGAAAAGCATGGATGCCTGGAAGCATCAACGTCCAAAGGCATCTAAAGTCTTAGACTCACGACCTGGCGGATAAGAGGAATGCTTCTTTGCACTCTTAATACGCCTCATTGCTGATTCTACAACAATAGAATGATGAGGAAGTTGAGTCTTTTGAAAACCTGGAGAAGGTGGCACCTTGTACATAATGTCAAGTGTTTTAGAATGTGGCGGTACCGTTAAGGGAGTTTCCCACATTCTTAATAATAGATCCTGTAAGATCTGATGCAAAGGAAGCATGATCACCTCCTTTGGAATCCAGGGGAATTGCAGGGTTTCTGAATTCCCTGGTATAGATTCTTTACCAGGTATAGAAATGGCAAGTAACTTTGCCATATCAAGCAGAAAAGCTTGAAAATAAATCTCTCCTGAGGAGGACCCTCTGAAATGAGGGGTAAAAGCTGGAACTGTTGGAAGTTCAGCTTGGTACCGATGGATTCATCCCAGTCATCGGGATCGGAAGTCTCGAAAGGATGAAGCATGGGATTTTCTTTAAAGAGATGCCTTCAGTACCACTCGAGGCCGGTTCCGACACGAGTCGGTACTGAATCCTCCATGCTAGAGAGCAATTCCAGACACGGCATCAAAGGAAGCGAGTCTGTCGAAGAAAACATCGACGGTACTGACACCGGTGACGATGTCGATACCGGTACCGGTACCGAAGCCGATACCGGTACTCTGGGAACGGTCTTCAGCGACTCTAGCGGTACCGAAGTAGCTGAGAGCGCTAGACTACGTTCATCGGTGAGGAGTGTTTCATCCATCACCATAGCCGATGCCGGGGTGTCGGTACCGCCCGAAGTGGCCAGAACCACCGAGCATGGCCCAGGTACGTCCATGGAGGTAAGAACCTCGGGAACAACCTGGAGCCCCGTTAATGCTTTGGAGCCCGAAGACTCCCGCCGGGGCTTTATTGCCAAAATGTCCTCGAGGGCAACGCCAGAGGCATCTCGATACTTAGAAGGAGATCTACCACTCGAGGACTGACTAGTCTTAGCAGACTTTTTATTGGTTACCTGATCCTGGAAGGAAGAAGATATTCTAGCTGGTGACATCGAGTCCGATGTGAACTGGGTATCGAGTTGTGCTCGATTCTGAAGACTTCTTCTATCTAAAATCCTGCAGGAGAGACACTCCAAAGGGCAATGGTCAGGACCTAAACATTTTAGACACCAAGTATGAGTGTCTAAAAATATATTTGTACTGCCACACTTTGGGCATTTCTTAAGGATAGTGGCTGGCTTTTCCATAATGGAAAGGATAGAGGCCTAGTGACTAAAAAAAAAGAAACCGTCAGGCACTAAACAGGAAAATAGTTCCTAGAAAAAAGAAAGATTTTTCAAGAAAAGAAAGAAAAGCACCAGAGGTACCAGTGGGCGTTGAATGAAGCCAGGCGCGACCACAAAAAATAAGAATAAAAAAGAAGAATTTTCTGCGGTGACAGGGATATGTCCTGTCGGCTCCACGGAAAACGGAAAACTGATGAGAGGGAAGTGAATAGGCGGGAAGGCAGCACGCATACGTGTGGGATGCTCCCAAAGGCTTTCTTCCTGGACGCTGGGGAACGTTCCCGCGCAGGCTCCGTCAGTACCGACGTACCCATATGTGAAGACTCATTCATGCTTGTTCCTGGAGATAAGGCTAAAGCTCTTTTACAGTCCAAGGTATGAAGGTTCCTTTCTGTACTGGAGGCATGAGGCCTCAGAAAGAATACAGGAAGGTAAACTGCTTGGTTTAAATGGAAAGGTGAAACCACCTTTGGCATAAAGTGTGGATGAGTCCTAAGAACTACATAATCATGGTGGGACCTTGTGTAAGGAGGATCAGCCACTAATGCTTGCAATTCACTGATGCGACGTGCTGATGTGATTGCAATGAGGAAGATGACTTTCCAGGAAAGGAATTTCAGAGATGTAGTGGCTAATGGTTCAAAGGGTGGTTTCATGAGCTGCCCGAGCACCAGATTCAAGTCCCATGCCACCAGTGGTGGCTTAATGGGAGGCTTTGTTAAAAGACCTCTCATAAATCTCACTATGAGAGGATGAGAGGAAATAGGTTGTCCACTTAGAGGCTTGTAAGAAGCTGCAATAGCACTAAGATGGACTCTTACTGAATTTGTCTTGAGACCCGCATTTGACAAATGAAGGAGATACTCCAGTATCTATTCCAGAGGTATCGCAAGAGGGTTAAGACTCTTCTGCGAGCAACATAAGGTAAACCTTTTCCACTTAAAGGCGTATGAGCGTTGTCATGCAGCAAGGGCTGATGAAAGCAAAAATGCAGGAGAAGAAGCTGTTTTTCATGAGGAAAAAGATGTGCACAAGATGCAATATCCGCACAGAACAGCTAGAGGGAGCAGGCGTGCACTCACAGAGCCTGAGTGGACACACTTAGCTAATCGAGAGCACCTGACAGTCAGCCGGGAAAGCTCAAACACAGGAGAGCTTTATAAACGGAAGACTGGAGACTGGAGGGGGCAGAACAGTGCTTGCAGGACTGGAGACTGGAAAGGGCAGAGCAGTGCTTGCAGGTGTGGAGCTGGAGGTAAAGCTGAAGGTTTACGAGAAAGAAGCACCACAAGCAAGGGCCAAGCAGAAAGAAGCACTTGGGAAACTAGTGCTGGGCAAAGGAACAATCACCTTTGGGAGGCAAAGCAGAGTGAAAGAAAGAAGCCTGCTTGGACCAGAGGAACCTGGGGCTAAACTGAAAGGTAACAGAAGCTTTCAGAGAGGAGACTGGCACAGGGATTGTGTTCCTGAAGAACTACGGGAAGGAGGAAATTCCAGTTCTATATGCTGCTGGAAGCCAAGGTATGCTGACTCTGTTTCTATGAAGAAAATCTTACCTTATAAAAAGTCTTTTGAAAGTAATGCTAAACCTGTGAGAAAGGAAAGCAAAGCTACCTCTCATAAGCCAAGTAGCCAACGCCCGAGGGTAGGCCATGCTCATTGGCAAACACTAGAGGAACTCTTTAAACATCCAGAGAACAGGACTAGGGCCTGGCCAGAAATTATAGCCAGTGAAACCACTGATACAGACAGAGATAATTCTGAGCCGATGCAAGTGGAACTTGTAGAGCCAAGCCTTTTATCTCAGGAAGAGATGGACTGTTCTTTGTGTATTTCAGGCAGTGCAGAGTCACTGTTAAACCTGTGAATGATATATGTTATCTTCAGAATGTTATTCATTTGATAAATGGAAGAAGAGTGCTGAAGCATTTGCTTTACTCTGGAAAGCTTAACTAAGCATTGTTACAACTGTGAAGCATAACAGTTTTTCCGTTAACCTGAGTTGATTTCATTCCTGAAGTTAAGGACTTTTTCTTTAGGTTGTAAACCAGCTGAATCTTATGCGTAAAGGGAAATAAATGCCTTGTTAACCCTCTACTCTGCATTCACAATTTTTCTTAGTTAGGAGCTGAACTGCTAAGACCAGGTTACACCTGGCTCTTAAAAGACCCTCCCCTCTCATAATAAAATAATTTTTGTGTCCCACCTACCCTTACGACCACTGGCCACCAGGGCAGTGCACGACAGCGTCTTGTGGAGGGTTTCCTAGACGCATAAAGGATATCCTTTACTTGTTGAGAAAGGTTGAGATCCTGAAGCTCTAGGCCTTCAGCAACCAGGCCCTGAGATGCAGAGACTGGGGATTGGGATGCCACAGAGTCCCGTTCTCATGGGAGAGAAGATCTGGAGCAGATCCCAACTCCAGAGGTGGAGCTTGAGAGAGATGTAGAAGCAGAGTGTACCACGTTAGCTGTGGCCAACGTAGAGCTATGAGAATCATATGACCTGTCTCTCTGAAGCTTGAATAGTGTTTTAGGGATGAGGTGAATCGGTGGGAAGGCATATAGGAAGTCCTGACCCCAGTGAAGGAGGAAGGCGTCCCTTGCCTGACAATGTCGAGTCGGGATTCTGGAACAGAACCGGGGAAGTTTGGTATTCAGCGGACTTGCAAAGAGGTCTATGTCTGGGGTTCCCCAAATCTGAAATATCTGGGCAAGCTGGTCTGCATGGGAGACCATTCGTATGGTAGCAGAACTCGACTGAGTTTGTCTACCCAAGAGTTTTGAATACCTGAAGATACACCGCAAGGAGATGAATCTGATGCTCTCTGGCGAGGGCCCATAGTCGCAAAGCTTTGTTGCATAGCGAAAGAGAGCCTGTTCCGCCCTGATTGTTCACATAGAACATGGCTACCCGATTGTCTGTTTGAACTAGGACTGTCTTGTATCTGAGCTGGGCATAAAATACTCGAAGAGCATGGAAGATTGCTCCAAATTCCAGGAGGTTGATGTGAAGACAGGCCTCCTGTGGAGTCCAGGTACCCTGGGTAGAAAGATCATGCAGGTGGGCTCCCCATCCCTCCATACACACTGCTTTCCATATGTTACCCCTGTTACCCATTTCCATAAAGTTATTTAATGTATCACCTACCTGGGGGCTTTCAGTTACCTGGGGGCTTTCTTCACCCATCCTCAACGAATCTAGTTTAAAGCCCTCTTCAGTAGATTAGCCAGTCTACTACCGAAGACGCGTTTACCTTTCTTGGACAGATGGATGCCATCTCTGCTCTGCAACCCTTGGAACAGCATCCCATGGTCTAGGAAACCAAAGGTGAGGATCTTAGACTTTAGGAAGACTAACTTTGCGAAGATGGGCCAATACCTCAGGGAGTCGTTAGTGGGATGGGAACGGCTGAGGGATGTAGAAAAACAGTGGGCAAAACTGAAAGGGGATATTTTAAGGGCAACCAACCTTTTTGTTAAAATGGTAAATAAAGGTAAAAGGAAAAGGAGACCGCTATGGTTTTCGAAAGAAGTAGCTGATACAGTGAAGAAACAGAGGGAGGCCTTCATGAAATACAAGAGATCACAGAGAGAGGAAGACAGGCTTCTGTATTTGGAAAAACTTAGAGAAGCTAGCAAAGTAGTCAAGAAGGCAAAGATTCAAAAGGAGGAGGAAATAGCCAATGCAATAAAATGGGGGGGATAAGACTTTTTTCAGATATATTAGTGAGAAGAGGAAGGGCAAAAGTGGTATTGTCAGACTCAAGGGTTCAGGGGAGGAATATGTAGAAGCTGATAAGGATAAAGCGGAATTGCTTAACAAATATTTTTGTTCTGTGTTCACAGATGAAGAACCAGGAGCAGGACCTCAGAAAACACCAACAAATAGGAACAGAAGCAAAGGACATCTTGAACAATTTTCAAAAGATTGTGTTCGTGAGAAACTATCACAACTTAAAGTAGACAAAGCGATGGGACTGGATGGGATACACCCGAGAATACTGAGGGAACTTGGGGACATTCTAGCAGCTCCACTGACTGGCCTTTTCAATGCCTCGTTGGAGTCGGGAGTGGTGCCAAAGGACTGGAGAGAGGCTCATGTGGTGCCTTTACACAAAAGCGGAAGTAAAGATGAGGTTGAAAACTACAGGCCGGTTAGTTTAACTTCGGTGGTGAGTAAATTATTGGAAACGCTGCTGAAAGAGAAAATAGTGAGGTTTCTGGAGTCCAGCGGATTACAGGATCCGAGGCAGCATGGATTCACCAGAGGCAGGTCTTGTCAGACAAAGCACAGTTATTTACCTGTAACAGGTGATTTCTGGGAACAGCAGGAATAAGTCTTCACATATGGGTACGTCGGTACCAACGGAGCCCGCGTGGGAACGCTCCCCAGCGTCCAATCAGAAAGCTTTTGGGAGCATCCCTCAGCGCCTGCGTGCTGCCTTCCCGCCTTTCCAACTGTCTCTCCTCAGTTGAGTTTTATAGCTGAGACAAAGAGAGAGAAAGAGGAAAGGAAGATAGATAGAGAGATACAACTCCTAGGGGAGGTGGGTGGGTTGTGAAGACTTATTCCTGCTGTTCCCAGAGATCACCTGTTACAGGTAAGTAACTGTGCTATCTCCAGGAACAAGCAGGAATGAGTCTTCACATATGGGGACTCCCAAGCTAAGATGCCTGGAGCCCTGCATGGTGGGGATTGGAACATGCTACACCTCATATGGCCAGGCATCCTGAGGATGGAGGGTAGGAGTTGAAAAGAGAGGAGCTGTAGAGAAAAACAGCTAACCTAAAATAGGACTACAGGTAAGGAGTCCTTGTATGTATGATAATTATCATGAAAAATATTGAAATGAACAATCACAATATGGACCTCACCTACTGGATTGCAGGAAGTAGAGAGGCTGATGGAGTCTACTGGGGATCCAGTAGAGGAATCTTCAAGGTGACCTCACTGAAGTGAAGGTGAAGGTCCAAATCTGGAAGTGACAGGTGATCCAGATGTCAACTGGGGTAGTACAAAAACTGTAGGTCTTTAGGAAAGCTTTATGGAAAAAGCTGGGAACTCTTTTGGCTACAGAGTTACTCACAGTTAGGAGCAAAAGAGGAAGACTAACCGATTTGGATAAACTAGCCCAGTCCTGGAGGGAAGAAGGGTTATGGGGAAAAAGCCCGTATTCCCAAGGACAGATGCCTGAAGGGATGAAACCTCAGATCTACTGAAGATCCACCCTGTCTTTCCTAACTGGTGAGAGAAAGGAAAGATATTGGAGCATGGAGCTTCAGGGATACCTAAACCTAGGGTTAAGGTAGGAGCTGTCAGTACCACAGCAGTGGTTGTGTGCATAATACCCCAGACATACTGTGGGACAGTATGAACATATGCAAGCCCACTGTCTGGAACCTATAGGAAGGTAAACCTTCATAAGCATAGACAGTTAGAGAGATAAGTATGTAAATACATATCTACCTATAAGGAAGCATCTCGACAGATACACATATATGTGGATATATATATATATGTGTATATATAGATATATATATGGGTATATATATATATGTCTATAGTGAGATCTGAAGGGGCATAACATATGCACACGCAGCTTACAGACATATGTATCTGTAGAGAGTATATAGAGATATATACATACATGAGTATATATATGTCCAAAGAGAAATGTATGCAATTAAGCAGATAAGAGATATGCCCATAAGAACATTCACATGGGAGATGTGAAGAGGAAAGATTCATCTAATAACAAGAAGGTGGAACCTACTTGAGAAGATATAGAGAATCTGTTCCCCTTGGTTAAGATGGAGCAGGAATACTATCCAGTGAAATAACCAGGATGGATGCGTGGAAAAAACAGAAGATAATATCAGTCTGTAAACAGCAAGTCCTGAGTCCGGTAGAACTCTAACATGGTGAATGAACAGGAACGCAGAGGATGAGATACCAGGTTGACCCACTTGAGGGACAAGGGGGGGGGGGTATCATGCGTTGTTTAATTAAATATGTGCTGTCCATGAAGGATTATGATACCATGAGGACAAGCTGCAAGGAAAAAGAGCATATTTCCTGTAGAAATTGGGTAACTCTTTAGACTGTCACATAGAGAAGGCTTATGTCCTTTATTAAAAGGAAACAGAAGGGTGTAAAGAACCCCTACAGTCATGAGGAATGACTGAGGAAGCCTTTTTCAACCATATAGGATAGTAACTAGAGAAAAAATCCCCATGCTCTCTAGCAAGGGCCCATAGTGGAAAGCTTCTCAGTAGGATTGCAGAGAGCACTATGTAGGAGAATTGGGAAATAAAAGTGGCTGTTGGAGAAAACCAGCTGCCACTTCAGTTATGCTGCCAACTCCAGAGATTTGGAGATGACAGAAAAGAAGCGATAAGGATTATCCAAGATAGATGAGCACTATCTTGGAAGCACTACTAAGGCCAGAGAAAAAGTAGTGGAAGACAAGACTGGAACTCGTAGAAAAGTACCAGTAGTCCAAGCACTGGAACTCCTGCATGGGCAGCTGCTGAAAAGAACAGCAGAGAGAATCCTTCTGTTTGTAACAGAGAGAACAGACAGAACAAGAGGAGACAATCCTGATCATGTCTGATGAGCTGCCCAATGAAAGCAGGGAGGTACTCCAGAGAAAACTCTACACTAGAAAGGACAGGAAGACTAGAAAGGCTAAGAAAGCCTTCCAGTGATATGGTAGCACTCTTACAGGGGAGGCTCTAAAAAAGAAAAATAGGAGCTGGAGGGAGACTTGCCATATGGTAAGTCTGCAGAAGGAAAAAATTCATGGCGGTACAGGAGAAAAACGATCATGAGATAGCTGGCAAACCTCTTTTCATGGTAGAAAGAGGAGGAAAAGCCTGTGACCCACAGACATGAAACTCCTGACAGCTCAGCCTACCTAAGAGCAAGTGGATGTCCTGGGAAAACAGGAATCCATGTGTAGAGTTTTAATGAAAAAAACAGTGAAAAAACTTCTGCTTAGAAGAAGTGAACTGTAGGTTATAAAAAGATTAATTAGAACCCTATTGAGGGTTAATTTTTCTGGCTTGAGTTTGGATTCTTCAGATCAGAGCGAGGTTTCCCTTGTTTGGGAACATCCGTATGATGGGCAGGAGAAGAATAAAACCTTCTTCTTTTAGGGAAAGAAGGTTTGGTAGGGCCATTTCCTACCTACTGGGGAAGGAGAAGGCTTAGGATAGCCCTCAGAAACAGGGAGGTCAGTGGAGCAATGAGCAACCTGACGTAAAGACTCCCTATTGAAGAGATTTTCTCCAGTACAAGGAGTATTACCCAGTCTTTGTTGTGCCCATCTGTTCAAGTCTGAAGCTTGGAGCCAGGCTCTACGTCGTGCTCCTATGGCTATAGCAGAGGTTCTGCTAACAGACTCAAAAGAGTCTAGGGAAGCACGAGAAAGAAACCAAGAGATATTTTGGCTATTACTAAGAAGTAAGGAATAGTCTGCAGCCTTGGGCTCTGATAGAAAAGGAGTCAAAAGAGATAATTTCTTTGTGACCTCCTGAAGGGATAGACTCATATAAAAAATATAAGAGATAATCCTTGATGCCAGCATAGATGTTTGGAAGGTTTGACGTCCAAAGGCATCCAGTGTTCTAGATTCACGACCTGGCAGATAAGAAGAGTGCTTCTTCTTGCTTTTTACCTTCCTCATTGCTGATTCCACTACAAGGGAATGATGGGGAAGTTGAGTCTTTTGAAACCCTGGAGAGGGGGCACCTGATACAGAAGATCAGTTGCTGTAGAAGGTGAGGAAACCCTTAAAGGTGTTTCCCATATTCTCAGAAGAATATCCTGCAAAGAATGATGTAAAGGAAGCATTATATTTTCCTTTTCCGCCGAAGAGCCTTGTGTAGGATCATAGCCAGGGATAGGAATAGCAAGGAATGTTGCCATGTCAAGGAGAAATTTCTGAAAAGAAGGCTCTCCAATGGGAACCATCCCTGGACAGGCTAAAGTTGAAGCAGTAGCCTTGGCACCGGAGGATGTACTGGTCCGGTGCAGAAAAGGAGCCCTAATGGATGGATACTGGTACTGGCGGTTATGACTTGAGACAGTCAGTACTGCATCGTCCATGCCAGGTATCGACTCCAAACTAGGTATAGAAAGGAGCGATCCTGGTGAAAAAGGCATGGAAGTAGCTGGTCCCGATGTTACTGCAGGAACCGGCATCGATACCGATACCGGTAGCTGTGCCGGAATCGGAGGTGATACCGACATCGAAGCAGTCATCGGAGGCTGCTCAAGCGGTACCGAGGCAACCAAAAACCCTTGGAGAGTATCCTCGGTACCACGCATCCGGAATCGGTAAGCGTCGGTTCCGAGACGCGTCGGTACCCAGTCTTCTAGACTAGATATCGATTCCAGACTCGGCATCGAAGGAAGCGAGTCTATCGATGCATGTCTAGAGGGTACCGACGTCGGTGGTCGTATCGGCGATGCTGCCGATACTGGAAAGTCAATCTGGAACGTATCGATCGGTCCCGAAGGCACCGAGAATGCCAGATGACGATCCCTGGTGAAGAGTGGATCACTTAACACCAGTGCCGATGCCGGGGTATCGGTACCGCTCGAAGCGGATGCCACCACCGAGCATGGCTCAGGTAAGTTCTGTGAGGGGTGAGCCCCAGGAACAACCTGAAACCCCTGAAAGGCTTTGGAGACCGAAGACTCCTGCCGGGGTTTTGAAGCCAATAGGGTCTTGAGGGCAAGGCCGGAGCCGTCATCATGCCTGGCATGAGACCTACCACTCAAGGATTGGCTAGTCTTAACAGACTGTTTGTGGGTTACCTGATCCTGTAGAGAAGAAATGGTCGGTGCCCTGACACTGGAAGGGAACTCGGTATCGAGAGAAATTCGAAATGGAGAATCTCTTCTCATAAAATTGTAGCCTAATGGCTCCGGAGAAAAAGGGTGAGGACCCAAACAGGTTAGACACCAGTTATTGGAGTCTAAAAAGAAAACTGTATTTCCACAGTTAAGGCACTTCTTAGAAGAAGGCGGCTCCATGATGGAGAGGCCTTACAGGCCCAAAAATTTAAGACAGAAACTGAGGGAAAAACTCTCCCTGAGTTTGAGAAAAAGAAAAGAAAAAAAAAGAATTAAAGAAAAAATTTTCTGCGGTGACAGGAGGACGTCCTGCCAGCTCCGCAGAAAAAAGAAAACTGAGGAGAGACAGTTGGAAAGGTGGGAATACAGCACGCAGGCGGTGAGGGATGCTCCCAAAAGCTTTCTGATTGGACACTGGGGAGCGTTCCCGCGCGGGCTCCGTCGGTACCGACGTACCCATATGTGAAGACTCATTCCTGCTTGTTCCTGGAGATATCTGATTGAGTTCTTTGACTGGGTGACCAGGGAGTTAGACCGAGGGAGAGCCCTAGATGTGGTGTATTTAGATTTCAGTAAAGCCTTTGACACTGTTCCTCACAGGCGACTTATAAACAAACTGAGCACCCTAGGGATGGACCCTAGAGTTACTGCTTGGGTCAGAAATTGGTTGGGTGGGAGGCGACAAAGAGTACAAGTAAATGGAGCTCACTCTGAGGAGAAGGATGTTATCATTGGTGTGCCCCAGGGATCTGTCCTTGGTCCGATTCTTTTTAACATCTTTGTTAGTGATATAGCGGAAGGGCTTTCAGGTAAGGATTGCCTCTTTGCGGATGATACCAAAATCTGCAATAGAGTAGACACCCAGGAAGGTGTAGATAACATGAGGAGGGATCTAGCTAAACTTGAAGAATGGTCTAGAATTTGGCAGCTGGTATTTAATGTTAAAAAATGTAAGGTCATGCATTTGGGCTGCAGCAATCCAAGGGAGCAATATAGTATAGGGGGTGAAGTACTTTTGTCCACTAAAGAAGAGCGGGACCTAGGTGTGGTTGTGTCTGATGATCTTAAAGTAGCTAAACAGGTAGAAAAGGCGACGGCAAAAGCTAGAAGGATGCTTGGGTGTATACAGAGAGGAATGGCTAGCAGAAAAAAGGAGGTGATAATGCCTCTGTATAAGTCTTTGGTGCGACCTCATTTGAAGTATAGTGTGCAATTTTGGAAACCGCACCTTCAAAAGGATGTGAACAGGATGGAGTCAGTGCAGAGGGTGGCTACTAAAATGATTAGTGGTCTTCATTATAAAGCATATGAGGACAGACTTAAGGATCTTAATACGTACACCCTAGAGGAAAGGCGGGATAGAGGTGATACGATTGAGATGTTTAAATACCTCCATGGCATAAATGTTCAGGGAGAGAGCCTCTTTCAATTGAAAGCAAGTTCTGCTACGAGGGGACATGGGATGAGGATGAAGGGAGATAGATTCAGGAGTGATATGCGGAAATATTTCTTTACGGAAAGAGTAGTGGATCCATGGAATAGTCTCCCAGTGGAGGTGGTAGAGATGAGGACAGTAACTGAATTCAAAAAAGCATGGGACAAACCCAGAGGAACTCTAAAGGTAAAAAGGGGGACTGTTGTAGTTGTTGTTATGGAAGGACAGACTAGATAGGCCATGTGGTCTTTTTCTGTCATCATGTTTCTATGTTTCTATGAGATGCATCTGTTAGGGTGGCTTGGAATAGGGGCTGCTGAAAAGGAGACCCCACGAGATGATTTTTGAGTGATTGCCACCATTGGAGGGACGAAATAAGACTGTCTGAGTTTGTTATTTTGTCCGACAGGCAGCCTGAGGCCTTTGTCCACTGAGTGGATAAAGTCCACTGGGTTACTCGCATGTGGAAGCAAGCATAAGGAACCACATGCACGGTGGATGCCATGTGGCCCAGCAGTTATAGCATTTCTCGAGCAGTAAGATAAGATTTGAGCACTGCTTGGGAAGCTAGCTGTATTATGCGAAGACAGCGGGGCTGAGGAAGGAAAACCCTTGTCTGACTGGTATCCAGATGAGCTCCTATGAACTCTAGGGATTGAGTGGGAGCAAGATTGGATTTTGGGAGGTTTATGACTAGTCCCTAATACTGAAGGATTTGTATTGTGCGAAACAAAGCAGAGCTGGCTTCTGGCACTGTAGGGGCTCAAATGAGCCAGTCGTCTAAGTAGTGGAAGACGAATATTCCCAAAGTGTGGAGAAATGCAGCTACCACAGCCATGCATTTTGTGAATACTCTTGGTGCAGAAGCCAGGCCAAAGGGAAGAACCCTGTACTGGAAGTGCTTTCCTTGAAACAGGAATAGGAGGACTCTTTTGTGATTTGGATGGATGAGAATATGAGTATACGCATCCTTGAGATCTAGAGAACAAAGCCAATCCTGACTTTGAAGGTATGGCAGCAGAGTTACTGGAGAGACCATTTTGAACTTCTCTCGGAACAGATATTTGTTCAATTTTCTGAGGTCTAAAATGGGCCGATATCCTCCTGTTTTCTTTGGAATAAGAAAATAGGAGGTGTAGAACCCTTTACCCTGTTGAGGAATGGGTACTTCCTCTATTTCTCCTTGCGCAAGGAGTGTTGTGACTTCTTGACCTAAGAGATTGTCGAAAGAGGTCTGAGAATTGAACTGTCTTACCATTGTTGGAGGGGGCATGCTCTGACAATGAAGCTTGTACCCCTCTCGTCCAATTTTCTGCTGTTATCTGGTACCATCTGTGGGCAAAATGACAAACTGCTTGGGATGTCCAAGGGTTCTGGACCCTTCAGGGGCAGGAAGGCGAAGTTCTCTAGAGAGAAGTCAAGCCCCTGAGCTGGCTGAGGTTTTACCGCTTTTGGCTTCTTTTGTTGTCTAGGTTGTTGCTGTTGTCCCTTTTGGGCAGGCTGACCTGGATGGTGTTCCTGTTGGGTATAGGAAGGATAAAACTTATTTTTCTTATTGAAAAATATATTTTTTTTTTTTACAGGATCTTTTCCTTGTAGGATCGGCTGTAGATTTGGACAATCTATCCAAAGTGATATTGTCTGCATCTATCTCATTAGCCTTCTCCTGCCAATTCTTGCCAAAGAGATTTTCTCCTGTGCAAGGAATGTTTTCTAATTTATCCTGTACCCAAATTTCCAAGTTGGATGCCTGAAGCCAGGCAATCCAACGTGCACCAATGGCAATAGCAGAGGTTCTGCTTATGCACTCAAAACAGTCAAAGGCTGCACGATTATCAAACTTGGAAACATCCTGGGAATGTTTGACAAAAGTAAGACAGTCCTGTCTTTTGTCATCAGGAAGAAGGGGGCTCATAAGCTCCAAGTCTCCTGTGACCTCTTTAAGGAACATTCAAATATACATGATATAGGAACTGATCCTAGCTGAGAGCATGGAAGCTTGAAAGCATCGACGCCCAAAGGCATCGAGAGTCCTGCATTCACGACCTGGAGGACTGGATGCATGTCTCTCTGCACTTTTCATCCTACACATGGCTGATTCCACTACCATTGAATGGTGTGGTAATTGAGTTTTTTGAAAGCCAGGACAAGGTGAAACCCGATACATAGTATCGAGTCTCCGAGAATGAGGAGACGTGGTTAGAGGTGTTTCCCAGATTCTTAGCATAAGATCATGTAAGATCTCATGAATAGGCAGAGTATTGGGAGCCTTAGGGTATTGGAGAATCTCCAACTCCTTTGCCCTAGGCTCTTTTTCAGGAGCTACTGTGATGGAAAGGCCGCTGGCCACATCACGGATAAAATCCTGAAAGGACATATCCTCTGGCGGAGACATTCTGCACTGAGGAGAAGAGGAATCCTCTGGGAGAAGTACTCTTGTATCGGCAGAGTCTTCAGAGTCATTAGACTTGGAGAATTCAAAATACCTCTGATCTCGGTGATTGTGCAGTGCACGGTACCAGTATCGATCGAAGTCGGTATTGGGTTGCTCCGGTACCGATCTGTCGATGCCGGAGACAGACGCATGACTCGGTATGGGTGGCATACCCATCGACATCGATGCCGTCGGTGTCGGTACAGGTATCGGTTGAGGTGTCTGAAACAGTTTCAATGGAACCGAAGCCGTGACAAGAGCCGCTAGACTGCGTTCGACAGCAAGAAATCTCTGGTCTATTGATGCTGCCGATGCTTGGGTGTCGGTACCGGTAGAAGTGGCCTGAACTCCAGAGC
Organism: Ichthyophis bannanicus; assembly: GCA_033557465.1. NCBI lineage: Eukaryota > Metazoa > Chordata > Amphibia > Gymnophiona > Ichthyophiidae > Ichthyophis > Ichthyophis bannanicus. The sequence continues at coordinate 263,107,266 of CM066042.1, read as the reverse complement.
ATGGCACCAGTAGTTCTGCCGAGGTTGAGGCCTCGAGAACATCCTGGAGCTACGTTGATGCTTTGGAAACTGAAGCCTCCCGCCGGGGCAGTTTTGCCAGTGAAAATTCCTCAAGGGCAACGCCAGTGGCATCTCGATACTTAGGAGATCTATCCTTTGAGGACCGGATAGATTTATGTTTAGTTACCTGAGATCCATGGGAGGAAGATGAGGCCCTGGAGGACGTCGATGCAACAGACAACGCGTCTGAGGGAAAAAGGGTGCTAAGCTTTGCAGCTCTATTCTGCTGACCCCTTTATGACATCATTCCACAGGATAGGCACTCCGAAGTAGAGTGGTCAGGACCTAAACATTTGAGACACCAATCATATGTGTCGGTGATGGAGATGGTACCGCCACACTTAGAACATTTTTTAAAACCAGATGTTGGTTTTTATATTTTTAAGGAAAAATTGGGCCTAGCACCCAAAATGGCACCTAGCACCAAGGAAAAAAGTTTCTTAAATAAAATAGCTCAGAAACTATAGGTTTGTTTTTTTAAATAAGAAATTAGAATGAACCGGCGGTACCGGCATAGCGTCGAGGGAAGGCAGACGCGACTACAAAAAACAAAGATTAAAGAAGAAATTTTTCTGCAGTGACAGGGTATGGGACCTGTCGGCTCCGCAGAAAACGAAGAACTGGAGAGGGACAGTTTGAAAGGTGGGAAGGCAGCACAGAGGCACTGTGGGATGCTCCCGAAAGCTTTCCTATTGGACGCTGGGGAGCGTTCCCGTGCAGGCTCCATCGGTACCGATGATACCCACATGTGAAGTCTACATTCCTGCTTGTTCCTGGAGATCAAGGCCATAAAATGCTGATCCACATTGAAGGGCTCTGATTGAGAAAGAGGGGTGAGGTGGGAAGCTGGATACTGGGACAGCGAAGTGCTGGGTAACTGAGAGGAATGATCAGGAAGGAGGAGGGGGGGAGGAGCTTCACCTGGAAGAAGCACTCCCGAAGGTGCAACAGACTCCTGAGGCACAGCCGGTGCATGGGGTATATCTGAGGATGGACCACCGGGATCAGCGCATGGGGACCACACAAGCTGTTATGAAGCATTTTGCACTTTCTCCCACATGCTACACACTGAAGTAGGGAAGGCGGCATGGCTACAGAGCCATAAGAGAAGAAGAAGAAACCCTCCATGAAGAATAGGGGCTGCAAGGAGGCTGAAAAACCCTGCACCATACCACAAAATGGCTGACTGAAGAGGTGACGTGCAGGAGAAGCTTCTTTCCCCCCAGAAAATGGCTGCCACAGAGACGGGCGTTTAGGCAGGAAATGCGGGCATCAAGAAGAATATTGGCTGCCCGAGAGAGCAAGAAATGAACAGAGTGCTGCTGGTAACCAGGCACCCCCACCCCCCGAAGAAATTGCTGAAGATAATTGCACCCGGAGGGAATGCACGGCAGCCCTGATGAGAATAAAAGAGATGCGAGGGGGGGGGGGAGGGGAAGTGCAGCCTGGCTGGCAAGGGGAGGGAAGTAACTGACTGTCCTGATACTGAAGAGTGGAGCCACGATGGATGAGGTGAGAAGGAGTCGCCGGTTCAAACCCTGAGCAGGAGCCTTGTAGGTTAGGGGTTCTTTATCCTTACTTTTTTTTTTTTTTTTAAACTTTATCGCAGAGCATTGTAGCCTTGAACTGAAGGTGCAGAGCTGGAAGAGGAAGGCTGCACTGTTCCTCCTGAATAGGATCTCTTCCCTTCAGAGGTGCTCCACTGACCTCCTGATCAACAGCACCTCTGGGGTGTCTAATGGAAAGAAACCCCTGGGAAAAGAACACCACGGCATGCTAAAAAACTCCACTCAAATGCTGCTCCAACAGAATTCTTAGAATTCTTTAGGAGCTAAGAAGTTCACCATCTGCTGAGACAGAGAAAATACTGAAGCGGAGCCCTAGGGATAGTATACTATATACCAATGGGTGGTGTCTCAAAGCTTCTGTGATTTTCTCTATTTCATCATCTGCTGGCAGGGGGACACAACCCGCTAGTCTAGACTGGTCTAGCAGGATGTGTTGGAAAGAAGCATTATAATATCCTTTGTTTATTCTCCATTCCTTTCCTTATAATTCCAAGCATTATATTAGCTTTCTTGGCCGCTGCTGCACGTGGGCAGAGGATTCCAACATATTACCGTAACATTGCCTAGATCCTTTTCTTAGATGGTGACTCCTAATGTGGAACTTAGTCCTGGTTCCAACTGAACACACATACAAAAGGAGCAGGAAGAAACTTTTGGGTCAATGGAAACGCAGATCAGAGCATATTACATTTTAAAAGAGAATATGTTGCATTAGTACAGGGCATAAAATGTTAAACAGATGTATTATTTATTTGAATGTAGTTGTCATACAAGCAAAGCCTAACAAAAATATAAAGGAAAATTCCAATTTGACCCTTTGCCTCACAGACCAATTTGTGAGATATGTACAGTAGGTATTTCCTCTACCCCAATTTTTTTTCTTTATAGTTGGTAATCTACCTAATTTTTCAGAGAACTGATGACTCTAAAGCAGAGTACTATGCATTGTCCTTTTCAAAAGGATGCCAGCTGTGAAATTGCCAGCTAAGCCAATGAAAGCTTTAGATGGGCAGTTTCTCACCTTTCACTGTCCATTCTCGGATGTAGGATGCTTTCACAATTATCTTCAGCAGAGCATTCATATAATCTTGGTAGTGCTCACTAATAAGGGGTAGAAATGTATTCTGCTGAGAAGACCAAACTGTACCCGAGTCTTCCATGTCAGGAATAACAGGCACAGTGGTTTCTGATTCATGCCCTTTTCCTTCAGCATCTAAAACAGAAGAAAGAGTAGAAATAATATTGATCATTATTGCCTCACTCACAACTGCAATTTCCAAGGACACCAATCACAGTTACTGAGCAGCTAATTTAGACACCTATTTTCACTAAATGACAATATTTAGTCTCCCTAAATGTAGGCTGCTCAGGAAAGAAGAGTACACATGTACATCGAAACTTCAAATAAATGTATATAAAAGTCAAAATTCAAAAGCACATATATTGTTGGCAAAATGTGTCTGGGAGATGAACTGATAATTTTGGAAATATAAATCTTTCTCAAGCAGGATATAATAAGCCAATGGACCAATCAGGAAACAGGAAGGAAAATCACCAACATAGCAAGGCTTGCTAGAGTCCTCCCCCCCCCCCCCCATATGAAGTCACAAGGGGAATTAAAAACACTACTATTCAAAAAACACTTTGAAAATCAAACATAGTCTGTTAAAACATGGCAAGGACCAAATGATGACCTTACAATCTGACCAGTGACCATTGAACATGACTCTTTAATAACTTAGCCTGATTACACAGACGAGGATATCAACCAAAACTCAAAATCACGCAGAGGCAGATTCTGTTCCCTGCATGTCTGGCCGCACTACCCATCCAGAATACAGATGCCCGAGATGGACCCAATTCCACCGCTGTGAGGCCTGGATGTATGCGCAATGGTGGAATCAGGGAGATGCACGTCAGGGCACTCCCCATATGCCGAGGAGATCCCCACACCAGAACACCACACCCGCCCCTGCAGACTATAGTCCAGCCATGACCAGAGGCCCTTATGACCCGGATTGTGGCTGCAGGATCACGGCGAACCCATGGCCATGGGGCACGGGAGTGTGCGGCGTGCGATTGGTAGGGCCCCCTGGACATTCCACCATCGGGGTGGAATAGCCTGGGCATCATAGGGTGTGCTGGGGAACATGCAGAAGCCTGACCTGAATAGGCTGTGTACTGTCCGGCAGCTGGTCACTTCCCCACTCCACTCCTGCTCTGCCCCAGGCCTGTCCCCTCCTGCCCATGTCCAGCGCTCCCCGCTCAAACGCTGTGTATGTGCAGGGAGCTCTGGTGGAAGAATAAGGCCGGGGAGCTGATCACGGGTTAGATTTCCAGTTTGCACATGGAGGGCCCTTATTCAGTGTTTGGAATGCCCCCCAAAGGAAAATACACTAGGTATACAATTGTTTATGCTTATTATGTTTCTCTCTAAGTGCATTATGTGCTATGAAAAGCTAATAAGTTCAATGCAAACGGTGTTAATCTGTTCAACATATCCTCATTAAGTGTTCTATGTAAAGTTTAAAAAGTATTATGGTTAAATGAATACTGCTTTGATCTAAAGAAAAGCAGTCTAAAAAAACTGTCAAAGAAATAAATAACTAAATGCTGCATACATTCCATGTCCCAATATTTAAGACAGCTTTGCAACTTCTGACTCTCATTTCATACGCAACTGAGGGTGCAAGGGCTATGATATCCGGATTGCCTAGAGATGGCCCTTGCAACCCTAGGAATTCTGCTGCGATAGGTTGAAAAAATAACTGCTTATGAAGTGTAGAAGACATTGCAGTCTTGGATACTTCTTTAGACGAGAGGGATGCTACAGTTGGCTCACTGTAGTAATGTGAACGAGGAAACTTTGAAATGGCTGATTATCTATTACATGTGGTTCAGAGTGATCATGGTAAGTAGATCAAACCTATGGCGCTGCTCTTTTGAAATGGAACCAAGGGTAGCTGGAGATGGTCAAGAATGAAATGAAACATGTATAACTCGATCTGTTGGTGCAAGTGGGAGATAGGCTTGGTTGAATGAAATTTGAAGGGTGGTAGAGATGAATGGTAACATAATAGTTTTTCTTTGCTTGATCCAGGTAACAGGGCAGGGGTCAAGGGGGAGGTGGTAGCATTGATGTAGTTGATAATGTTTAATAGTTCTTCATGGGGAACATATCGGAATGTCATTCATGGGGTTATGGTGGAGGATGGAGAGGTGGAAGGAGATATGATGATGCTGGAGGAGCCTGGAAGCTTGTGCTTGGACATTAGGAAATCAGCTATTAGTTGAGGGTGGATGAGGTTGAGATGGGTCGTTTGTAAAAGATTTGAGAAAGTTGAAAAGTTCCCTTGGCTTATTTATAGAACGTAGTAGGATGTTTTCATGATATTCACGCTTGGCTTTGAGGGTGTTATTAGAGTATGTTGTGCAATGTTCTAGATAGTTAGAAGTTGTGGGTCCTTAGATTTTCTCCATCGTCGCTCAAGTCTTCGGAGGGAACGTTTTTGATCTCAGAGGTGAGCTGAGTACCAGGGGGCATATTGGTGATGAGTTTTAGATGAGATGCGTGGTGGAGCTTTGGCAGTTTCAGTGATAGTGCTGTTCCAAGAGTGTACGAGTGTATCAAGGTCTGATTGAAGGAATGCATGCTTCGGAGTGTGGTTTGTTGAATGAAGGATCTCTCATTAAAGTTTCTAAATCTTCTTGCTGAGGGGGGTTTAGGGGTAGGGAGGTGTTTGGGCTGGCAGGTAGGTAAGGAAAATGTTATTAGGTTGTGGTCAGACCAAGGGACTGGAGTAGATGTGGGAAAGAGGGGGTGTGATGAGGAGAGGTGGTTAGGGGCAAAAAGTAGATCAAGGGGAGCATACTTTTGGTGAGTTGTGTTGATTAGCTGCGTGAAATGCAGATCATCCATGGCTCGTAGGAAAGTGTTGCTTTGGTTAGCACTGGCTGAAGGGAGATTAAAGTCACCAAGGAGGATAAAGTGATGCTGGTGGGAAGTGTGGGAGCATGCAACTTCGAGGATTGTGTCAAGTTGCTCAGCATTGTGGTGAGGTGCCCTATAAACAAGGCACATGACAAATTGCTTATGATGATGGTATCAATGCCACTGGGGGATGTTGCGCTCGAAGTTGTGAAGTTAAGCTGCTTGTTCGATAGGATGCAGACTCACCCACCTCTACTGTTCGATCTTGAACAGTTCTGGATGTTATGAGTGCTGGTGTTAAGTTGATTAAGCAGGACGTTGTCCATTTCAGTAAACCAGGGTTCTGTGATACAGAGGAGATCTATCGCATCATCAGTGATGTGGTCAGAAAGCGTTTGCAGTTTGTTGCGGGTGAAGGAGGATTGATCAAGCTGCATTTGAGTGTGTGCACAGAGTGTGTGGTGGGGGGAAAAGGGGGTTGGTTAGCTCAGTTTGAGGTGAGGTGGGGATGTATAGAAGGTGAGGAAGTTTTTTGTATTGGTGGGCGTGTTGAGAAAGAGCAGTGATAGGCCTTGAGAGGTGGATAATTGGGATAGAAGAGGGGAGAGTGAGGTGGGTTGAGATACTATGAGTAAAGAGGGAGAAGAGGTACATCCAACCAATATGCAACATTATGAAAGAGAACAACATCCAATACACAATATACGCAGACGATATAATGGTATACTCCCCGATATCAATCGAAAACCCGGACTTCTCTAAGATAGCAGACTGCCTTACCCAAATGGCGAAGTGGTGCCAAAACAACAATCTAGCTATAAACTACAACAAGACTGAAGCTTTAATCATCACTCGAAACCAAAGCTTCACACACCCACCAAACATAAAGATACAAAGCACCACGATACCGATAAGATCGGAGGAGAGATACCTTGGGGTTACTCTGGACAGTAAACTCAACCTCAAACCACACATAGACAAAACAATCCAAAAAGCATATTACAGGATGCGAATCATCAGGAGACTGAAACCACTCCTCGCTCCAGAACACTTCCGTACAGTCTGTCAAGCACTGATAACCCCAATACTGGACTTCTGCAATCCGATATACCTCGGACTACCAAAACAAGCTCTCAAACCACTACAGCTGGCACAAAACACTGCAGCTCGAATCATATCCGGAGCCGCAAGGCAGGAGCACATCACACCTACACTAAAGGACTTACACTGGCTCCCAATCATTGCTCGCATCAGATACAAGACTATCATAAACCTATTTAAGATAAAAGAACACACATCAGCCAACAGCCTCCACCTGCTCATACAAACGGAAACCAGCGCACGTCCCAGAAGAAGTCAAACACGCAACCGAGTCAGCACCCCAAATGAGTACAAGCACACACGCAAGGACACAACAGACAGAGCTCTCTCCATGGCTGCTCCAACAATATGGAACAATCTACCGGACGATCTAAGGGCAACTCCAGACCTCAAAGACTTCAGAAAACAACTGAAAACCATGCTGTTCATAGAGCACTATGGTCACATCACATAACCTAAGAGAATGGATAACAGCACTCCAATCCTCCCAAACAACTGAATATATATAAAATATGATTCTAGCACCACTGTAAATAGCCCACCCTGTATATAGCTCAAACAAATCAAGCACCCAACACATCCCTCACACAACTAAGTTTTATCCTCACTGCATGTACAACACACACACTTTACCTGATTGCTTGCTGTGATACCACCTTGATTATTAAGATAAGGCGGTTTAGAAATACTGTTAAATAAAATAAATAAAATAAATAAATAGGAGTGCTAGCCATCTGAGAATGAGTGGCATGACTGAGTGATGTTATTAGAAGGAGGTCTTGAGGGATGCAGATGATAATGTGAAATGAAATGTTGTTGTGAATGCAAGAAGGAAGAGTTGTGCTTAGCAAGTGAGAAGTATGGCAGAGCTTGAGAGGCAGTGAGAAATCGGGTGCTTAAGGTACAAAAGATACAACAGTGCTCAAGCTGCAATAACTTGTAATATCTGATACGCAATGGGGGACAGTATGTGAGCTGCAATGGATTCAATAGTGACAATTATGTGGTGAGGTACACTAGGACTTAAAGTGTGGTGGGGTATGGTAAAGTAATATGTAGGATACAGACAAAAGGGAATGTTAGAGTTAAGGTAAAAGTGTGAGACTGGTTGCTTAAAATGGTATGGTACAGTAAAACTAGCACTATGTTACAGCAAGGCTTTTTAGCAAACTATAATAGCAACAAATTGTTCAGTTGGCAATTGAGGTGTTACAAGAGATAGTGTGGTATTTATAGAAGAGAACATACAACTGTTGAATGAAAATAGGCAGTGTGAGAATTTAGTGTAAACGGGCCATGCTTGGTGCGGGTAGTGAGATAATTGAGGGACGTATTAGCTGTGAAATGATTATAGCTCTGTAAAGCACAGTTCTTACCTGTAACAGGTGATCTCTGGGAACAGCAGGAATAAGTCTTCATATATGGGTATCGTCGGTACCGATGGAGCCTGCCCGGGAACGCTCCCCAGCGTCCAGTAAGAAAGCTTTTGGGAACATCCCACAGCGCCTGCGCGCTGCCTTCCCGCCTTTCCCAACCGCCTCTCTCCAGTTCGAGTTTTAAAGCTGAGACAAAGAGAGAGAGAGGAAAGGAAAAATAGATAGAGAGATACAACTCCTAGGGGAGGTGGGTGGGTTGTGAAGACTTATTCCTGCTGTTCCCAGAGATCACCTGTTACAGGTAAGTAACTGTGCTATCTCCAGGAACAAGCAGGAATGAGTCTTCACATAAGGGGACTCCCTAGCTGCAGATGCCAGGGGAAGACCCCAGGTTGTGTGTCCTTGAAAAGGACTCTACCTCTCCCCATGGATCTCTGGCATCCAACCAGGGTGGGTGGGTAGGAGTTGATTAGGAATGGAACAGGTGTTTGAGAACAGCCTGACCAAACAAGGCATCCCGGCAGGAGTCCTTATCCAAGCAGTAATGGGCTGTGAAGGTATGAACCGAGGCCCAGGTGGCCGCTCGACAGATTTGGTCGATGGACACAGAGTTTAGATGAGCCATTCAGGCTGCCATGGCTCTCACATTGTGAGCTGTGACATGGCCCTCCAGAGAAAGGTTTCTACTCTGGTAGGTGAAAGAAATACACTGAGCAATCCAGTTGGACAGTGTTCTTTTAGAGACTGGAAGTCCTAAATGAGAAGGATCAAAAGCAACAAAGAGTTGAGAAGACTTTCGATGTTGCTGTGTTCTTTGTAAGTAAAAAGCGAGAGCTCTCTTACAATCCAAGGTATGAAGATTCCTCTCTGCACTTGATGCATGAGGTCCTGGAAAAAAGACAGGTAATACACCTCTTTGTTCAGATGAAAAGGTGAGACCACTTTAGGCATACAGTGTGGATTGGTCCTGAGGACTACCTTATCATGATGAAACCTTGTATAAGGTGGATTAGCCACCAAAGCTTGCAACTCACTGTTCTGAGGTGACTGCAATGAGAAAAATAACCTTCCAAGAAAGAAATTTCAAGGAGGTGGTGGCTAAAGGTTCAAAGGGTGGCTTCATAAGCTGGCCAAGAACCAGGTTTAAGTCCCATGTCACTGGAGGTGGTCTAATGGAAGGTTTAGTTAAAAGAAGGCTTCTCATGAATCTTGCTATAAGAGGGTGAGAGGAAATAGGTTGTCCATTGAGAGGCTTGAGGGATGCTGCAATAGCACTCAAATGGACTCTTACTGAATTCGTTTTCAGACCAGCATGGGATAGATGCAGGAGATACTCTAGTAGAGAATTCAGAGGTATTGCAAGAGGGTTTAGACCCTTCCCTGAACACCAAATGGTAAATCTTTTCCATTTGAAAGCATAGGAACGTCTAGCAGAAGGCTTTCTAGAGGCATGAATAACATCTCTGACTTGCTGGGAGAGATGAAAATCTTGAAGGTCTAGGCCCTCAGCAACCAAGCCCTGAGATGGAGAGACTGGTGGTTTGGGTGCCACAATGTTCCTTCTTCCTGGGATAGAAGGTCTGGAGCAGAGCCCAAGTCCAGGCAGGGAGCTTGAGAGAGATGCAGAAGTAGAGGGTACCACACTTGGCGTGGCCAATGTGGTGCTATGAGGATCATGGTCCCTTGATCTCTCTGAAGCTTGAATAGTGTCTTGGGAATTAGGGGAATTGGTGGAAAGGCATAAAGGAAGTCTTGACCCCAGTGAAGGAGGAAGGCATCCTTGGCCTGAACTCCCTGACACGGAATTCTGGAACAGAACCGGGGAAGTTTGGCATTCCACGGACTTGCAAAGAGGTCTATGTCCGGGGTTCCCCAAATTTGAAAGATCCTGGCTACATTGTCCATGTGGAGGGACCACTTGTGTGGAAGCAGAACTCGACTGAGTCTGTCCGCTCAAGAGTTTTGAACGCCTGGAAGATATACTGCCAGAAGATGGATGTGATGCTCTCTGGCGAAGGCCCACAGTTGCAAAGCTTCGTTGCAAAGTGACAGAGAGCCAGTCCCTCCCTGCTTGTTTACATAGAACATGGCTACTTGGTTGTCCGTATGGATGAGGACTGTCCTGTAGCTGAGCAGGGAATGGAACACAATGAGAGCTAAGAAAATTGCTCTGAGTTCCAAAAGATTGATATGCAGAGAAGTCTCCTGTGGAGACCAGATGCCCTGGGTGGAGAGATCCTGCAGATGAGCTCCCCAACCCCTTGGAGAAGCATCTGTTGTGAGAGTTGCTTGGGGTAGCGGTTGCTGAAAAGGGGACCCCAGCAACACGTTTTGAGAGGACTTCCACCACTGGAGAGACCAAAAAAGGCGACTGGAGTTTGCTATTTTGTCTGACAGGCAAACTGATGCCTGAGTCCATTGAGCTGCCCTCATGTGAAGGCGAGCATATGGAACCACATGCATGGTGGATGCCATGTGGCCTAATAGTTGTAACATCTCTCGAGCATTTAAATGGGACTTTAACTGTATCTGGGAGGCTAACTGCACCAGACGTAGGCAACGGGCCTGAGGAAGATAGGCCCTTGCAGTTGTGGTATCCAGCAAGACCCCTATGAACGCCAGAGACTGAGTAGGGGTGAGAATGGATTTTGGGATGTTTATTACTAGTCCCAAATACTGAAGGATACGCATTGTGCAGGTTAGAAAGTCTGGGCCTCTGACTGGGATGGGGCTCGAATGAGCCAGCCGTCCAGATATGGAAATACGAATATTCCTAGAGTGCGGAGAAATGCAGCTACTACTGCCATGCATTTCATGAACACCCTTGGTGCAGAGGCCAGACCGAAAGGAAGCACCCTGTATTGGTAGTGCTTTCCTTGAAAAAGGAACCGAAGGAACCTTCTGTGTGTTGGATGGATGAGGACATGGGTGTACGCATCCTTGAGATCTAGAGAACAAAGCAAGTCCTGACTCTGAAGGTATGGAAGTAGAGCCCCTAGAGAAATCATTTTGAATTTCTCCTTGAATAGAAACTTGTTCAATTCTCTGAGATCTAATATGGGTCTGTAGCCCCCTGTTTTCTTTGGGATAAGAAAATAAGGGGAGTAGAACCCTGAGCCCTGTTGAAGAAGAGGTACTTCATCTATTGCCCCTTGGGCAAGAAGGGTAGCAATCTCCTGACCTAGAAGGTTGAGGAGAGATGTTGGAGAATTGAACTGTTTCACCATGGTGTGAGGAGGAAGACTCAAGAAATGAAGCTTGTACCCTTCCTTTATGATGGAGAGGGTCCATTGCTCTGCTGTGATTTGCTCCCATCTGGGAGCAAAGTAAGTCAACCTTCCTGGAATGGTGAGGGGCTCTGGTTTTTCCAGAGCTAGAAAGGCTAGGTTCTCTAGTTGCAAGTCAAAGGCCCTGAGGAGGTTGAGGCTGCTGGGCTGTGGTAGGCCTGGCAGCCTTTGACTTGGCCTGTTTAGGTGGTTGCTGACGCTTTGCAGCAAAACGACCTGCAGAAGATGTCTGCCCATGAGCAGGATAATATCTTCCCTTTTTAGAAAAAGATGTCTTTTTGAACAATCTTTTCTTAACAGGGGCAGAGGTAGACGTTGAAAGTCGATCCAAAGCAGAGTTCTCAGCATCCATCTGAGTGGCCTTTGCTTGCCAATCCCTGCCAAACAGGTTTTCACCTGTACAAGGAAGGTTTCCCAACTCATCTTGGACCCAGAGTTCCAAATCAGAGGCTTGTAACCAAGCAATTCTGCGTGCACCTATGGCAATAGCCGTGGCTCTGCTTACACACTCAAAAGAGTCAAAGGCTGCACGGTTGGAGAATTTGGAAACATCTTGGGCATGTTTGAGCCAAGTGAGAAATTCCTGCCTTTTATCTTCTGAAATAAAAGGAGCTAAAGTCTGCAGATGATCTGTGACTTCTTTTAGAAACATCCCCATATAGAGACTATAGGAGTTGATTCTGGCAGCAAGCATATTGGCCTGGAAAATCCTTCGGCCAAAAGCATCTAGAGTCCTACATTCACGTCCTGGAGGGTTAGATGAGTGTCTCTTTGTACTCTTTATTTTCTTCATAGCAGACTCAACCACAATAGAGTGGTGAGGAAGCTGAGTCTTATGAAAACCAGGACAGGGAGGGACACGGTGCATGGTGTCCAACCTACGAGAATGAGGAGAGCTGGTGAGAGGAGTCTCCCACATGCCCAACATGAGATCATAAAGAATCTCATGAATAGGTAAGGTAGCTGCTTCCTTAGGAGCCTTAGGATATTGCAAAATATCTAATTGCTTGGCTCTAGGCTCTGACTCAGAGGCCACTGTAATAGAGAGGCCTCTAGCCACTTCCCTAATGAAGTCTTGAAAAGACAAGTCCTCTGGAGGAGACATTCTTCGTTTTGGAGAAGCAGACTCCTGAGGAAGTAGTACCGGTGCATCGACAGAAGCCTCCGACTCATCAGAGTCTTCGGAGGAATTGAAGTATCGCCTGTCTGGATGCTCCTGTAAAGCCCGATACGCGTACCGAGTGGGATCGACATCGAGAGTGAGCGGTACCGGTTCGGTACTGATGGGCATCATAGGACAGGGTACCGTTGCAGTTGACACCGAAGCCGATGTCGATGCAATCGGTACCGGCACCGGGAACGGTGCCGATGCCGGAGTCGGTACCGGCAACGGGGATTGTTGCGGTACCGAAGTCGTCGAAGCCTGCAAGAACGCCATAAGGGTGCGCTGCATGGATAGAATTTTCTGATCCATCAACGCCACCAAAGTCTGGATGTCGGTACCAGTGGAGGCAACCGGTACCCCAGAACACGGCAACAGGTGATCGCTCGAGGCCAAGCCATCGATGTCAACCTGTGACCCCATAGATAATGCTTTGGAAGCCTGAACTTCCCGCCGGGGTAATTTTGCAGGAGCGGAATCCTCGAGGACAAGCCCGGAGGCATCTCGATGCTTAGAGGGAGATTTGCCCTTCGAGGACCGGCTAGATTTATATTTGGTTACCTGAGATCCATGGGAGGAAGAAGCAGCCCTGGAAGACGTCGATGCCACCGAGGCTGTATCAGAGGGAAACAGGGTACTGAGCTTGGCTGCTCGGTTCTGCCGACCTCTTTTAGACATCATGGTGCAGGACACACAATCCGTGATAGAATGGTCAGGACCCAAACATTTTAGACACCAATCATGGGTGTCAGTGACAGAAATAGTACCGCCACATTTTGTGCACTTTTTAAACCCGGAAGCGGGCTTCTCCATGAGGAGAAAATATTCAGGCCTAAGGCCCAAACTGAAAATGCACAGTTCAAGAAATAAAAGGGTTTTTTTTTGTTTTTTTTTTAAAGAAAGAAAGAAAAGAAAAGACCGGCGGTACCGGTCTGACGTCGAAGGCAGACGCGACACAGAAAAATAAAGAAAAAAATAAAGAACTTCTTCTGCGGTGACAGGAACACGACCTGCTAGCTCTGCGGAAAAGAAGAACTGGAGAGAGGCGGTTGGGAAAGGCGGGAAGGCAGCGCGCAGGCGCTGTGGGATGCTCCCAAAAGCTTTCTTACTGGATGCTGGGGAGCGTTCCCGCGCAGGCTCCGTCGGTACCCATATGTGAAGACTCATTCCTGCTTGTTCCTGGAGATCTTACATTTGCTATGTTGTAAGGTACCTCTTTCATTATGTCAGGTCCGTCAGGTCTCCGCCTAAGGGCCACGCCAAAGGGCCCACCAGTGTGGGCGTGCCTGCAGTTCTTTAAATTTAAAGTTCAAGTGGTAGAGTTTTCTTCGGCCTGATAGGCCTTGGCGGTGGGGAGCAGGGAGGAGCTTACCTGCCTCTTCCCTTCCCCGATGTCAAGTGGGCTGGCAGCAGCTGATGTTCCCATGCTTAGATGTAAGAAAACAATTACGCTTTTGTTTTGGTTACATTCAAAACAAGATCATTGCTGGCCAATTAAGTTCAAATGATATTAAAACTTGTAATCAGTTTGGAAGATTAGACATCAAAATCAAGAATAGATTATTCATCAAATTCCTTTAAGTGGGCACAAACAACTTGTTCAATCATCTTCCCCAAAACAGGAGACTATAGATAGGATGCTCATACTTAAAATCTGTAGGATTTGCTATCAGTTTTTTCGGCTTTTATTTGCACATACCCAAGTGAACTAACATGGCAGCTACAATTCTCTGTAGATGAAAGGGGTAATTGTTTAAACTTCTCCCACATTTCAAATAGCTTTTATAAAGTTACTCTGGGGTTGTACATGTAAATGGAGTGGAGGAGTAGCCTAGTGGTTAGAGCAATAGCCTAGTACTCAAGAGATCAGGGTTTGATTCCCACTGGCTCTCCTTGGGCAAGTTACTTTACCTTCCATTGCCTTGGAAAAAAAAGGCCTGGCAAGCTACATCAGCAATGACTTGATGGCACTTAAAAACAAACAAAAAAAGCTCAGAAAGGTACAACAATAAAATAAACAGGATAGATAAAGGGAGGGAAGGGAAATGAAGGCACAGTACTTTTGCTCAAGGGCCTTGGCAAAAGAACGTTGGATGAACCAGGCTTTTAGAGCCTTCTTAAATTTTGGGGATTTTTGGTTAAAAGAGGGGTAACAAATTCCAGACAGATTGGCCCAGGTAGGAGGAAGCAGAGTGATGGGAGGTTTTGAGATGTAAGAAAGAAAGAAGGGTGGAGAAAGAGCAAAAGGCTCTGCAGTCTCCATGGTATATGTTGCTATTTCGACATGCAGATCTTTTAAAATGACTTCCTTTGAGACAAATTCTTACATGTGCTTATATTTATATGAAGATATGATAATTACACTTAACTGGTAAATGTAGTTCCTTGAGTGACGACAGTTCAGTAGTCTACCTCTGGGTTGTCAACTTCCTCCTGCAGCTTGGAGACTGGCATGTCAGAATCACGACATCACTGGATATAGCCTGACGGATACTCCCATCAGCCCCAGTGTGAACTAAATAACAAAGCAGACTCAAAGGAGCAACAAATAAGTAGCCATATGAGACAAGTTAAACAAAACTAGCTGGTAAAACCTCTCTTACACTCTTCCCTGCGAACTTTGAAACAGAGCAAGGAAATAGCAAAAATGAAACTTACCCGTAAATCCTGATACTGTGCCACCCTCCGCTACTAATCCAGAACCCCGGGTGGGAACGAGGACTGAACTGTTGTCACTCAAGGAACTACAATTACCAGGTAAGTGTAATTATCATTTCCTTATCGTTCCTCCAGTTCAGTCCTCTACCTCTGGGATGTACCAGAGCAGTAATCAGTGGGTGGGACCCTTCAAGCCAGTACGCAATACCGCCGACCCGAAATTGGCATCACTCGCAGCCGCGACGTCCAGACGGTAATCCTTACTGAAAGTATGCAACGACGACCACATCGCTGCCTTACAAATGTCCCCTGGCGGAACCAATCCATGCTCCGTCCAGGAAGACGCTTGTGCTCTAGTGGAATAAGCCCGCAATCCCACTGGGACCGCTCGCCCTTGAAGGAGATAGGCTGAAGCAATTGCCTCCCGAATCAATCTCGCAATAGAAGCCTTCGCCTCTGCTTCGCCTTTATGCACTCCTCCGAACAGCACAAACAACCGCTCCGACTTGCGGAACGGCTCCGTCACCTTCAAATACTGCCTTAACGCCCTTTTCACATCCAAACTGCGCAAACTGCGATCGAGCATGCTCCCATCTAACGGATGCAGCACTGGCAAGGACACTGTCTGATTCACATGAAAAGGCGAAACCACCTTAGGCAAAAAGGACGGAACTGGACGCAGCACCACTTTCTCACTAGAAAAAGACAAGAATGGTTCCCGACACGACAACGCTTGCAACTCCGAGATTTGCCGTGCCGAACAGATGGCCACCAGAAAAACTGTTTTCAACGTTAAGTCCTTCACTGAAGCCCGAGATAGCAGTTCAAAGAGAGGCTTGGCCAGTGTCGTCAACACCAGGTTGAGGTCCCAAGGCGGAACCAGCACCCTACGCGACGGTCGTAGCCGAGCCACTGCCTTGAGAAAGCGCAGTACATCCGCATGCGCACCGAGCCCAACTCCTTGTATCTTGCCGCGATAACAGGAAAGAGCTGCCAACTGCACCCGTAAGGAGCTGGCTGCCAGAACTTTATCAAACCCATCCTGAAGGGAACTCAACACCGAGGGAATGGAAACCGACGACACCCAAATCTGTTGTCGAGAACACCAATCCTCAAAGATGCGCCAGATTCTAACATACGTCAGGGACATGGAGCGCTTCCTAGCTCTAAGCAGCGTTGCCACTACCACCTGCGAATAACCTTTCTTCTTTAACCTAGCCCTTTCAATGGCCAAACTGTAAGCGAGAACCGATCCACTTGCGGCATGAACAGAGGCCCTTGCAACAACAGGTCCACTCTGGCTGGCAACCGCCATGGTTCCCCGTCTAGGAGACGGATGAGGTCCGCGTTTCACGGACGCCTCGTCCAATCGGGCGCCACCAGCAGCACCCTGCCCGGATGAGACTCGATCCACTGAAGCACCCGACCGATTAGGGCCCATGGAAGAGAGACATATAGGAGGCTGGAGGACGGCCACGGATGTAACAGCGCATCTATTCCCTCCGACATCCTTTCTCGCCTCCTGCTGTAGAAGCGACTGGCCTTTGCCGACTGGAAAGTCGCCATTAGATCCATTACGGGACTTTCCCAACAGCAAACGATTTGCACAAACACGTCTGGATGCAGCTCCCACTCCCCTGCATTCACTCGGACTCTGCTGAGAAAATTGGCCATCACATTGTCCTTCCCGGCAATTTGCGCCGCCGAAATCGCTGACAGTCGATTCTCTACCCAGGCAAACAACAAATCCGCTTCCTCTTCCATGGCCACACTTCCCGTGCCGCCCTGGCGATTGATGTAGGCTACCGCCGCCGAGTTGTCGGAAAGCACCCAGACTGCTAGACCTTTCACCAATGACTCGAACGCTTGGAGCGCCCTGAAAATCACGCGGAGCTCCAGACAATTGATCAACCACAAACTCTCCAGGGGGGACCAAAACCCCTGCGCGAACCTGCTCTTGCAGTGGGCTCCCCAGCCCCCGAGGCTGGCGTCCATCAACAACGGAAGCCACTGCGGTTGTTCCAACAGCATCCCCGCCGCTAGGGACGTGGGGAGCAGCCACCACCGGAGCGACTGCCTGACCGGGAAGGGACACGGAAGACGTTTGCTCAATGAATCTGACTGGTGCGACCACCGGCGGAGAAGAGACCGCTGGAGCGGCCGCATATGGACCTTGGCCCATGGAACCGCCTCCAGCGTCGCTGCCATTGTCCCCAGCACGTGGATAAGCCCATGCCGAGGGCGATGTCGTGGCCCGGAAGGTGCGCAGCAACTGCCTGAGAATTTGCGCACGCTTCTCCGGTAGAAACACTCTGCCATTCCTTGTGTCGAATCGGACCCCCAGATATTCCAGGTTTTGAGACGGAACTAACCGGCTTTTGGCTGGGTTGACCACCCAACCCACTCTGGAGAAACTGCACCACTCTGTTCGTCACCTGAATACTTTCTGCCTCGGACTTCGCCCGAATCAACCAATCGTCGAGATAGGGATGCACCAAGATACCTTCCTTGCGCAATGCCGCCGCCACCACCACCATAATCTTGGTGAAGGTTTGCGGTGCCATCACCAATCCGAAGGGCAGCACTTGGAACTGATAGTGTGTCCCCAGGGAAAAGCAAACCTTAGAAACTTTTTATGAGCTGACAGAATGGGGATATGCAAGTACGCCTCGGTAAGGTCCAGCGACGTCAAGTACTCCCCCTGTCTCACACAGCCACAATGATGGACCGCAAAGTCTCCATTCTGAAATGCGGCACCCGAAGACAACGATTCACGCCTTCAGATTCAAGATAGGCTGCAATGCACCACCCTTCTTTGGCACCACAAAATAAATGGAGTACCGTCCCTCGCCTTGCTCGATCTCCGGAACCTCTACGACCGCTCCTAATTGTATCAGCCGTCATAAGGTAGCACGAATCGCCAATGTCTTCTTTGGGCTTCTGCAAGGAGACATAACGAATGAGTCTCGCACAGGCCACGCGAACTCCAGCGCGTAACCCTGATGAACTATCTCCAGTACCCACTGGTCAGACGTAATTTGGGTCCAGGCAGGAAGAAACTCATGAAGCCGCCCACCAATCGGAGTTTCGCCCACCAGGACCCGCCTCACTTCATTGTGGCTTTCGTGCCGCAAACGCCGAGCCTGCGGAGAAACCTCTATCGCTCCCCGAAAGTCCTGGAACCCCTGGCCCCGCGAGGGAGCTCGTCCTCTCTGAAAACCTCCGAAACGGGACATGCAAAACCTGCGAAAGTCTCGAAACTGCCTCCGAAAGCCCAGCCTGGCCTTCCTCTGTTTCGGCTTATCCTCTGGGAGCCTACCACTCTTGGTCTCTCCAAGGTCCTTCTGGATAAATTAGTGATCCTCTCCAAACAACTATCGCCCCTTAAAGGGCAGCTTCCCCAGACAAGACTTAGATGAACCATCCACAGCCCAATTGCATAACCACACCGACCTACGGGCTGCCACCACGGATGCCATACTATTCGCGAGAGCCCTGATCAAATCGTAGTGGACGTCCGCTAAATATGCCATTCTGGATTCCAAGCGGCCGAGCTCCTTGAGCTCCTCCTGATCTATGTGGGGCGAAAAATGAAGTCGTTGAACCCAGCGCAGACACACCCGTGCCATCCAAGCACCACAAATGGACACCTGCAAAGACAGCGCGTCTGCCTCAAACACCTGCTTCAGTAAACTGTCCACCTTACGGTCCTGCGCATCCTTTAATGCCGCCGCCGTGCCCTCTACAGGGATAGTGGTCTTTTTCTTAACGGCCGCCACCGCTGCATCTACCCGTGGCGACCGAAATCTCTCCTTATCCTTCTCGGCAAGGGGATAAAGTTTATTCATGGTACGCATCCCTCGGAGCCCCGCTTCGGGATGGTCACATTCGTCCTGGATCATCTTGTCAACAACTCTGTGTACCGGAAAGACCACCTGCGTTTGCCTAACTGCCTGAATAACGGGATCCTCGACTTCTTCTTCACTTACGGATTGAGTCACTAGATTTAACATTTGCAGAGCCTCCATGATTAACGCGGATAGCTCCTCTCTCCAGAAGACCCTAATAATCTTAGCTTGATCCTCGGGCTCAGGAATCTCGCCTTCCTCGAGATCCCCCGAGTCCTTCTCCTGCTCCCAGTCGGGAACGTCAATTTCCATCCAGTCATTCTCAGAGGATGACAGGACTCGTGTTCGAGGTCTTCTAGGTGCTGACAGCCCCACCCCTCCCCCCTCAGCCACGTCCATATGCTGAGAAAGGGCAGGCAGTGGTCCCGCTCCAGGCAGCTTGCCCTGTCGTCGCAAACAAAATGCCTGGTGCATCAGCAAAATGAAATCAGGGCAAAACTCTCCCAGATCCGAAGACCCCGAGGCCGACAGAGTGCCTGGCACCCCTGCCGCCTCCCGCAATGGAGAATCCTGCCCAGGCAAGTGCGCCAACTCCGTCACTGGACCCCCCGACGCCCCTTGAGCCTCAGGAAGCTCCTTGGAGTCCATTTGTTGTTCTACAGAAGATGACAGAACCGCACATCCACGACATACTCTGGACTCGGCCACTGTACCTCTCCGGGTGCCGCACACAATACATTGAGGTCGGGTCGCCATGGCGCCATGTAAATTGGAAAAACAAAATTATTGGCTTAAGGAAAAAAAGATTTTCTCCCTCCCTTTTTTTTTTTTTAAACGAAAAGCAGAGGCCCCTGAGCAAAAAGTGCTCACAACTCCAAAGATTAAATTGTCTAAGATGTCAGCAACCCGGTTGCCAGCGCGGGAGAAATTCCCCCCCCCCCCGGGAATTTACTTCCCGCCGGGACAGCTAGGACCGACGAAATAACCCCAAATTAAACAACTAAAGCAAATAAACACGAACTAAGCGATAACACTTGTAGTTCTGAGCAAAGCCGAAAAGAAAAGAAAGGAACTCTGCACGTGCGTTCCTTGCCACCTGGCAGCCACGCGGCCCTCTCTACTTCTCTAAAATGGCTGCCAGAGCCGAAAAAGAAAAAAGGGCGCCAAAGCACAATGCTGTGAGAAGCGCTAGGCCCGGCAGCGCTCTCTCCACAGCGACAGGGCAGACCCCGGTACCCCTCTGTTCCGTAGCAGGCTGCTACCTTCGCGGCTGCTCCCCGGCACCCCGCAGAGTCCTGGAGTGCCGCCGGTAAACACTTACAGTTTTCCTGCTTCTGCAGCGCTCTCTAGCCGAGCCGCCGCAGCCGCGATCACTGCCTGCTCTGCGGCTCCAGCTGAGTATAAAGTCCAGACAGGGCGCTCTCCTCCAATAAGTCAGGGAGGAGAGAATGCCTGATAGCAGCAATGAACTGCAGCTGAAAGCCAAAACAATTGCTAGGCAGGGAGCAGTCAAGAAAGGCTTGTACTTCTACTTCCTTTTTTTTTTTTTTTTAAAGGCACACAGCCCCCACAAAAAAAAACAATGAAAGGAAAGCAAGGTTCCCTAACCAACTATTCTAGACCTATAAGCTCCTTATCCGTTCCTCTAGTGAGCCTCCCTAGGCTCACAACGTCCTCCTGCTGCAGGGAGACTGGTCACACTGGGGCTGATGGGAGTATCCGGCAGGCTATATCCAGTGATGTCATGATTCTGACATGCCAATCTCCGAGCTGCAGGAGGAGGTTGACAACCCAGAGGTAGAGGACTGAACTGGAGGAACGATAAGGAACTGCCTTTAACAAAGGTACTAAACTTGTAGGGCCACATTCAAAACAATGCTTGTAAATCACATCCCCCATGATATCACAGACGTTAACTTGCCATTTAAGTCATGCTAATGCAGGGCTGATTTGTGAACTCCTAATGTTCCTCAGAAATCATCACTATAGGGGCGGAGCCTGATGTCCAGTGGGTTAGACGCTTCGCGCTGAAGCTCCCGAGAGGCCTACTCAGAATCCTGACTTAATACCTACCTAAACTTAATATTTTGCTCCGAACTTACCGGGGTACCTCGGGGGGGATGGCGGCCCATAAACCAGCGCGCTTAGACTTCGGGTCTCCCTCTTCTTCACACGGAAAACGCTCCAAAACAGAGTTGCCTTCCCCACAAAAGATAATTCCACTTCGGGAAAACCCCGAAATGCAACAGGAGATCTTGGAGGAAATACGCGGGGTGAAGGAACTGGTACAGTCCAACGGAGAAGCGCTCCGAGCCATGCGAGAAGACTTCGGTATGCTTCAGGACCGGCTTGAAGGTCTTTCACTCCGGCAGGACAACATGGCGGGGGTCCTCGACTCGCACGCGGTGCGCTTGGTGAAACTGGACAAGGCTGAGCGTCAGATACAGACTCTTCAAAAAGTGTTAGAGGATAGCAATAATCGAGCCCGTCGCAACAATGTAAGGCTCATTGGAGTACCGGAGGGGGCCGAAGCAGGAGACATAAGAGAATTCCTGGCCAAAACTCTTCCCTCCTTGCTGAAGATCACTTTTCACAGAGAACTGGAAATTGACCGAGCACATCGTGTTCCTACCAACATGGCGCTCAATCGGACGACCCCCCGGCCTATCATCTTTCGATTACTGAGATATCAGCAAGTTGAGCAAATTCTAAATGCTGCCCGGGCGAATCATCATCTGGAGTTTGAAAGTCATAAAGTCTCCTTCTTCCCTGACTTGGCAAAGCCCACAGTTGACCGTCGGAAGAGACTCCTTGCTTTTCGCCCTAGACTTCAACAGCTACAGGCTCGCTTTGGCCTATTGTATCCAGCGAAGCTCAGAGTGACTCTCCATAACCAAACTAGAACATTCGAAGATCCTGATCTACTAGCAACATTTTTAGATTCCAAAGAAGCAGACCAGATGCGCTAATCCAACAACTTGGATCTGTAATCCGCCGGATCTGCCCGCCATTTTGAATGGCCCGACGCGGTGATCACTGCCTGGAACAGAGACTGCCTGGACTTTTCTTTCTGTCTATATATAACTTTCTTGGTCTCCTATCCCTCCATGTTGTGCACCTCGGTTGGATTCGGAACACGCACAGCTATACAGGTTATATATTTCAATTTAGGCCTTCTCTGGGGTTTCTCCCCGCAGACACATGGTCGCCAGTAATTTCAGGGGTTCTGCTTCTTCTCTAATGCACTTCGGTGCTTATTTTTTTATTTGGGGCGCTTCATTGTTTTTCATTAGCTTATTTTCTATCATGTCATGTGTACAGCCATATACAGTTAATATGAGGGACATTGTGAAATTATGTGCGTTATCATGTTCTTTTTCTGAATTTTTTAACCTTTCTGAATGGCCTTATGTAAGATCTTATTACTGAACGTAAAAGGCATCAATAGTCCAATCAAACGAAAGAAAATCCTTAGCTATCTTAATCATGAGCATGCTGATTTAGTGTTTCTTCAGGAAACGCATTTAAACTCCGCTGAAACACTGAAACTTAATGCCAAGCCTTACATGGTGGCTGCCTACTCTCCCGCCGTTTCTAAACGGTGTGGGGTAGCCATCTTGGTTAAGAAGTCTTTGCAAGCTACTGTAATGGATACTAGCTCTGATAAGGAGGGTAGATGGGCCCGTGCACACCTTAAGGTTGGAGATAGTGAATTCACGTGTATTTGTATTTATGCTCTGAATGTGGATAACCCTGCTTACTATGCAAGTATTGCGCAGTTGGCACAGGCCTCTGCCAATACTCCATTAATACTTGGCGGTGATTTCAACCAAGTACTTGATCCTTTGATAGATAGACAGCCGCCTAGAACGAGTGGTCTACCCAAGAGTCTTGATACCCTTACAGCTCTGATGAAAGATCTTGCGTTAGTAGATATATGGAGGCTGCTTCACCCCTCCGACTTAGAGTTCACCTTTTTCTCAGCCCCCCATCACTCTCAATCTAGAATAGATTTTTTTCTTATCTCCAAAGCACTGATACCCCAAGTGGACACGGCTAGGATTCATCCTCTCCATATTTCAGATCATGCTGCCATATCTTTCTCATTACATGTCACTACGCAAGGCGCACATCCCCGTGCTTGGTTTTTTGATAGATCCCTACTAGACCAAAACGATTTTCAGGTTGACATAAAGGCCGCTATCCAAGACTACTTTCATTTTAATTCACCCCATGACACTGCGAGCTGGGCTTGGTGGGAGGGTTTCAAGGCGTCTATCCGTGCAACTATAACTAGCTATCAAATTCGACAGGGGAAACAAAGAAAGCAACAGTTACTGATTCTAGAACAACAGATACAAGCTGGAGAGCGTCTCCTCACGTCCCGTACTGACCCATGTATTTTACTTCGCTTACAACGCCTTCGTTTTCAATACAATCAGCTTTTATATACCGCTGCTGCTAAAAATATTGAATCACAACAAGGGATGTACTATCGGGAAAATAACCGTGCTGGCAAATTGTTAGCCAATGCCCTGAAAGGTCAAAAAGAAGCCAAGCGTGTTACCGCTCTCCGCAATCCGTCGGGGGGGAGCTTGGTCACTAAAGATACAGAAATATTAGAACTTTTTCGTGATTTTTATACTCGGCTTTATCAATCTGAATGTGACTTCGAGCCAGAAGCATTTGAACGATTACTATCAGGGGTACAACGACCGACCCTATCTGACGAAGATAGAGAGGCCATGGACAAACCATTCACTTTATCAGAAATTCAATCGGCACTCAAGAGATGTGCCACAGGTCGAGCCGCAGGCCCGGACGATCTCCCAGCTGAATTCTACAAAACTTTTCACGCTGACTTAGCTCCGTTTTTGAAACTTTATTTTTCTGCTCTGGCCGAGGAGGGATCTCCTTCTGGATCCTTCTCAATGGCAAATGTAGTAGTTTTTGAGAAAGAGGGGAGAGATCCGCAACTAACAGCTAATTATCGTCCCATTTCCCTACTAAACGCAGACTATAAAATATTTGCCACCATTCTCTCCACCCGGCTCTCTGACAAGATGTCTACTTTAATACACCCAGATCAATGCGGTTTCATTCCCGGTAGATCAACTGCTGATAATGCTAGGACCCTATGTCATGTACTGACTGCCGCAGTTAATCTTGATCGCCCATTGGTTGGCCTCTCACTTGATGCTGAGAAGGCCTTCGACCGCTTAGAATGGCCCTTCTTGTTTGCAACTCTCCGCTGGTACGGATTCGGAGAAGGCTTTCTCCGTTGTCTCCAAACCATGTATGCACAGCCTACAGCTAGTATCTGTGCTAATGCTTTAAAGTCTCAGCCATTTCCCCTGCAACGCGGTACTCGCCAGGGATGCCCACTGTCTCCACTTCTTTTCGATCTCGCACTCGAACCCTTAGCTTTACTAATCCGGCAATCCAAGGATATTCATGGAGTCCCTTTCTCTCATAGGGAAATCAAAATTTCAGCATATGCTGATGACCTTATGCTCTTTGTCTCCCTAGACTCAGTGCCGGCTGTCCTAGAGCAAATTGGTAAATTATTCACAACTCTCGGGCTATAAGATAAATTGGACCAAATCGGTAGCCTTTCCACTAAATCCTCTGATCCATCAGGCAGATATGCAATCCTTTCCCTTTTTATGGCAACCTCGCATGGTCAAATACCTTGGGGTGCACTACTGCTCTCCTTTAGAAGACACCATCACCTTTAATGCTAAAGACTTAACCTCTAAGGTCCGGGCGCTTACTCAACGCTGGACTCCTTTAACACTTACTTGGTGGGGCCGCCTAGAAACCATTAAAATGATGATTGTTCCCAAAGTGAACTACATTTTAGAAATGTTGCCATGTCTCCTACCTCGACGTACATATAAAGATTTAGAGGGTCTTCTGACTAGATACTTATGGGAAAACAAGACACCTAGGATTGCGAAACATAAGTTACAAGCAGATAAAGAAAATGGTGGTGTCAGATTCCCTGATTTCCTGAAATACCACCACTCTTTTCTTCTCAAACAAGGCGCTCGTTGGCTGGAAGACCTAACACCGAGTAGACCAGTGTGGCTAGATATAGAGGAGGACCTTTGCAAACCAATTCCTCTTACTTATCTCCCTGGTATGACTCTCCCATCAGACTCCCACTATCCACCAATGCTCTTAGACACTTTAGGTGCCTTTAATACTCTTGAGCAATCTCTAGACTCCCGACTTTGTCCGCTGGATAGACTCCCGCTTTGGCACAATGCTCGATTTCAAATACAAAATAAACCGATGGCGTGGAGCTCCTGGTACACTAGGGGCATTTGGATCCCTAACCAGCTGTTCTATGATGGTCGCTGGAAAACTTTTAGCGAATTACAAATTGAATTTGGTCTCCCAGCGAAACACTACTTTCAGTTGGTGCAACTTCAGCATTGTCTTCGGAGTGCTAAGGTGCTCCCGCCATCGGAAACCCATACCCAAGGATTGTCGGAGATTATCCGATCTATCGGGAGCTTATCGGGTGTAGCATCTAACTTTTACAAAACTTTATGTAATACTGTAAATAGAGGCACTCCTACTGCACAGAAATCCTGGGAGCGGGAAATGCATGTAACTTTGACCCCGGAGCAATGGAGCCTAGTCTGGAGCAAGGTGACACGGGTCTCTCGATCCGCCTCACTCACTCAGACACTTTTCTTTCTAGCCCACCGATGTTTCTATACTCCTGACAGGTTAGCCAAGTGGAACGCCACCCAGAGCAATAGATGCTGGACATGCCATGCGGCCATTGGTTCACTCACTCATGTTATGTATGAATGCCCCGCATTACAGTATTACTGGAGTCGGGTCTGGGGTCGTATTCAATCTATTTTGCACTTTCAAGAGCCTCTCTCTTGGAAGATAGTGGGACTCCGCTCAGCTGCGGGGATCCCCTCTCTTCCCAAATCGGCTTACTTCCTTTTAGACTTTATGCTGGGCATAGCTATTTCCCTAATTACGAAATACTGGAAAAATAGCTCCCACCTGAGTCCCAATGAATGGTGGAATCATGTCTGTCTCTACAGTAAATATGAGCAAATACCTCGTATGTTAGCTTCTTCCGTTCAGACCCCCCACCACTTGTCTAAATGGAAGATGCTCAATGACTATGTTCAAACTGCTAAATGCTCTCATCTGACTGTTTAAATCTGTGTAAATCTCTGTCACATGATCATTCTGTATCGCAGATACTATTTTTGTTTGTTTTGATGTACAATTACTGTTGTTTGTAAGCGCTTATATGATGATACTTATCAGCTTAGAGAAGAAGCATAGGGGTGGTTGGTAATTGGGGTTGCTTTTTCCTTATTGTATGTTTGTATTTGTTTCCTTTGGTGTGTTGTTTCTTTTGCTTGTTGTAAAATGAAAATAAAAGTTTAAAAAAAAAAGAAATCATCACTATAAGCCCACACTACTTTGTCAGTATATCATTAATGCTTCTAATAGCAGTTGTTTTACATCAGATGTCATCCATATATGATCACAATGCAACTCATTTTCAATTCTTCAGAAACATATTTAGTCCCCTCTGGGATGGAAAGCGTGACTTCCAGTATTGGTCTCCAATTTCAGAAAAAAAACATCCAAAAGCTACAATGGGGTTAAACAAAGAAAGTGACTTTACCCACATCACACAATCATTTCTGATTCAGATTTCCAAGGCATGTAAATTAATTTTAACAGCTGTTTAGCTTCAATTTATTAACCTGCTATGCTGTCTTAAGATCTACATTGATGGGGCTTACAGATTGTGCATAGACTCTTAGGAAAGTTATCGTATTTCCCTAGTTAGAAACACAGACTTCAGAAAAGAGGATTGATTAATCGTTGGAATACTATGAGTATCATGGTGCCAACTGATAACAGGGCTCTGGCCATAAATTATTTTCAGTATATCTGTTATAGATAGCCTTTCAGAACTCTTTAAGTGCTAATAAAAGTAATTACTTCTCCGACATCATCATCGCCATCATCACCATCTTGTGCAAAACAAAATGTCTAGATCAATCTATCAGCTTTCTAAATCTCCAGAGAAAGCAAAGTTGAACTCATTTTATCAAGGCCAAATGTCAATCATGAGAGGAAATCCATCTGAAATTTTAATTGCAAGATGTTCAGTGCAAATTTAATGAGTAAAATAAGAGATCTGAGAATTCAAGCATGCTCGGCTCATGCATAATGTTGACTTAAATTGGCTCTCCAGAGGCACAGGAAATTGCATTTTTAGAATTTACACACTGATAGAGCAAATGTACTGGGCCCTGTAGGTTAAGGTAATAAATCAGAATCATTTAACTGCCTCTGAGTGATTGCTACAGAGTATAATGGTTCGGAGACGGGGCTACGGCTACAAGTGATTACTTTGCTTGGATTACTGAAATGCTACTCAATATTCATAAATCAGTGATCATTAATTCCCCAAACAGTGGCTGTCAACTATCTAAATAAATTTCCTGCTAGTTAATTGAGATTGAAAGAGACTGGTACGTGGTGTCTCAGAATTAAAACAAATGAGGTAGTTTACCTACACAAGATTGGAGACACATACTTAGGGAATAGGAATCTTTTTCATTGGTAAGCAGGACATAAAAGGTAACCATAATCAGACCTTAGATATGATTTGAATTTATTTATTCTCTAAAATGGTAAACAAATGTCCAATCATTCCATTAATTTTTGATTTCCACTAATTGAAAGTAGAATATCTTTGCTTCCAGAAATTGAACCAAAGGCACAATTCATTATGTCGGGAATTACATGAATGATAAGTAAAATGAATGATTTGATTAAAAATGCCCCTGCATTGCTTAGACTATCATGACCCCCAAAATTTGGAAAAGGGCTAAGGTGGTTATGTAGCAGAGGACTATTTTAAAGATGTAACACTTAGGGACATGTTTACTAAGGGGCACGTTTGCAGCACCTGATGGTGCCACCAAATTAGCACTGAGGCCCATGAGCATCTGCCCCCCCCCCAATAGTGCTCAGCATTGCACTATCCAGCACATGGGTGCACTTAATGCCATTCATTGAGGTGGTGTTCAGTGCACCCATGCTAATGGCAACAGGCAGGGTTAGCACATGCCCAAAACACTCATTCTAATTGCAATGAGCTGTCAACATCCACGTTACACCTCTAACAATGCTCCCTCTAAGCTGCCCTGGGTCCTCCGCTGGCATTCCTGCCGGTGGGGGAAGTTGCACAGCGATCAAGGAATGTCGGCGGAGGACCCAGGGCAGCTTAGAGGGAACATTGCCCCTAACCACCCAATCGCTCATTAACCAGTTAGAGTGAGATTTTTTACCACAGGTCCTCGCATTTTAGTATACATCAAGCCCTGCGCTAACAGTTATTGCTATAGGCTGTATATCAAGCCAAATAAACTGTAAACTGTAACTGTAGCACACTTTCAAAATACATTCAATATTCTGAAAGTCCATAATAAAAAAAACCTCTGTATGCTAATGGTGACAAGAGTGGCAAGCATTGATATATCCTAGGTAGCCACTAGTTGTTGCAACAGGTTCAAGAGGGCAGTGAGGTTTTTTATATGGAATTCAACTACTGTGATATTAGTGCTGGGAAACTTGTCGTCTGACTATTAAGATTTATTCAACTAGGACATCACTGTATGAAAATGGAAGTTTTCTTGATCCTGTTAAAACCAAACACATGATATCCACAGAACTCTTGCCACCAAACCTCTGACATATAAGAGTTAGTCATATATTAATGGGTCTATGTGATACACAGCTCAAAATTAATTGTTAGAACAAGAGGTGGAACAATTAGAATTATATGAGAACAAGTAAGGCTCATGGAGGAGTAGCCTAGTGGTTAGAGTGAGTCACTTTACCCTCCATTGCCTCAGAAGAAAAGGCCTGGCAATCTACTTCCAGTGATTTATTTATTTATTTTTATACTGTGCTCTTCAAAATCAGTGCAGTTCACATGTATACTAACAGGTACTTTTTATTCCCTTGTCCTCAAAGGGCTCACACAATCTAAGTGCACCTGAGGCAATGGAGGGTTAAGTGGCTTGCCCAAGGCCACAAGGAGTGGCCATGGGACTACAGACCCCAGTCCCTCTGGCCTGAGGTTGCTTGTCCCCATGTGGGAATTGAACCCCCAGCCTTCTGACCTGAGGTAACCTGTCCCAACCACTGAGCCACTCCTCCCTCCAAAAAAATGTTGCCAAAAAAACCCTAGAGGTAAAATTAAAAAAAGGCTAATGGACTGAACAAAACAGACCACAATATGGTGGAAATTTAGTTTAAGGGTAAGACTCAAAGTCTCATGAGTTCAATTGCTGCTTTTTTTGTGACCATAGTCGAGTCACAGTTTTCCTAAGCTTTGAATAAATGCTGCCCTATGCTTTAGAAGTTGTCGTATAGATAAGGCGCCAGTTAACTAGCCAAATTATTCATCCAAGTCATCCACATCTCTGAAGATTTTCAGGATCTTATTTGGAAAAAAGATATTTTAACATGCAATTACAAGTACATTAGTTTGTCCAGACTTTTATGGGTAATCGAAGAACATCTCACATCTGAAAAAGATTTGAATTGGATTCCTTGATATTCAAGTGAAGAGGCTTGTAGAATAGGGGTTTCCACCTTACGTTTTAACTAATACATACATTTAGACAGGGCTGGCCCAACTACTAGGTAAACTAGGTGGCCGCCTAGGGCAGCAACCTTTGGAGGGCAGCAAAAGCAGCGCATTCAAAGCTGAATAATATATTTTGACAGCTAGAGGAGGTGTAAAACTTGAGGTTCCCCTAGGGCTCCAACACTTTGGACTAACTCTAGGGCCGGCCCTGCATTTAGATAAAATTTAAGAGCATTGCTGAGGAAAGTGAGGAGCTTTTATACTTAGGTACATTAAAATTCAAAATTGAGAAGGTAGTTCTTAACATTTGACAAATTACCTAAGGCCCTTTATTACACAGTACCATATAAACACCAAAATAAAAGAGCATAAAATCTAGAGAAGTACCTCAAAGCCTTATTTTCATATTGAGGAGGTTATTTTAAAATCAGCCTCAAATGTAAAGAAAAGTTTTTAAATGTGTAATCACCCTCATATGCAAATAGTAATTTTAGAAAGCCATTATTTACAGGTGGTGATTCACCACGTAGAGACTGCAATGAAATGTGATTAGCTCTTGGAAAAAGAGTGGATTGGGCAGGCTTAAAGTAATGGAAGACTTTGAACAGAAGGGCTATCTGGCTTCAATTATCAGGCGAGCCCATAAGAAAGCAACCTACAATGATAGAAATTGGTTACTGAGACAAAATAGGTCAGCTATGTTAAATCTGATGAATTTGGGACGTGAATATATATGTTTTGTCATGGGTTTTTCACCATTAGGTTACAGATTATGAAGAATCATTGCTTAGCATTTTCAGGTGTTAAATATCATACCAGGATTGGAAAATAGTACAGCCCAGTTTGTTTTTTTTACCAGCGGATGTAATCTTAAAGAATAATTAGCACAGCTAAATTATCAAAACTAGATGGGACTATATGGGCCCCTTTGGGTATCATATCTGTCCGATAACCCTTTGTATAGAGGAGTTTGTCCATCAGGGCCATAGCTACATAATCTTAACGCGCAGAGCTGCAATCTCACTTTGCTTCTCCTCTCATCAAGAAACATTAGCTGCATTTAGCTGCTTTGTACATAGTTGCTTTTTGTACATAGTTTTATTATGTTATGTTCTCTGTTTATGAAACCTGTTTAATGTATACCCAGTTCATTGTCCTGTTCATTGTAAGCACTGATCAATTTTTGTGACGTGTAGTTTCTGTTCATTGTAAACCGCACTGATGTCAAATAGCGCGGTATAAAAAAACTGTAAATAAATAAATAAATAATAAAATGGGATACGGCCTGTGATTCAACATATCTTGTATATGTGATGACATGTCCCTGTGGTCTGTTCTGCATCAGTAAGACGAAAAAACAGTTTAAAATTAAAATAACAGAATGCAAGTAAACTGTAGAGGAAGCATCAATTGTGAAGTGTTGTATTAGACTACAGCACAATTTTGAGGATCTTAGATGCTTCTGTCTGAGTCATGTTCCTCAGGACAGTAGAGACCATGATGATAAATTTTTTGTTACGACATGAACAATGGATTTTCAGGCTCCGTACTGTGGAACCTTTAGGGTTGAATAGTTGTACAGATTGGTGTGTGTGTTGGTAGGATTTATTTTAGATCCTGCAATTCTCCAGTCATTTGTTGAGCCGTTGTGGTATGCTGCAGCGGAGTAGATAATGGGTCGGTGGTGTTTAAGGCTTGGATGGGAATGAGAATGGCCTGTTCCAATCTTAGACTACATATTTATAGTTAAAATATCTCTCTTGCTGCTGTTAATATAGTAAACTGATTAACGCTGGCCCATTATTAGGAGCATTATGGATTGCTATTTAGAGCATGCAGGCGCGGCGGTCCCAGCTGCACTGATCCCAGCGGGACGCAGTGCAGCTCCATTTTAGCCCTGTTGGGAATGGCATTACAAAGATGGTAGTAGAGATTAATTTGCGATCTGCTTGTTAGTGTGAGAGGGATGATTGGGAAGATTTTTAAAGGGAGCTGATACGGCAACATTGTTTTTGTATGAGAGGGATATTGTTTGTAATACTGTTTTAACATGGCTGTGCTTTTTGAGGAAAATTTCTGAATTTAGTTTTAGTTCTTGCCCAGTACATGTGTTCACAGTGATTAGGAGTGCTGGTTTTAGGCATTCTGTAGTTGAATACTTTGTTTTTATAAAAAAAAGGGGGGTTTAATAATATAGTAACATAGTAAATGACGGCAGATAAAGACCAGTATGGTCCATCTAATCTGCCCAGTACGATGCCAAGAGTAGGTACACCTGCCGCTCCCTGCAGGCCCCCCCCCTCCCCATGTCTTTGTCCAGGGATGATCCCGCCACTCCATGTAGGATACCCCTATTTGTTAAGGAATTCGATGGTTCAGATTATTTTGATATTTTCTTGTTGCTGTAAAGGGATCCACTGTGTCTGTCCCATGCCCTTTTGAACTCCGTCACCGTATTTGCCCCCATCACTTCCATCGGGAGCGCATTCCAAGCATCCACCACCCTTTTAGTGAAAACGTATTTTCTGACATTGCCTTTCAATTTACCACCTTGTAGCTTCGTGTTAAGCTGTCTAGTTTTGCAGTTTCTCCGTCTTTGGAAGAGGTTTGTTTGTTCATTATTTCTCTTTAAGTATTTAAAGGTCTGAATCATATCTCCCCTGTCTCTCCTCTCCTCCAAAGTGTACATCTTTAGGTCTTCAAGTCTCTTCTCATAAGGCTTCTGACGCAGGCTCCAAATCATTTTGGTCACCTTCCTCTGAACCGTTTCCAGTCTTTTTACATCCTTTGCAAGATATGGTCTCCAAAACTGAACACAGTATTCCAAGTGAGGCCTCACCAGTGACTTGCACAGTGGCATAAGTACCTCTTCCTTTCTGCTGGTAATACCTCTTCGTATGCAGCCCAACATCCTCCTGGCTTTTGCTACCGCCTTGTCGCACTGTTTTGCCACCTTGAGATCTTCAGAAATAATCACTCCAAGGTCTTTCTCCTGATCCGTACACACCAATCTCTCGCCCCCTATCGCGTACATTTCCCTTGTATTTCTGCTTACCAAGTGCATGACTCTGCACTTCTTCGCATTAAATCTTAATTGCCAAGCATTAGACCATTCTTCCAGCTTTTGTAGATCATTCCTCATGTTAACTACTCCCTCGGGGGAGTCCACTCTGTTGCAAATTTTCGTGTCATCCGCAAAAAGACAGACTTTTCCATGCAGTCCTTCAGCAATATCACTCACAAATACACTGAACAGTGCCGGGCCCAGGACCGACCCCTGGGGCATCCCGCTAATCACCTTCCTTTCATCCGAGCGAGCTCCTTGTACCATCACCTTCTGTCGTCTGTCAGCCAACCAATTTCTGATCCAATTTACCATTTACTCCCTCAGGCCACCTTGAACCCCCTACAACATGCCATGAATAGTGCTGTGCGGATTCTGTTTGGAGCTCCGAGAAGAGAGCATATCACACCCCTCCTAAAGCAACTTCACTGGCTCCCCATTCAAGCCAGGATCAGTTACAAGATCTTAGTGATGACTTTCAAGGCCACCAAGGGGCTCTCCTCCTCTTCACTAAGTGACATCATCCATCCACCCACACCTAACAGGCTAAGGAGATCCTCAGCAGCCAACATCCTAGTTATACCGAGAGACATGACAAAATGCACCAAAGCAACATCGAATAGAGCCTTCAGACTATGCGCCCCAAGTCTCTGGAACTCCCTACCACCATACATCAGGACAATCCCCAACTTGAGCCAGTTCAGGAAGGCCTTGAAACACTTTCTCTTTATTAAATACCTCACTGACTCCCCTGAACCCTAGCCATCATTATTAGGGCACCCCCAATTATAACCAATACCTAATAATTTCATTTGTACATGTATATAATTTACCTTACTCAACGTATCGCAGATACTCAACGTATCGCAGATGTATATAGTTTACCCTGTTGTCCAAGTTACTTGTTCCTGTTCAATGTAATGACCTGACTTTTGTATATTGTCGGTTACTGTTTGTTCTATGTAAACCGCGCTGATCGCAAATAGTGCGGTATATAAGAAATGCAAATAAATAAATAAATAAATAAATAAATCTTGGGATCTATCCCCAAGCTACTGAGTTTATTGATAAGCCTCCTATGAGGAACAGTGTCCAAGGCTTTGCTGAAATCCAGGTAGATGACATCCATCGCATGACCCTGATCTAGTTCCCTGGTCACCCAGTCAAAGAACTCAATCAGATTTTTTTGGCAAGATCGTCCTTCGGTAAAACCATGTTGCCTCGGATCTTGCAACCTGTTGGCTTTGAGAAAGTTCACAATTCGCTCTTTCAGGAGCTCCTCCATTACTTTTCCCGCCACTGAGGTAAGGCTCACAGGCCTGTAGTTTGACACTTCTTCCCTGTCACAACTTTTGTGTAGAGGTACGACATCAACCATTCTCCAGTCCTGAGGAACCTCTCCTATTTCCAAGGATCTATTGAAAACATCTTTTAACGGCCCTGCAAGAACCTCTCTGAGCTCTTTCAGTATCCTGGGATGTATCTCATCCGGTCCCATGGCCTTGTCCACTTTCAGTTTTGCAAGTTGTTCTAACACATCATCTTCTGTGAATGGTGTAGTATCTACTTCATTCCCAGTTTTATATTTGGGAGTCACAAGTGGTCCTTCTCGACTTTCCTTAGTAAAAACAGAACAGAAGTATTCGTTTAGCAATTTCGCTTTTTCAATGTCACTTTCCACGAGTGCGTTCCCAGCACTTCTGAGTCCTGCAATTCCACCTCTGATCTTCTTCCTTTCCCCAATATACCTGAAGAAAGTTTTGTCGCCACACTTCACCATCTTTAGCCATCTTTTCCTCTGCCTTTGATTTTGCTATCCTTATTTCTCTCTTTGTCTCTGAGTTTGATCCTGTATTCATTTCTGTGTTCCTCTGTTTGCAAGCTTTTTTTTTATGTAATAAATTTTATTAAGCAGAATCAGATAACTTACATTCCAAGACAACAGTCCCAAACAGTGAGGTACGACATCCCCTGGTCTGATATCTGCAGAAACCAACCACTGAGAGACCAGACAGGATATCTACCATGAACAATCAGTCAGTACAAGTAACAATAACTTAACAATCAAAGAACAAAGGTGTGCAGTAGATTCCACCTATTTAACCCCCTCCCCACCCTCGATCCCCTGAACCCCTCCCAACTCCCCCCCCCCCCCGTCCCTTCTGACCCATCTACTCCCAGAAAAGAAGAAGAAGAAGACTGGGAAGAAGTAAACAGAGAAAGAGAAAAGTGAAAAGCAGCAGATTCTAGGTAGGGAACAATCTAGTAATGGGCAGGCATCATGCCAATGAGCAGTCCGGGCTCATCAACCCTCACAAGGCCTCCTGAAATACTAAATTCCAGAGGTCCTCTCCCCTGAAGGACCATCCTCGAACCATAGCAGTTATTTTTTCTAAACGATAAATTTACCAACATTTGGAACGCCATTCTGTAAGGGATGGTGCCCTACTACGCTTCCAGAAATGAGCAATCACCGATCTGGCCGTGAGAAGGAGCGATTGAACCAGATGCAGAAGAGGGCTCCCAAAAGTGGACTCGGGGAAAACCCCTTAAAACACAGGACTCCAAATCAAAGGGGAGGGTAACCTGCAACCTCTCATTAACATGTCCCACCACCAGCCTCCAAAACCGTTGAATGTGGGGGCAATGCCACCACATATGCTCAAAAGATCCCCGGCGACCACATAGGCGCCAACAAAGTGGGTCATCAGCCCTTTTCCAATGAAAGAGATCTGCCGGTGAAAGACGATAAAGTATTCTAAGTTGTGTATGGATCAGCCCCAAAGATAAAGAACAGGAATGTGTATAGGAATAAACCTCGAGCCAGAACTCCTGATCCTTCCCCGGTAAAGTCGCCTCCCATTTCTGGTGAGGAAGTTTTGAAGCAGGAGAAATAGGCAAGTCAGTCATTATATGTCTGTACAGCCGGGCCACGAAAGCGGTGAGTTTCCGAGACACAAAAAGGTCTTGCTCCCAACACGTAGATTTCCTAGCCACGTCGGCTACCGAGAACTGGGTCCTCAAGCAATGGGATATTTGCAACTCTTGGAATGGCGAGAGTGGTAAACCCAAAGTCTCCTCAAGCCTCTCCTTAGTGGCCGGACACGCATTCTCATATAAGGAGGAAAGTGTTGTCCTTAGAAGTTCTGAGCTTGATTCCCTGTGCATGGTCCAGATAAACCCCAAAGCCCTCAAAATGGTAAATGGCGAGGAGGAAGCGGAGCACCCCATCTGCTTACATACCGTCCTCCATGCCGCCCAACAAGGTCCAAGAAACACATGTGCTTGCACCAGATTTACCTTTTGGGGATCAGAAAGGAAGAGTACAGCCATTAATGGAATCGTGCGTAACCAGTCCTCTTCTAATAACACCCATTCAGCCCCTGAGTATATTCTCCACAACAATAACAATCTCAGACAAATACAAGAGTAATATAACTCTGGATCAGATAGGCCCAACCCTCCCGAACCTTTAGGTGTCGTGAGAAGTCGCCAGCTAAGCATGGGACTTTTCCCCAACCACAGAAGCCTCGTCACAGCCTGCTGAAGAGACCTGAAAAACACGCTAAGCCCCCCATACCAGTCAGCCTACCTTTCTCCATCCCACAACCTCCTCTTGGTCATTTCTTGAGTGGGTCCCAACACACTATCACATAATTTTCTACTCCATCTGACAGAGTCATTCAAGACACTATCCTAAACATAAACACTACAACAGCACCCTCCGATCCGTGTCCAGCTCCCTGGATAAAGGCCCTGCGTGCCGAGCTCAGCCCATTCCTATCCAAATTGATTGATGTATCGTTCTCTACTGGAACATTTCCTCGAAGCCTGAAACAGACGGCTATCAGACCACTCCTAAAAAACAGTAAGTTGGACCCTTCGATGATGGAATCCTACAGGCCTATCTCCAGCATACCTCTCCTATCGAAAATCATTGAAAAGATTACCCAATGCCAATTACAAGATCACATAGATACTAATGCACCCCTGCATCCCTGCCAGCATGGATTTCGCGAAGCACATGGTGTTGAAACATTACTCACAACCTTATTCAACATCATAACCTTAGGTCTCGATAACATCAGACAAGGCTTTGAACTGATCTTCATGGACATTGCTGCCGCATTCGACACCGTAGACCACGAAGTTCTCCTGCTACGCCTCAGAGAGAAGGGAGTTCAAGCTTCAGCTTTGTCATGGTGTGCTTCATACCTCACTGATCGCTGGCAACATGTCCGTTCTGGCCCCTCCAACTCCGATTCCTTCCCCCAAACTAAAGGTGTTCCACAAGGCTCATCTCTATCCGCCTTGCTATTCAATGTCTATATGCAACCCATTTGTGATCTCATCCAATCATTTAATATCAACTGCCTGGTCTATGCTGACGACGTCTTGATGTACATGCCAATTTCGACAGAACATCTTGAACTATCCCCACTTATCAGGTGCTTTGACACTGTCACAGACTGGCTAAATGCACAAATGCTTAAGTTAAATTTCAAAAAGACAGAAGCCCTCTTCGTAACCAGGAATCCGGCTTTTACTCCACCCCTGTCTATCAAGGTTCGCGACGCAGAGATCATATGCAAGACTACAGTAAGATACCTAGGTGTAACGCTTGATCAGCAACTTAATATGAAGGCTCATATCAAAAACATAAAGTCGGTGTACCATAAAATCCGGACCCTCCGCAATTTGCGTCAACTGTTAGAACCTGATGACTTCCGAACTGTCTTTCAGGCCCTAATAATGCCTCACTTTGACTATGCCAATGCGATCTTGTATGGTCTACCTAAGTGCACGACTAACCCCTTACAACTTGCAATGAATTCAGCTGCAAGAATCCTTCATGGAGCCTCAAGAAGTTCTCATATTACCCCAATACTAAAACAATTGCACTGGCTACCCATACAAGCCAGGATCTCATTCAAGATCCTAATTATGACCCATAAAGCCATCAATAAATACCCTGCTACTGCCATTACTGATCTAATTTCAATCACACCTCCCAATCGAGCAAGGAGATCGAATGCCGCAAATACTCTCATATTACCTAAGGCAAGCACGAAGTCTTCTCAATTCACTAGATCCAGAGCCTTCTCCTTCTTTGTTCCATCTTGCTGGAACGCACTATCAGCAACTATCAGAACCATCAGTGAACTCTCCCAATTTAGGAAGGCACTGAAACGGCACCTCTTTCTTCATCACTACGATGATGCAGTCTTCTCCCCACACTCACCCACTCTCACATCTCAATGCAGCACCTCAAACTCATGCACGTCACATTCCCAGACTGATCACTCGCAATCACACCTTCCCCTCCAACCACCATGAGAAACTTATGCAGTGCCGCATAACTCATTATATTGTTGCATAAAGTAGACTGCATTTATTCATCGTGTCTCCTTGTTAAGGGACTGGTTATTTATACCCTATTTTACCTGTTATACCTGCTTAATGCATACCCAAGTTTAATTTTCCTGTTTAATGTATACCCAAGTTATTATACCTGTTTCACTGTAAGCACAAATCACGAAATTGAGATGTGCAACTCTTATGTTCATTGTAAACCGCACTGATGTCGAATAGCGCGGTATAAAAGAGACTGCAAATAAATAAAATAAAAATAAATAGGCAATTTCATACACAGAAAAAGTAATTTTGGTAAGACCAGCATCTTATATGCGTTGATACGGCCTAACCATGAAACTAAGCAGAGACTCCACCAATCCATATCAACCTTAATTGATTTCAAGAGGGGGAGATAATTTAGGTTATACAACCGTGAAAGATCGCGATGAATTACAATGCCCAAATACCTAAAATGGTCCACCACCGGAAAGTCCCCCGTGTTAGGTAGGGCTTCAGAGGGAGAACGGGACAGACAACTAAGTAGAGTGGACTTCTGTTTGTTAACCGTAAACCCAGACACTAGAGAGAATCGTTCTAAGATGTTTAGTACAATGGGTAAAGACCTGGAGGGCTCGCTCAAGTAGATCAGTGTGTCATCTGCATATAAGGAAATAGCATGCCATTCAGAGCCCAGATGGATGCCTATGTCCTCTGCCCGTATCCTAATATGAGCTGCCAGAGGTTCCATTGCGAGGGCAAACAGTAACGGAGAAAGGGGGCATCCCTGTCTGGTGCTTCTACCTAGGCAAAAGGGTGGCGAACTGGCACCATTGATAGACACCACTGCCTTGGGATGGGTATATAATGAAGCAATCCATGTACAAAAAGCGGACCCAAAACCAAATTCCCGGAGGACTTGTAGGAAGTAGGGCCATTCTAATTTATCAAAAGCTTTCTCCGCGTCAAGCGACAGAATCTTAAACGATCCCACTCTACCCTTTATTCCCTGTAGGACATTGAGTAGTCGGCGCACATTCTCAAACCCATATCTGTGTTTTATGAAACCAGTTTGATTCGGGTGATTCTGGAATTAACGTGGCTAGGCAGTTAAAATCATGGTGAATATTTTGTAATCCAGGTTTAGCAAAGATATCGGTCGATAGAACACTGCAAAGCATCTTTGCCAGCTTTAGGGATCACAACAATATTCGCCTGATAGAATGATTCTGGAAGCGATTTTTTGGACAGGATTTCGTTAAAAACTGTCAACAGAGTTGGTGCAAACAGATCCAGAAAAACCTTATATAGTTCCGCTGGCAAAAAATCTGGTCCTGCTGCTTTGGCAGATTTGAGGTTCTTCATCACTTGCTGAACCTCCGCCAGTGTGAATGGGCAGTCTAAGTGTTCCTTTCCCTCCTCAGACAGCTGAGGGAGGAAAGCCTCCTTCAACCACTCAGAAATTTCAGTGTGGGTCGCCGATGTCTCACTAGCATATAGCTGCTCATAAAATGTAGCAAAAGTGGACGCAATATCTCGGGGTGTGTATAAAAGCTGACCCTGCGGGGGTTTAATAGCATCAACCCTGTGGCGTTGCCGCTGACGCTTTACTTCCCTGCTCATAATAACATTGCTTAGTACCCAAGAAAAGCGAGGCCACTCGATCGGCTTCCAGTGCTGCTAATTCCCTCCTACATCGTGTCAACAAATTCCACACCTTCTCTCCGCCCCCTTCCTGTGTTTCTGTTCCAACTCGAAAATCTCTTTCCGTAAATCCTCCTGTTGGACTATTAAACATTTCCTAAAGGTACTCGATAGGGAAATGAGATTACCTCTTAGAACTGCTTTCCCCGCATCCCATAAGAGAGCTCTAGATATCTCCGAGGAATCATTAAATTTCAAATACTTCCTCCAACACTTACGAACATCCGAGGCAAACTCCGGGTTGAGTAAGAGCCCGCGTGGCAAGGACCACCGCTGAGCCGACATGTCAGCCACCCCCAAGGTGAGACCTGAAGAAAACTCCATGATCTAACCACAATACCACGGCTCTTTAGGTCTCTGGTCCATCAAGCAGTGAGAAACAGACAGAGAGTAATACAGAACACAATCACACACACACACAAAGTGCTATTTTCTTTGAGCTCAGAGGGAAGACAATAAGTGGACTATGGACAGGCATAATTCCAGGCTTATTGAATTCAAAGTCTTCCTTGTGAAAAGCTCCTTTTTATTAGAGAAAAAAGAGGAAGTAACAGTCATTTATTATAACCATGAAATAACACAAGGTGTCGCCAAAGTTCTTTTTACAGAGTAAGATCTGATTACAGTATATTAGATGAAATTTATAATTGCAAAAGTTGCAAAAATTATGTTGTCAGCAGGGACTTCCAGTTG
This sequence comes from Ichthyophis bannanicus, assembly GCA_033557465.1. Classification (NCBI taxonomy): domain Eukaryota; kingdom Metazoa; phylum Chordata; class Amphibia; order Gymnophiona; family Ichthyophiidae; genus Ichthyophis; species Ichthyophis bannanicus. The sequence goes on along the minus strand of CM066042.1, from coordinate 263,066,802 downwards.
ACTGTACAATGAACTTTATGCTTGCACAGTTCATAGCCTATGTTCTTTTTGCTTGCGTTAACACTGTTCCATCTATTTTAAAGACGGTTACAGAGAACTCATGATCATGACATCTTATTCTATTTAAAAGGAAGTAGGTGAAAAGTCAAACTTCTAAACACATTTTGTATCAAGAAATTCATCCATCTTCAATTACATATTGGGGATTCTGGTATCCCTTTATCTGTCCATTCCTACAAGACCAATAGAAATGATTGCATGATCAGATGGACCCATGGTCCCAATAGTGGCATGATTCAGCCATGGAATCCCTGATCTTGACAAAAACCACATGTCTATCCGAGAATGGCTCTGGTGTGCCTGAGAATAGAAAGTATAATCCCTTTCCAGAGTGTGTAGGTGCCTCCATGCATCACATAAATCAAGCTGCGAAACCCAATCCCCCAGAAACGTCCCAAAGCGTTTCCAACAGTCCGACTCCCTGAACGATCTAACTTCGAACACACACAATTGAAATCCCCTCCTACGATCAAAGGCCCCTGACTAGATTTCTGAATTGCCTTCGAAAGATCGATCAGTAAACTGCCCACTACTGCTGGTGGGAGATACACATTGACAAGAGTCAACGTGATCCCTTGGATGGAACTCACTAGAATCAAGAAACGGCCCTCCGGGTCCGCAACTTTGTCAATCAGCTGAAAGGAGCACGTAGAGGAGAATAGAATAGCAACCCCCCCCCCCTCCCCCATTTCCTGGTAGAAACGTTAGCCAAATGTATGTGGGGAAACCTACTTTTGGCAGATCACGCCTAGACAAGTGAGTTTCTTGAAGAAAGATTATCTCAACTTTCTCTCTCCACAGCTGCTCCAACACTCTCCGTCGTTTGCACGGGTTATTTAATCCATGCACATTCCAAGAAATAGCTTTAACCATCCCCTATACTGGAGAAAAGCCACCTATAAACTTTCAATCTAAGCAGAATCTCCGTCTCTCCTCTCCCCAATCTTTGAACAGCAGTCGTCCTTCCCCGAAAAACTCTAACAAAACTTCCCTCACTTCATGTTTGGAAATAAGGTATGAAACAAGTACTCAGTATAGATTGACTAATGCTCTGGTCAGAAGAGCCCCCCTGTTTCCCCCTACCCTTTCCCCACCCCACCCCTACCTCCCTCCCCCACTCTCTTATCCCTGCCCCCTCCCCCCACATTCCTATGTGTGCAGGAAGTAGACCAATCAGGTAAACAGCACAATAATGGTGACTCTCCTAGAGTCCCCAGGGAAGGCGTTGGAAATAAGTATTGTGGTGGAGAAGCAGCCGCTGAGGGCAGAAAAAAAAAGGGAAAACTGCCTTTTTTTTCTTTTACCCATAAAACTGCACGCACTGAAAGGGTTTACACCAACACTAAAGGTAAAGATTTCTCACAGAGAAGTGCAGACCTAAGCACACGCCCTGTTCCCATGGAGATAGAGGGAGGAGAAGGGAGTGGTTTGGGGGTGGAGTCAAAGGGGATAGGACAGCCCCAAACATTTAGGAACAGAAGCTGCACGCATACAGCAGAGAAGGGGAGAGAGGAGAGGAGAGACCCGTATGAGAGAGAGAGGACACAGACACAGAGGACACGAGGGTTCCAGGAAGGAAGGACAAGAAACCCATGGAAATCCCTTGCACAGAAGCAATTGAGAACCAGGAGCAAAGAGCTGACAAGGCCAGTGGAAAGCTCAGGAGAGGAGTCCTCAGAGGAGGAAATATTCTCCAAGAGTTCATGGCTTAACTCTTCTCCTAGTAAGGAATCTTTAAGGAGGAAAAGCAGCACTAATAAGGTGAGCCCTTTACAACGTTTGAAAGGCTTATTAGACAAAGAGGGTTTTTCCTGCCCTTCCCCCACAAGCTCACACACTGTTAAGGGTACCTGGGAGAAGCTCCTAAAGGCTGTGCAAGCTAGTGAGGCTTTCCAGGAAGATACCAGGGGAAACAGTGACCAAGAGGAGTCTAGTGTGGAGGATATGGACTTGGGAGACACTGTGGATTTAGACAATGTCTCAGACATGGAAATAAGCTGTGCAATCTGTGCTAAAGAAGTATAAAGGAACCAAATAGGGTTTGAAAGCAGAAAGAAACCCAGCTGGTCTTGATTACTGAATGCATCTGTGTTACCTCGTGATAAGTAAAAGAACTGAAGGAAGTGTTGTCTGGAAGAAACCCAGAAGTTCTTTGCAAGGACATTTTAAAGCCCATTATTTTTTTAGCTGTGCTTTTAAAAGTAGCTGTCCTGTTTAAAGCTGCTTGGGAAGAAGCTGTGCTGAAAGTTTGTATTATAATTGGAAAAGAATTCTATTGCTGGTGAAAGTATCTAGGTGGGCCAGGAAGTCTTGCTACACCTACTGTGGAGTAACAGAGGGTGGTATAGCGCCTCCTGGAGACCAGGAAACAGAATACTGCTGTATATAGAGTTTTATCAGAAAGCAAGTTTCAAAGCTGTATCAAGCCAAGGACTGTATAATAGGCTTGTGTGCTGTTATTGGGAGAAGTATCCTGAATTTTGTTTTGGTTAACTTCAATCAATTCATGTTAAAGAATTGAACCGGTTAGGAAATCCTTGTTTCTAAAAATAAAGAAATATTTCCTGCGTCCTTTACCCTTGGCTCTAATCCTTTCGGGGACACAACTACATGCTATCGGGCTAATTTCAACAAAGGACAATCGGCACCTCCCCTGTAGCCCTAGGCAACCGCCTGGCCACACGGGGGCGCGCGACAGTATATGACCTATAACCACCACACCTCCACCCCACCTGCAGTTTGGCAATCTGTAAAAAGGAAATCCCCTAAAATGCATTCCTGCTACCTAAAGCAAATCTGAATCTAAATTCTTCCCAGCCTCCCACCTCTCCCCACTGTACCTCCTCCACCACCGGTCCCTCCCCCATCCTATCCTTTCCCTCCTACTCCCTCAATATGACTTCTATGCCTGAAGTAAACCTTGTGAATCAACCTAGTCAACAAAAGAAGGGAAAAAGTGGAGTGCAGCACCCCCAGACACCAATTCCCACCAGACAATTGACAATCACAATAAGATCAGGTTGGTGCAGAAGTGTCCATCTCCCTCTGTGGGTTGGGGTCGGTATCTGAATTAGAGGACTGTCGGGATCGGGGAACCTTGTGCCTCTTAGGTAAAGACATCTCCCACTCTCCATTCTTGCTTCTCTGCTGAGTTGGACACTCTCCGTGTTGCATCAGATCCAGGAACTCCATCGCTGCCGAGAGATCCATAATTTTTTGAGGACAGTTGTTCCAATCGAATAGCAAAGCAAAGTGGAAGCACCATCTATAGGAGATTGCCTGTTTCTGTAGCGCTTGAGTTAAGGGCTTAAAGCTCCATCGTCGCTCAAGAGTGTATTGAGAAAGATCTTGATATATTTGAAGCTCTTGCCCTTTAAAGATCACCGAGCGCTTACCCCGGAGACTTCTCAGTAATGTCACTTTGTCTTCAAAGAAGCTGAAACAAATTATAACCACCTGAGGCTGTGTATGGGAAGTCTTCTGGACCCCAAGAGAGCGATGCGCCCTTTCGAGCCTCACCGGTTTCGGAGCATTTGGCACACAGAAGGCATACAATTCTTGGATTAAAGCCGCAGTATCCTCTAGACCTCCCTGTTGTTCTGGAAGGCCAAATATTCTTATGTTGTTGCGTGTCTTTGCCTATTCTCAAGTTCGTTTTGTCTTTCCTTTAAATCTCTCATAAGTTGATCCAATTTTACAATCTTAGTCTGTAGGGCCATGGATGAGTTCATTTGTTCCCCTATATTTATCTCAGTCTGCGTCACTCTGTCATCCAATGATTTTAAATCGGCTCGAATATCACTCACCGCTTTGGTAAAGTCCTGGCGGAAGAGCTTGAGCTCCTGTAAGATTTCCAGAAAGTTAGCTTACGTCACCGGAGCCTGCGGACCGAAGGAATTGCCTTTAGAGGCAGACATACCCTCTGCGGAGTGTGAGGATTGTACACTGAGAGAGTCTGAAGATCTAGCGAACTTGGAGAGGGAAGATGCGTAAGATTTTGTAGTGGTCATGTTTGTCAGGCAGCTCCTAATTCTTCGGCCAAGGCTCACGTATGCCCTAAGCTCACCACCTTAATCGGAGCAGCCTACCTCTCCTCTACCAGAGGCCGGCAAAGCTTCACCAGCACATAAGAGCTGCAATGTCCATAGCAGCCGCCCTTGTTCTGCACTTTCAATGAGACTGTCTTTAAGGCAATCCCAGAGGGCGTGTGGAGCAGCAGTATGGGGACTAAGGTCATTGAACCATCTCAAGTTAGGGGTATAAGTAAGGGACGGACTCCCAAACCAGCTGCCATTAGTCCGAGGTGTCTGCACCTTCAGAAATCCTAGAGGGGTGTCAACACAGTACAATCCTCTGCTCCTCTAATGGTGGTGAAGAGTCCTTTCACCGATTCTCCTTGTGGGGCTCAAAGTGGTACAGAAGTGAGGTTGACCCAAAAAAATAAAAGGGCATATGTGAGAATATACTGCCTCGAACCTGCAATACTGACAAGCGACACAGGAGGGCGCTCCTGGCTAAAACATTAGCATTACCAATAACAAGACATTCACTGCTATGGACGATCTGCACGAGCTTGTCAGACTCAAGCAGCAGCTTTCAATGGCAGAATAAGCAAGTTTCAAAGCCCTGAAGACCTCTCTAAGTCCCGACGCAAAAATCGGGGTTGATTTGCTTACTCCGGCAGCACTGGAATAGTCAACGGAGCTCCTTTAAATTGTGGCGGCCATTTTGTATATAATTTTTTTTAAAGCATGCATTCTAGTGATGCGTTCCACGGAGCGGCGGCCATTTTGAAGGGAGAGACAGCAGCAGAGTGCAGACCTCAGCAGAGTCTTGGTTGTCGTCAGCACCAGTGTGCATTCCAGGAAGCACACAGAAACAGCTTTCCCGCCACTATGTAGAGCCCCTCCTGTGTTCCACCGTGGTTCTCACAAGCACGTTGGTAATGGCGGCGGCTCTACTTTATAAATGCTGACAAAACCGCTACTAGCAAGCCTCAAGGAGCAGAAGGAACCGTGGTGTTACGCTGCATTGATAGCTCACCCATAACAGGAGGCATCGCTTTGAATTCTGAACCTCAGGACGCAGTTTCTAAGGTTGCTGTACTCACGGTTGTACTAGGTCTGCAAACAGGTCAGTCAATGGTGTAAAACTATTGGAATGAATGAGCTCTCCATTATCCTCGGGGTAATGAGCCGGCAGCTTCTCCACAGCTGGAATTCAGCCTGCGGTAAATGACAATCATGGGCTAAGAGTTCCTCTGGCAGGTCCACAAAAGGTAAGCAGGTTTCTTGAGCAATCTGGCAGGAGGCTGGAAGATCCGATTATAACATCTTATTTGGCTCACTTTACGCTAGTAAGAGGAGCAACTGCAAGCCAAAATTGCATTTTGAAAAACATAAATTTCAGGTAATTGGGGGGAAGACGTGAGGAGCATTAGGGAATCATGGCCATCTTGGTTGGGCTCACAAACGCCCCCGTTTGCAAGCTTTTGAATTTTGCAAAAGCTGTGTTTTTTGCCTTTATTTGACCAGCTACTTGTTTGGAAAACTAAATAGTTTTCTTCTCCTCTTGTCTTGTTTTTGTTTACTTTTCTTACATATTTATCTGTTGCCCCTTTTATTGCCACTTTTAGTTTAGCCCATTACAATTCCACTTCCCTTATCTCCTTCCACCCTGTCAGCTCCTCCTTTAGGTACTTGGCCATTTTATTTAAGTCTATGTTTTGGAAGTTTAGGACCTTGAGCTTGCTATGATTGGCCTGTACCATGGCTTTTATCTCAGACCACACCGTGTGATGATCGCTGCTGCTCACAGGGGCACCCACGCAGACATTCGACATGCTATCACCGTTGGTGAGCACTAAATCCAGCGTTGAGCTTTCCCTAGTTGGTTCCATCACCACTTGTCTAAGTAATGCGTCTTGGAGAGCATCCACAATTTTTTTGCTTTTTTCCAGATTTGCAGAAGGAGTAATCCAATCTACACCAGGTAGATTAAAGTCACCCAATATGATCGCTTCTCCCTTTGTGGCTATCTTGGCAATATCTATCATCAATTCATTATCTATCTCTTCAGTTTGTGTCGGAGGTCTGTATACTACAGCAGTATGGATGACAGTGCCATCTCCTCCTTCCAACATAATCCAGAGTGCTTCTTCTTTCCCCATGCCCCCTGCATTTCAGTAGCTTTAATATTGCCCTTGACATACAAGGTTACTCCTCCTCCTCTTCCATTTCCTCTGTCTCTTCTGAATAGATTATAGCCAGCTATGGCTATATCCCAATCATGTGATTCATTTAGCCAGGTTTCTGTAATGGCCACAATGTCCAAAATCCATTTCCACCATTAGGGCTTCCAGGTCCTGAACTTTGTTGGCTAAGCTTCGAGCATTAGTGCTCATTGCTTTCCAGGATTTAACTGGCTTGTGTGTATTTTGCATTGTTTTTGTTCTGCCCACATCTTCCCGCTTGTTTTTGATGTGTGGTTTAAAAGTGTGGCTGTTTCTGATGTTGTTCTGCTTTTGCAGGGGGTGACGTCCAGAGCGTGACCTTCCACATCTGTGTTCACTTTCTGCTCCAAGTACTTCAACAACTTGGTTTGTATTCCTGCTGGCTGAGGAGTCTGGGAGGCACTTGACTATCTTCTCTCCAATGAACTGTGTTCCCAAGTTGGTGCCTCTGATGATGGAATCCCCAAGTATTAGTAGTTTGCTGTTTGGTGAGGGTTTCTTCATATTTGGTCCTCTAGCGGGAGATTGGGCATTGTCTGTCTCATTTAAGGGCCCTTCAGTTTCTTTGGATTGGGCATCCTCCTTAGCCAAGGCAGAGAAGGCATTGTGCAGGGATGTTTCCTGATGTATAGGATGTCTTTGTGTCACAGGTCGCAATCTACCAGAACCCACTGTGATCCATTTATTCCTGGGGTGTTTGATTCTTCGTGGGCGTGGTGGTGGACGTTGTTCAGTTTGTATCTTAGAAGAGGTGTGTTTCATTGCAGCCAATTCCTACCTCAGCTCCACGTCCTCATTAGGCAAGGCAGAGGAGGCATTAAGCAGGGATATCTCTTGATGCATAGGATGTCTGTGTGTTACAGGTCGCAATCTACCAGAACCCACTGTGATCCATTTGTCCCTGGGGTGTTTGATTCTTTGTGGGAGTGGTGGTGGACGTTGTACAGTTTGTATCCTAGAAGAGGTGTGTTTCATTGCAGCCAGTTCCTCCCTCAGTAGGGTCACTTCTTTATGCTTGGCAGCTAGGTCTTCCCATAGTAGTGTCAGTTCTTTATGCATGGCAGCTGACCTGAAGCACAGAGGACAAGCTCTCAGGTTCCAAATGATTTGTCTTGGAATAAATGTACCACAGTTATTGCACTGAATACACGACATGCTGAATAAGCAGTTCTAGAAGAAGAAGAAAGAAAGACGAAGGGGCGGGCCTTAACCCAAGTTGAAAGGATAGATGGCAACGAATGTGACCACTATATAGGCAATGTAGCCCCTGGGGTGGGTGGGATGAGGGGTAGGGTGGGCGGGAACCTAAGTGTCTCTGGCCAGTAGGCTGTTCCTGAACTGGGGCACCTACAGATATCTGCTCCAAGACTACACAGGAAAGCAGTCAGTCTGAATATCCCCAAACGTAATGTATAGCCACAGTTAACCTTATATTGGCGATATCCCCAAAAAACAAACACTTAAACTCTATATTGGTAGCTAGAAACCAGCAGAGATAATAAAGAAAATTATAGTCTTAGCTTGTGGCTTCCTAAGCACTCCAGAGTTCAGGCCACAGTAGTCTGAATATCCCCAAACTTAATGTTTAGCCACAGTTAAACCTTATATTTGCGATATCCCCAAAAAACAAACACTTAAATTCTATAAGCGCTCCCTGCACGCCGTGCAGCAACGTTAAGAGGAAGCGCCTCCTGGCGCCAACATCAAAGTGCACCCTGCACGCCCTGCAGCAACGTTACGAGGAAGCGCCTCCCGGCGCCAACATCAAAGTGTTCCCTGCACGCTGTGCAGCAACGTTAAGAGGAAGCGCCTCCCGGCGCCAACATCAAAGCGCTCCCTGCACGCCGTGTAGCAACGTTAAGAGGAAGTGCCTCCCAGCGCCAACATCAAAGCGCTCCCTGCACGCCGTGTAGCCACGTTAAGAGGAAGCGCCTCCCAGGGCACCCATGCCTGAGGGCCTCGCCAGAGGGCCCTTAGGCGGGGACATCGGCGCTTTAGCGCGCTGCTCATCTACATCTCGCCGCCTGACCCTATCCAACGTCCTCACGAGGTAAGCACCCCTCTCCTAGTGCTTCCCACAGCCATTTGATACCACAGCTACCCATCGTTCCCTCATTACCTCTCCCCTGTACTGCAGCTAACCCTGCATTGCACTAATCAGGTTACCTACTGCTTGCACTGAATTGGTCACCCTCTGCTTGCACTGAACTGGTTACCCACTCCTGAACTGGCTACCCATTGCTTGCACTGAACTGGTCACCCACTGCTGAACTGGCTACCCATTGCTTGCACTGAACTGGTCACCCACTGCTGAACTGGCTACCCATTGTTTGCACTGAACTGGTCACCTGCTTCTTGCACTGAACTGGTCACCCACTGCTGAACTGGCTACACATTGCTTGCACTGAACTGGCTACACATTGCTTGCACTGAACTGGTCATCCACTACTGAACTGGCTACCCATTGCTTGCACTGAACTGACTGTCCACTGGTTACCCACTACTTGCACTGAACTGGTTACCCGTTGCTACCCACTGAACTGGTTAACCGCTGCATAGAACGGCTACCCATTGTTTGCATAAAACTTGTGATAAGGAAGCTTATCAAAGCTCAGAGAGTAATGACAATAGAGGAGAATTTACTCTGATCAAGGGACCTGTGCTGGCAGGTTATAGAAATAAGACAGCTTGTTTCCCTAAAAGACTACATGTTCCAGAATGCACCTGTATGCAGAAAGTCCCTAGGGGAGCTAGAGTGGAAAAGCATGTGTCTAATCAGAGAAAGTATTATGTCATCCCTAATCAAACAGCCCCTAGAAGAATGCTTAATCCACAATACCTGAAGAATGCAAGGGTGGAGTTGCAATCTAAGCCCTTTAAAACTAAAGGGGAATCTTCAGGGAGAGAGAAGGAGAAGGAGACAGAGAAGGAGAAGGGGAATCAGAAGGAGAATGAGAACAGAAGGAAGAACAACCGGAACCTGAAGGAACAAGGACAAGGAAGCAGACGGTCCAAGAGAGGAGCTCAGAGAAGTACCTATGCCTGGAGAGATACCCGGGGGAAAGAAGAATCTTCAGAGGACTGGAAAAAGCCAGAGGTCTGTAGATCCACAGCCTCAAGCAACGCCTAGGAAGAGGACTGTTGCAGCTAAGGAAGAAAGGAGCCCAAATACCTCTTGAAGGACGTCTGGAGAAAAGATCCTGAGGTCCAGAGATACCAACTGGAGGACAGGACACAAAAGCTCTATTGCATACTGGCCAGAATACCAGAAGAAGCAGCCTGACGCTTGCCTGGATTCAGGTAGGAACTGTGAACGTTTCTCTAGCTTTGAGCAGTGCAAACAACAGGGAAACAGTTTCTCTCCATGCAGAGGTCAGTTCCTAAAGCCCTCTGAGTCAGACGGAGAAACAGAATCTATGCAATTTCAAGAGCAAGGTTCAATATCTGATACAGGGGATCTGCTGTCATTCGGAGAAGGTGTGTGGAGCTGTTCACCAGCCTGGAGAATGCCGCTGCGGCGGAGGTGTTGGAAGGTGCTGTTTTCTCTCCTCACTCTATCGGGCAGGCGCAGCCGGGACAGCTTAGCCTTTGGGTCCTTCCTACCCTCAGTGTTATAAATTTGTGATCCTTTCTTACGCGGAGCGTGTCCGCGGAGCGTGATCCGAAGGGGCGTGTCCAAAGGGGCTGGTACTGCCCCTTTGGCACCCCTTCGGCGTCACCGCAGCGTCTCTGCGGCGCTTTTCTCTTTTCTCTTATCCCGCTCTCCCTATTTTTCATTTTTTGTATTATATATTTGCTTTGTAGAAGTTTGCTCAGTTTGGGTCAGCTGGGCTAATGGGGAAGCGGAAGGCCAAAGTCGGGGGTAAATCTTCGGAGGTCGCAGCTGGCAATGTCAAGCCAGTGGGACCTCTTGATAAGCATTTTACCCCCCTTCCGTTGGCGCAGTCTTCTCCAGAATTGGTGTCGTTGAGCTCCAGTGGGAGATCCCCCCCTATGTGCCCTACTCCTGGTAACTTGTTTGATGCACCTGTGGAGTCTTCCGAATCGGTAAGGAAATTAAAGCCGATTGATATGCCGAAGTTATCTCTGTTACTAGAGGCCGGCGGCTTCTTTGAACTTCCTGGCCCTAGTTCTGCTTCTGCAATTACCTTAAATGATGTATGGGCCGTGTTAAAGTGTATTGATTCTAAAATGTCAGCTTCCTTGACTTTTATGTCATCTTTGCAACAGTTGGATGATAAAGTTACTTTGGTGGATGTGGCTGTCAGTAAATTGGAATCCCAGGTGCACACTTTACATGCTTCTAGTGTGGTCGGTATTAAAGATTCTTTGATACTTCACTCCAAATTAGAGCACCTGGAGAATTCCATGCGTGCTTCTAATCTGCGGTTCCTTAATTTTCCTTATACCCCCTTGATATCACATAGGATTCTCTTAAACAAGTTTCTAAAAGAAGTTTTGGCTATTTCAGATATTACTGAGTTTTCACAGATTTATTACATTCCTTCAACTGTTAAGAAACTTAATGTGATAGATGGGGAATTAGATGAGATTGTCTCTCCAATGGCTAATTTGACTGCCTTTTTGGAGGACTCCCAGGATAATATTACTGCAAGGGCTACATTATTGGTTACTTTTCCTTCCGTGGAAATAAAGCAGCGTATACTTAGGGCCTTTTTAAGGTCAAGCTGGCTAAGTTTTGTAGTCAGCGGGTTACTATTTTTCCTGATGTCGCATGTAGCACCCAATTGCGCCGGAGACAGTTTTTAGATCTTAAGTCTCGGGTTTTGGCATTGGGTGCTACGTTCTTTTTAAGGTTCCCCTGTAAATGTATTATTGGTTATGATGGCGCTATGTATACTTTTGTTGATGCTTCTCATTTAGAGAATTTCTTGTCCAGGAAACAGGGCTTGAGTACTGGTGGGGATGCTATTGATTGACCTCCTTGTGTGGGTAGAAGTAATAATTTTCCATTCTGTTTTCTTTTTATGTTTCTTTGGTATTTAACAGTTGGATATCATGATGTGGTCTTTATCACAGTTTAATTTCCTTTTTGATATAACAATGTTTATTCACTTGTTTGTTATCTTTTTGTCAAATGTATTATGGGATTGTCCTGTATTTGTTTCTTTTTTGGTTAACGTATTGACTGAAAATCCAATAAAAAATAACAACCCCCCCCCCCCCCCAATATCTGATACAGAGGATAATTATATGAATTGTTCTTTGAGTAAGTCCCCAGCACTGCTAAGGAGTTTATTAGCAGTGGCTGAAAGAAGCCTTTCTGTTCCATAAAGGACTTTGATACTTAAATTTGCATAAGATTTTTCAGTTGCCTTATTTTGTGTTGAATAAACCCTGGAGAAGTTATCTGGATGGTGTTACCAAGCATATCTGTGTGTGGGATAATCACCCCATAAATAAACTCTAATTTTGTCTACACTCGACCAACTACAAGAGTTTTCATTATTTTAAAAAGGCAAGCTTTGTGTGAATGGACTTCAATAACCACAATCCTTTGCAAGACAGTTAATTTGCATACTTGCCAAGATGGTGGTACCTTCATAACAAGCACCCCCTTTTACAAACTACTACCCATTGCTTGCTCAGACTTTGATGCCCATTACCATGGCCCACATCTCGTTGTCCTTTTCTTCCTCATCCTCCCCAATTGCCTCCCCTCCTACCAACACCCTCCCTCCTCTTCCCCCTACCTTCCTCACTTCTCCCTCCATTCTGCCCCCTAGCCTAGTATCTGCTCTTGAGCTTCTTCACACCATCCCCCGCATTCAACCAGCCCCCTCTCCTTAAGGCAACCCCACCCCCGCTTCCGCCATATTATCCCCACTTTACCTCGCTCTCTAATACTCATTCTCCTTCTCTCATCAGGTAATATCAACCCCAACCCTGCTCCCCACCCCGATTTCTTTCTCACACCAAAAAAAGTTCCTCATGTACCCTATCTAATCTCATCCACATCCCGCTCCTCCCTCCTTCCGCCCTCCCTCATTCATCCCACAATCACTAATCCATAGATATCAACTCCAACCCTATCCCCAAAAATAATCCCTCACATAACCTACCTGATACCATCAATTAACCCCTCTCTTCCCCTCCCTCATGTCCCTCTTGGAGAGAATACACCCAGACATACCCACCCACACCCTGCTCCCTCTAAATCTCGGTATTACTCTAGAAAATAGACCCCCACGCTACTCTGATAAGAAATCCACACGTAACTTTTCCAACCTTATCCATATCCCTCTCCTCCCCCCTCCGCTCTCCCGTTTTCATGCGCCCTATGGAATGCATGCTCAGTCATTAAAAAACCACTTTTATTCACGATCTTTTTATCTCTAATGCCCTTCACCCTTCTTACCTTGACTGAAACCTGGCTCCACCCAGACACCGCATCCATTGCCTCTCTCTGCTATGGGGGCTACCAGTTCTCCCATACACCTTGATCTACTGGTTGCGGTGGTGGCGTTGGCCTCCTCCTCTCTCCCTCCTGCCAATTCCAACCCCTCCTGTCACCCCAATCACACTCCCCCCTCTCCTTCGAAGTCCACTCCATTCGTCTCCTCACACCACTTCCCCGAGTAGCTGTTATTTATCGCCCACCCGACAAATCCAAATCAACCTTCTTCACCGATTTCGACTCCTGGCTTTCTGACTTTATGGATCCCTCCTCCCCCACTCTTATTCTTGGCAATTTCAACATTCACATCGACTAAATAGCCCCATCTCACTGTTGGGCTGCCATCTGCATCTTAGATTTAAAGATTTCTTTTAGCTATTTAAAGTTGCTCATTCAGATGACATAGCTTAGGCAAAAGAGAAAAGGAGGTCAAGGAGGCAACTCCAAGGGGAGGAGGGAGGGTTGTGAGGACTGATTTCTGCTGTCCCTGGAGAACACCTGCTACAGGCGAATAACTACGCTTTCTCCAGGAACAAGCAGGAAGTCAGTCCTCACATGTTGGACTTCCCAGCTCCAGGCTGCCGGGGAACGAACCACGACAGCATCAATGGCAACCAAAGGGAGGACGTGAGTTGCAGAAGGTGAGTCCCTACCAAGAGACTCTGCAGACCCCAGCGTCCAGCATCACCATAACTCCAGTAGCCTGAACACAGAAGGGTTGGAGGGCAGGAGTTGCCTATACACCGAGAATGCTTCTGATTATTGCCTGGCCAAAGGCACTGTCCCTGCAGGACTCACTTTCTAGGCAGTAGTGAGCTGCAAACGTATGAACTGAAGACCATGTGGCAGCCTTACAGATTTCTTGCACCAGCACTACGCATAGGTTGACCACCAATGTGGTCATAGCTCTCACGCAGTGAGCAGTGATCCGGTGCTTCAGAGAGAGACCAGCCCACTTATAAGCCAGGACAATGCAGTCTGCCAACCTAGCGGACAGGGTTTGCTTGGTCACAGGTAGCTCCAGTTTGCTGGGGTCATAGATAAAAAGCTGAGCAGCTTTACGATGGCCCGCAGTCCTCTGAAGATAAAAGGACAGGGCCCTCATGCAATCCAGGGTATGCAAGACAACCTCCTCCCTGTTGGCGTGTGGCCATGGGAAGAAGGTGGGGAGAACAACCTCTTGATTGAGGTGAAAAGCAGACACCACCTTTGGGAGGAATTTGGGCTGCGTATGAAGCACCACTGATCCACCCCTCCCACAGGCATTACCTGAGATTTGTGGTGGGGGGGGGGGGCAGCACTACCAATACAGGGTGCTACCGTTCATCCTTGCCTCCTCTCTACGGGTCTTTACAAAATACCTGGCAGTCGTTGCCACCCATGTGTACCTCCAAGGGGCCCACGTCTTCCCTTACCTGGATGACTGGCTCATCAGAGGCAGCATACCCCTCAAGGCTAGTCAGGCCACAGGGCTCACTATCCATACCCTGCAGCATTTGGGGTTCATGATCAACTACCCCAAGTCCAGCCTCTCCCCAGTTCAAGACCTGGAATTCATAGGGGCCCAGTTGGACACTCTGTAGATCAGGGCCTTTCTCCCTGTGGAAAGAGCCCACTGCCTGATGCAGCTGGCAAAGGAAGTGCAGGGCTTCAAATCAGTGCTAGCCCACTGACTCCTCAGTCTGTTAGGCCAAATGGCCTCAACGGTTCACGTTACGCCTGTGGCTCGCCTTCACATGCGGGCAGCCCAGTTGTGCCTCATTTCCCAGTGGACACAAGCCATAGGCAGGCTGAGGGACCGGGTGAAGGTCATCCACAGGCTGGCAGCCACCCTCACCTGGTGGCAGTCCTTGCACCACCTCAGGACAGGGATGCCCTTCCAGGCAGCGACTCCTCAGAGGTCCTGACAACAGACGCTTCCCTCGTGGGCTGGGGCGCACACTGCGAGGGGCAGTGCACCCAGGGCACCTGGCTCCCAGAGGAATCCCTCCTGCAAATCAATCTTCTTGAGCTCAGGGCCATCTTCCTGGACCTTCAGGCATTCCGCCACCTAAGCAACCTCCTGGTCCTCATACAGACAATCAGGTTGCCATGTTCTATATGGACAAGCAAGGGGGCATGGGCTCATACTCCCTCTGTCAGGAAGCAGTGGCCCTCCACTCCTTTGCAATGTGCAACCATATGCTCCTGAGGGCAGTGTACTTACCAGGCCAGGATAATCGCCTGGCGGACAACCTCAGCTGGATCGGCCCTGTTCATCCGGGGCCATGAACATAGACAGGGAACTCATTCCACCGCAGGGGTGGAATAAGCCCCCCTGGGCGTCGGAGGATCCTGCTGCCGGGCCAAGTAAAAAAGGTAGGGGGTGTGCAGGAAGTTCCCCGCAGCTGGACTCTGGCCATCGGAGTCCAGATCGAGGGTCCGGCGTCAGGAAAAGTAGTAAATTGGTAGTGGCCGGCATTTGCGGCTCCTGAATGGAGCTGCGGTGCCATGACAACAGGATACCATAGCACTGCAGCTCCATTCTGGAGCCTGACTGAGGTAGCTGGGCAAGTGGCTGTGCATGCAGGCCGATCAGAATCTGGGCCCGACCTGCATGTTCAGGCCCTAGACCTAGTTCTGATCCCACAGGCATGTCCAGCCCCCGCGAGATCAGAATTGGGTCTACCTCTGGGCGTCCCAATTCCGATCGGACACACAGGGGTCTGGACGGATACATTGAAATGTGCCTCTATGTAAACAAGCAAGAAAAGCATGGTTAGTTTTCATTTTCTTCACAAATTGTTTCCTGATTTCTGTGTGTTTTATTCAATTAGTTTTAAATATTTATTTTAATAGGGAAATTTTGGTTTATGGTAATGATTTCACACTAACTGACAAATTGCGAAGCGCTAAGATGACTAGTGCATGTTAATTCAATTTAGCAGGTACTAAATTTTTAAGGCAAATTAATGAACTGAATACACATTGCAATGAACCTGTTTGCCCAATGTATAGTCCTACCTGTATATAAAAAGCTTTTCCCTATTCAGAGGATCTCTCTGATATTGTTGTGGTTTCACACTACCACAAAGATATTAACCACCACCATGTTAGTCACATAGCTGCTAACAGAAAATACTGTCAACCTCATTTCTTATAGCGGTGGCTATGATTGCTTGCTGTTCAGATGTGAATAAGTGAGATACTAATCTGGAGACAATAAAATCAGTTAGGTATGCCAAGGCAGCTTTGTGTGCATTTTCTTCAGTGAGAATGAGCAGAATTCTTTGACCCTGGTTAGTTTGGCAGAAAGGAAGAGGAGGACCACCAGTTAAATATCCTGAAATAGATGAAAACATTCATGGTACTTTGTCCCTTACTCTCTATGGATTTTTGCAGTGTGCGCTCAATATAAACAAGAGCCATTATATACTATTTGCATTTCAAACAGTATTGCTGAAATGTTGTACAAAAGCTTGGAAATATTGACTAGCAGAAGACTGGGGCATTTAAAACCAATTTATGAGAAATCATCCAGTCAGATATTTTTGTAAGAGAATCAGAAACAAGAGACTGAAAATTTTGATCACAAGAGTCATCTATTACAATGTGAATATCATCTGTATAGATGTGGGGTTGCCAGATGCCTTAATGAGGAGGCTGCAAGTGGTCCAAAACACAGCTGCGTGAGTGGTGTTGGAACAGAATCGGAGAGAATCGGTCAGAGATGTCTTGAAGCAGTTGCACTGGCTCTTGATATATGAGTGCTGCATGTTCAAAATGTTAGTACTGACGTTTAAGGTTTTGAAAGGGAATGGGTCAAGTTGTTTGTAGGATGTATTGCAGTGGAACTAGCCAGGCCATACATTAAGATCTAGTCAGAGTAGTATGTTGGCAATCCCAGATCATTGTGAAGTGTAACAGCAGAAATGGAGGGGGTGAGCATTTAAGACTGCTCTCATGTGGTAGATTCAACTTCTCCTTGGGTTAAGGCAGGAATTGGGTAATGGGTGTTTTTGAAAAGCCTTAAAAATCTTCTTCCCTAGTTAGATAGGGCCCTAGGAATGGGTAGATAGGAGGGAGAGATGCAGTGACAGTCCACTTTGATTGTACTTGTTGAGTTTTTGTTATGTAAACCACATAAAATGTCTGACATATTTGCGGTATATAAATGTTTTCAAATAAATTCTTCAACCATTTTGTCCTACTGCAGCTCAATGCCAGTGAGTTAAGGGAACTGGAAGGTTAAGTGCAGATACCCCTAGGCATAACAAGTGAGCTATATACAAATCTTATCTATTTGCCTTACAGCCCCAAGGAGTTCTACACAGAATGTGGTGTTAGCTGCCAGTTGTCAGATAGTTGGAGGCTGGAGAAATACGAAGTTCAGGAACATGGGTGGACAAGCCAGGACAATACCAGGGAATATCAAATCATGGTTGAGAAACAGACATCAGTTGAGGCTTGCAAAATAGGCTTAGAAATGGTGGATAAATAAGAGACAACAGATGTCTCTCTCTTTCATTATATAAGTTAGACTTTGATTTTAATTTTTGACAAAGCAGTAATACCCAGTGAAAGAGTTGAATACGTCTGCATCCAGAAAACCTTATATTTGAAAGGATGATCATCAAAGCAATTACAATGCAAAAACAAAACAAGTCCCTGTGCTTGCAAATTAATTCCTAGTGATATGCATTTCTAACCTCACTCATTCAGATTTTAGAATGTATTATACCACGATGCTCAAACTGTCCTTGAACACTCCTACTAGCCAGTCAGGATATCCCTAATAAATATGCAGGAGAACATTTTCATGTTATTACCTCCAAGATACAGAAATACTGTATCTCTCATTATAGATATCATATTGACTGGGGAGAGAGGCGAGGACCAATTTGAACATCATTTAGACGGGAAATAAACAGTTCCTCAGTAAAAACACTACATTATGGTCAGGGTGATGCATATATTGTGTGTCAAGGGGAACAAGATGAGCCATCCCTAGGTTTAATCCACTGCATGCATGAAAATGTAGTTCTGATTTCGCAAAGTTAAAAAAAACAGGACCACATCTCTCTATATGCAGTAGGACAGACAAGACTTGCTCAGTGTATCCTCCTTGACATGGTTCTTTATGGCATCCTAATTATGATGGGCTTCATGTATAACTTTTAGAGAACTCTGCAGAGGAAGTGGAAATATTTTAGAGAAGATACAGAAATTGAAGAACATTAGAAGTGCCAAGCTGATTCATGAAGTCCTGCATCCTGCCTCGGATAGTGGTCAATCCAGTCACTTGAAAGTACCCAGCAAATCCTAATGGAAAGATCAATTTCCTGTTGTTCACTTCCAGAAGTAAGAGGTGGTGATTCTCAAATCTACCTAATTATTACTGGTTTTATCCTCCAGAAATTGTCCAATTAATTTTTAAATCCAGCTATTCAACTAGCCTTGAACAAATCTTCCAACAACAAATATGCTGCGAAATTTGCTTTAAATCTACTATTAGTTTCATGTAGTGTCCCCCTAGTCCTAGTGTTATTTGAAAGGATAGGTAACCATTATTTATTCACCTGTTCCATGTCAGTCCTGATTTTGCAGACCTCAGTTATATCCCTGCTCAATCACTTTCTCAAGCTGAAGAGCCCTAACTGCTTTAGGCTTAGATCATAAAGAAGCAGTTGTATTTCCTTTAATGATTTTAGTTGCCCTTCTTTGTACCTTTTCAAGTTCTTTTCAATCCTTTTGGAGATGGGGCAATAACATGATTTGGCATACTCTGCCTTTAGTTCAGTCTTTCTATAACACTCCACTAGTTGAGTTTTGAAGTAGCAAGCTTGTTTTTCTTCATTCTTTTCCATAGAATGGGAGACCAACTAAGTAACAGTAAAGCCACATAAATGGACTGCCATCCATATTAAGGAGATAATAAATCCAAGGCATACTTCCCCAAAGAGCACTGTATTACCATTCTCATCAGAGCTCCCACAGTCTTCAAGCCGACAGACAATAGCTCTACTGTAGTCTAGAAAAGAAACAGTACATTTTCTAATAGCAATATTTTTCTCATTCTTCAATATCCATTATGCTCACATTTTTCCTTATTGTATTGACTTCCAACCTAGGAGTCTGCAGGTAAAGCATAGTCACTTGCCCGTAGCAGGTGCTCTCCGTGAACAGCAGGAATACGTCCTCACATATGGGTGACATAGACGGAGCCCCGCACAGAACACTCGCAACTTCCAAATTTTGGAAACTTCTGGGAGGTACACTGCGCATGCGTGTCTGCCTTCCTTGCCATAATTTTCCAGTATGATCACATAGCAGGAGCCACAAAGGCAACTCCCCAGGGAGGTGGTAGGGTTGTGAGGACTTATTCCTTCTGTTCACAGAGAACACTGGAGTTAAGTTTTCTACATGAACAAGCAGGAAATAAATCTTCACGTATCAGACTCCCAAGCTACAGACTACCAGAACCCGAGGAGATAAGCAGCCCAACCAGGCAATGAAAACTGGAAATGTCAGGAAGACCAGAGAGGCAGTCCTGCTGAGGGACTCATCTGATTCAGTATTTTCAGCAGACATTGACCTAACTGGCGGGTAGGAGTTGACTCTAAGACTCAAAGAGATACTGGAGTACAGCCTAGCCAAAAGCTGTCCCATCTGGAATCCCCATCCAAACAGTAATGGGCCATGATGGTATGGACCAAAGACCATGTCGCAGCCCAACAGATTTCTTCTGCGGAAACAGAGCAGAGGTTGGCTACAGATGTAGCCATCGCACAAACATTGTGACCTCAAGGCTCAGATCAGCCAAGGAGTTTGCATGGGCAATACAGTCTGTGAGCCAGAGGGATAGCATAGGTTTTGAAACAGCAACCCCCAGTCTACTGGGGTCAAAGGAGACGAATAGCTGGGAGGATCGATGGTGCGCCTTTGTGCACTCCAAGTAGAACGCCAATGGCAAGCTTGTAATCCAGAGTGTACAATGCTGCCTCACTGTGATTGGTGTCAGGTCAGCAAAATGACAATGGACTAGTTCAGATGAAAAGCAGAGACCATCTTTGGCAGAAAGCGAGAGTGTGTGAGGAGCACCGCCCGGTTCTGGTAAAACCAGAGCCTGGAGCCCACTAACATGCTGGGCCAACATGATGGCCACCAGGAAGAGAAACTTCCAGGTTAACAACTTCAGCGGGCACACGTCCAGTGGCTCGAAAGGAGCCTGCATAAGCCAGCCGAGCAACACATTCAGGTCCCAAGCAGCCAGAGTAGGCTTAATTAGAGGCGTCAAAAGAAACAAGCCCTGCATGAAACGACCCACCAATGGGTGAGCCGACATGGGCTTCTCTCCACAGTGACAATGGAACGCTCCTATCACACTGAGGTGAACATGCACGGAATTGGATTTGAGCCCAGAATCGCAGAGGTGCAGAAGATACTCCAACAGCTGGTCCACAGGGCAGGTGAAGGGGTCCAGTGCCTAACCAGTGCACCAGATGGCAAAACACCGCCACTTGAACATGTCGACCTTATGTATCGACTCCTTGCAGGATGCTAGGAGGACCTCAGTAACACCCTCAGAAAGGGCAAAATCTGCAAGGGTTACCTGCTCAGCATTCACGCCGTCAGCACCAGGGAGCGGGCACTGAGATGCAACAAGGAGCTGCCTAATTTTTTTCAATTGTACATGGTTAAACTGTATTATGATATTTCATGGGGAAGAAGAGAGTTCTTCTGGGGGAAGGAGACTGTTTGGCTTTCCCTCAGATTACCTGCATGCTGGCTCTAGAACTCAGCCTAAGACTGTGAATGGAATGAAATTTAAAAAAAAAAGGAAATAAGTAGGTATTTTTCAATTTTCTCTGTTTGTTGCTTGGAGTGTGGGCATGATGAGAAAGTCAGTCTGTCCACTCCATGCCCCCTCGGGGGGATGGGGGGGACTTAGTGATACTGCTTCCCAAGGTTTCTTAGTGCCCCAGGGATATATCAGTGATACAGGGTAAGTTGTTATCACTACAGCTAGTTGGAGTCTGGTCGCCATAGCAGCCAGTCTTCGCCCTTATAGTTGCTTCTTATTCAAATAATCTCAGAGCATGTGAGGTTTGCTACATGCTTCAATGAAGGGAAAGTGTAGTTACTCACCTGTAACAGGTGATCTCTGGAAACAGCAGGAATTTAGTCTTCACATATGGGTGACGTCAGTACTGATGGAGCCTACGTGGGAATGCTCCCCGGTGTCCAATTGGAAAGCTTTTGGGAGCATGCCACTGCACCTACGTGACTGCCTTCCCACCTTTCCAACTCCCTCTTCAGTTGAGTTTGTAGTTGAAAAAAAGAGAGTAACTGAAACCCTATAACTCCTAGGGGAGGAGGGCAAGTTGCGAAGATTAAATTCCTGCTGTTCCCGGAGATCACCTGTTACAGATGAGTAACTACACTATCTCCAGGAAAAAGCAGGAATGAAGTTTTCACATATGGGACTCCCTAGCTCCCAGATGCCAGATGAAATGACCTCATAACTGGTTGAGGTTCACCTCAGAGCAGATATGAGGAGGACGTGGATCCCATATGGATCTCTGGTATCTTCAAGGCCTGGGATGGATGGTAGGAGTTGCATCTAAGTCTGAAAGAGGTGCTGGAGTACAGCCTGACCAAACATGGCATCCCGACAGGAGTTCTTGTCCAGACAATAATGGGCAGCAAAGGTATGGACAGAAAACCAAATTGCTGCTTTGCAAGTTTCATTGATGACTACTAAGCATAGGTTTGTCATTGAGATGTCCATGGCACAAACATTGTGAGCAGTGACATGCCCTTCCAGGGAGAGTCCTGCTTTGGTCATAGGCAAATGAAATGCAGTCCGTTATCCATCTGGACAGTGTACGCTTAGAGACAGGTAATCACAGGTGACTGGAGTCCAAAGAGATGAACAACTGCGAGGCTTTACGATGATCCTGAGGTCCTTTGGAGGTAAACACAAAACAAAACAAAACAATGCACATTTGCATTCAAGAGTGTGCAGAGTTGCTTCTGCTCTAGACACACGTGGCTTAGGAAAGAAAACTGGAAGGTAACTTGACTGGTTTAGATGGAAGGGAGATACCACCTTTGGCATAAAGTGTGGGTGATTCCAAAGGACTACTTGTCATGGTGGAAGTAGGTATAGGGAGGATCCATCACCAAAGTCTGAAGCTCATTAAGGCGTCTAGCTGAAGTGAGGGCAATTAGGCAGATCACCTTCCATGAGAGGAACTTAAGTGAGGTCATGGCTAATGGTTCAAAGAGTGGCTTGAGAAGCTGCACTAGAACAACAATGAGGTCCCAAGCTACCGGAGGTGACTTAATAGGTGGTTTGTATAGCAGGAGACCTCGCATGAAATGTGCCACTAGCAGTTGTGAAGAGATGGACTGTCCATCAAGCAGATGATGAGAGGCCGCAATGGCATTAAGGTGGCCTCTCACTGAGTTGGTCTTTAGACCTGCCAAGGACAGGTAGAGGAGATATTGAAGGAGTGACTCCACTGGAACAGAAAAAGGATTGAGCTCCTTATGGGAATACCAGACCAAAACTCCTTGCCACTTAAAAGCGTATGAATGCCTGGTGGAGGGCTTTCTAAAAGCTAAGAGGATCTCCTTAACCTCTTGAGTAAGGTCAAAGCCCTGTAAAGCTATGCTCTCAGCAGCCAAGCTTTGAGGCGGAGCAACTGTGGATTGGGATGGAGTAGTAAACCGTTGTCCTGGAAGAGGACATCTGGCGTGTATCCCAATCTGAGAGGATGAGTCTGAGTCTGACGTAGTAGCAACAGAAACCACGATTGCCGCGGCTAGTGAGGGGCTATGAGAATCTTGGAGCCACTGTTAGACTGAAGCTTGAAAAGTGTCTTGGGAATAAGGGGTATGGGAGGGAACGCATAAAACATACCCTGACCCCAGTGCAAGTGGAAAGCATCCGCTTGTTGGTTGGTGGATGTTGGAGTCCTTGTGCAGAAACGAGGAAGCCTGGCATTCTTCAGAGTCACAAACAGGTCCTATGTGGAATTTCTATGTCTGGAAGTTGTAGGGCACTTTGTCCGGATGGAGAGACCATTTGTGGGGAAGAAGGATGTGACAAGACATTGGATTCTCCCGGTAGGTACACCTCCTGGATGTGTATCTGATGCACAATAGCAAAGGACTAGAGGTGTATAGCATCTTTGCAGAGGGCCCAAGAGCCTGTTCCACCCTGCTTGTTCACATAGAACATAGCAACCTGATTGTCCATCCTGACGAGGACTTGTTGCACTGTGAGGTGGTGTTGGAACACCTGGAGGGCACTGAAGATAGCCCAAAATTCCAGGACTGTCCAGAGTCCTTGTGTAGTCAGGTTGCCCAGTTGGGCTCCCCAGCCCCGCTTGGAGGCATCTGTCATCAAAGTACATTGACATGGAGGCATCTGAAAAGGTGGCCCTATGAGCAGATTTTCTGGAGAGTACCACCACTGAAGGGATATGGTTAGGTGAGCTGTGAATTGGATCCTCTCCCTGAGACGGCCTGAGGCTTGCTTCCACTGGGAGGCGAGATTCCACTGGGCTATGCGTAGCTGAGCATGTGGGACATGTACTGTAGAGACCATGTGCCTAAGGAGCTGCAGCATCTCTCGGGCTGTCAGATGGTCTCTCAGGAGCATCAGGGATGCTAATTAAACTAGATAAGTACAACGGAGCTGGGGCAGAAATGGCTTGGAATGCTGGGTGTCTAGCAGTGCTCCGATGAACTCTAGTCTGAGTTGGAATGAGATGGGATTTTGGGAAGTTTATGACAAATCCCAAGTGCTATAGTACTGCTATGGTACGATGTAAGGACAGCAACTCCTCTTGGGAGGTGTCTGCCTTTATTAGCCAGTCGTCTAAGTAGTGGAAAGCGTAGTTACTCACCTGTAACAGGTGATCTCCTGGAACAGCAGGAATAAGTCTTCACACATGGGTATCGTCGGTACTGACTGAGCCTGCGTGGGAACACTCCCCAGCATCCAATAGGAAAGCTTTTGGGAGCATCCCACAGCGCCTGCGTGCTGCCTTCCCGCCTTTCCAACTCTCCCTCCTCAGTTGCATTTATAGCTGAGACCAAAGGAGAGGGTAGACAAAGAGAGAGAGAGAGAGAGAGAGAAAACTCCTAGGGGAGGAGGGTGGGTTGTGAAGACTTATTCCTGCTGTTCCCGGAGATCACCTGTTACAGGTGAGTAACTACGCTATCTCCAGGAACAAGCAGGAATGTTGTCTTCACATATGGGGACTCCCCAGCTGAGAGATGCCAGGGGGATGACCCCAGCAAGCTGCGAACCCCAGGTGAGATGGGTCATGCTTCCTCCCATGGATCTCTGCCATCGAAACCTGGGATGGTGGGAAGGAGTGTACTAAGTCTGAAAGAGATGCTGGAGTACAGCCTGGCCAAATGAGGCACCCCGACGGGAGTCCTTGTGTAAGCAATAGTGGGCTGTAAATGTGTGCAAAGCCCAAGTGGCTGCTCTAAAGATGTCATCAATGGACACAGAATGAAGATTAGAAATTGAGACTGCCATTGCTCTCACATTGTGAGTTGTGACATGGCCTTCGAGAGAAAGTCCCTTACTCTCATATCCAAAGGATATGCAATTTGCAATCCACCTAGAGAGAGTTCTTTTGGAAACTGGAAGTCACAAACGACTAGAATCAAAAGCAACAAAAAGCTGAGAAGATTCTCTATGTTGCTTAGTTCTTTGAAGGTAAAAAGCTAAGGCTCTTTTACAATCTAAGGTATGAAGATTCCTTTCTGCATTAGAGGCATGAGGCCTAGGGAAGAATACAGGAAGGTAAACCGCTTGGTTTAAATGAAAAGGCGAAACCACCTTTGGTATAAAATGAGGATGAGTCCTAAGAACTACCTTATCATGGTGAAATCTTGTATAAGGAGGATCTGCCACTAAAGCCTGTAACTCATTGATGTGTCTTGCAGAAGTGAGTGCAACTAGGAAGATGACCTTTCAAGAAAGAAACTTTAGAGGTGTAGTGGCTAAAGGCTCAAAGGGCGGTTTCATGAGCTGTCCGAGAACAAGATTCAGATCCCATGCCACCGGCAGTGGTTTAATGGGAGGTTTTGTTAAAAGTAAACCTCTCATAAATATCACTACGAGTGGATGAGAGGAAATAGGTTATCCATCCAGAGGTTCGCGAGAAGCAGCAATGGCACTAAGATGGACCCTTACTGAATTGGCCTTAAGACCAGAATCTGATAGATGGAGTAGGTACTCCAGAGTGATTCGATAGGCACTGTATGGGGGTTAAGTTCCCTTTGAGAACACCATACAGAGAATCTCTTCCACTTAAAGGCATAGGATCGCCTTGTGGAAAGCTTTCTGGAAGCTTTACCTGTTGACAGAGATTGATATCTGGGAATCCTAGGCTTTCAGTAAACAGGCCCTGAGGTGCAGGGACTGGGGATTCGGGTGCAATAGCGTCCCGTTCTCCTGGGAAAGAAGATCTGGAGCACATCCCAACTCCAGAGGTGTGGCTTGAGAGAGATGCAGAAGCAAAGGATACCACATCTGCCGTGGCCAACGTGGAGCTATGAGTAGCATATGACCTCTGTCTCTCTGAATCTTGAACAAAGCTTTCGGAATGAGGAGAATGGGTGGGAAGGCATAGAGGAAGTCCCGACCCCAATGGAGGAGGAAAGCATCCCTTGCCTGACAATTTTGAGCCGGAATCCTGGAACAGAATTGGGGAAGTTTGGCATTCTGTGGACGTTCAAAGAGGTCTATATCTGGCGTTCCCCAGATTTGAAACACTCGAGCAAGCTGGTCTGAGTGCAGAGACCATTTGTGTGGCAGCAGTATTCGACTGAGTTTGTCTGCCCAAAGATTCTGAATTCCCAGAAGATATACCACTAGGAGGTGGATTTGAAGCTCTCTAGCGAGGGCCCACAATCGTAAAGCTTCGTTGCATAACGACAGAAAGCCCATTCCGCCCTGCTTGTTCACACAGAATATGACTACTTGATTGTCGGTCTGGACCAGAACTGTCTTGTAGCTAAGATGGGCCTGAAAAACTCATACAGCATGGAAGATGGCTCTGAGCTCTAGGAGGTTTATGTGAAGACAAGCCTCCTGTGGGGTCCAGAGACCCTGAGTTGATAGATCGTGCAAGTGAGCCCCCCAACCAATGTTCCCTCTAATTTTCTGTAGGCTGTGTGCGCATGAAATATCAGCTGTGCGCAGCTTTTGAAGGAAGGTTAAATTTTTGTGCGCCATATAACGACACTCGGAGTTATATACGTTAAAATTTGACTACATGTCAGAATACAGTATGTACACCACATTGATTTTAATCAAATTAAATGAAAATAGACGATTACTAAATGAAGCGGGAAATTTCTAGTAATTACAATCATAACTTTTAAATTTTAAGACGTCTGTGTTGTTTTCTATCAGAATCAGAGCTGTAATTTTTGTGCGCTCTGTTGTAAAGTATGTGCGCTCGCTTGGCGAGGTGTGTGCGCGCGCACACGCGCACAGCTTAGAGGGAACAGTGCCCCCAACCCAACTTTGTGATCTGTGTGGCACAGTTTAGGCCACTCTGTACTATGATTTGATATTTGTGTGTAGTGCCTCTGTCTTACTTTGCTCCCCTCTTTCCTGTCTATTTTTTGGAGTTCATTTTCTAGGTTTGCAGTGTGTAACCAGTTTTTATTGTACACCGCTTAATGTTTGTACAACAGCGGTCTATCAAGTGCTAATAAAGATAAAGATCTGTTGTTAGGGTGGTTTGGCATAGAGGCTGCTGGAAAGGAGAACCCACGAGAAAATTTTCCAGTGACTGCCACCATTGTAGGGACAAAATGAGACGTGTGGAGTTTCTGATTTTGTCCGTTAAGTGATCCGAGGCCTGTGTCCACTGAGAGAATAGGGTCCACTGGGCTGCTCGCATATGAAGGCGAGGATAGGGAACATAAGAACATAAGATATGCCATACTGGGTCAGACCAAGGTCCATCAAGCCCAGTATTCTGTTTCCAACAGTGGCCAATCTAGTGGCATATGGACTGTGGATGCCATATGCCCCAGAAGCTTGAGCATCTCCCGAGCAGTCAGGAAGACTGCTGCTTCATAGCTGCTTGGGGGGCCAGCTGTATTATACGAAGACACTGGGGCTGTGGTAGGAAAGCCCTTGACTGCCTTGTGTTTAGATGAGCCCCTATGAATTCTAGAGACTGAGAAGGGGTGAGATGAGATTTTGGGAGGTTTATGACCAGTCCCAAGTATCAAAGTATTGGCATGGTGCGAGAGAGCGAAGCTGACTTCTGGAGCTGTTGATGCTCGAATGAGCCAGTCGTCTAAGTAAGGGAAGACGAATATTCCTATAGTTCTCAGGAATGCTGCTATTACTGCCATGCATTTCATGAAGACTCTCGGGGCAGAAGCCAGACCGAAGGGAAGAACCCTGTATTGGAAGTGTCATCCCTGGAAAAGGAACCGAAGGAATTTCCTGTGATCTGTATGGATGAGAATATGCGTATATGCATCCTTTAGATCTGGAGAACATAGCCAGCCCTGACTCTGAAGGTATGGCAGGAGTGTTCCAAGGGAGATCATTTTGAATTTTTCCCGGAACAGATACTTGTTTAATTCTCTGAGGTCTAGTATAGACCTGTGTCCCCCTGTTTTCTTTGGTATGAGAATTTTTTTTTTTTTAGTGCCATCAAGTCAGTGTTGACTCATAGTGATCCAGCTACCTCTGGGTTTTCTTGGCAATGTATCACCGGAAGTAGATTGCCAGCCTTTTCTTCTGACACTTATTTAAGGGTATCTATCATAGAGTGTGTAAGATCCAAAACTCAAAACAATACACTCCAAATATATCACAACTATTGTAGTAAATGATAATCTTTCTTCTCTTGTGGGTACTTTTTAGAAGGAAGTGCACTCTTATTACAACTCACAAGGTCTCAGATTATGGGAAAATGTGGCCAAAAGTGACCTACTCTTTCTCCCAATATTACATCAACGACCTTTTTTATTTTATAGTAACTCAGTGCACTATCCTAACTTCATCCTGCCCACACAAAAGACTAATATTTTATCTTTTTCAAATGTTCTTTCGGTTCTTCTTGAATACCCAAACCTCTTTGTAAACTCAATGGCTGTGGTTAAACCAATTGGCAATAAAACTATTTCTTAGCTTTTACAAATCACCCAACGCCGTTCATTGGCACTGCCAACGCGTTTCTCCTCGCGGTTCTTCAGGGGTAATGTTTCAAATGCCAAACATCCACACTACAGCTCATAAAACACCTATGGACCAAAAAGCAAAAAACAAAAAATTAAAAATTAAAAAATCCCATTTACTACTAACATACTTTCCCCTTTACTTCACTTCAATCCTTAATAATAAAAACATAATCTTCCACAACTTACTGAATGCTGCCCACATCCTTTTGCTACACCGTGCAAACTTGCAATCCGATTAAACATATCAGATGGAAAAATGCCGCGCATGCGGGATATCTCTCTTGCCGGGTTTTAAAGCTATACTCCGCCCACTAAGGGCTCTTCATCAAATTACTCTCACTTTCATTCGTCGATCATCCTCTATAGGTCTAACACAAAACCATCATGGCTGGCATTTCTACCCTGTTTCTCAGGAGACTCTAATTAAAATATGCTACATACTGATGTATCTGGAGGGCGCTGGGACCTGCCCTGTTTTTATCCGTTTAAATACACTACAACTAGTCCGGTAAAACTCCTAAATCATACCATACAGACCCGCCAATCAATTTTTTCATTTAGCCCCTCTGGCGCAACTGAACCTAATTCAAAAATCCACCTTTGCTCTCGCACAAAGCTATTGTTCTCGTGACCGGCCCCGCTGGCCAAAAGCAACCTTCTCTATGCAAAATCATCGCATGTCAGCAAATGCATGTTCAAATGTCAAGCAGTGTTGCACCATAGGAGCCTCCAATATTTCATGCTTCAAACGGCTCTTATGCTCAGCCATACAGGTTTTGAACTTCCTAGTGGTCTTACCAACATACACCTTTTGACAGGGACACTGTACAATGTATATTACATACGTTGACTCACAATCTGAATAATGACGTAATCGATACTACTTATTATGACGACAAAAAATCTGTACTTCCTCTGTTATATCACATACTGCACAATGGCCACATTTATGATGACCTCTCGATTCTTCATTGGCATTCCCCAAATTAACCTGCTTCCGCAATCGCGAAGGACTCAGAAATTCTTTGAGATTTCGCCTGCGTTGCCACACACATCTAATCGTCTTACTACGAAGAGCTGGAACCACATGCAACACCGATTCATGTTTTCTAACTATTTTTTGAATGAAATGACTCAATGGTGAATAGGGAGTGATCAAATTTATATGTGTTTCATCTATTGCCTGAGGTGGGCTGGAGACCGGATGCAATAACAACTCCCGATTGTTATACAAAGCCCTCTGATAAGCTTTTTTAATTATCGGAGGCGGATATCCCCTATCTCTAAAGTGTGATATAAGTTGCTGAGACTGAATTTTATAATCTGATCGCTTTGAACAATTCCTCCTGTATCTGAGGAATTGAGAAAATGGTAACCCCGTCTTCGGACAAGGAGGATGGGCACTATGAAAATGTAAAAATGTGTTTCTATCTGTAGATTTCTGAAAGACTGTAGTTACCCATCCTCCTATTCGTTTGGTGATCCTAACATCAAGATAAGTAATTGCCTCCCTATTACACTCATAGGTGAACTGTATATGGGCCTCACAGCTATTTAGCCACTGATGGAATTCCTCAAACTGTTCTATCGTACCCTCCCAGAGCAAAAAGACATCATCTATAAAATGCTTCCATAATTTTATATGCTGTTTATACGGGGTGGACTCCAGCCACTGTTCCTCATAGCGAGCCATGTAGAGGGTGGCTATAGAAGGGGCACAAGTAGCTCCCATAGCCACCCCCGACACCTGGTGATAAATGATATCTTCAAACCAAAAGTAATTTTGAAAGATGGCCAAATCTGCCAATTGTAAAATCAAAGCCAACTGGTCAGCCCCAAGATCCCCCCGAGACTGTAAATAAAACTTTACAGTGTCAAAAGCTGCTTTTTGAGGAATACTTGTATAAAGTGAGCTGACATCTAAAGTTACTAACAAGATGTCAGCTTGATCTGCCCAATGATGATTAAGCTGAAGCTGTCTCAAAAAGTCTGTGGTGTCTTTAAGGTAAGAAGGAATTTGCTTTAATAGTGGACGAAGATAAGAGTCTATATTATTTATTTATTTATTTATTTATTTTATTACATTCTCTTATATACCGCGCTATTCTGCATCAGTGCGGTTTAAATTGAACAAACTGAAATTACAATGAACAGGGCATTATAACTTGGAGATAACTATTTTACAGGGAACATGGGCTATGGAGGGTTAAGTGGCTTGCCCAAGACCACAAGGAGCACCTGTGGGACTAGAAACCCCAGTCCTTCCGGCCCAAGGTTGCTATCCTCTAGTGGGATTTGAACCCCTGACCTTCCGGCCTGAAGTACCTTGTCCCAACCACTAGGCCACTCCTCCACGGTGGAGGAGTGGCCTAGTGGTTGGGACAAGGTATAGGTCGATATAGGTCGATAAGGGTTCTAAAATAGAACCTCTAGTCAAAACTATAGGACGACCCGGAGGATTTTTCAAATTTTTGTGAATTTTGGGCACAGTGTAAAAGGTTGCTCCTTGTGAACTAGGTCTATTCAAATAGTTCCATTTTTTTGTAGAGATCAACTTCTTCTCCAATGCCAAATCAGTAATACCTCGGAATGGTAGTTTTTAGCTCTGTCGAAGGATCCTCCGATAACACCCTATACGTTAAAGGATCATTCAATTGATGTAAAGCTTCTAAAAGATAATAATCTCTATTTAAAACCACTATGGCTCCCCCCTTGTCTGCCCTTCTGATTACAATATCTTCCCGATTCCGAAGCTGCTGCAAAACCTGTTGTTCATTTTTAGTCAGGACCGTTGAATGATGCCATGCTTCTTTTTCAAGCTTCCTTAGATCCTGAAGGACTAACTCTCTAAAAATAGATACTGCCGGATGCAGAGGCCCGGGGGGACACCATGTGGAACGAAGTGGAAGTGGGGCCCGCTGCACCAATGATGGTTCTTCCTGTGTCATCTCATTAGCTGCATCCTGGGTATTAGGAACTACATTCAATTCACTACTTGAACTTTGCTCTGAAAAAAAGATCTTAAGTTGTAGCTTACGAATCAAATTTTCCAAATCGACTCGAAACAAAAAGGAGTCATAACTAGTTTCTGGAACGAATGACAAGCCCTTATTCAATAGGGCTATCTGATCTCCTGTCAGCTCAAGTCCTGAGATATTAATTACTAAGGAAGACCCCAAAACAATAGGGGCCCTCTCTAATTCCGTCGCCGTAACGTGCGATCGGACTTGAAGCCTGACGACACTGTTTTTTTCTTTCTCGTTGTCTCCCGGTCGCTGCCTTCATCCAAAAAATCACTCTCCCCTGTGGTCCTACTAGAATCACTGTCCATTTTAAAATTCACCTTCCGACCGGATCTTTTTGATTTCCTATTGAACAAGATAAAATATTAGTCTTTTGTGTGGGCAGGATGAAGTTAGGATAGTGCACTGAGTTACTATAAAATAAAAAAGGTCGTTGATGTAATATTGGGAGAAAGAGTAGGTCACTTTTGGCCACATTTTCCCATAATCTGAAACCTTGTGAGTTGTAATAAGAGTGCACTTCCTTCTAAAAAGTACCCACAAGAGAAGAAAGATTATCATTTACTACAATAGTTGTGATATATTTGGAGTGTATTGTTTTGAGTTTTGGAGCCTTTTCTTCTGAGGCAATGGAGGGTAAAGTGACTTGCCCGAAGTCACAAGGAGTGCCAGTGGGAATCGAACCCTTGATCTTCTGGGTACTAGGCAGTTGCTCTAACCACTAGGCTACTCCTCCTCTCATGAGAAAAAAGGGGGAGTAGAATCCCGTACCCTGTTTGGGTATGAGTACCTCTTCTATTGCTCCTTGAGCAAGAAGTGATGCAACCTCCTGACCCAAGAGATTGGTGGCAGGGACCTGAGACTTGAACTATCTTATCATTGTAGGAGGGGGCATACTGTGAAAATGAAGTCTGTACCCCTCTCGTACAATGGACAGAGTCCAGTTTTCTGATGTTATTTGTTGCCATCTTCTGGCAAAATGGCATACTCTGCCCGGGATGGTAAGGGGTTCTGGACCTTTCAGGGGCAGAAAAACTAAGTTCTCTAGGAAGGAGTCAAAGCCCCTGAGGAGGCTGAATCTGTTGAGTTGGTTGAGCTCTTGGAACTTGTGGCTTCCTCTGCTATCTGTTCTGTTGTTGTCCCCTTTGGGGAACATGAACTGGACAGTGTCCCTGATGGGTGTAAGATGGGTAAAATGTATTTTTCTTGTTGAAAAAGGGTTTCTTGACTGACTTTCTATGCTGGGTTGGCTGTAGACTTAGTCTGTTCAAGGTAGTATTTTCAGATTTAATCCAATTAGCCTTGTCTTGCCAATCCTTGCCAAAGAGATTTTCTCCTGTGCAAGGAATATTTCCCAGCTTATCTTGCACCCATTGTTCTAAGTCTGATGCCTGAAGCCAGGCAATACAATGTGCACCGATGGAAATAGCAGATGTTCTGCTAATGCATTTAAAGCAATCAAACGTTGCACGGTTTACAAATTTTGAGACATCCTGGGCATGTTTGACCAGAGTAAGGAATTCCCCCCTTTTTTTCCTCAGGGAGAAGAGGGCTCATGAGCTCCAAGTCACCTGTAACTTCTTTGAGGAACATTCCCATATAGAGAATGTAGGAGCTAATCCTGGCTGCTAACATGGAGGATTGGAAACATCGACACCCAAAGGCATCGAGAGTCCTCGATTCACGGCCCAGAGGATTAGAAGAATGTGTTTTAGCACTCTTAATCCTATGCATCGCCGATTCCACTACCATTAAATGGTGTGGTAACTGAGTCTTTTCAAAGCCAGGACAGCTTGGAACTTGGTATATGGTATCGAGTCGTCGAGAGTGTGGAGACACCATCAAAGGCGTTTCCCACCTTCTTAACATAAGATCATGCAAGATTCTGTGAATAGGCAGAGTAGCTGCCTCTTTAGGAGTCTTAGGATACCAAAGAATTTCTATTTCTTCTGCTCTAGGTTCCTCCTCTGGAATCACTGCGATTGCAAGACCTCAAGCTAAATCACGTATAAAATCCTGAAAGGACATGTCTTCTGAAGGAGACATTCTCCGTTAAGGAGAAGGAGATGGATCCTCCAGAAAGCATAGTTACTCACCTGTAACAGATGATCTCCGGAAACAGCAGGAATTTAGTCTTCACATATGGGTATCGTCGGTACCGACGGAGCCTGCATGGGAACGCTCCCCAGCGTCCAAATAGGAAAGCTTTTCGGAGCATCCCACAGAGCCTGCGTGCTGCCTTCCCACCTTTCACAACCGTCCCTCTCCAGTTAAGTTTAAAGCTGAGACAAAAAGAGAGAGGGGAAGAGAGAAACAGAGAGATACAACTCCTAGGGGAGGTGGGCGGGTTGTGAAGACTAAATTCCTGCTGTTCCCGGAGATCACCTGTTACAGGTGAGTAACTATGCTATCTCCAGGAACAAGCAGGAATGTAGTCTTCACAGATGGGGACTCCCTAGCTGCAGATGCCAGGGAGAAGGCCCCAGAAGTTGTGTGCCCTTGTTAAAGGGCTCCACTTCCCCCCATGGATCTCTGGCATCCTACCAGGGATGGTGGGTAGGAGTTGATTAAGTATGGAACAGGTGTTGAAGAACAGCTTGACCAAACAAGGCATCCCGGCGGGAGTCCTTGTCTAAGCAGTAATGGGCTGTGAAGGTATGAACCGAAGCCCAAGTAGCTGCACAACAGATGTTGTCGATAGACACAGAGTAAAGATGAGCCATAGAGGCTGCCATGGTTCTCACATTGTGTGAGCTGTGACATGGCCTTCAAGAGGAAGGTTCTTACTCTCATAGGCAACAGAAATACACTGTGCAATCCAGCTGGACAGTGTTCTTTTGGAGACTGGAAGTCCCAAATGACTAGGATCAAAAGCAATAAAGAGTTGAGAGGACTTTCTATGTTGCTGTGTCCTTTGCAAGTAAAAGGCCAAAGCCCTTTTACAGTTCAAAGTATGAAGATTCCTTTCTGCATTTGAGGCGTGAGGCCTTGGGAAGAATACAGGAAGGTAAACTGCTCGGTTTAAATGAAAAGGTGACACTACCTTTGGCATAAAGTGTGGATGAGTCCTAAGGACTACCTTATCATGATGGAACCTTGTATAAGGAGGATCAGCCACCAACGCTTGCATTTCACTGATGTGAAGTGCTGATATGGTTGCAATAAGAAAGATGACCTTCCAGGAAAGGAATTTCAGAGAGGTAGTAGCTA
Organism: Ichthyophis bannanicus; assembly: GCA_033557465.1. NCBI lineage: Eukaryota > Metazoa > Chordata > Amphibia > Gymnophiona > Ichthyophiidae > Ichthyophis > Ichthyophis bannanicus. The sequence goes on along the minus strand of CM066042.1, from coordinate 263,032,634 downwards.
ATGGTTCAAAAGGCAGCTTCATGAGCTGCCCAAGAACCAGATTTAAGTCCCATGCCACCGGTGGTGGCTTAATGGGAGGCTTAGTTAAAAGAAGGCCTCTAATAAATCTCGTTATGAGAGGATGAGAGGAAATAGGTTGTCCATTTAGAGGCTTGAAAGCTGCTGCAAAAGCACTCAAATGAACTCTCACTGAATTGGTCTTAAGCCCCGCATTAGATAAATGGAGAAGATACTCCAGTAATGATTCCAGAGGTATCGCAAGAGGGTTAAGACCCTTCTGTGAATACCATATGGTAAACCTTTTCCACTTGAATTCATAAGAGCGTCTTGTGGAAGGCTTCCTGGAAGCGTAAAGGATATCCTTTACCTGCTGAGAAAGGTTAAGACCGTGAAGTTCTAGGCTTTCAGCAACCAGGCCCTGAGATGCAGAGACTGGGGATTGGGATGCCACAGCATCCCGTCCTCCTGAGAAAGGAGATTTGGAGCAGATCCTAACTCCAGAGGCGGAGCTTGAGAGAGATGTAGGAGCATTGGTAACACATTTGCCGTGGCCAATGTGGAGCTATGAGAATCATATGACCTCTGTCTCTCAGAAGCTTGAACAGGGTTTTGGGAATTAGGGGAATGGGTGGAAAGGCATGCAGGAACTCCTGACCCCAATGGAGGAGGAAAGCATCTCTGGCCTGACAACCCTGAGCTGGAATTATGGAACAGAACTGGGGAAGTTTGGCATTCAGCGGTCTTGCAAAGAGGTCTATGTCCGGGGTTCCCCAAATTTGAAAAGGTTTGGCCACCTGGCCTGCATGGAGAGATCATTCGTGTGGAAGCAGAACAAGACTGAGTCTGTCTGCCCAAGAGTTTTGAATGCCTAGACGATACACCGCAAGGAGATGAATCTGATGCTCTCTGGCGAGGGCCCATAATCGCAAAGCTTCGTTGCATAGTGTGATGAAGAAGCCCCATTTTATACCTTAAAAACACAAGATTCACGGCATTTCAGTCCTGAAGCTGACAGGAAAACAGACCATGTGAGCAGCTGTTGTCAGGGACAACAGAAACAAATGCAGCCACGAGGTCAGAAAAAACACTCAGCTGGGAAACATGCCCTAGTTCCTGATAGCGTACACCTGAGAAGAGGAAGTTTACAGCCCTTATAAGGACAGTGCAGGGAACACAGGGTTAGAACAGCATGAAGAACAAGAAGGGAGAGAACGAGAACGGAGAGAGCTGTTAGAACAAGCTGATTTACCTGAAGCAGCTGGCCGAGAGAAAGCAGGAAGGCTTTCCCACTTTGACCCAGGAAGTGAGTCAGAGGCAGGAAGGATTCACACGAGCAGCTACCCAGAGTCTTACAGAAGGAAGCAGCTAACAGAAGCAGAGAGCAGGTGTGAGTGTTCTCTTGATTACAAGCCCTGTGGAACACGAAGGCTACGTTACAGCCAGAGTGAATGGAAGCAAAAGGCACAACCGTATGTATCAGGGAGCTGTGACCTGAGGAGTGATTATAGTGGGAAGCTAAGAGTGGTGAATGATAAAAGTTTTGATAGAGTGAATGTGGAGCAGTCTCGTGCAGGAAGTCCAAGGTGGGGGCAGGGTTGTTACTCCCCACAGAAGGATTCAAACAGAGAGCTGAGCCAAGGGCAAGTGAAACCTCCAGTGAAAGACAGACATTACCCAGAAGACATATGTATGTCAGAAGAGGACATTATAGAAAGCCCTAAGAGTCAGAGAAAGCCACGCAGGCTAAAACCTGATACTAGGAGGAGAGTTTATAAGAACCCTGAGGGGTGGCTTCTCTCTCTCCCAGACGCCAGAATACCAGGGCAGTTATTCCAGCCCTAGAGAAAGTGCTGCCAGGAAGTACTGTGACGGCACGGCACGGCACAGGGGAATTTCCAAGCAGAGTATAATAAGGAAGGTTCTGAGAGCTTGCAGGAACCGATGATAATTGAAACATTCAATGACTGTTCTAGCTATGGTGACCCGATGGATTGCACACTGATTTTATCAGATAAAATAGGATTTTTGTGCTAGTCAATGCTGTATAGTGTGAGAGAGGAAAACACTATATCTCCTGTATTTGAATGCCTAACTTTCCTTTGAAGCAAGAAGAAATTGTTCTGTTTATTCTTTTATGTTTTTGCCAGCAACTATGGCTTATTTATTTTGAGTACTTGTGTTTTGTTGTTTTGAATGATCCGACCCCGGGAGGGGAATAAATCCTCATTTGCCTTTACCACTCGAGGCGTGCAACTATATTTCTTGCCACCAGACGCAGGCCTGCTAGCCAGGAGGCAGGCTGCCCACCTGGTGGTGACAATAGCGACAGAGATCCTGTTCCGCCCTGCTTGTTCACATAGAACATAGCTACTTGATTGTCCGTTTGAACTAGGACTGTCTTGTAGCTGAGCTTGGTGTGGAATACTCGAAGAGCAAGGAAGATTGCTCTGAGTTCCAGGAGATTGATGTGTAGATAGGCCTCCTGTGGAGTCCAGGTACCCTGGGTAGAGAGGCCTTGCAGGTGGGCTCCCCAATCCACCTGTGAGGCATCTGTTGTTTGAGTGGCTTGGGGTGGGGGTTGCTGAAAAGGAGACCCCACCAAAAGGTTTTGGGGTGACTGCCACCATTGGAGAGACAAAATAAGGCGATCTAAGTTTGCTATTTTGTCTGACAGACAACCTGACGCCTGAGTCCACTGAGTGGATAATGTCTACTGGGCTGCCCTCATATGGAGGCGAGCATAAGGAACCACATGCACGGTGGATGCCATGTGGCCTAGCAACTGTAACATTTCCCGAGCAGTGAGGTGAGGTTTTAGCACTGCTTGGGAAGCTAACTGCACAATGTGAAGGCGGCGGGGCTGTGGAAGGTAGGCCCTTGTCTGTCTGGTATCCAGCAGAGCTCCTATAAACTCCAGGGACTGAGTGGGAGCAAGGTTGGATTTTGGGAAATTTATGACAAGTCCCAAATACTGAAGGATGCGCATTGTGTGAGAGAGAGCAACCCTGGCCTCTGGCTCTGAAGGGGCTTGAATGAGCCAGTCTAATTAAGGGAAGACGAATATTCCTAGGGTGCGGAGAAATGCTGCCACCACGGCCATGCATTTTGTGAACACCCTTGGTGCATAGGCCAGGCCAAAAGAAAGAACCCTGTATTGGTAGTGCTTCCATTGAAACGGAAAGCGAAGGAACTTTCTATGAGATAGATGAATGAGAACATGAGTGTACGCATCCTTGAGATCTAGAGAACAAAGCCAAACCTGACTCTGAAGGTATGGCAGCAGAATTCCTAGAGAAATCATTTTGAACTTCTCTTTGAACAGGAATTTGTTCAGTTCTCTGAGGTCTAAAATGGGTCTGTGTCCTCATGTTTTCTTTGGAATAAGGAAATTGGGGGTGTAAAACCCTGTACCCCGTTGGGGAATGGGTACCTCTTCTATTGCCCCTTGTGCAAGAAGCACAGTGACCTCTTGACCTAACTGATCGTTGAGAGAGGTCAGAAAATTGAACTGTCTTACCATTGTAAGAGGGGGCTTGCTGAGGAAATGAAACTTGTACCCCTCTCTTACAATAGCCAGAGTCCAATTTTCTGCTGTTATCTGACCCCATCTGGAGGCAAAATGACATAACCTTCCTGGTATGGTGGAGGGTTCTGGACCATTCAGGGCCAGGAAGGCAAAGTTCTCTAAATAGGAGTCAAAGCCCCTGTGGAGGCTGAGTCTGCTGAGCCGGTTGAGGCTTAGTTGCTTTTGTCTTTCTTTGTCTAGGTTGTTGCTGCTGTCCCTTTTGGGCAGACTGACCTAAACGATGCCCCTGTTGGGTATAGGAGGGATAAAACTACTTCTTCTTACTGAAGAATGGTTTCTTAGAGGATTTTTTCCTCGCAGGATCAGCTGTAGATTTAGACCAGCGATGGCGAACCTATGGCACGCGTGCCAGCTGTGGCACGCGAAGGCCTTGCAGCTGGCACGCGGGAAGGTCCGCATTTAAAAGGTCCCAAATTTAAAAAAAAAAAAAAACCAAACAAACCGGCTGCTTCTGCCGCGGCAGCCTCAAGAGCTCTGCCGCGGCAGCCTCAAGAGCTCTGCCGCGGCCCCCCCCCCCTGCCCGGCAGAGCCTCCCTGCATCATCTACCTTCAAGTCGCAAAACGCGGGCTTCTTTCAGAGCCGCGAGAGTTTCCTTTCTCGCGGCTCTCCCGCGAGAAAGGAAACTCTCGCGGCTCTGAAAGAAGCCCGCGTTTTGCGACTTGAAGGTAGATGATGCAGGGAGGCTCTGCCGGGCAGGGGGGGGGCCCCGCGCAGAGCTCTTGAGGCTGCCGCGGCAGAGCTCTTGAGGCTGCCGCGGCAGAGCTCTTGAGGCTGCCGCGGCAGAAGCAGCCGCTTTGTTTGGGTTTTTTTTTTTAATTTTGGATGATAGGGGGGAAGGGGAAGGGGGTTTAGGACTGGTAATGGGCTATGGTGGGGAGGCTAAGACTGGAAATGGGCTGATGGGGGGGGGTAGGACTGGTAATTGGCCATGGGGGGGGCTAAGACTGGAAAGGGGCTGATGGGGGGGGTTAGGACTGGTAATTGGCCATGATGGGGGGGGGGGGCTAAGACTGGAAAGGGGCTGATGGGGGGGTTAGGACTGGAAATTGGCCGTGGGGGGGGTAAGACTGGTAAATGGCCGGGGGGGGGGGGGGTAGGACTGGTAATTGGCCGGGGGGGGGTAGGACTGGTAATTGGCCAGGGGGGGGGGTAGGACGGGTAATTGGCCAGGGGGGGGGGGTTAGGACTGGAAATTGGCCAGGGGGGGGGGGCGAACAGTGGAAAGGGGCTGATGGGGGGGGTTAGGACTGGTAATTGGCCAGGGGGGGGGTAGGACTGGTAATTGGCCGGGGGGGGGGGGGGTAGGAATGGTAATTGGCCAGGGGGGGGGTAAGGACGGGTAATTGGCCGGGGTAAGGACTGGTAAATGGCCATGGGGGGAGCTAAGACTGGAAATGGGCTGATGGGGGGGGGGTTAGGACTAGTCACGGGCCATGGGGGGTGCTAAGGCTGGAAGTGGGCTGGTGATGGTGATGGTGATGGTGATTTGGGGGGGGGTAGGACTAGTAATGGGCTATGGGGGGGGGCTAAGACTGGAAATGGGCTGATGGGGGGGTTAGGACTGGTAATGGGCTGATGGGGGGGTTAGGACTGGTAATGGGCTATGGGGGGGCTAAGACTGGAAATGGGCTGAGTGGAAGGAGGGCTTGAACTGCAAATAGCTGATGGGATTGGGGCTTGGAATGGAAATGGGTTGTGAGGGGGAGGGAGCTAGGACTGGAAATGGGTGAGGGGGGCTAGGACAGGAAATGGGCTGATGGAGGGGCTAGAATAGGACTGGAAATTGGCTGTTGGGGGGGTGCTAAGATTGGAAATGGGCTGTGGTGGGGGTTTGGATTGAAATGGACTCATGAAGGGGCTAGAACTGGAAGTAGGCTCAGGGGGGGCTTGGATTGGCAATGGGCTGAGTGGAGGGGAGCTAGGATTTGACATGGGCTGATGGTGGGGCTAGGAAAGGACTAGAAATGGGCTCATGGGGGGCTGGGTTTGGAAATGAGCTGATGGAGGGACTCGGATGGGACTGCAAATAGATGGGGGAGCTAGGACTGGAAATGGGCTTATGGGGGGTTAGGACTGGAAGTGGGTTGATGAGGGGGGGCTAGGACTGGTATTGGGTTGGGAGGTTGCTAGGACTGGAAATGGGTTGGGGGGCTGCTAGGACTGGAAATGGGCTGATGCAGGGACTAGAAGGGAATGGATGCTGGGTGAGGCTGGAACTAGAAGGGAGCTGGTGTTGGGGGAGGATTAGAATGGGATGGGGCTGGGAGAGTAAAATGGAGAGGGGAAAAATATTTTGTGTGGGAGGGATAAAAAATCTACAATTGGCCGGGTATTGGGAGAGTAAGTGGGGATTGAGGATGGAGGGGTAAATTTTGAGTAGATGAAATAGGAATGAGGAAAGAGCAAAAGGAGAAAGATTAGTATGTTAAAGCAGATGTAGAGAGAGAATGGAAAAAAAACCCAAGAAGACAGAAGAAAGGACAAATGGACAGCAGATGGAGAGTTAGGAGAAGACACGAAGAAACCAGAAGAAAGTGGCTGGAGCAATTGCAACTGAAAAAAAATGCACAAAAGGTAGAAAAATATCTCTTTATTTTGAATTTATTAACTGGAATATGTCAGCTCTGGGAAATGTGCATCATTAATTTTTGCGCTTTGTTTAGTACAAGAGGAAATTAATTTATAGTTTTATTTCTACAGTGTTGTTGTATATTCCAAGTTTGGCTTTTGGGGTTCCCAGTTTAATTATTGTCTTCCTGTTTTTAAATTGTGATTCCTTGTTTGGTGATGGTCTGTTCTGCATGTGTAACTGAGCTGAGGTATTCTGTTTATATAATTCCTATTTGACATTGCCACTTGTTCTTTCCCCAGTAGGTCATGTATTGTTGTTCTCTGAAATGTATTGGTTTAATATTTGCAGTGTTGCCTTTTGATAGTTAGGGTATGGTGCTTTGTGAGTCCTGGTAGTACTGTTAGGATACGGCGGGTTTGCTATGGGTTCTAAATGGGCAGCGTTTGTAGTAGTTCCTAATGTGCCTGGCGGTTGGTACTGGATTATAGTAATGTAGAAACCTTTTAGTCTTTCTTTATCCATATACTCATTAAGAGGCATGTTTACTAAAAGTTAGTGTATGGTAACATTATGCAAATATTTATGCAAATGAGGCACCTTATGCAAATGAGGCTTTAATGGACGTGCTGGCACTTTGAGGAAATTCTTTGGTTTTGTGCGGCAGTTTGGGCACTCGGGCTCAAAAAGGTTAGCCATCACTGGCCTATAATGTATACACAGAAAGGACTGGAGAAATAGGATCCCAGTAAGGAGCGAGAAAGGACATTGTGACCTGTTAAGTGCATAGGAGTCCTAATCCAGAATCCTTCTGCCAATAGTAAAAAATGATAAATATTTAAACTGGGCTCACAGACACAAATACTTCAAAGGGGAGACGGTATAGTTGCCATACTGAACGTTACTACTTGTTACTATTTGAGTTGAACATTTTAACATAGTAAAGAGAAATGGAACACTTCTTTAATTTATGTGCCAAGGGTCTTGAAGGGATTTCCCTTCACCCTGTGGAGAATCTGATCCCGGTCAATAAGAATGTGTGCTGGCTGAGTGAAGAAGTGGGAGAGCGCCAGGATATAATTGTTCAGTGACCTGGCCCCTGTAGGACCCGTCTGCTGCCCTAGGGCAAGGGGAGTTACATAAACATTGTATTACTAAATTATGCAGCTCATGAAATAATTTTGCACAGATGTCAAAGCTGCTTTTATTTCTTTATTTTTATTTAGTTTTCAGCTCATGCCTCTCCAGTAGTAGTTTAAGGCAAATTATAATTAAGGACATTAGGTATTTCCCTGTCCCTGGAGGGCTTACAAACTAAATTTGTACCTGAAGCAATGGAGTGCCAGTGATATTTGAACCCTGGTCTCTTTGATCACCTGGCTCCTGCTCTAGGTACTCCTACACTCCTGACCTCCGCTCCTTATTCTTCTGTTTAATACTCATGCGCATTTTAACCCTGGGAATGCCGATGGGGTCAAAAGTGACCCCACTGCAAGTTTCACAACGCATATCTCGGAAATTAGTTGTTCAAGAATGCAATATTTTTATGACTTTTCACATATCAATATTCTCTTTATATTGCACCATGAGAGGAATAATTTTCATCCGCTAGGTGACACTAGTGATGAATTGCAGCACAGAGTACCAGTGGGGTCATTTTTTACCCCAGTTGCTTATGTCCAGCTTGGATCGTGATACAATTTGCAGTTTTGTGAATTTTTTGATCTGACAAAGGTATTTATCATTAATTACACAGGTACACTACCAAAAAACTGCCTCCAGTTTTGCAACTGATTCCTATAGATTTTGGGGTGCTGAATCCAGGAAAAATAGCAAAAATGTTCCATCACATCATGTTTTCTTGCAAAATTAGATTTCTTACCCATATAAGGAATGTTCACATAATTTCTTTTTAGCCGACTGCAGTTTATTTTCTTGGCCCAAAATAGAGGTTGTAATGGTTAACTAACTAGAAACACTCCCTCATGATATTTTAGAGTGTTTTGTATTCATTTTATACATTAACAGGACAATTGGGAGGCGGGGGACTAAATCCAGTACTCGCGCTGGCGCATGTTCTTTCCTGTTCGCCTCGCCTCGTTCGCTCGCTCAAACACGGTGGTTGCGACATGAACGTTCCTGTCAAATTTCAGTTTCTTGCAAGTTCAATATTACCTTTTGTTTGCTCAGTTGTAATCCAGCTTTATTCCGAAGTGGTTCACTACAGTTGTAGTTTGCAGTGCTGTGTATTTGTGATGGCTCACAGAGCCAGAGGTTGCGTCAACTCTCCGGACAGTTTTTGTTTTATTTGTGGGGAATATACCGTGAAAAAAGCGGCAGAGGAACATTTCTGCATTTATTAAAAAAGTATATTTCGCCTATTTCGGTTTGAAGTTAGGCGATCAAGACAAACTGTGGGCTCCTCACAAAGTGTGCAAGACATGTGAGGAAGATCTACGCTTATGGATGAAAGGTAAAAAACAAGCATTTCGTTTCGGAATACCTATGATGTGGCGTGAACAAAGAGACCACAGCAGTGACTGCTATTTTTGCTCTTGCATTGTGAAGGGATACAACTTAAAAAATAAGAACGTAATAAGTTACCCCAACCTTCCCTCAGCAATTAGGCCTATGCCTCATAGCAACGAAGTACCTGTGCCTGAACCACCAAAATCTTTGGATCATATTTGTGTGGACGGTTCTGATCATGATGAGACTCATCAGATGGCTTTTCCCGATGAGTCCAGTACTTCCGAGTTTGAAACTGAACCAGATCCGAAACCTGAACTTTTCTCTCAAGCTGAATTGAATGATTTAGTCCGGGATTTAGGACTCCCAAAAGATGCTGCCCAACTGCCAGGTTCTCGGCTTAAACAGAAAAATCTATTGTCACCAGGAACAACTTTTTATTGGTACCGCAACCGCGAGACACAATTTTTGAAGTATTTCAGCAAAGAGGAAGATTTGGTATTTTGCAACGATATATACGGAGTGATGGAAAAGTTTAAACTCAAGTATGATCCTGCTGAATGGCGGCTGTTCATTGATTCGTCAAAAGACAGCATAAAAGGTGTTCTTCTTCATAATGGCAACACATTCGCTTCAGTTCCTATTGCTCACTCTGTTATTCTCCAAGAAAAATACGAGAATTTGGCCCTGATTCTTCAGAAGATTCGTTATGATGAGCATAAGTGGATGATTTGTGGAGACTTTAAAATTCTATCCATGCTATTAGGGCAGCAATCCGGTTTCACCAAATATCCCTGCTTCCTTTGCTTGTGGGATAGCCGGGCCCGCGACCTACACTGGGGGAAAAAAGACTGGCCAATTCAGGAGTATGAGACCCGGTGAGAAAAATGTTCTTCATGAGAGCTTGGTACCTTGTGATAAAATTCTATTACCACCTCTCCACATTAAGTTGGGTCTCATTAAGCAATTCATCAAGTCCCTTCCAAAAGATGGTGAGTGCTTTCGGTACCTTTGCTCAAAGTTCCCCCGACTTTCTGAAGCAAAGCTAAAGGAAGGAGTGTTTGTTGGCCCTGATATAAGGAAACTCATTTCAGATGGAGCATTCGCTGAAACGATGTCTGAGAAGGAAAAAGAAGCCTGGGATTCCTTCAAGGATGTTGTTCTCAAATTCTTGGGGAACAGGCGGGATGAGAACTATAAGGATATTGTTGCCAGGATGCTCAATGCCTTCAAAGAACAAGGCTGTAACATGAGCCTGAAAGTCCATTTCTTGCACTCCCATGTGAACTACTTTCCCGAAAACTTGGGGGCGTACAGTGAAGAACAAGGTGAAAGGTTTCACCAGGACATCAAGGACGCAGAGAGAAGGTACCAAGGAAGATGGAACACCACTATGATGGCTGATTTCTGCTGGTTGCTGCTGCGGGAAACCCCAGATGAAAAATACGCCAAGCAGCGCACCAAGAGAAGCATTCGGGGGAAGAAGAAACGGGCCCACCAGGAGATTGATTGACCCAAGAATGACTTTAAAATCTAAACTGTGTTGACAAATATCGTGTTTTTACTAAACTTTGAAATAAAAATTTGCTAGTTATTACCACAGTGTCGGATCTCATTTATTAGAATTTTATTTTCACACCATCGGGTGTTTGTCTTCATGTATTGCAATGGTGCGGTTTGCGTTTTCTATTCTTACATACATACCTGTACAACATTTTTTGCACATTTCTTTGCTTTGCTTTGTGTCTAACCTCGCTCTTATATGCTCAATGTTTGTGCACATGAATGTGGCTGTTATAAGTGCAGACAATTTTGCTACCATCACAGTGTGTTTTGTTGACATTACTCTATTCTTATGTGCTGCCTTGTTACAATTTTCTTTATTCTTATTTGAATAACTATTAAACAATTAGTATAAAGAATTCATCCAAGAAACTTTTATCTCGATCGCACTCAATCTGAAACGTTCACCTCAAACTGCTAACCCAATGTAGCAAAAAATCTGTACGTGATGGAGCAAATTGGTTACCAGATTTGGATTCAGCACACCAAAAAACGTAAAAATCAATCGAAACATTAGAGGCAGTTTAAAAAAAAATTTTTTTTAGTGTACCTGTGTTATGTATCATTTATTTTTTGTACTCTTATTTTATGAAAATTACACATTTTCTGTAATTGATATCATATGTTCTCTCATTATTTCCGATGAAATCTAAAGGCTTTCAGCTCGTTCATCACGATTATTGTACACCTATAGTAAAACCGCTTTGCGTTTTATTCAACTTTATCCTTGTTTATTTATTTTAGGTTATTGTTTATGATGACAAAACGAAAGTATTCAGCTGCCCAAGCAAGAGAAATATTGCAACGAGATGCTGACAGTGACGGCTCTGAGTCATCTGATGCAGCACATTCAGCAAGCGAAGAAGCATATCAGCCAAGTTTGGGCGATAAATCTGACAGTCATGATTCAGATGGTGACAGCAGTTGGTCGCCAAGTGAATGTGAGACTGATGATGAGCCGGTAACATCGCCTGCAGCCAAGAGTCAAGTTATAGGTCGAGGCAAAGGTCGAGGCTGTGCTGGATGGAGAAGGTGGCAGGAGTCCTCGATGTCAGTATCATCTGTGAGGAATCTTAGTTGTGGTCGTAGAGGAGCTAAGAGGTCATCAACTATAAGCACAAATGTTGCCATTGAAGCCTATGTATCTAATGATGCCACATCATGGAACAGGAAACCTATAAAGCAAACTGCTGGAAGATACACCAGAGCTAATGTCATGCCCATACAAAAAGGTCCTACAAGGAATGCTGTACGAAATGTTGATGGCCCTCTCGCAGCATTCCACTTGTTCATGAAGAAGAACTTATTGAATAAAATCATGATGTGGACGAGCAAACAAGGAAGACACATTTATGACAACACCTGGAAAGATTTGACAGATGGAGAATTTCAACGTTTTCTTGGACTTCTGATCCTCTCAGGCGTGTACAAGTCACGAAATGAATCCATAAGTTCAGTTGTGGAACCTTGAAGATGGTCGTTCTGTTTTCGGCAAAAATATTGCCCGTAACTGTTTTCAGCAAATTTCTTGTGCTCTCAGATTTGATGATGCAACCAACAGACGTGAACAACGAGGCATGGATAAGCTTGCTCCAATCAGACACATATTTGATACCTGGGAAACAACTCTAAGTGACGCCTTTGTTCCTGGTGAAAATGTTACCATGGATGAGCAACTGCTTACATTTCGTGGCCGTGTTCCGTTCAGATAATATATTCCCAGCAAATCTGGGAAATATGGCATAAAGCTATGGATGTTGTGTGACAGTGCAACGTCATATGTTCTGCGTCCAAGTACATACAGGAAGGGAACTCGGACAAAATAGGGAACAGAATCAGGGTGAAAGGGTTGTGCTGCAACTCACTGAAGGATTGACGCGATCTGGCAGAAATGTTACTGTTGACAATTTCTTCTGCAGTTTATCCCTGTCACGGAAATTGCTAGAAAAACAAATGACACTTTTGGGGACAATTCGAAAGAACAGAAAAGAATTACCTCCAGAATTTGTAACAGCAAAGGGCCGAGAGGTATTCACTGTTTGCCTTTCGCAATGACGCCACTCTGGTTTCCTATTGCCCGAAGAAAGGAAAAGTGGTTGTTCTTCTGAGCAGTTTGCATGATCAAGAAGAAGTAGATAACACACGTCCAGACAAAAAAACACACATGATCTTGGACTATAATTCTAGTAAAGGTGGAGTAGATACGGCAGATCAAATGTTGAGCACGTAAACCACAAAACGAATGACAAGACGCCGGCCAGTGACAATCTTCTACAATATGTTGGACATCAGTGCTTTGAACGCCTTCATTGTTTGGATGTCACTAAATCCAGAATGGCAATCCAAGTCAAAGCACAGACGTCGTCTATTCCTCTTGGAATTAGGAAAGCAGCTACTTCAGAGTAATTGCAGCGAGACTTCTTCCAGCATTGAAGAAGCCACTGATGCTGTTTGCAATGTTGGGATCCCAAAGAAAAGGGCAAGGTGTCACTGCTGTTCCAGAGAAAGAGACAAGAAAAGCAACATAGTTTGCTCCTCCTGCAAGTGCAATGTTTGAAAAGAACATTCAGAAATTGTCTGTGTCTCATGCAAATGACTGTAGTACTTTACTGTGTTCATCAACATAAGAACATAAAAACATAAGATATGCCATACTGGGTCAGACCAAGGTCCATCAAGCCCAGCATTCTGTTTCCAACAGTGGCCAATCTAGGTCATACGTACCTAGCAGTTTCCCCAAGGGACACAGGTTCCACAATGCTTGTACTGGTTCAAGCATTGATATCCTGGGTCCCTTCTTAATAATGGTTTATGGACCTTTCCTCCAGGAACTTGTCCAAACCTTTTTTAAACCCAGCTACACTAACAGCCTTTACTACATCCTCTGGCAACAAATTCCAGAGTTTGATTACAAGTTGAGTGAAAAAATATTTTCTTTTATTAGTCTTAAATTGTTTACCCTGTAGCTTCATTGCATGTCCCCTAGTCTTTCCATATTCTGATAAGGTAAACAATCGATCTACGTTTACCCGTTCCACTCCGTTCATTAATTTATAGACTTCTATCATATCTCCCCTCAGCCGTCTCTTCTCCAGGCTAAAGAGCCCCAACCTTTTTAGCCTTTCTTCATAGGAGTAGCCTTCCATCCCCTTTACCATTTTGGTGGCTCTTCTCTGAACCTTTTCTAAAATCGCTATATCCTTTTTAAGATACGGCGACCAGAATTGCACACAATATTCAAGGTGCGGTCTCACCATGGAACGATATAGAGGCATTATAATATCTTTTGTTTTATTTTCCATTCCTTTCCTTATCATACCTAGCATTCTATTTGCTCTCTTGGCCGCCGCTGCACACTGGGCCGAGGGTTTTAACAAGGTATCCACAATGACGCCTAAATCTTTTTCCTGGGTGGTGGTTCCTAATGTGGAACCTTGCATCGTGTAACCATAGTTTGGGTTGTTCTTCCCTAGGTGCATAACCTTGCACTTCTCCACATTAAATTTCATCTGCCATTTTGATGCCCAGTCTTCCAATTTATCAAGATCCTCTTGAAATTTTCCACAATCCTCCTGGGTTTTAACAACTTTAAATAGTTTTGTGTCATCTGCAAATTTGATAACCTCACTTGTTATTCCACTTTCCAGGTCATTTATGAATAGGTCAAAAAGCAGCGGACCCAGCACAGATCCCTGGGGTACACCACTATTCACCTTTCTCCATTGGGAAAATTGGCCATTTAGCCCTACCCTCTGCTTTCTATCTTTTAACCAGTTCCTGATCCACAGTAGTACACTGCCTCCTATCCCATGACTCTTTAGTTTTGCCAAAAGTCTCTCATGAGGGACCTTGTCAAAGGCTTTCTGAAAGTCCAGATACACAATATCAACCGACTCACCTTTGTCCACCTGTTTATTCACTCCTTCAAAAAAACATAACAGATTAGTAAGACAAGATCTTCCTTGTCTAAAGCCATGTTGGCTGTCTCCCATTAGGTCGTGACTATCTACATGCTGAGTAATTTTATTCTTTATGATGGTTTCTACCATTTTTCCCGGTACTGATGTCAGGCTCACTGGTCTGTAGTTTCCCGGATCACCCATCAAACCCTTTTTAAAAATTGGTGTTACATTGGCGATCCTCCAATCCTCAAGTATTAGAGATGATTTTAATGATAGTTCACAGATTACTGATAGCAGGTCTGCAATCTCAAATTTCAGTTCTTTCAACACCCTTGGATGTATACCATCTGGCCCAGGTGATTTGCTACTCTTCAGTTTATCTAATAGTTGTAAGACATCTTCCCGATGTATCGATATTTCCTTCAATTCTTCCACACCTTTAAATACCACTTCAGTCATAGGTAACATCCCTACATCTTCCTCAGTAAAGACCGAAGCAAAGAATTCATTCAGTCTCTCCGCTATCGCCTTGTCGCCTCTTAGTGCTCCTTTAACCCCTTTATCATCTAATGGACCAACTGACTCTCTCACAGGTTTTTTGCTACGAATGTTCTTGAAAAGGTCTTTATTTCGCGTTTTTGCTTCCGCAGCAAGCTTCTTCTCAAATTCTCTCTTTGCCTGCCTTATCAATGCCTTGCATTTGACTTGCCAGTGCTTGTGCTGTTTCCAGGTTTCATCGTTTGGCTCTTTTTTCCATTTCCTGAAAGATGCTTTTTTGGCAACAACAGCCTCTCTGAGTGCATGCAAAAACTGCTTTCATGGCAACTCTTCATGTAATTTTATGATAAAGCATTACATTTCAAAAATTTTAACCTTCATATAATAAATAATTAATTCAGAATAATATTATGTCTGTTTAGTTTAAACTTTTCATGGTTAACAATTAAAATTCGTCGTGGGGTCATTTATGACCCCAATGGCATTCAGTGTGTGCAAAAAATCTCGGTAATTCCAGGGTTAATCATCCCGTATAAATGAAATTCCTAGTCCCTGTTTGTCTTTCTTGAATAGATTGTAAACTCTTTCAAGCAGGAACCACCTTTTATGTGTATGTGTACAGTCTGTGCATGCGTAGTAATGCTATAAAGTTCACAATAGCTACTGTAAATGTATATAAAAATTACAATAAGGCACACACAATTTTGCAAAAGGAATAGCATACATTTGCCATTTTAGTGCACATTAATATATTTGAAAATTTCAGCTCTGAATATTACATTGGCTTCTAGATCTGAATACTCCTAAATAATGAAACCCATTTGGAGAAACTGTCCTGAGATGAAACAGCTAAACTAGTCTGGCTCAACTTAGGCCAACAGGGTTCTGTAGCTATAAAAAAAAACAACTTTAAACTGATCAGGTATTATTTATCATAATTCACATGTGAAATTTCGATGGCTTCAAATGATCTCAGGTAATTCAGTCTACTCATGTCCCCAATGACCTGTCAAGACCTGTAGACCCTTCTTACTACCAAGTACAAATTTCTAGTGCAGTTGCCAAATCATTGAATGGATCAAAAATATATTTATTTTTCTGTATAATTTTATAAATTCTTCTATATTGGGCCTAGCTATCCAATTATAAGGAAAACTTTCAGACATTTTTATGCAAATGACTCATGGTTCACTATGTTTCCAAAAAGAAAACGCTGCAGGGAAAGAGTAGTTACTCACCTGTAACAGGTGTTCTCCAGGAGCAGCAGAAATCAGTCCTCCCATATAGGTGACGTCGGCACCGACGGAGCCCCCGTGCGGAGCATTTCCCCAGCTTTCAAAGAAAGCCTTTTGGAATGCAGCGTGCCTGCGTGGTCCCCTTCCCGCCCAAGGGTGCCATCTTGCTCAGTCTTATGACATAGCTAAAAGACAGCAAAAGCAAAATAAAGTATATGACTACAACTCCAGGGGAGGAGGGAGGGTCGTAAGGACTGATTCCTGCTGCTCCGGGAGAACACCTGTTACAGGTGAGTAACTACTCTTTCTCCAGGACCAAGCAGGAAGTCAGTCCTCACATATGGGACCCCAGCTCTAGGCTACCGGGAACCCAAAGCTGAAAAAATGACTCCCTCTGAAGAGCCTCAGCATCCGTGATAAGAATATCCTCTGAGAACGCCCCCGTACGGTAGCCCAACACAAGGGCCGGAGGGTAGGAGTTGCCTAAACCTCAAAGAGATTGCGGAGTACCGCCTGTCTGAAAGCACTGTCTCTTCAGGACTCTCTCTCGAGGCAGTAGTGGGCTGCAAAAGTCTGGCTTGAAGACCAAGTAGCGGCCCGGCAGATGTCTGCCAACGGAACAGAGCAGAGATGAGCTACTGATGCGGCTTTCGCCCTGACACGGTGGCCTGTGACTCGACCCTGCAAGGGGAGGCCGGCTGCCTTGTACACCCAGGCGATACAATCTGCTACCTAAGTGGACAAGATACGCTTGGAGACAGGCAACCCCAGTTTATTAGGGTCAAAGGAGACAAAGAGCTGAGTAGCCCTTCAGTGCCCCCCGCGTATGTTCTATGTAGAAGGACAACGCCCTCTTACAGTCCAGGGTATGCAAGACTGTTTCAGCCCGGCAGGTATGCGGCCTGGGAAAGAATGTCGGAAGAACCACCTCCTGGTTGAGGTGGAAGGAGACGACAACTTTTGGAAGGAACTTTGGATGGGTCCGTAGGACCACCCTGTTGCTATAGAACCGTGTGTACGGTCTATCAGAAACCAGAGCTTGTAGTTCACTCACACATCTAGCCGAGGTAAGAGCTACCAGGAACAGAGCCTTCCAAGAAAGGTAGTGTAAATGGCACGTAGCCATCGGCTCAAAGGGTGGACGGGTAAGTTGTTGCAAGACCACGTTCAAATCCCACTCAGTGGCAGGTGGACGAATCGGAGGCTTGAGCAAAAGCAGACCTCTGAGGAAGCGGAACACCAAGAGGTGAACCGACAGAGACTGTCCCTCCACCAGTGAGTGGTGCACTAATAGAGCACTGAGGTGGACCCGAACAGAGTTGGACTTAAGGCCCAGGTCTGACAGGTGAAGTAGGTATTGTAGTACTACTGGCACAAGGCAGGAGAAAGGATCTTCATTGTGCTGAACACACCATAATAAAAACCTACGTCACTTGAGGGCACAGGACTTTCTGGTGGATTGCCTCCTAGAGGCCAAGACCACCTCCTCAACTTTCCTAGGTAGAAGCAAGGGAGCTAGCACTATCCTTTCAGCAGCCAGGCCATCAGATTGAAGGATCTGAGATTGGGGTGCAGAAGGGAACCCTGATCCTGAGACAGGAGATCGGGTTGCAACCCCAGAGGGGAATGGAGTTTCCACTGCCAACTGCAGAAGAAGTGGAAAACACGGCTGCCTCGGCCATCTGGGGGCTACCAGAATCACCGAGGCCTTGTCCCGTAGAATCTTGAACAGAGTTCGGGCCACCAGGGGCATGGGAGGAAACGCATACAGGAGGCCCGTAGACCAAGAGATCAGAAACGCATCTGCTGCCATTCTCAGGGGATGCAGCTGTCTGGAGAAAAACCTGGGCAGCTGATGGTTCAGTGGACTTGAAAAGAAATCGATGGATGGAAGTCCGCATCATAGAAAGATCTGCTGGACCACCAGTGGATGCAACTGCCATTCGTGAGGCTGGAGAATCCTGCTTAATTTGTCTGCCAAGAAGTTCTCCTGACCAGGTAGATACACTGCTTTGAGAAACATGCCTTGTTTGACTGCAAAGGAGCAAAGGGCCTGTGCCCCCTTGCTTGTTCACATAGAACACTGCCACCTGATTGTCTGTCTGAATTAAGACCAACTGGTGAGAGAGGGCATGAGACAAAGTCTGTAGAACTAAGCGGATTGCTCGCAGCTCCAAAAGATTGATCTGCTGTGTGGCCTCCTGAGGAGACCAGAAGCCTTGAGTGCACGTGCCCTGGCAATATGCACCCCAGCCCTTTAAGGAAGCATTGGTCGTCAGCACCCTTGTGTGTGCTGGGGCCTGAAAGGGTATCCCCCTGAGAAGATATGGGAGATGTAGCCACCACTGCAAGGAGTCCAAGAGTGGTTTGGACACCCTTATTCTGTCTCGGAGGTCGCCGTTGGCTTGCGCCCACTGAGCTCTGAGGCACCACTGAGCCACTCGCATGTGCAGGCGGGCATTCGGGGTCACATGTACCGTGGATGCCATGTGGCCCAGGAGCCGCAGGAAGTGTCTGGCGGAGACCTGAGAATTGCTTTGGAACTGGTTGGCCAAGTCCCTCAGCCTGTGAGCCCTGTCCTCAGGCAAGTACGCTCTTGCCTGCAGGGTGTCTAATCTTGCCCCTATAAACTCTAGGTTCTGTGAGGGGAGCAAATGGACTTTGCGTAGTTTATGACAAAGCCCAGATGCTGAAGAAGAGAGACAGTGCGAAGAGTGGCTTGTCTGGCCTCCTGGAGAGACTGACCTCTGATGAGCCAGTCGTCCAGGTATGGGAAGACAAAAATTCCCTGATTTCTGAGATAGGCCGCCACCACCGCCAGGCATTTGGTGAAAACCCTAGGGGCGGAAGTTAGGCCAAAGGGAAGTACTCTGTACTGGTAATGGTTTCCTCCCACCACAAATCTGAGATATTGTCTGTGGTCTGGATGGATGAGAATGTGAGTATAAGCATCCTTTAGGTCTAAGGAGCATAGCCAATCTCCCTGTTGGAGGTAGGGCAGCAGTATCCCAAGGGTAAGCATCTTGAACTTTTCCCTCTCCAGAAACTTGTTTAGGTTTCGCAAGTCTAGGATAGGCCGGAGGCCTCCTGTCCTTTTTGGTACCAGAAAGTACCTGGAGTAGAAGCCTTGCCCTTTCAGGTGGTGAGGCACTGGTTCCACCGCCTGTTCCTTTAGAAGACTTGCCAACTCCTGAAGGAGGAGGTTTCTGTGCAGAGGGAGTCTTGGAGGCTCCCCTGGAAAGTAGGAGGGGGGTATCTGGTGGAAGTGGAGAAAATAGCCCTTTTGGACTATGCTGAGGACCCAGGTATCCCCTGTGATGGCTGGCCACCTACCTGTAGGCGTACAGGGTCAGCCGACCTCCTGCGCTGAGTGGAGCCAGCTGTGGAGAAGAGGCTATGCTGTGGGAGTCAAAACCCCGCTCCCTGCTGTGCAGGAGCTGGAGCTGGCGTCTTGGGGGTCTTCTGCCTACGGGGCCCATGCCCCTGCCCCTTGGCCTGCTGTCCCTGTTGGGGAGCTGGAGAGGCCTGATATTGAGGGTAGGTTTTGTAGGCAGCACCCTTTCTCGGGAAAAAGGGCTTCTTTCCCGAGCCCTTCTTTTTCTGAGAAGGGGTAGAAGTCTTCCTGGACAGCCTTGTCCTGGTGAGAGTCTCAGTCTTGATTTCTGCAACCTTTTCAGTCATGGGCTTACTGAGAAGGTTTTCACCTCAGCAGGGGACATCGACCAACTTCTCCTGCACCCATGGCTCCAGGTCTGATGGTGTGCATCGATGCCGGCCGCTGCTACACGGGCCGAAGCCTCGAAGCCATCATAGGCTGCTCGAGAAATAAACTTCGAGCACTCTCAAATCCCCTGTTGACAAAGCCTTGAACCTCTGCAAAGGTTCCTCGGAGAGGCCAGCTGAGAACCTGGCAATCTCCTTTGCCAGGTCTCGTAGGTACATGCCCATGTACAGTTGGTAGGTGTGTACACGGCAAGATAGCATAGAGCCC
Organism: Ichthyophis bannanicus; assembly: GCA_033557465.1. Taxonomy (NCBI): domain Eukaryota; kingdom Metazoa; phylum Chordata; class Amphibia; order Gymnophiona; family Ichthyophiidae; genus Ichthyophis; species Ichthyophis bannanicus. The sequence continues at coordinate 263,012,820 of CM066042.1, read as the reverse complement.
TGGAAGCACTTTCTACCGCGGGCATCCAGGTTCCAGGCCTCCCGGCCGGGTGACACCAAGGAGTGCAACTTCTGACTCTTCAGACGGTGCATGGCCGATTCCACAACCATGGAGTGGTGCGGTAGCTGAGCCTTTTGGAACCCAGGGCTCTTACGGACTCGATAAATGGAATCGACCCATTTGCTAAGAACCGGTGTTGAGGCCGGTGCCTTCCACATATGGAAGAGCAGCTGTTCCAGCATCGGAGAAGCCGGTACAGTAAAGGCTTCCTTCAGAGGAAAATCATACTGGAGGGCATCGAGCTCCATGGCTCGAGGCTCCTCCTCGGCGTCCACTGGGAAGGCCAAGGCCTTGGCCATGTCCCTCACGGAGTCCGAGAACCGGGTATCCTCCGGGGGGGACCGTCTCCGAGGCTCGGACTCCAGTGAGTCCGAAGGGATGCACCGGGTCTGGAAGGTGTCCGGGGACTCCTCGTCCTCCATCTCCCACTCTGACTCCTCCGAGGAGGAATCGAGCAGCTCCGGCCATGCGGGCCTCGGTGCCACATGCCCCGATGCCGTCGATGACCTCGGCCCTGCACGGGAGGTCGAGGGGGACCTTGACCGAGGATCGACTCGAGACTTCATCGACTCGAGGATAGGCTCGTTCTCCGGGGTCGACTTAGACGTCGAGGTCCTGGTGGTCGGGGCAGGTGCACCGGTCAGACCAGCGATCAGCACCCACTGCTGTTCCATGAAGGCAGCCAAGCTGTTCTCCAAGGCTGTCTACCTGAATTCAAGCTCAGGAGACTCAGCAGCCACCGACTCGGGCCCCGACGGCGTCAGGCCCGACGTCGGCTCCCCCGGAGGAGAGTCCACGAGGACAACTGCACTTATGTGATTCGGGGACTCCGGCTCCACACGAGGTAGCTTGGAAGGCCTCTCTGACTCCGAGAGTCCAGGGCGGCGGTCAGGGCTACGCGACCTGGCCCTCGAGGAACCAGGAGCTTCCACCGATGCCGCCCTCACAAGCTTTTTCTTCCTTCTGTGCTCCCGGGAGGGAGACTCCCTTTCAGAGGAACCCCGGACAGTGCTCGGGGTCGGATTCCCGAGATGTCGAGGCCTCTGATGAAGTCCGGGTCCGGTCGGACGTGGAGTCAGAGAAACTTCTCTCACGTTGATGCTGACGGATCCAAAGCGCCTTCGACAACATTTTGCCACACGGGCCACAGGCCAGCGGGTCATGGTCGGGCCCGAGGCATCATAGGCAGCAGTCTTGTGTCGGTGAGAGACACAGGTTTCTTGCACCAATCACACTTTTTGAACCCGCTGGCAGCCATCGGGAGAAAAAGGGCCCCTGCAAGGTCAAAAGACCGGGCTGCCAGTGAAAACGCAAAAAGAACGCGAACGCTAGTCATGAAGGACAAAAAAATAAAATCACAACTCCCGACTCGATACCAGTATACCGAGCCCAGGCGGAAAGGGGAACCGGCATCGAACCGGATAAGACAAGGCGAAAATCGCAGAAAAAAATTCAACTTTTTCCGGGTGACACGAACTCACGTCCATCAGGCTCCGTGGAAAAAGAGACTGAGCAAGATGGCACCCTTGGGCGGGAAGGGGACCGCACAGGCGTGCTGCATTCCCAAAGGCTTTCTTTGAAAGCTGGGGAAATGCTCTGCACGGGGGCTCCATTGGCGCCAACGTCGCCCATATGTGAGTACTGACTTCCTGCTTGGTCCTGGAGAACTTACTTTTAAAAATGTGTACCAGGACTTCCGGTCTGGCAATGAGCTGACCAGACGTGTTCTGACCAGCTCCGGGTAGATACCCCGCAAATCTGCTAAAAATCAGCTACCACACCGCCGACCACTTTCTAAAACTGCTGCCCGATAGAACGCTTCACTAAGAGCTTTAAATCCCACAGCTCTAGGACTGCAGAGAGGCTGTCTCAGAGTGCTAGCCTGATGGCGACAAAATCTGTTCGGAGAGAGAAGCCACGTGCAGTGGAGGCCAAAATGGCTGAGGGGACCCCTGCTAGCCCGAAATCGGGGGACGGCTCGGACCTGGTGGCTGAGGTGAGCGCAGCGGTGGTGAGTGCACTGGAGGCGCGCTTTCAAGACCTCGCAGGGAGTCTTCAGACCCTTAACCAGAATTTCTCCGAATTTGCCGGGCGAATGGAGCAGGCGGAGATGCGGATCGCAGAGGTCGAGGACTCCCAACATTCTCTCACAGCTAAAGTGGCTGCCCTAGAATCTATTGTCAAACAACAGAGTGATAAGCTGGACGACCTAGAGAATCGGGGTCGCCGCAAGAACTTACGTTTTGTGGGGATCCCTGAGTCTGTGGGGGATGGAACCCTCTTCAATCACCTACAATCTTGGCTTGACCAGCTGGTTGGAGGGGCCGAAGGAAGCCGGGTGAAGCTAGACCGCGTGCACAGACTGGGGCCCCGCAGAGAACAGGCGCAGCGACCCCGGGCAGTCATCGCCCGGTTCCAGGAATACCGGCAGAAGGAGGAGGTTCTGCGACTTGCTCGCAACCGCAGGGCATCCGACCACCCGTCAGCTGAACGCATCCTCGTCTTCCAGGACTACTCCGTACTTGTAAGTCAGCAACGGCGTGCCTTTTCCTCAGCCTGCGCACAGCTCTTTGCGAGGGGGATCCGCTTTTCACTCTTATACCCAGCCCGCTTGCGGGTCGAACACCAGGGCCGGGCTAAATTCCTGTCGACGCCGGCAGAGGCAGCTGCGTTCCTGGACTCTCTCAACACTTCACACCAAAATCCTTCCTGAGGGCCAAATGCATGGCATGGACTGAGACTTCACTGCTAGGCCCCGCGGACCTTAGGCGGCCGCAGACAGTCTTGTAGTGGCTGACCTGTGGGCCAGCCTCCGGAGTCCTGCTTGATCACTCCTTCTACCCTTGGGGTCTTATTCTATCGCTTATTTATAGTTTGCCAGTGTCAGATTTAATGGAGGGTTCAAGTTTTGCTCTTCCCTTTTTCCCCCTTTTCTTCCCATTTCCCCATTTTTTGTTTCTTCCTTCTCTCTATTATTATTTATTTAATTGCCTCTTCTTTATTTTTATTCTCCAATTTTCCGGGGCCTTGGTTTTTTTTGGATTGGGCCCCAGCATTGAATTGAATTCTATGAATCCCTGCCCTTGAGAGACTCCCTGTAACAGTAACTGATTATAGCAACAACACAGCAGTATGTAGCCTACGTTGGGTTACTTTGATTCCATGTTGTACGGTCCACAAGGTAACTATGTTTCAATTACTGCATACACTTGCTGGCATCTGTATCGGTGGAGTTCCCTGGGGCAGAGTCAGGGCCTCTCCCATCTTGGTGCGGATGGTGGGGTTGGGCTGTTTCCTTCTCCCCCTTCCTCCCCATGTCGAGCCGGGCCACGGGGGGGTGGTGGGGCCCCTCCCCCCCCCTTTTTCTTTGTGCTGGGGGGGTGGGCTCCGCCCTCGCCTCCGGGCTGGGCGAGGTTCGAGTGTGCTGTTGGAGATACCCGGGATATCTGGGACGGCGGGCCAGGGGATCCTCTCTGGGCTCCACGAGACTGACCGTGGTGGGGGGAGAGGGGGAGAGACCGGCAGGGAGTTGGGTGGAGTGGTGGACCTTCCTGTGATCGCGCTTGGGTGGGCTGTGGGGATTGGGCCGAGTTGGCGCTCCTGGGAGAATCTCTATGTGATAGGGTGGCTCGGGCTCTATGGGGGGCGCCGGCAGAAGAGCATCGTTAGTGCAGGGGTGGGCGGGGAGGATTATGGGGGGGGGGTACCCGAATGTCAGTGGAAGTAGTCCGGCCGGGTGGGTGGACTTGTAGGATTTGGAGGGATGAGGGAGAGGGGGATGAAGGGGAGGGGTGGGGAGGGGGGGGGGGAGAGGGGAGGGGTGGGGAGGGGGGGAGAGGGGTGGGGGGGGGGATGGGGTGTCCGGGCTCTTATGGCTAATATTGTGGTGCTGCGCCCTCAAAGGTTCTGAGAGAGGGGGGTCCCAGGCTGGGAGGACCTCCCTATTGTATGGGCACTTAGCCCTATGGTGGATCTTTGACACTGCCTCATGCCTTTGAAGATTGTTACCTGGAATGTGTGCGGGCTGGGGAGCCCGATCAAGCGATATAAGGTGCTGCAAGCCCTTGCTCGCCAAAAGTGCGATATCGCCCTCCTGCAAGAAACCCACCAGACGGCCGAAGAACATGATAAATTATGCCGGTCATGGGTGGGTCAGGTATGGGGTTCTCCAGCACAGGGGCGAAAGGGGGGCGTGGCGGTTTTGTTCCACAAAAGGGTTCGTTTTTCGCTGACCACCCTTACAGCAGTTGACATGGGTAGATATTTGCTTTTGCACGGCTACCTTGAAGGGCAACTAGTGACTATTGGTAACCTCTACGGGCCGAATACGTTTGTCCCCAATTTTTTTTGTGACTTGGCCTCCCGGGTCGAACAGCTGCCCGATTGTCCCTTGCTTTTAGGGGGTGATTTTAATGGCATCCTGGATGTCGAGTTGGATACCTCGACAGAAGGGGAGAACCGAGACAGGATCCCTACGACTCATATGCTGCAGAGATTTCGGAGACGGCTGGACCTAGTAGACCCCTGGCGACTGCTTCATCCTATGGAGAGGGATTACACCCATCAATCCTGGGCACATGGCTCGAGTGCCCGTATCGACTACATTCTGCTTTCGGGGGGAGCCCTCGCCCAGGTGGGAGAGACTCAGATTGGTCCGGTGGAGATTTCAGACCACGCCTGGGTTGGGTTGGAACTACATTGGGGAGGAGCACCGTCTTCTGAGTCTCGACTCTGGCGCTTCCCGCTTGATCTTTATCATGATGCTCAGTTCCATCGCTTTCTTCGCCAGCGCTGGCAAGAATTTTTGGACGATCATCGGTGCCATGAGGAGGACCCTGAATTGGTTTGGGAGACGGCGAAAGTAGTGCTGCGTGGAGATATCATTGGCTTTGCGGCTCGCAAGCGCCGGATGATCGCTGCCCGAATCATACGCTTGGAAAGGCAGGTGGTGAGTCTGCGCCGGCGATGTGCTCGTGCCCCCCTCGCGGCGAATAAAAAACGGCTTTGGGAGGCTCAGGTGGCCCTAAACGAGCTAATACACCAACGGGCCAAGAAATCCCACCTCTACTACCGTTACCAAATGTATTGTCACGGGGACAAAACGGGACGGTTGCTCGCCCGGTGTCTGCGGGGACAACGGGGCTCCCGCCTGGTGGCGGCCTTGCGAGATGATGCAGGTAGACTCCGCAGAGGGAATGAGGAAATCGCACAACTCTTCCGGACCTTTTTTCAATCTCTGTATGAGACCGAGAGTGTGCCAGCGGCTGACCTCTCTGCTTATCTGGAGGGACTCGACCTCCCCCAATTGACTCCGGCCCAACAAGAGACCCTGGAACAGCCCCTGACGGCCCAGGAGATCCAGACGGTAATCACCTCGGCCTGTTGTTTCAAGTCGCCGGGCCCGGACGGTTTGGGCGCTGAATTTTACAAGCTTCTGGGAGAAACTGTGACCCCAACATTGTTGGCGGTCTATGACCGTCGTATTGAGCAGGGGGCCTTTCGCTGGGGGAACAATCACGCTCATATTGTGTTGATCCCTAAGCCGGGCAAGGATCCCCTAGCAGCTGGCTCCTATAGGCCTATTTCGCTGCTCAACTTTGACCTGAAAGTTTTAGCCAAGGTTTTGGCTACTCGGCTGGCAGAGGTGTTGAGCCACCTTGTGCATGCCTCTCAGGTGGGTTTCGTCAAGGGCCGCTACGCAGTGCGGAATCTGCGAAAGATTCTGGTTTCCCTGGAGTGGGTGCATTATCGCCAACTACCTTCTCTGTTGATTAGTTTCGATGCCGAAAAGGCGTTCGATCGGGTGAACTGGGAATATCTCTGGGCACTTTTGCCAAAATATGGACTTGGTGCCTACTTCTGCCGGATGGTGCGAAGTCTCTATGCCCAGCCGACGGCGGGGGTGGTTTGCAATGGCGTCGCCTCGGAAGCCTTTGATTTAGGCCGAGGGACGCGGCAGGGGTGTCCTCTTTCCCCCCTGCTGTTTGTCCTTTCTCTCGACCTCTTGATTAGGACCATCGAGGCCTCCAGAGAGATTTCCGGAATACGCATTGGGCCACAGGAATTCAAGCTCTCTGCCTTTGCCGACGATCTACTTGTCCACTTACTCTCCCCGGACCGTTCCTTGCGGGGCCTGATGTCGGAATTCGAAAGGTTTGGGAGAGTGGCGGGCCTGCGCATCAATAAGGAGAAATCAGAGGCCCTCGATGTATTAGGCACTCTTCGGGGTGCGTGGCCTGGAGAGTTCCCTCTCAAATGGGCGACAGACGAGTTCATATATTTGGGAATTGTCTTGCCCAGCCACCCCAGTAGGCTGTATGGCCGTAATCTCGACCGAACCCTGAGGAGATTGCAAACACAGCTGCGGGCGTGGGGTGCCCTCCCACTGTCCCTCTCAGGGAAGATAGCGGCGGTACAGATGGTGGCCTTGCCCCGCCTCCTTTACTGGCTCCAGACCCTGCCAGTGTGGTTGCTCCGAAAAGATCTGCGCCGCATTGAGGCCTGCTTTCACTCCTTTTTCTGGAAAGGTGGAAGGGCGCGCATCCCTTGGGCCCGGCTACTGGGCGGGTGGCGTGCGGGGGGATGGGCCTCCCCGACCTGCGGGCGTATGCCTTAGCTTGCCAAGCGAGGCATCTGGCGGACTGGCTTGGTGACACTGCCTACTTCATGCCCCGGATCCTCGAGGAATGTTTTATCGCCCCGCTTACGCTATTAGGGGTTCTGCATGGAGCCAACCCGGGTCTCCCCCGCTATATAAGGCGGAGCATGTTGATAACCTCGGCAAAACGGACCTGGCAATATCTTAATGTGCACTGGGGTGAATGGTGGCAGACCTCTAGTTGGTTGCCACTTCGAGGGAATCTGTCATTCCCCTCGGGCTCGGAATCGGTGCTTTTCCAAGACTGGGAGGGCCACGGGATTAGGCTTCTTGGCCACTTGGTAGAACCTTCGGGAGCTTGCAAGTCCTTCGGGACATTGAGCCGAGAATGGGGTCTTTCCCCCCGGCACGCCTATGCCTATATCCAGGTGGCCCACTATATATCTTCGCTGCCGCATACGGCACTGTGCACCGAGCGGGCTCAGCGGATTCTGGACTTCTTTGGACTTGGGGGCGATGCCCCGGTATCGATATCTGTCTTTAAAGTTCGTGTGGCCGACCTCCGTCCCCCCCCGGACTATCGAGAGGTGGAGATGGCCTGGGAGGGAGAATTGGCTTGCGAGGTGCCCCCTGGCACGGTGCGGGCGGCGCTCCGCCGCATAGTTGGCCTAGCCCAGGGGATGCGTTGGAGGGAGGTGCAATTTAAGTGTGTTACTAGAGTCCATTTCTCCCCACGGCGAGCGCTGCGAAGCCGACTCACTACAGATGGCCGCTGCCCCCGCTGCTCCGAGCCTTTGGCGACCCTCCTCCACATGTGGTGGGATTGTCCATCCTTACAATCCTATTGGGCTAAAAGTTCTTCCTTTCTGGGGGGTCTCCATCAGCGCATCCGGTGGTCGGGCCCATTGGTGGTGCTGGACTGCCTGCCCCCCCCCCCCGCCCAGGAAAGAAGGGGGAACGGCTCTTGGTTCGTAAGGCCTGTCTGGTGGGGAAGGCGCCGATTCTTCGGCTGTGGAGGGATCCCCAGCCCCCCACTTTCGGGGAGTGGAGGAATAGTTTTCACCAATTGATGCAAATGGAACATCGGTGGGCGCGAGGCAGTGTCAAACGGTGGCCGGCCTTTATGGCGGTCTGGGAGCCTTACATCCTACAACTCGGGGCCCGAAGTCGAAATGAGATTTTACAGTCCGGGAGCTGAGGCATCACTTTGACCAGCACAGGGCAGAGTGATTGTGAGAGGTGCAGCACCACTGGCTATCTCAGAGGGGCCGGCGGGAGGGACGGGTGGGGAGTGGAGCATGGGGGGTGGGGGGGAATAAGGGGGGAGGGGGAGGGAGGGAGAAAACTTGTTAAATGCCACCCTATATTGCCTCGCCTGTACTCCCCGGGGGGGGGGGGGATCAGAGTACACCCCGCCCTCCCGGGGCTCTTTGTTTATTTGTACTGTGTTGTACTGTTTTTGGTGGATTATAAATAAACTATTTAAAAAAAAAAATGTGTACCAGTGGGACCTACAGTCATCCCCATGGAGAGTATAAAAGTTACTCCCTAAGCATGTGACATACTAGTAGTATCCTTTCTCAATGGTCAGTTCATAAGAATATTTCATATCTTTCTTAAAGGACGAGAAACTGTTGGACTATTCAACATTTGTTTCCATTCTAAAAAGTCTTTTTTTTACCGTGGGTTCAAAGATATTTCTTATTCTGACACTTCCTTAACAAAGATGTTTTATTCACTAAAAAATAGAGATCAATAAAGGAATTTCTGAAATGAATTCTGACAAGTCTCAATTTTCCCCAAAGCAACTAATTATATATTTTTAATTATGCATGCCCTACATGAAGCTGCACAATATATCAATTATTTTACAAAGCAAATATATCCATCAACCTTGTTAAAACTGATGCTCAGCCATGGATATGCTTTGTTGTACTTTTTCATCGCTTCCATTAGTAATTTCTAAACTTGGGTAAAATCAAACGTTTGCTCGCATCCATCAATAACCGTCGTCCTACTATTCACTTTCTCATTTCTCTTCAGCAAATGGAAATTCTGTTTTTCTGGTTGCCTCAACAAAGAATAAACAAACATGCTCCTTCTAGCAGGCAGGGAGAAATATTTTATTAAAATATTATTAAAAAGAGGACCAGGGAAATCCACTGCTTACCTCGGGATAAGCAATGTGGAACCTGTGTACCCTTTTTGGGAACCTGACAGGTACTTGTGACCTGGATTGGCCGCTGTTGGCAACAGGATACTGGGATTGATGAACCTTAGTCTGACCCAATATGCATATCTTATGTTGCCAACAGGGATTTTTAATTTTTTTAAGCAACCTGAATAGAAAGAAAAAGGGCCTATATGGGAATGCAGTTGGATTCTATTCCTTAAACAGTTTATGGAGAACTGAGTGACTGAAATTTCTGTTGTGTAGGGAGTCCCTTTCCAAAATTTAGTGAGATGTGAATCTGTGGACAGAATTTCAGGTTGCAGCTTTGCAAATCTCCTTCATGTAGCTTGACTGCAAGTGAGTCACCAATGCAGTCATGGCTCTGACTATACGAGCTGTGACATGACCCTCAAATATCATACCTACCTGGGCGTAAGTAAAAAACATGCAATTTGCTAGCCAAACAGAGTACACGTCGTTATGCGCAGACAAGATAAACAAAAAGCTAGGTGGACTTTCTAAGGGTTTTAGTCTGCTTCTGATAGAAGGCTAAGGTTCTCTTGTAGTCTAATGGGTACAGCACATTTTACCCTTTGTGAGCGTGAGGTTTGGGGAAAAAATGTTGAAAGGATTATTGACTGGTTAAGGTGGAAAAACAAAAGTGGTGGTCTGAATCAATAAACTATACAGTTAAAAGTCGTAGGACAGATTTATTTTACAAATACACATAAAACCATAAACACAAAACATAAAAAACTAAAAGCTAAAAAACTCAATAATTCATAAACAAGCCCAACATGTTTCAGTCGAAGCCTGCTTCAGGGGCATCCCGAAATGTACAAAGCCGTATGATGAAAAATGTTTAGTGATACAAGACACAAACTGTAGCAAAACAAAGGCAGAACACAAGCAAACCATTACCAGTCAAATAATTGAATAAATAATCATAGTTAATAAACCATAAAAATGAAAAGAAATGGGTCACTACAAATACAATAAAAAATAATAAGAGCCACACCCCTCTCTTGGAGAAATCAATCCAAATAAATGAGCAAAATATTTGAATCCTATCTAAAGGGAGCGCCACCCCTCTCTTGTGGCAGTACCCTAAAAATGGCAAAAAACAATAAGTCATTCAGTTGAAATCGATACATTAATACTTACGGAATAGCTCAAGACGTATCTTTAATAAAAAGGCATATCTTTAAGAACTTAATGAAGGGTATCCACACCTGTGTTCACAAACGGTTAACATAACATAAGAACATAAGATATGCTATACTGGGTCAGACCAAGATCCATCAAACCCAGTATCCTGTTTCCAACAGTGGCCAATCTAGGTCACAAGTACCTAGCAGTTTCCCCAAGAGACACGGGGTTCCACAATTCTTGTATTGGGGCAAGCAGTGGATATTCTGGGTCCATTTTAATAATGGTTTATGGACCTTTCCTCCAGGAACTTGTCCAAACCTTTTTTTTAAACCCAGCTACACTAACAGCTTTTACTACATCTTCCAGAGTTTGATTACATGTTGAGTGAAAAAAATATTTTCTCTTATTAGTCTTAAATAGTTTACCCTGTAGCTTCATTGCATGCCCCTTAGTCTTTCTATATTTTGATTGTGTAAACAAACTACGTTTACTCGTTCCACTCCATTCATTAATTTATAGAGCTCCCCTCGGCCGTCTGTCTTCGAGGTTGAAGAGCAATAACCTTTTAAGCCTCTCTTCAAAGGGGTATCCTTCCATCCCCTTTACCATTTTAGTGTCTCTTCTTGTACCTTTTCTAATAACGCTATATAGTTTTTAAGATACGGCGACCAGAATTGCACACAATATTCAAGGTGCGGTTGCACCATGGAATACAGAGGCATTATAATATCCTGTTTTATTTTCCATTCCTTTCCTTATGATACCTAGCATTCTATTTGCTCTCTTGGCTGCCGCTGCATATGGGGCAGAGGGTTTTTAACATGTTATCCACGATGATGCCTAAATCTTTTTCCTGGGTGATGGTTCCTAATGTGGAACCTTGCATCGTGTAACCATAGTTTGGGTTTTTCTTTCCTAGATGCATAACTTTGCACTTGTTCACATTAAATTTCAGCTGCCATTTGGATGCCCAGTCTTCCAATTTATCAAGATCCTCTTGCAATTTTCCACAATCCTCATGGGTTTTAACAACTTTGAATAGTTTTGTGTCATCTGCAAATTTGATAACCTCACTTGGTTCCCATGTCCAGGTCATTTATGAATATGTTAAAAAGCAGTGGACCCAGCACAGATCTCTGGGCTACTTCACTATTCACCTTTCTCCATTGGGAAAATTGGCCATTTAGCCCTACCCTCTGCTTTCCATCTTTTAACCAGTTCCTGATCCACAATAGTATACTGCCTCCTATCCCATGACTTTTTAATTTTGCCAAAAGTCTCTTATGAGGGACCTTGTCAAAGGCTTTCTGAAAATCCAGATACACTATATCAGCTGACTCACCTTTGTCTACCTGTTTATTCACACCTTCAAAAAAACATAACAGATTAGTAAGACAAGACCTTCCTTGGCTAAAGCCATGTTGGCCGTCTCCTGTTAACCCATGACTATCTATATGTTCAGTAATTTTGTTCTTTATGATGGTTTCCACCATTTTTCCGGTACTGACATCTGGCTCACCAGTCTGTTATTTCCCAGATCACCTCTGGAATCCTTTTTAAAAATTGGCGTTACATTGGCCATCCTCCAATCTTCAGGTACTACTGAGGATTTTAATGATATTTCACAGATTACTAATAGCAAGTCTGCAATCTCATATTTCAGTTCTTTCAATACCCTTGGATGTATACCATCCGGTCCAGGTGCTTTGCTACTCTTCATTTTATCAAATAGTTGTAATACATCTTCCCAGTGTATCGATATTTCCTTCAATTCTTCCGCAGCATCTCCTTTAGATACCATTTCAGTCATGGATAACATTCCTACATCTTCCTCAGTAAAGACCAAAGCAAAGAATTCATTCACTTTCTCCGCTATGGCCTGTCCCCTCTTAGTGCCCCTTTAACCCCTCTATCATCTAATGGTCCAACTGACTCTCACAGGTTTTTTGCTACGAATATACTTGAAAAAGTCTTTATAATGCATTTTTGCTTCTACAGCAAGCTTCTTCCCAAATTCTCTCTTTGCTTGCATTATCAATGCCTTGCATCTAACTTGCCAGTGCTTGTCTTGTTTCCAGTTCTCGTCATTTGGCTCCTTTTTCCATTTCCTGAAAGATGCTTTTTTGGCAACAGCAGCTTCTCTGTCCTCACCTTTAAACCATACTGGCAGTTTTTTTGGACTTCCATCCACTTTTCTTAAAGCATGGAATATAGCTGGTCTGGGCTTCCAAGATAGTATTTTTAAACAATACTCAAGCTTGATGTACGTCTTTAACCTTTGCAACTGCTCCTTTTAGTTTTTTCTTAATTATTTTCCTCATTTTATCATAGTCTCCCTTTTGAAAGTTAAAAGGTAGTACTGTGGATTTCCTTACCATCCCCTCCTCCATTAATTAAATCAAACACGATCATGCTATGATCACTATTGCCAAGTGGCCCCAACACCCTTATCTCTTGCACCAGATCTGGTGTTCCACCAAGGACTAGGTCCAAACTGGCTTCCCCCCTGGTTGGTTCTTGAACCAGCTGCTCCCAAGAAGCAGTCATTTATTTCATCTAGAAACTTTATCTCCCTAGCATGTCTTGCCGTGACAATGACACAGTCAATACCGTGGTAATTGAAATTACCCATTATTATTACTGTTCTGTAACTTTTGTTAGCTTCCCTGATTTCTTTGAGTATTTCATCATCCATTTGTTCATTTATTTATTTATTTTTATTTATTTTATTTATTTATTACATTTTCTTTTATACCGCGCTATTTAAGATCAGTGCGGTTTGCAATAAACATTAAATCTACACATCTCAGTTTAGTGATTTGTGCTTACAATAAACAGGTAAAATTAACTTGGGTATACAATAAACATTCTGGCCAGGCGGTCGATAGTACACCCCCCACTGCCATCGCCTTCCCCTTCCACTTTTTACATGGAATTTCAGTCCATAGAGATTCTACAGTGAATTTTGCTTCCTGCAAAACTTTAATCCTTTGTGACTCAATGCTCTCTCTAAAAGAGTGCAACCCCTCCACAAATTTGATCTTCTCTGTCGTTCCGATATAGTTTGTATCCAGGTATCACAGTGTCCCACTGGTTGTCCTCCTTCCACCATGACTGAGATACCAATCATATCTAACCTCCCATTTAGTAGTATATATTCTAACTCTCCCATCTTATTTTTTAGACTTCTAGCATTGACATACAAGCATTTTAGAGGCTGTACTTTATTCATGTTAATCTGGTTATCGGTAGGCAGGGGTAATTTGGAATCTTTAAGCTCTGTCTGCTCTGTACTCAAGGGCAGATCTCTAATATGCACACACCGTAGCTCATCAGTTCTGATCAAAAAAGACTAAATGCAACATGGGGATAAAATGTCATTTCACTATAAAAACCATTATACTTAAACCATATTTCAGACATGTCTCATTAATATATATTCAATAGTGAAAGCTAAAAGTGTAATATGTCATATAAAAAGACCCAAGACACCCGAAAGTAATACAACCATCTGCATTACTCTCTGGCAATTTAGAAATAAAGTGACCATGGACAGGGATGAGCGCCATGAAAAAAAACATTATCCTGATGTGCTATACACTAGGCAGAGGCAGGCAGCCATAAACGCACAGCAGATCACAATTTCAATACAACGCTGGCAAAACGCAACTGCAAACACTCCAAGACGACTTACCCGAATGATCATTGTTATCTGAAAACAGACAGATGGGCAGAGGTCTGCCTTTTTCATCAGCTTTCCCGCCAAGGTACCTTGACAGACAGCACTACTGAAATGAGGCTGCAAAAATTGTTTAAATTAATGGATCTTTTCAAAGACCTTTCTGAAGCTTCCTGTAGTAAGAAGAGGAAGTCAGGGAGTAACCGTAGCCTGGAATGGAAGGCGTCTACTAGAAAGCGAAGGAAAATGCCTGGGAGTCAGCAAGAGCTCTGGACCCTGAAAGAGGCTGCAGAGGATAGGGGAGATGGACACAACAAGACCCTCCTAGGACCTTTTTTTTAACTGATTTTTTGTGATATATGAACTTTCCAGTTACAGAACTTGTTGATCGTTATTGAGTACTTTGAGACTGAATGGAGAGGAACTGAGATGACCCCTCTGTGGTCTGTCTTCTACTCTGGATTTGTTTTTCTTGTGTGACTGAGTTGTATGGAATGTGCAGGTTGGATATATGTAGGGAGTGGGCAAAGAGGGTACATTTGAAAGGATGGTTAGGGAAAGGAGGGTGGGTAAGAGTATGCAGCCCCAAATTAATCTGTGGCTTTGTTCACAGAAGGGGGGAGGGGTGGAGGAGGGGTGGAGGGGGGGTGTTTGGGGATGACAATTGAGGAGACATACACATGGGTCGGGGAGGGAGAAGGTAAGGTTGAGGGAGGTGGGTGGGTTATGACAGAGGGGGTGGAGGGGTTTGACTGATTCCTAAACTTGATCTGGGGAAGGATTTCAGTGTTCAACTCATATGGAATAATGGTTAAATTAGTTACCTGGAATGTTGATGGGTTAAATTTTCTGATAAACAGAAAAAGAGTCCTAACCCATTTGAAGAAGGCCAAAGTGGAAATCATGTTTCTGCAGGAAACTCATCTCAGATGCCAAACATTTGAAACGCAAAGGGAAGGGGATTGGACAGGTTTATTTTACAAAGTATGGGGCGCATAAGAGCGGAGTGGTGATCTTGTTTAGCAATACCTGTGACTTTCAAATAGAATAACAAATAGTCAATAAACAGGCAATATTAGGTTCCGATTGTGGTGTTAGGGGGGAGTTAAAGTTATGCTTGTCAATGTATATGCACTAAATGCAAATGCCCATATTTTCTTTTCGGAGTTTTTCTCTATATTGTGCCAGAACTTGGTAGGGGACTAATTGTACCATGCAGCCAGAGGATTGTTCTGGGGCTCTACAGTTGGCTGCTGCTAACTCTCAAAGCATAATAAGAGGTTTGGATCAATTGGGTCTTGTTGATGTTTGGCATTGACTGCATCCAGGGCAACATGATTATTCGTACTACTTGGCAAGACATGATTCCTATTCGCAGATCAATTACTGTTTTTTGTTGAATCACTTAAAAGTGTTGGGGGGTTAAGAAGATATGAGATAGCTCCAATAGTCATATCAGATCATGGCATGGTTTCTGTAGAGCACTTCAATTTAGATCCTGATAAGAGCTCTAACAGATGGAGAAATGGATGGACTATTGTTAAAAATAAATCCTCATTTTCTAAAAAGCCTCCAGACTGAATGAGAGATATTTTTACATTTTAATACCCTTTCACCTTATGGGACATGGCTAAAGTTGTCCTTAGAGACCATATCACAGCAATTGCCTATGATTTAAAAACAGAGGGTTGCCCGATATGAGACCTTATATGCAGAGCTGATGCATCTGGAGAGAGAGCACAATAAAGACCGGGGAGAACAAGAGTGCACCCGCTTAGCAGCTGTGCATAGAGAGAGTAATGCTTTAGGTTTCAAACAAACTGCCAAAGCTATGTAAATGACAAAGAGGCATTTTTATGAATACTTGAATAAGGCAAGTAAATTTTTGTCGTGGCAAATGAATAGGATTAGAATTAAGAGGAGTATTTCTAAAATTAAGGACGAGAATGGGACACAGTCAACTTAAGTCTGAGCATATGGCTGCCCGTTTTGTTGAGTATTGTCAACAGCTTTATTCTGCCCAAACATCTGTAACTGAGGGCCACATGGAAGAGTGGGTAAGGGCACGCAATCTTCCACAACTGGATGAATCCCAAAGGGAACAGCTGGATAGACCCTTTACAGAAGGGCAGAGGTCTCCAACTCCAGTCTTGGAGAGCCACAAACCAGTCAGGATTTCAGGATGTCCATAATATGCATGAGATAAATTTGAATACAGTGAGGGCTGTGCATGCAAATATACCTCGTGCATGTTGTGGTGTAGAAGGTCCCTCAGATCCCTTAGTGAGAGGTAAAACGCAGGACTTTAGCTTCAGTTGAAGAAAGAAAACAAATGCACATGGCTCCTGGTTTCCAGGGAAACCACAAACAGCAGATCAGAGGAGAGGAAAACACGCCCCTGCTGCAGTTCAGCTCATCGGTCACGAGCTGAGGCAGAACACCTGCTGGAGGGAGGGGTCAGATTAAACCCAGGAAACCAGAGATATAAGGGAAGCTCATTAGGAAGGAAGTTAGCACAGCCGGGAGCAAAGTTGGGAGAACAGCCGTTAGAACAGCCACGAGTGCAAGCAAGAGAGCAGTCACGAGAAGCAGAGGATTGGCTTGGGAGTGAAGATTCAGAGGAACTAATGGTAATGGAAGATTCTCTGACCTTTGACTCAGAAAGGGGAATCAGCAGAAGAAACGAGCAGAGAACCAGTGCAAAGGAGCCAGGTACAAGCAGCCCAGGTTTGGTGCCGTATATAAAAGGCAGCCAGAAGGGAAATGTACCAAGAAGGCAGACTTGTGTGCACGTAGGAACTCCAAGGCTTGTATCTGTAGCTGATCCTGGAGGGCAGAAGGAATCTCTCATAAGAAAGCCAAAAGGTAGTCTGAGTGACTGGTATAAAAGCAAAGCTGTGCTCTGATATTAGCCCAGAAGGGTGGGGCTTTACATGTGCTGAATACTGTGGGCTACTGTGTAGCAGAAAGCTGCAGGGAAAAGTCTCATGCTGAAGGAATAGGTGTGTGTTTGGAAACACCCTGTAGTCAATTGCAGACATTTCCAGCTGAGAACCAATATGAACCGATGGAAACAGAACCATCTTTAGAATACCTGCCTGTTGAGTCAATGGACTGTACAATATCTGTGTCTGAGAAGATAAAACCTGTGTGCTAGGATTAAGCTGTGCAGAGAGAGAGAGAGAGCTGCAGGTAGCAGCTAGAAGAAAAAGCACCAAAGGTTTTGGAACAGAGAATTGCTCTTTAAGTTGGATTACTGTGATGCTGATATAGGAAGCTGTTTATGTTCCATTATTATATTATTTCCTGCCAGAAGATATATGGCCAACTGTTCTTTAGTTTCTATTTGTAAAAGCCATTTGGGAAGGGGAATTAAAATCCTGTTATTTGCCTGAAACACTCGAGCTCCACTACTCTCTTTATTTCGGCTGGTGAAAACTACAACTCCCAGGAGGCAGTGCTTTCCCCAAGCACTATTTTCCTACCGGAAGAAGGGATCAGGCCGCTTAACTCTACTAGCACATTACAATGTTCATTAGGCATATCCAGAAAATCTGACTGGTTTGCAGCCCTCCAGGACTCAAGTTGGAGATCCCTGTGCTAGGACCATCAAGAAGTTGAATAATAAAGCAGCTGGGCCGGACTCCCTTCCGGCAGAGTTGTACAAATGCTGGTTGAAGCAATTTACTATATTACTAATTAAGGTGTTTAATGACATTGAAAAATTTTTTTATGATGCCACCATCACTGTTATCCCAAAAGACAGGCGGGACAGCAGAGTTTTTTGTAATTACCGACTCATCTCGTTGCTGAATATTGATTACAAGATCCTGGCCAAAGTCCTTAGTCACAAAATGAGTGTTATCCATACTCTGGTGCACTGTGACTAGACAGGGTTCATACAGAATCGATTTGGGGCCAATGTTCATAGACTGATAAATATATTGCGGTTGCAGGTAGGAATGAGGATCATGCCATTTTGTCATTGGCTGCTAAAAAGGCCTTTGACAAAATTGAATGGCCTTACCCTTTTCAGGCGCTGAAGGGATTTGGGTTTGGCCTTGGCCTGAAATTTTGTCAATGGATAGCTTCTGTTTACAGTAAGTCCAGTGCCTCTGTTTTAGTTAATGGGCACCTGCTTAGTCCATTTCAGCTAGGGAGGGGAACATGGCAAGGATGTTTGATGTATCTCCTCATCTCACTTGTGTGTTGCGAGATCAATTTGCAAACACGGGTGTATGGATAGGGTATGAAATGCATGTCATCTCTCGTTACGCTGATGACACATGGATTTACATAAGAGATCTATCTCTTCCCTAATGGCCTTATTGAGAAAATTTAGCTCTATTTCAGGTTATACGTGTCAATTTTCAAAAATCAGCCTTGCTTCCTATACAGTATAGAGATGGTATGCCAGTGGATTGAGCAAGGGATGTTTAACTTCCAAACTGTGTGGGAAATTAAGTATTTGGGGGTGATAATTCCCTCCGATTTTTCTCAGCTGTATGAGCAGAATTATGAAAAGTTATTGCATAAGATTAGCCAGGAGTTGTTGCAATAGCAGGATACTTCTCTGATTTGGTTAGGTCGGATAAATATTCTGAAAATGATTTCATTTCCTAAATTGCTCTCTCTTTGCACTCAGTTACCCATATTGTTGCCCCAATGCTTTTTTAAGGAGGTTAGAATGTGTTTCCTTTGCTTCATTTGGCAGGGGAAGAGATCGCAAATTAGCATTTAAGCCGCAGTAGCTAGCCAGGCAGTGGCGATATTCATGCTGCCCAGTTAGCCCCTGCGCTAAAAGATAGGCGAGATTTTGCTGTACCTATCTTTTAGCCTTAGGCCACTAACCAAGCAGCATGAAATATTGCCACTGCCCAGTAAACGACTGTCGCTGCCTCCGCTCCTCCCTGGAACACCCATAACAGCCCTGATGCTAAGCGGTTAGCATCGGGGCATGTAGGGAAGTTAGGGGCTATTCAGCGGCACTAACCATGTAAATGCCTTTCAAATATTGGGCCCAATATATTCTTTTCTGACCTGTTTGAGAATAATATTCCTATGACTAAGGAAAGGATGGAGAGGAAATTAGTTACTCCACTCCTCCATTTCCAGTATTTCCGATTAAGACACTTTCTGCACATGTCTGGGCACAAAGAGGATTTTCCTAGAACCTTAAATACTTTGGAGAGATTATTATTTAAGGAGGAGGGTAAGAAGAAAATTCTTTCTAGGTTGTAGGTGGAGTTGGCACATATCTTTTATAGTCAAGCCCCAGCCTATAAGTAGCATTGGGATCAGGTCTTAGGACTGAACAAGGAAGGTTTTTGGGAGCATATCAGGTTATTTGCAGAGTGTCTATCTCACTTAATACAGTGGGGATGCAGATGAAGATTCTAATGAGGGGTTTTATTACCCTAAATAGATTGTGGAAGTGGAATTCTTTGGTTTCCCCACTATGTTGAAGAGGATGTGGGCAGCTTTAATCACCTGCCTGCTTATACAACCTTATTGAACAGAGATACAGCAAGGTACCCAAGGTACCAGCATCACCTTTAAGGCACAAGTGCCGGTACGCTCCTTGGGGCATCTCCACCGGGGCCGAACCACCTATTTATCGTCCACAACATTTCATCCTGCTCAGAACACTTCTTTGACTGCTTACCGGCTCTCCCTTTAACTGGATTTCCTTTACATTTTCTCAGATTAGTTTATCTCACGGCCTCTCTCCTGCCATGCTCGCCTCTCTTTCTACTAATCTGTATGGCCGCTCCATACCTGTACTATGGGGCAACCATCCCGTCTCTGCAGTTCCTCAGTTTCAACATCCAGGATGCTTTTATCGTTGAATGGCAAACCGTTTGCCTTGTCAACCACCACTCCCCTCCTGATCTCCCCCCCCTCCCCTCTTCCTCAGCCACCATCAACACAAACCCCTCTTAAGATAGGCCTCCTGAATTGCAGATCTTTACGTTCCAAAACCCTCCTAGTTTCTGACATCCTTACTCGTGAGTCCTTTGACCTCTTGCTGCTTACGGAGACCTGGTTAAAGGATTGGGAAGACGCTATTCTGGCATGCTGTCTTCCCCCCAGTTTCTCTGCTATTTCAGTCCCCCGCCTGGGTCGGATGGGTGGCAGAGTAGCTACCATTGTCAACTCCATCTCTTTCTCACAAGTAACCACCCCCACCCTGCGCTATCCCGAAGCCCTCCTACTTCAACTTCACAAACCTTTTCCAATGCATCTTCTTCTCATCTACTCTCCCCCTGCCCTCCGTCCTGATCTCTGGGACTCTCTCCTACAGGCTGTCTCTGAATCCTCCTTCACCTTTCCCCGTTTACTCAATGCTAGTGATTTCAACTTACATCTCAACTCCCCCTCTTCTTCCAGAGATCACACTTTTGCAGCATTACTTCAAGTCCTCTCCCTTCTCCAACATGTTCCTTTTCCAACCCACTCTGCAGGTCACATTCTTGACCTTCTCCTCTCATCAACCTCTTTCCCTTTCCTCATACACTCCCTTCATGCCACTCCCCTCCCCTGGACCGACCACTTTTGTCTGTCTGTCTTCTGCACTCCTTCTCATTGCACCTTAGGACTTCCCCTCCAGCCAGCCCAATCACCTGGTTCCCTCACCCAGTGTCTCTCGCGTCGCATTAACTCCCACACAATTCAAACCTTTCCACCTGCAAGTGAGCTCTTACCCTCCGACCTCTCCTCTCTCTCTCCTAATTCGCAAGCTTCTACCTGGTCCTCATGTCTTTCCACTGCTCTTGATCACCTGCCCCCCTACGTCCTTGTCCCCCTCCCCACCGACCCTCACAACCCTGGTTCCACCATGGCCTTCGCCTTCTTCGCAAACAACTTCGTCATGCCGAACGACGGTGGCACAAGGGCACAAGTCTCCCTCTTTTATCACCCTGTCCCACTTTAAACCAGCACACAAGCACTACCGCGTTCAGTATTTTTACTCTGTAAATAGCTGTGCTATAAATTTAACAGCGGTATATCAAATTAATAAACTATAAACTGTGATAACTAATGTGACATTGTCTTTTTTATATGATGTTTTGGTTCGGGGGGGAGGGGGAATGATGAGACCATATCTTCTAAATGCGAGGGGCAGCTCATCCATTGCCTATTACTAGCTGTATGATGCATGCTGCTCATACACTGGAAGGATGTGTCTCCTCTCACTAAGGTAGAATGGCTGTCGAAGGTGGAGGATATTTACCTTATGAAAAAACTGACATACCTACTAAGAGAAAAAAAAATGAAGTTTGATATTATCTGGGCTCTGTACTTGTCTTTTAAGGGGACTGGTTAACTATGGTGGATAGAGGAGAGGCTGGATTGGTAGGAGAATATCCAATCTGCAATAGGGTGGACACATGAGAGTGGGAGTGTGATTGAAGGTGACCCCATGGGGGTGTGCCCAGTTATATGCTCTCATCATTAATTCATAGGACGTGTAGCAATTGTTCCAGGCAGTATTGCCATACTGCCTCAGGTAATATTGTGGCGTGGAGGAGTTGCCTAGTAGTTAGAGCAACAGTCTAGTACCCAAGAGATCTGCGTTTGATTAGCACTGGCACTCCTTTTGACATTGGGCAAGTCACTTTACCCTCCATTGCCTCAGAAGAAAAGACCTGTCAATCTACTTCCGGTCATACCTTGCCAAGAAAACCCAGGAGCTGCTGGATCACCAGAAGTCAGCATTGACTTGACGGCATGTTATATACGAGGGTTGCTCAGAAAGTAATGCCCCACATGTTTTCTCTCAATCCAGAATAAAGATAGAGGTGTGAAACTGAAAGGGTAGTAACTTGGAACTTCAAAGGACACGTGTGTAATTTTACAGTCGTCCGACAAATAGCGAGGCGGTAGTGGCAAATGGCATCTGTGAGTGACATATGGTACAAACAACGAACCGTAATGGAATTCTTGGTGGAGGAGAAAGAAAGTGTGAGAAACATTCACAAACGGTTGTGTGCTGTGTATGGAGGTTCTGTGGTAGATAGGAGCACCGCTGGATGATGGGTGAAGAGGTAAAGGCTTCAGGAAGTGGTAAAATGGAACTGCAAGATTGGCTGCGGTCTGGGTGTCCTGCCTCAGCCACTAGTCCAGACAAGTTGTAGCGCGCTGATGACATTATTGGACATTGATGGCGTAATTCTGGTGGATGTGCTTGAGAGAGGTGAAACAATCAATTCAGACAGGTACATCAAAACCCTTCAAAAACTGAAACGGCGTTACATATTGCTTCAACACGATAATGCTCGCCCTCACACAAGTCTCCGAACCAAAGAGGCAATCGCCAAATTTGGTTGGACAGTGCTCCCCCACCCACCCTACAGTCCTGATCTGGCACCATCAGATGTTCATCTGTTTGGACCACTAAAGGATGGCCTGTGTGGAACAAGGTTTAAAGATGACGTGAGCGTGATTTGTGCTGTAAATAAATGGCTGCATGAACAGGACATGAGCTGGTACAGAGGAGAAATTAATGCCCTCGTTCCTCGCTGGCGTAAGGCCGTAGATGTTGATGGAGATTATGTAGAAAAATAATATGCATTACGGACACATTAATTTATACTGTGAGTGATTTTTATACATTTTGAATGAAAACTCTCCGAGAAAAATAATGTGGGGCATTACTTTCTGGACAACCCTCGTATATACACACACACACATATACATATATATATATATATATATATATATATATATATATATATATATATATATATATATATATATATATATATCAATGGTAGCTACATTCTTCCACTGCTTGAGTTGCTGTTCCATGTGGGCAAAGGGTTGGGGGGATTCTTAAGAGGGGATTGCTATGTTAGGCCATTTTTTAAGATCACCAGCTAAGAACGATATGGTGTTTTGTTGGGATACTTGGTATACCATATGTATGTTCACATGTTTGTAGGGGTTTAAAAATGTCTTTATAATTTGGTGGGGGTCCAAGGAGCTTGCTTGCCTATAGCCCACCAATGGGTTAATTTTGCCTTGATTATGTTTACTCTATTTACATCTGTACTTAGCTATAAAATTACCTCAAAATATGTTACAGTGCAGAAACCATCTTGCTTGTACAGGCATAACACTAATTATTTTGAGAACTTATATACTGCCCATCTCATAATTTTGATTGTAATTGTCCACGTTGGGATTTATACCTGCTCCCTGGCAAATTAAGGTTTTATAAAAGTTTGGCTAGCTCTAGGGATTAAAGCACAGTTACTTACCTGTAACAGGTGATCTCTGGGAACAGCAGGAATTAGTCCTCACATATGGGTACGTCGGTACCGACGGAGCCTGCGCGGGAACGCTCTCCAGCTTCCCAAAAAGGAAAGCTTTTGGGAGCATCCCACAGCACCTGCGCGCTGCCTTCCCGCCTTTCCTAACCAACTCTCCTCAGTTCGAGTTTAAAGCTGAGACAATAGAGAGAGAGAGGAAAGGAAAGAGAGAGAGATACAACTCCTAGGGGAGGTGGGAGGGTTGTGAGGACTAATTCCTGCTGTTCCCAGAGATCACCTGTTACAGGTAAGTAACTGTGCTATCTCCAGGAACAAGCAGGAATGAGTCCTCACATATGGGGTCTTCCTAGCTAAGATGCCCGGGAGATCCCCAAGGGTATGAGACCCTTAAGGGTTCCTCGTCTTCCTATGGATCTCAGGCATCCATTCAGGGAAGGAGGGCAGGAGTTGTTCAAGAATGGAACAGGTGTTTGAGGACAGCCTGACCAAACAAGGCATCCCGGCGGGAGTCCTTGTCCAAACAGTAATGGGCTGTGAAGGTATGAACCGAGGCCCAGGTGGCTGCTCGACAGATCTGATTGATGGAGACAGAATGAAGATGAGCCATAGAGGTGGCCATGGCCCTCACATTGTGAGCTGTGACATGGCCCTCCAGAGAAAGGTTCTTACTCTGGTAAGCAAAAGAAATACACTGAGCAATCCAATTGGACAGTGTTCTTTTAGAGACTGGAAGTCCTAAATGAGAAGGATCAAAAGCAACAAAAAGCTGGGAAGGCTTTCTATGTTGCTGTGTCCTGTGCAAGTAAAAAGCAAGAGCTCTTTTACAATCTAGAGTATGAAGGTTCCTCTCTGCACTGGATGCATGAGGAGCTGGAAAAAAGACAGGTAAATACACCTCTTGATTAAGATGAAAAGGTGAGACCACTTTAGGCATAAAGTGAGAATTTGTCCTAAGGACTACCTTATCATGATGGAACCTTGTATAAGGTGGATTAGCCACTAAGGCCTGCAGTTCACTGATGCGGCGAGCAGAAGTAACTGCAATAAGGAAAATAACCTTCCAGGAAAGAAATTTCAAGGAGGTAGTGGCTAAGGGTTCAAAAGGTGGCTTCATAAGCTGACTAAGAACCAAGTTTAAGTCCCATGCCACCGGGGAAGGTTGAATGGAAGGTTTTGTTAAAGTTAGGCCTCTCATGAATCTTGCAATAAGAGGATGAGAGGAAATAGGTTGTCCATTGAGGGGTTTAAGTGATGCTGCAATAGCACTCAAATGGACCCTTACTGAATTTGTTTTAAGGCCTGCATTGGAGAGATGCAGGAGATATTCTAATAGAGAAGTCAGGGGAAGTGCCAAAGGGTCAAGACCCTTTTGAGCACACAAAATGGAAAATCTTTTCCACTTAAAAGCGTAGGAACGCCTAGTGGAAGGATTTCTGGAAGCATGGAGGATATCCTTCACTTGCTGAGAAAGATTGAAGTCTTGAAGTTCTAGGCCTTCAGTAACCAAGCTCTGAGGTGAAGGGACTTGGGGTTTGGGTGCCACAAAGTCCCCTCCTCCTGAGACAGAAGGTCTGGAGCAGCTCCCAAGTCCAGGGAGGGGGCTTGGGAGAGATGCAGAAGTAGAGGGTACCACACTTGGCGTGGCCAACGAGGAGCTATGAGGATCATAGATCCTTGATCCCTCTGAAGTTTGAACAGAGTCTTGGGAATCAAAGGAATGGGTGGAAAGGCGTACAGGAAGTGCTGACCCCAATGAAGGAGGAAGGCATCCTTGGCCAGAGCTCCCTGACACGGAATTCTGGAACAGATCCGGGGAAGTCTGGCATTCCACGGACTTGCAAAGAGGTCTATGTCCGGGGTTCCCCATTCTTGAAAGATTCTGAGTACCTGATCCATGTGCAGGGACCATTCGTGTGGAAGCAGAACTCGACTGAGTCTGTCTGCCCAAGAGTTTTGGATTCCTGGGAGGTATACTGCCAGGAGATGGATTTGATGCTCTCTGGCAAAGGCCCATAATCTTAGAGCTTCGTTGCAAAGCGACAGAGAGCCAGTTCCTCCTTGCTTGTTTATGTAAAACATGGCTACTTGATTGTCCGTATGAATGAGGACGGTCTTGTAGCTGAGGAGGGTATGAAAGACCTTGAGAGCTAGGAACACTGCTCGAAGTTCCAAGTGGTTGATATGAAGAGAGGTCTCCTGTGGGAACCAAGTGCCTTGGGTGGAGAGGTCTTGTAGATGAGCTCCCCTACCTGTTTGGGAGGCATCTGTTGTGAGGGTTGCTTGGGGTAACAGGTTGGAAGGGGGACCCCAGCAACACCTTTTGAGTTGACATCCACCATTGGAGAGACCAAAAGAGACGTTTGGAGGTTGCTATTTGGTCTGAGAGAGCGCCTGATGCTTGAGTCCACTGTGTGGACAAAGTCCATTGAGCTGCTCTCATGTGTAGGCGAGCATAGGGCACCACATGCACTGTGGAAGCCATGTTGCCTAGTAGTTGTAGCATCTCCCTGGCAGTTAAGTGGCTCTTTGACTGAATCTGGGAGGCTAACTGCACTAGATGTTGGCAACGAGCCTGAGGAAGGTAGGCTCTTGCAGTAGTGGTGTCCAACCAGACCCCTATGAATTCTAGGGACTGAGTAGGGGTGAGCTGAGACTTTGGGAGGTTTACCACAAGTCCCAGATACTGCAGAATGCGCCTGGTGCGGTCCAGGGAAACTTGGGCTTCTGACTGAGATGGAACTCAGATGAGCCAGTCGTCCAGGTATGGGAAGACAAATATTCCCAGAGTGCGTAGAAATGCAGCAACTATTGTCATGCATTTGGTGAACACTCTTGGAGCAGAGGCTAGACCGAAAGGAAGCACTCTGTATTGGTAATGTTTTCCCTGGAACAGAAAACGTAGGAATTTTCTGTGAGATGGATGGATGAGTATATGTGTGTACGCATCCTTGAGATCTAGAGAACAAAGCCAATCCTGACTCTGCAGGTATGGAAGGAGAGTGCCTAAAGAAAGCATCTTGAACTTCTCCTTGCATAGGAATTTGTTCAATTCTCTGAGATCTAGAATGGGTCTGTATCCCCCTGTTTTCTTTGGGATGAGAAAATAGGGGGAGTAAAACCCTGACCCTTGCTGAAGAAGCGGAACTGCTTCTATGGCCCTCTGGGCCAGAAGGATAGTCACCTCCTGATCCAGAAGGTCGAGGGATGTGGGAGAATTGAAGTGTCTCACCATGGTGTAGGGAGGAAGGTCTGAGAAATGAAGTTTGTAGCCCTCTCTTATGATAGAGAGGGTCCACTGCTCTGATGTGATTTGCTCCCATCTGGGAGCAAAATGAGCTAACCTTCCTGGAATGGTGAGAGGCTCTGGTTGTTGTAGAGCCAGAAAGGTTAAGTTCTCTAGTATCAACTCAAAAACCCTGAGGGGGTTGGGACTGCTGGGTTGTAGCAGCCCCTGCAGGTTTAGGCCTGGCCTGTTTAGGTTGCTGACACTTAGTAGCAAAGCGACCTGCAGAAGACTGTTGACCAGAAGTGGAAGGAAATCTGCCCTTTTTGTAAAAAGACTTTTTAAAAGATTTTTTCTTGGCCGGAGTGGAGGTAGACTTAGAAAGTCTATCCAGAGCAGCATTTTCTGCATCCATTTGAGTGGCTTTAATTTGCCACTCTTTGCCAAATAGATTTTCACCTGTACAGGGCAGATTTCCTAAACCATCTTGAACCCAGGGTTCTAGATCAGAAGCCTGGAGCCAAGCAATTCTACGAGCAGCTATAGCAATGCATGAGGCTCTGTTGGCACCTTCAAAAGAATCAAAGGCTGCCCTGTTGGAAAACTTTGAAATGTCTTGAGTATGCTTAAGCCAAAGAAGGAACTCATCCCTTTTATCCTCTGGAATAAAAGGGAGAAAGTTGTGCAGCTTTTCTGCAACTTCCTTCAGAAACATACCCATATAAAGGCTATATGAATTGATTCTGGCAATAAGCATGCTAGCTTGGAAGATTTTCCTACCAAAAGCATCCAAGGTCCTGCATTCTCTTCCTGGAGGAGTAGAAGAGTGTCTTTTGGTACTCTTTATCCTCTTCATAGCTGACTGCACCACAATGGAGCGGTGAGGAAGCTGAGTTTTTTGAAATCCAGGAGAAGGAGGGACACGGTACATAGTGTCCAATCTACAAGAATGAGGAGAAAGGGTGAGAGGAGTCTCCCATAATTCAATCAAATTTTTTTGCTCTAGGTTCTTTTTCAGAGGTTACTGAAATAGAGAGTCCTTTAGCTACTTCTATTATGAAGTCTTGAAAGGACAAATCCTCTGGAGGAGACATTCTCCTTTTTGGAGAAGAGGGCTCCTCAGGAAGGGTGATAGATACTTCAGGAGACTCATCCGATGAATCAGAATCATCAGAAGAATCGAAGTATCGTCTGCTCGATTCCAAAGATCGATAGGCGTATCGATCGGTACCGACATTGGGTGTTCCCGGTACCGGATCGGTACCGAGAAAGAGCCCAGGACAGGGAGCCAGAATCGGTATCCTGGCCGATGTCGATGCAGTCGGTACCGGTATCGAAGTTGGTACCGGTGCCGGTGCCGGTACCGGTACTGACAACGGAGCTTGTTGCGGTACCGTCGGCGTCGCAGCCTTAATGAAAGCCAGCATAGCCTGCTGCATGGATTGCACAGTGTGATCCATGGACGCCACGACTGCCTGGATGTCGGTACCGGGAGATTGTGCCGGTACCCCAGAGCAGTCTAACAGGTGATCGGTCGAGGCCGTGCCATCGATGTCAACCTGTACCCCCATAGGAGGAGCTTTGGAAGCCGGAGCTTCCCGCCGGGGTTGTTTGGCTGGGGCAGGATCCTCGAGGGCAAGCCCGGAGGCATCTCGATGCTTAGAGGGAGATTTGCCCTTCGAGGACCTGCTAAAAGTATGTTTGGTTACCTGAGACCCATCAGAAGACCTGGAAGATGTCGATGCCACCGCCGGTGCATCCGTGGGAAACAGCACATGGAGCTTGGCTGCCCGGTTCTGTAACCCTCGTTTAGACATTAGAGAACAGGACTGGCAATCCGGGCTGGAGTGTTCAGGCCCCAAACATTTCAGACACCATTCATGGGTATCTGTGACAGAAATTGTACCGCTACACTTAGTGCATTTTTTGAACCCGGAGGCTGGTTTTTCCATGAGGGAAAAATTTCTTGTGGGCCTGGAGGCCTAAGAAGAAAAATACACCAAGTGAGGAAAATAAATAGTTTTTGTTTTTTTTTAAGAAAAGAAAAGAAAAGACCGGCGGTACCGGTCCGGCGTCGGGGAAGGCAGACACGCGACCAAAGAAATAAATTAAAATAAAGAACTTCTTCAGCGGTGACAGGAACACGACCTGCTGGCTCCGCGGAAAAGAAGAACTGAGGAGAGTTGGTTAGGAAAGGCGGGAAGGCAGCGCGCAGGCGCTGGGGATGCTCCCAAAAGCTTTCCTTTTTGGGAAGCTGGGGAGCGTTCCCACGCAGGCTCCGTCGGTACCGACGTACCCATATGTGAGGACTCATTCCTGCTTGTTCCTGGAGATGGGGGTTTATCCTCAAGCACCCGTTGTTTATTTGCCCCTCAAAAATTATATTAGATAGAAATAGGAACATATAGAAATTACACTTACCTGGTAATTGTGGTTCCTTTAGAACCTCCAGTTTAGTTCTCCACCTCTGGGTTGTGTACCTCCTCCTGCAGCTTGGAGACTGGGCATGTCAAACTCGTGACATCACTGGATGTAGTCTGCTGGTCTCTCCCATCAGCCCCAGTGTGTCCAGTCTCCGTGCAGCAGGAGGACATAGCGAGCCTGGGTGGAGGGCTCACCTGAGGAATGAATAAGGAGCAGTTAGTGTAGCTTAGTTTTAATTGGGGTGGTTTTATTCCTTTTTTGTCCCTTTTGCCCATGGTTTGTTTTAATTAGGTACTGGCCATTTGGGGACAGACTTAAATATCTCAATAAGTATACTTCGGAGGAAAGGCAGGAGAGGGAAGATATGACAGAAATGTTTAAATACCTCCATGGCATAAATGTACAGGAGGCGAGCCTCTTTCAATTGAAAGAAAGCTCTGGAACGAGGGGACATAGGATGATGATGAAAGGGAATAGGAGTAATTCACAAAAATATTTCTTAATTGAAAGAGTGGTAGATGCATGGAATGGTCTCCCAGTGGAGATAGTAGAGATGAGGACAGTATCTGAATTCAAGAAAGCATGGGACAAACACAGAAGGAACTGTAAAGTTCAGTAGTTACTATGAAAGTGCAGAGTGGATAGGTCATATGGTCTTTATTTGCCATCAGTTTCTGTGTTTCTAATTGGAAGCATCCATACATACAGGCTTGCAAAACAGCCACCATACACGTGTGTCATCTACTACTACTGATCATTTGTATAGTGCTACAAGGCATACGCAGCACTGTACAGATACGTGTAAAAGGAAACACATTGGAGCAGGGGTTCTCAACCCTGTCCTTGGGACCCACCTAGACAGTCGGGTTTTCAGGATAACCACAATGAATATGCATGGGAGAGATTTGCATATAATGGAGACAGTGTATGCAAATCTCTCTCATACATATTCATTGTGGTTATCCTGAAAACCCGACTGGCTAGGTGGGTCCCGAGGACAGGGTTGAGAACCCCTGCAATTGGAGACTAAGCGGATCAGGATCCAAAAGCAGCCTCGAAGAGGTGAATTTTCAGCCTCGATTTGAAAAGGGCCAGAGATGAAGCCTGACTGCCAGACTCAGGCAGTTTGTTCCAGGCATAAGGGGCAGCAAGATGAAAGGATCGAAGTCTGGAGTTAGCAGTAGAAAAACAAGGCACAGATAGAAGCATTCTGCCAGAGGAGCAGAGTTCACGAGGAGGGGTGTAGCGAGAGATAAGAGAGGAAAGGTAGTGAGGAGCAGCAGAATGAGTGCACTTATAGGTCAGTAGAAGAAGTTTGAACTGGATATGGAAATGGATAGGGAGCCAGTGAAGTGACTTGAGAAGAGGAGTTATATGAGCATATCGAGGCTGGCGGAAGATTAGCCGCGCAGCTGAGTTTTGAACAGATTGAAGGGGAGAGAGATGATTCAAAGGGATACCAGCAAGTAGGAGGTTCCAATAGTCTAGGCGAGAGGTCACTAAAGAGTGGATGAAGAAATGTCAGATTTTAGCTATCAGCTGGATGTGTGTGAAGAAGGAGTGGGAGGAATCAAACACGACCCCAAGGTTGCGAGCCGAGGCAACAGGGAGGAGTAGGGCATTATCCACAAAGATTGAGAAAGGAGGAAGGGGAGAGTGGGGTTTAAGGGGAAAAATAAGCAGCTCAGTGTCGGTACTTACACATGTATGGTGGCCATTTTTACCCAGTTGATTTATCCTATGTGTGGATTTTTCAAAATGGCTCCTTTGGCTTCCCATTTTGGCAGATACACGTGCACTCCTGCATACCTTATTTGTTATTTTAGAAAAGTCTTCACATTAAGCAGAGCCTTTTCTAAAATATTATTGAAATTGTGAACATTATGACCTTGGTATATCTATTCCAATCTCAACATCTTTTCTAAAATGTGCCTTACCATAAAATAAACAGTCCTCACCTGGCATATTCTCTATCCTTTATACTCCTTGCCTTAGCATCTTACCCCATCCTAGGTCAAAAAGGGGGCAGGAGGGATTCCCAGGTCAATCGATACCATTCTGGATTATAGCACCAATACGACAGAAGCAACAGGAGATCTTGCTTTCTCTCTTTTCAAATAAAGGCAAACTAAAATCTAGGAAGGGATCCATTTTTATATTTGTTTCTCAGAAAGGGTGGGGCAGACATTTAAAAACAAAACAAAAAAAAACAAAAGGACATCGAAAAGATGAGTTAGTTGAAATTTTATTTTTTTATTCTAATTAAAGGATATCCAGAATTCATATTCATTCTACTTTTTAGCCCTTCACCTCTGGAATAGTCTGCCACAATATGCCCACTTTGAAACTTCACTTACAAATTTAAAACTGCTCTCAAAACCTAATACTTTTACTTGGGCTTCCAGGATATCTAGGGGCCTTTTTACTAAAGGGCATTATGGTGTTGCAACTAAAATGCTGATCACGTTCAAGCCATAGCTCATTAGGTGCAACACCACAGCGATAATATTGGGGTTATGGAGAGTTTGGTTCTGACAGGTTATATGGTATACCCCGCCCTAACACGGCATGACTGCACTGATTGCAAGGCGCTCATTTCACCCACTCTCCACCCCCCTAACCCACCCACTGATAACCTTAACACATCATGGACAGTAAACACCGAAATCCAGTAGTGTTAACTGTCATGGCTCCACATTATCTAATAATGCATGTTCTTATGTGCCTTTACTGCACACCAGAACCTGTGCTAATAGCTAGCACTCTATAGTAAAAGAGCCCCATACTACTACTACTACTACTACTACTGCTGAGCATTTGTATAATACTACCAGATGTATGCAGCACTGTACAGGTATAGACTTATCTCCAGGAACAAGCAGGAATGTAGTCATCACATATGGGTATCGTCGGTACCGACGGAGCCTGCACGGGAACGCTCCCCAGCATCCAATTAGAACGCTTTTGGGAGCATCCCACAGCGCCTGCGTGCTGCCCTCCCGCTTTTCCCAACTGCCTCTCTCCAGTTCTTCTTTTTCCACGGAGCCAGCAGGTAGTGTTCCTGTCACCGCAGAAGAATTTCTTTATTTCTTTTTGTGGTCGCGTCTGCCTTCTTTGACGCTCTACCGGTAGCACCGGTCTCTCTTTTCCTATTTCTAAAAAAAAAATAAAAAATAAAAAATTTCTTTTTCTATTTTCTTCAGGTGAACCCGCATTTTTGGGCCTTAGGCCCAAAAACTTCCTTAACATGGAAAAACCTGCCTCAGGTTTTAAAAAGTGCACCAAGTGTGGCGGTACCATTTCCGTCACCGACACCCATGAATAGTATTTAAAATGTTTAGGTCCTGACCACTCCATCACAGATTGTGTGTCCTGTACCATGATGTCTAAAAGAGGTCGGCAGAACCAAGCTGCCAAGCTCAGTACCCTGTTTCCCTCTGATGCAGCTTCGGTGGCATCAACGTCTTCCAGGGCTGCTTCTTCCTCCCGTGGGTCTCAGGTAACTAAACATAAATCCAGCCGGTCCTCGAAAGGTAGATCTCCTTCTAAGCATCGAGATGCCTCTGGCGTTGCCCTCGAGGATTCTGCACCGGCAAAATTACCCCAGCGGGAGGCTTCGGCTTCCAAAGCATTATCGGGGTTCCAGGATGTTCTAGATGGCTCGGCCTCGACAGATCTCCTGGTGCCATGCTCTGGGGTACCAACTTCCAGGCAATGGTGGTGTCCATGGACCAGAGAATTCTGAGCATGGAATGCAGTCTGGCGGCTTTCCTTGCGGCATCGACGCCCTTGGTACCGCGACAGACAACTCTGCCGGTACTGGCACTAGCACCGGTACCGGTATCAGCACCGGTACCGATAGCATAGACATCGGCATCAGTGTCTGCTATGCCAGTACTCTGTCCTACGATGCCCTCTGGTACCGATTCTCCGGTTATTCCCGGTACCGACCTTGCTCGGTACGGGTATCAGGCTCTGCAGGAGCATCCGGACAGATGATACTTCGAGTCCTCAGAAGAATCTGAGGATTCTGAAAGTTCTGTCAATGCAGAGATACTTCTTCCAGGGGAGTCGTCCTCCCCTAAACGCAGGATGTCTCCTCCAGAGGACATGTCTTTCCAAGACTTTATCAGGGAGGTGGCTCGGGGCCTGTCCATCACTGTGGCACCTGAAACAGAGCCAAGGGCCAAAGAGCTGGAAATTTTACAATATCCCAAAACTCCTAAGGAGGCAGCTACCTTACCCATTCATGAGATTCTATATGATCTCATGTTGAGAATGTGGGAAACACCTCTTACCACCTTCTCCTCATTCTCGTAGGTTAGATACTATGTATCGTGTCCCTCCTTGTCCTGGGTTCCATAAAACTCAGCTTCCTCACCACTCTATTGTGGTGGAGTCAGCTATGAGAAGGATTAGAAGTGCAAAAAGACATGCCTCTAATCCTCCAGGACGTGAATGCAGAACCCTGGATGCTTTTGGACGTAGAGTCTTTCAAGCTTCGATACTTGCTGCAAGAATCAGTTCCTATAGTCTCTACATGGGAATGTTCTTAAAGGAGGTCACAGATAATTTACAGACTTTAAGTCCTTTCATTTCTGAGGATAAAAGACAGGACTTTCTCACTTGGGTCAAACATGCCCAAGATGTCTCTAAATTCTCCAACCGTGCAGCCTTTGACTGCTTTGAGTGTATAAGCAGAACCTCTGCTATTGCCATAGGTGCATGTAGAATTGCTTGGCTCCAGGCATCTGATTTAGAGCTCTGGGTACAAGATAAATTGGGAAATATCCCTTGTACTGGTGAGAACCTGTTTGGGAAAGATTGGCAGGAAAAAGCCAATGAAATGGATGCTAAAAATTCCACCTTGGATAGACTATCCAAGTCCACTGCTGATCCTGTTAGAAAGAAGTTGTTCAAGAAAACACCTTTTTCTAAAAAGAAGAGATTTTATCCTGCTTATACTCAGCAGGCATCTTCTGCAGGTCGGTTTTCAACCAAACATCAGCAACCACCCAAACAGAAGAAAGCAAAGGCTGCTAGGCCTCCACCGGCTCAGCAGCCTCAGCCTTCTCAGGGGCTTTGACTTTCAGCTAGAGAACTTAGCCTTTCTGGTTCTGGAGGGACCAGAACCATCCACCATTCCAGGAAGGTTATGTCATTTTGCCCCTAGATGGGGGCAAATAACAGCAGAGCATTGGACACTCTCCATCATAAAGGAGGGGTACAAACTTCATTTTTCAAGCATGCCCCCTCACACAATAGTGAAGCAGTTCAATTCTCCGACACCTCTCACCAACCTCTTAGGTCAGGAGGTTGCCATTCTTCTTGCCCAAGGGGCGATAGAAGAAGTGCCTCTTCATCAACAGGGCACAGGGTTCTATTCCCCTTATTGTCTTCTCCCAAAGAAAACAGGGGGATACAGACCTATATTAGATCTCAGAGAATTGAACAAATTCCTTGTCAAGGAGAAATTCAAGATGATTTCTCTCGGTGCTCTGCTTCCATACCTTCAGAGTCAGGATTGGCTTTGTTCTCTAGATCTCAAGGATGCGTACACCCATGTACCATGCGTACACCCATTCATCCATCCAACCCACAGAAAGTTCCTTCTGTTCCTTTTTCAAGGAAAGCACTACCAATACAGGGTGCTTCCTTTTGGTCTGGCCTCTGCTCCAAGGGTGTTCACGAAATGCATGGCTGTGGTAGCAGCATTTCTCCGTACTCTGGGAATATTCGTCTTCCCTTACTTGGACGACTGGCTCATTCGAGCTCCAACACAGTCAGAGGCCAAGACTTCTCTATCCTGCACAATGCGTATCCTTCAGTATTTAGGGCTGGTAATAAACATCCCAAAATCCAGTCTGACTCCCACTCAATCTTTAGAGTTCATAGGAGCTCTTCCGGATACCACAAGAGCAAGAGCCTATCTCCCCCAGGCCCGTTGCCTTCGCTTAGTGCAGTTAGCTTCTCAAGCAGTGCTAAAGCCTCTTCTAACTGCTCGAGAAATGTTGCAATTGCTGGGCCACATGGCATCCACCGTGCATGTGGTTCCATATGCTCGCCTCCACATGAGGGCAGCTCAGAGGACTTTATCCACCCAATGGACCCAGGCATCAGGGTACCTGTCAGACAAAATAGCAAACACAAGTCGCCTCATTTTGTCCCTCCGGTGGTGGAGGTCCACTCAAAATCTGTTGCTGGGGTGCCCTTTCCAACAACCCTTACCCCAAGCAGATGCTTCTCCAAAGGGTTGGGGAGCTCATCTGCAAGACTTCTCCACCCAGGGCACCTGGTCTCCACAAGAGTTGTCTACATATCAATCTCTTGGAACTCAGGGCAATCTTCCTGGCTCTGCGAATGTTCCACTCCCTGCTCAGCTACAAGACAGTCCTCATTCACACGGACAATCAGGTAGCCATGTTTTATGTGAACAAGTAGGGGGGAACGGGCTCTCTGTCGCTGTGCAGCAAAGCTTTGCGACTATGGGCCCTCGCCAAAGAGCATCAGATTCATCTGCTGGCAGTATATCTTCCAGGCATTCAAAACTCTTGGGCGGACAGACTCAGTCGAGTTCTCCTTCCACACGAGTGGTCTCTGCATGCAGACCAGGTGACCAGGATATTTCAACTGTGGGGAACCCCGGACTTAGACCTCTTTGCAAGTCCGTGGAATGCCAAACTTCCCTGGTTCTGTTCCAGAATTCCGGCTCAGGGAGCTCAGGCCAAGGATGCTTTCCTCCTTTACTGGGGTCAAGACTTCCTGTATGCCTTTCCACCCATTCCCCTAATTCCCAAAACCCTCTTCAAGCTTCAGAGGGACAGAGGCCACATGATCCTCATAGCACCACATTGGCCACGGCAAGTGTGGTACCCTCTGCTTCTACATCTCTCTCAAGCTCCCTCCCTGGAGTTAGGGTCTGCTCCAGATCTCCTCTCAGGAGAACGGGATGTTATGGCATCCCAATCCCCAGTTCCTGCATCTCAGGGCTTGGTTGCTTAAGGCCTAGATCTCCAAGATCTTCATCTTTCTCAGCAAGTGAAAGATGTTCTTTATGCTTCCAGAAAACCTTCCACTAGATGTTCTTATGCTTTCAAGTGGAAAAGGTTTACTATTTGGTGTTCATAAAAGGGTATTAACCCCCTTGCTATACCTCTGGAATCCTTACTGGAGTATCTCCTCCATCTGTCTAATGCAGGCCTTAAGACAAATTCAGTAAGAGGCCATTTGAGTGCTATTGCAGCTTCTCTTAAACCTCTAAATGGACAACCTATTTCCTCTCAACCTCTTATAGCAAGATTCATGAGAGGCCTCCTTCTAACTAAGCCTCCCATTAGACCACCTCCGGTGGCATGGGACTTGAACCTGGTTCTTGGGCAGCTCATGAAGCCACCTTTCGAACCCTTAGCTACCACCTCCTTGAAATTCCTTTCTTGGAAGGTTATCTTTCTCATTACAATCAGATCAGCACGCCGCATTAGTGAATTGCAAGCACTATGTTTATGTTTATTGTTTTTTGATAAAACCGCCTTTCTCCAATAATCAAAGCGGTGTAGAATTAAAATCAAGTTTAAAAAGGCTGAAGCCATTGGAAAGGAAAAAAGTTACAATTGCGTCATAAAAGATAGTGCAGACAGGAGAAACAGTAAGGGATGGGGAAAGAGACAAGAGGGTAGGCGAAGGGCAGGGAAAATGGGAGTTACACAAAAGGAGAGGGCACAAAGCCAGGGAGAAAAGGTGGGTTTTCAGGTGTTGTTTAAAGGTGGTATGGTGGGGTTCTAAACAAAGGGAGGAGGGGAGGGAATTCCAGAGGGCGGGACCAACAAAGAAGAAAGCAGCAGCACAGGTGGATTGAAGGTGAGCACGAGAAGGGGAAGGAAGAGTGAGGCGGTTGAGATGGAAAGAGCGAGGAGTAGCTAATCCACCTTATACAAGGTTCCATCATGACAAGGTAGTCCTTAGGACTCATCCACACTTTATGCCTAAGGTGGTCTCACCTTTTCATCTCAACCAAGAGGTCTACCTACCTGTCTTTTTTCCAGGACCTCATGCATCAAATGCAGAGAGGAATCTTCATACCTTGGACTGTAAAAGAGCTCTAGCTATTTACTTACAAAGGACACAGCAACATAGAAAGTCCTCTCAACTCTTTGTTGCTTTTGATCCTTCTCATTTGGGACTTCCAGTCTCCAAGAGAACACTATCTAACTGGATTGCTCAGTCTATATCTTTCGCCTTTCAGAGTAAGAACCTTTCTCTGGAGGGCCATGTCACAGCTCACAATGTAGAGCCATGGCAGCCTCAATGGCTCATCTGAACTCTGTGTCTATTGACGACATCTGTTGAGCAGCCACTTGGGCCTTGGTTCATACCTTCACAGCCCATTACTGCTTGGACAAGGACTCCCGCCGGGATGCCTTGTTTGGTCAGGCTGTTCTCAAATACCTGTTCCATACCTAATCAACTCCTACTCACCATCCCTGGTAGGATGCCAGAGATCCATGGGGGGGAAGTGGATCCCTTTTCAGGGACACACAACTTCTGGGGTCTCTCCCTGGCACAACCTCTGGGGTCTCTCCCTGGCACCCCATATGTGAAGACTACATTCCTGCTTGTTCCTGGAGATAGCATAGTTACTCACCTGTAACAGGTGATCTCCGGGAACAGCAGGAATTTAGTCCTCACAACCCATCCACCTCCCCTAGGAGTTGTATCTCTCTATTTCTCTTTTCCTTTCCCTCGCTCTCTCTGTCTCAGCTCTAAAACCTAACTGGAGAAAGGCAGTTGAGAAAGGTGGGAAGGCAGCACGCAGGCGCTGTGGGATGCTCCCAAAGCGTTCTAATTGGACGCTGGGGAGCGTTCCCGCGCAGGCTCTGTCGGTACCGACGATACCCATATGTGAGGACTAAATTCCTGCTGTTCCCGGAGATCACCTGTTACAGGTGAGTAACTATGCTTTCTTGGCTTGAGCTATGACATATGTCACACTTGACTTTTTTTTTTGTTATTCTGACATTTCTGGTTAGATTAATAGTAATGTATTAGTAATCTTTCCTTAAGTTTCATCTAATTTTAGTCTTTTTCTTTTTATGTATATTGATTTATTTTTGCTCAGTTTCTTTTACTCTTTTAATGTATTTTATTGTAGCAATTATTGTAAACCGAGTTGATAATTGCGAAGGGCAATATAGAAAGTTTAAAGTAAACAATTGTGGATGTCCTGAAAACCAGACTGCTTGGGGATCTTTCAGGACAATTTTAGGAACTACTGCTCTAAGGATATGTTGATATCACAGCTTAAAGTGATTTAGTGAAGTTTCATGAAACTATTTTACTTC
The DNA here is from genome assembly GCA_033557465.1 of Ichthyophis bannanicus. NCBI lineage: Eukaryota > Metazoa > Chordata > Amphibia > Gymnophiona > Ichthyophiidae > Ichthyophis > Ichthyophis bannanicus. The sequence goes on along the minus strand of CM066042.1, from coordinate 262,974,898 downwards.
CAGTACCAAAATCAAGAACTGCTCAGGGGTGATCAAACAATCAATTGTATTTGTTAGAGAAAACTATAGTTTGTCTAGAAACAAGTCTGGCCTATCCCAGCTTCCAGTTTTGCCACTGGAGTTCCATATTGTTTTAACCAGTTTCACTTATTTGTATTCTGTTTTTCCAACTACATCATAAATCTAGTATTACAAAGAAAAACATACTGTACATAAAACAGCATATAATGGCAATAGAACAACAGAAGTGCTGACATGTTGTGAAGCTGAGAAGTGATTATCCCCATTTCAACTTAATCCATCTACCTGAATATTTTGCTAAGGTCCCTCAGTGTGAATATGTAATGACATCACCAGGATGTTCCCAAGAATGTAGCCCTCATCTGTTCTTGTAATTCTACTGTGATCGAAGTGATGGCTAAAAGCAGGTCTTGGAGGTAATCATTAACAGAAGCCGTTAGCAGACTCCCATCCTAAAGGAATCATTAATGGCCATGTTAGTGACATTTCCCTTAATTTTAAATTGCAATTGTCAAGGACGATCTTGGTAACGATAGTTTGTACATTTTACTCTGTTCGGCAGCAATGAAATGTAAATAAGGAAAGCATCTATGGGGCAGGCTGGAATATTTTAGAATAATTAGAAAGATCTATGACCTTCATAAAATAAAAATGTTTTGTTTTTTTTGTTTGCAAGCCTTAAATGTTAAGTGTGCATTAATGGAGCATCGATCGTAAGTTATTTTTTTAATAGTCTTTTTTAGTCAATTTACTACACAGTTTTAACTGCTCTCAACCTTCTTATTCTAATTTTTTAATTATTCATACATAAACAGATAAACATCAAAACAGCTCCAGATGTAAAGCAAATTTTGCATTAGAAAGGCAGGTAAAGAATTAGCCTATTGAGATGCCTTAATTATATAGTACAAAACACAAATCAAGTATGATTTTGTAAACCTTTGCCTAGTAGCATACAGGTTGATATTCAAAAGATGTTTATAATTATTTTTTTTAACTGCATAAATCTAGCTGGTTAAGAGTTCCCTTTCCCCAGTGCCACTACCAGCTTTAAAGGCCCAGTAAATCCAAGAAAACCCTTGTACCACAAATATTTTAGCATTAAAAAGTACCTTTCCCAGGAGTCTGACTGCAGGAGTGAGAGGAGGTGTGCTAGGCCCTGTCTATCAGGCCGTGGGACTGCCAGGAATGTACCTGTACTGCCGACGCTGTCATTGCCCTGCTTCCATCGGGGGCAGCCTGCTCCTGGTGGGGCCTTCGAGGACAAAAAATAATTCCCCAGGTATTCCATCGCTGGAGTCTGACTGCAGGAGTGAGAGGAGGTGTGCTAGGCCCTGTCTATCGGGCCGTGGGACTGCCAGGACTGTAGCTGTATGGCCGACGCTGTCGTTGCCCCTGCTTCCATCGGGCAGGCACGCACAGGGCAGCCTGATCCTGGTGGGGCCTTCGAGGACATAAAATCATTCACCAGGTATTCTGTCACTGGAGTCTGACTGCAGGAGTGAGAGGAGGTGTGCTAGGCCCTGTCTATCGGGCCATGGGACTGCCGGGACTGTACTTGTACTGCCGACGCTGTTGTTGCACTGCTTCCATCGGGCAGACATGCCTGGGGCAGCCTGTTCCTGATGGGGCTTTTCTTGTTATAAGTGTGTTTTCTTTTTCTCCGTGACCGTGGAGCGTGACCATGGGGCGTTTCTGAAGGGGCGTGTGTAAAGGGGCAGGTTCTGCCCCTTTGACGTCACTGCGACATTACTGTGGCGTTTTCGGCGTTTATACTATCAAGGAATTGTGGGCTGAATGATAAGGTTTGCTTATGTATGGTGCGCTCTCCTCTGTCCTAACTGAAATTTCCTTTTATTGTTTCTCATTGTTTTACTATGGGTAAAAGGAAGGCTAAAGTAGAGTAGGCCCCAGGCTGCCAATTCTGGTGTTCCCAAACCGGTCTGCCCTCTGGATAAGCATTTTGCCCCTGTACCTCTGGCACAGTCCTCTCCTGAGGGTGCTTCTTTGAGCCCCGGCGGGAGATCTCCCCCACCTTGTCCTGTCTCAGGGAAAGTTTCTATTTCAGGAGAGTTATCAGAGTCGGACAGGAAGGATAAATTTGTGGTTACTTTGCCTACTCCTGTTCAATTTGTAGCACTGGAAGGTTCTTCTGAACTTCCAGTCCTGCTCCCGGATGCAGAAGTTACTTTGAAAGATCTTTGGGGGGCTTTGAAATGTATTGATATTAAGGTGTCCCTAGCTGTTAGCTCTTTACGTACGTTTTCTCAAGAAGCTGCTGTATCTTTACAGCAACTCGATGAGAAAGTTTCCTTGATCGATGTGGCTGTTACTAAATTACTGTAGAATCTCAGGTTCTTCCACTTCAGACAATTAATGTCGTTGGGATTAAGGATTCATTGATTTTGCATTCTAAGTTGGAAGTCCTTGAGAATTCTAAGTGGGTTTGTAATTTGCGTTTTTTGAATTTTCCTCAATCTTCTCTTTTGTCACCAAAACTTCTTCTGGATAAATTTCTAAAGGAAATATTAGCCATATCAGATCCTATTGATGTTGTACAGATTTACTATATCCCCTCAGGCTCTAAAAGGGTTAACTCTGCGGAAGGTGAGCTGGATGAGATAGTTCCTTCTATGGCTAATCTTACAGCCTTCTTGGAGGACTCCTTAAATAGAATTAGTTTACGTTCCACTTTGCTGGTGACCTTTTCATCAATATTGGTTAAACAGCGTATCTTAAAAGCTTTTTTTAAGGTTAAGTCAGCAAAATTTTGTGGACAGACAGTTAATATTTTTCCAGACGTATCATGTGGCACCCAATTGCACCGGAGGCAATTTTTCTCTCTTAAGCCTCGGGTTTTAGCCTTGGGCGCCACTTTTTTCTTACATCTTCCCTGTAAGTGCATCATTAATTTTGATGGTGCTTCATATGTTTGCCTAGATGTGTCTCATCTGGAGACATTTTTGAATGACAGGCAGGATTTAGCTGGGGAGGGTAATGTCTGATTGAAATTGCCTCCAATATTGTGGTCCGTATGGACTTGTTTTCTGATTATTGGTGATGGGTTTTTTGTTCTTAGTATTGCCGTCATACTCTCTTGATGTGGACTATACTGGTTGTCTCCTGTATCCTTTACTTACTTTGGTATCTTGGTGTATTTATTTCCTTATATTGTTTGCGGGAGCACAAATTGTCCTGTATTATATTTGGTTATTGTATTTGACTAAAATCTATAAATAATAAAAAATTAAAAAAGTATCTTTCCCATACTAAAATGGTTTATTGTCAGGCAATTAGTTTAGTTGTAAAGACTATTAGCAAATCACATTTTAGCACCTCAGAAGTTATAAATCACAAATTAGCTCTTAGTGATGTAAATGAGCCCATTGTCCTTAACACCTTCATAATAAGAATGAAGAACAAAACACATTTTACCTTGTGCTCAGGCTGCACAAAATGCACCTTCAGCATGGTACTGAAATTCCAAGCTGATAACTTTTACTGAGGGAACAAATAATGAGCTTAAAGTCTTGAAACTGTGTTTATTATTGTGATCTTAAATCAAGTGACTGGACTGGAATGAACTTAGTTCTGAAGCTAACAAAAACACAACAAATTGTTGGTGACACGTTTAGCCTAGCAAGAAATTCTTAGGAGGAAGTTTTATAAATAATTTTTCACATGTAAGAACTCAATGATGCATCATTTTACAAGCATCAAAGGGCTTACGTATGGTGACAAGGTGAATACCTTTATGCAACCCATGTATAGGCATACTCTGTGGCGCAGTTTGGGTGATGCATGGATGAAAAGGTGATTTATGCACGCATGTGGAGCCCGATTCAGGGAGGAGGAACATTCGGACCATCCGGACGTCCCCGGGGAAGATGGGCCAGTTAGGACACGATTCTGGACAGTGAGAATGGTGCACAAAATTGGACCCATGGACGACCCGGCATGCCCCTGCTGTCTGCTGGGACGTCCTCCCTGCAGGTGCCCCCGGAATCCTGTGGCTTAGGCCCCTCTCATCCCCACCGTCCAACCCACAGTTGGCATGCAGGAGCCTGGATCGGGCGGCAGGGACCCCCCTGCACCTGCCCCTGCCCCTGGCCCTGGGGGGGGGAGGGGAATCCCCAGGACCGATTGCAAGGTCAGTGCTGCTTATTCCACCTTTATTTATTTATTTGGTTCTTCTATACCACCACTTCCAGAGATCAGGGGCAGTTTACATTTAACATAACATATTACAAAGAACAGAGATGAAGCAAATCCTTTATATACATAGTTGTCTGAACTGATGGCTAGCTATTTACAGTTTACTGTTTGAGTGTATTTCTGTGAGTTTAGATATGAATAGGGGTTACTGATTGGGGGGGTACAGGGGGTTGGGTGATGATCATAAGGTGAGGTGAGTTAGGTGTTTGTGAGGTTGGGTTATCATTGATATTACCGTAGTGTTCAGTAAAGAGGTATGTTTTGATTTCTTTTCTGGCAATGGCAGCAAGTTCCAGAGACTAGGAGCAGTGTAGGAGAAGGCTCTGGAGCTGGTGGACTGTTTTGTCTTGTGTATGGAGGTTGGTGTTACCATTGAGTGTTTTGCATTTTGCCTGTGAGATCTGGAGTCTGGTTGGATATGAGAGTAGATAGGTATGATGGGGCTATGTTGTTTATCAGTTTGAATGTTATCAGCAGTTTGTATTTTATTCGGTTCCCTATTGGGAGCCAATGAAGGTCGTATAAGATTGGGCTTATGGGTTCAGTCAATCGGGCCTTGTATACTATTCTTGCTGTTAAGATTTGCGCTCTTTGGAGGATTGTTAAGGTTTTGACTGGTAGGTCCTGTAACAGGCTATTACAGTGGTCTATATGGGGCATAATGACAGCATGGACTACTGACCTGAAATCTTGAATATGAATTAGGGGTCTTAGGTGTTGGATAGTTTTTATCTTGAAGTAGACAGTTCTGTTTGTTTTAGATGGGGTATCATGCTGAAGGATTGATCTAATATTATTCCAAGGTATTTTACCTCCTGCTTAACTGTGAGTCGCGTTGTTAATTGTGATTGTTGGGGGGGGGGGGGGGATTTTGATTTCTTGAAACAAATAGGGTTTCTTTTTTTTAAGGTTTATATTCAGATTGTTGGTGATCAACCAGGATTGAGCTTCTTTGATGCATTCTGAGAATATGTTGTAGTTAATGTTGTTTATGTCTATTGGGAGGGACAACAATGTCATCTGCATAAATGTAATATTCAATGCTGTATTTTATGAAAATGTTGGTAATTTGCTGTAGGTATAGATTGAAAAGTAATGCAGAAGGTGCTGATCCTTGCGGTATCCTTTGGTCTTGGGGGATGTATCTGATGTTTCCTGGCTTCTTTGGACACGTAGTTTATGGTTTGAGAGGTATGATATGAACCATTGTAGTAGGACTGTGCCTCCTAATCCTATTTGTGACAGTCTTGTGATTAGGGTAGTGTGGTTAAGGTTGTCAAGCGCTGATGCGATATCAATGAAAAGGAGGATAAATGCTCGATTAAGATTGTCTGTGCCTCTGATAAGATTGTCCATTAGGGATATCAACAGGGTTTCTACGCCGCGGAAAGGATGAAATCCAAATTGGTATGTATCCAGGGGGGCGTTTAGATCGATGAAATCCTGAAGTTGTATTTTGATTACTTTTTCAATTATTTTCGTAATAAATGGGATACTGGCTATGGGTCTGTATGCATTCGGATCTTTTGTATCTAGTGACTTATTCTTTAGAATAGGGCAAATGGATGTGGCATTTCAGATCAGTAGGCATAATACCTTGTGAGAGGGATTGGTTAAATATGTTTAAGAGATAAGGCGCTAATTTGGTCTTTGTGGATTTGATCCATGAAACTAGGCATGGATCGAGGGGGGAGGTTGTGGTGTTTATTTTAGAAATTATGTGTAGTAAGTGTTTTTGGTCAATTATGTAAAACTTCTGCCAATTGTTGATATTTGTTGGCTGTTTAGTTTGGGGGAGGATACGGTTGGGGTTTTTATTTCTTAGTTTTTCTGCAAAATGATTGGCAAGGGTTTGTGGGTGAATATTATCCATTTCTGATTCGGCCTGACCAGTTCTTGTAAGTAAATATGACAATTGTGAATAGTTCTCTGGGACGGTTTAAGGAAGAGTTTATTATCTTAGTGTGGTATTCGCTTTTCACATTATTAATGGAATTTTTGTAAGCTGTAAGTAGGTTGAGGAAGAGTTTTGTTTTCTTGAGTTTGGGCGAGTCTCCACTTTTTTTCTTGCTTTCTTAGTTGTCTTTTTAGTTTAATAGGCTCATGGGTGAACCATTTTTCTGATCTTTTTGTTGTTTGCCTGGTAGGTCTGATGGGGGGGGGAGTGGAAGCATTTTGTATGGAGCTGTTCAATGTAATTATAGAGTTGTTAATGTCATTGGAATTTATTGTTAGTTGAGGCAGAACTTTATTTAAGAACACTTCTTTATTGAAGTGGGCAAATTTCCTTTGTTGTGGTTCTGTGGTTGATGTAGTTGTGAAGGTCATGTGTATGGGTAAGTAGGTGGTCACCAGGAGGGTACTTCAGTACTTCAGTTATTATTGGGGGCACAGACATGCAATTATTTGTAATGGGGGTCGGTAGGAAGATTAGATTGAGTAGGTTTCCCCCTTGTGTGCACTGGGGAGTGTACGATTTGTTGAAATCCCATTTCAGACATTGCATCTAGGAAGTTAGAAGCATGGAAGGGATTGAGGGATGGGAGATTTAGGTCTCCAAGTAGTACAAGCGGTTTGTTGAGTGCTGCTGAGCAAGCCGCTTCTAGGATTGGAGTCAGGTTGTTCTTATCATGGGAGGGGAGTCTGTAAATGAGACAAATGGATATGTATCTGTTTTCTACTTTAAGAACATCCATTCCATCTAGGTTAGTGGAGATGGAGGGGGTAAGTTTAAGTTCTATTTAACTCAGGATAAGAATTACTCCACCTCTTTTGTAGTCATGGTAGCAGTTGAATAGTTCGTATCCGTAGCATTACAATTGGTTAGTAATATACTGTCAGCTAGTGACAGCCATGTCTCGGTGATGAACAGGATGTCTAGATTGGCATCTTTAATTAGGTCATGATTACTGGTATTTTATTTCGTACTGATCTCACATTGCTGAGGAAACACTTTAGTAGGGGGGGGGGTCTTAAGGATATCTGGGGTAGTATTTATCATTGTAAATTTGTTAATTGTTTTATACCTTGTTCACATGTTCAATGTAAACTACTCCATGTAATATGTTATTTTGAGGGTGTGTATCCTGTCTGATACGGTTGTGTATGATTGGGATGGGATTGTAATTGTGTGTTTCTTGTTTGTACAAAAGAGCTTTTGTTATATGTGAAGAGAGGAGGAAGAGGGGGAGGAGAGTGATTATGAATACCATTTTGGGTTCCATTGCAGTGGGATGGATGGCTTAGCGACGATTGAGGACTGTATGGCAATGTAGTGTTTGATGTATTAGATTAGGATGCATGCAGCGGGAGGGTCTAGTTTAAGTTGGTGGGTCGGTGCTCAAGGCAGCTCTATAGGCTGGGATAACAGATGTCTTTGCTATTCCTTTAAGTTGCCATGAGTTACAGAGTGAATGATACAGCAAAGTTATGCAGAAAATGTGAATGATACAGCAGAGTTATGCAGAAATTGTGAATGATACAGCAAAGTTATGCAGAGAATGTGAATGATACAGCAAAGGTTATGCAGAAAATGAACAAAGTGGGCTTTGTGGAGTAATCCTAATCTGTATCTTCTCTTAAGTGCTCTTCCAGAAATATACAGGGATTCTGTATTCCCTTGTGGAGGATCCTGTCCAGGTATAGAAATGGCAAGTGATTTTGCCATATCCAGGAGAAAAGCTTGAAAAGAAAAATCCCCGGAGGGAAATTCTTTTGGACAGGCTAGATCTGCTGAAGAACTAGCATTGGCACCAAAGGATCTATCCAACTTAATAGGAATATAAGATCCTGAATGGTGGTCCTTAGAGGATGGTTGCCGGTACCACAGGAGGTCGGGACCAGCAACAGTCGGTAGCACATCGTCCATGCTAGGGATCGATTCCAAACTTGGTATCGAGGGACGCGAGCCTGATGAGAGAAGCATGGAAGGCGCAGACAGCAATGGTAATGTAGATACCGGTACTGAGTCCGGCACTGTATCCGATACCGGTGGATGAAGGCCAGCCGGTGACAACTAACGGTATCGAAGAAACTGAGAGTGCCGGACCTGGATCATCAGAACCGTGCCTTCGGTACCGTCTGGTGTCAGTACCAAGGCGAGTCGGTACCCAGTCCTCCAGACTGGAGATCGATTCTAGACTCGGCATCGAAGGAAGCGAGTCTAGTCTATCGATGTACATCTGGAGGGTACCGACGTCGGTACTAGTATCGGTACCGTGATCGATACCGATACTGGAAGGTCAGTCTGCAGCATATCTAACGGCTCTGAAGGTACCGAGGACACCAGACTACGATCCTTGGTGAGGAATGTTTCATCCAACACCATTGCCGATGCCGGGATATCGGTACCGCTCGAAGCGTATGCTACCACAGAGCATGGCTCAGGTATGTTCTGTGAGGGGTGAACCTCAGGAACAACCTGAAACCCCACAGAGGCTTTGGAGGCTGAAGACTCCCACCGGGGTTTTAAAGCCAGTGTGTTCTCGAGGGTAAGGCCAGAGGCATCTCTATGCTGTGCATGAGATCTACCACTCGAGGACTGGCTAGTCTTAAAAGACTGGTTTTTGGGTTACCTGATCCCGTGTAGAAGAAGTGGTCGGTGCCCTGAAGTTGGATGGGGACCGCATATCGAAGGGAACTCGATGCTGAAGACTTCTTCCCACAATACTATTGCAGGAGGGACACTCCGGAAGAAAATGGTCAGGACCCAAACAGGTTAGACACCAATTGTGAGTGTCTAAAGTTAATTTTGTACCGCCACAGTTTGTACATTTCTTGGAAATAGTGGCTGGCGGTTCCATAAAGGAAAGTGAGTAGGCCTAGCAGGCCTAAGAAAACCGTGAGGCACTAACAAGGAAAAATATTCCTTAAAAAGGAAAAATTTTACAAGAAAAAAGAAAATAAACACCGGCGGTACCAGTGGCGTCGGAAGGCAGCCGCGACCACAAGAAAACCAAAAAATAAAAGAAGAATTTTCTGCGGTGACAGGAGGACATCCTGCCGGCTCCACGGAAAAACGAAAACTGAGGAGAGGCAGTTGGGAAAGGCGGGAAGGCAGCACGCAGGCGTGTTGGGATGCTTCCAAAAGCGTTCTGATTGGACACTGGGGAGTGTTCCCGCGCAGATTCTGTCGGTACCGACATACCCATATGTGAAGACTCATTCCTGCTTGTTCCTGGAGATTAAGAGGGATAAAACCTCTTCTTCTTGGAGAAGAATGGTTTCTTGAAAGATTTCTTCCTTGCATGATCAGCTATTGCTTTGGATAATCTATCCAAAGTGGAGTTGTCAGCATCCAATTCATTGGCTTTCTCTTGTCAATTCTTGCCAAATAGATTCTCACCTGTACAAGGGATATTGCCCAGTTTGTCCTGCACCCAGAGCTCCAAATCGGATGCCTGGAGCCAGGCAATTCTACGTGCACCTATGGCAATGGCAGAGGTTCTGCTTATGCACTCAAAACAGTCAAAAGCTGCACGATTGACAAACTTAGAAACATCCTGGGCATGTTTGACCAGTGTGAGAAAATCCTGCCTCTTATCATCAGGATGAAGAGGGCTCAAAACCTCTAAATCTCCAGTGACTTCCTTAAGGAACATTCCCATATATAAAATATAGGAACTGATCCTGGCAGAAAGCATGGAAGCTTGGAAAGTACGAAGTCCAAAGGCATCCAAAGTTCGACACTCACGTCCTGGAGGATTAGAGGCATGCCTCTTTGCACTTCTGATCCTTCTCATAGCTGATTCCACTACAATAGAGTGGTGAGGAAGCTGAGTTTTTGGAAGCCAGGACATGGAGGTACTCCATACATGGTATCCAGTCTACGAGAGTGAGGAGAGGTGGTAAGAGGTGTTTCCCACATTCTCAACATGACATCATGTAAGATCTCATGGATAGGCAAGGTAGCTGCTTCCTTAGGAGCCTTGGGATATTGCAGAATCTCCAACTCCTTTGCCGTGGGCTCTGTTTCAGGAGCCACAGTAATGGAAAGACCTTGAGCCACCTCCCTGATAAAGTCCTGAAAGGAGATATCTTCTGGAGGGGACATCCTGCATTTAGGAGAGGAAGGCTCCTCTGGGAGAAGTACTCCGATACCGACGGAGCTGTCAGAATCCTCAGACTCCTCCGAGGACTCAAAGTACCTTCTGTCCGGATGCTCTTGTAGAGCACGATACCCGTACCGACCGAAGTCGGTGTCAGGGGGAAACGTTACCAGTGTATCAGTACCGGAAGGCATAGCATGACTCGGTGCCAGCAAAGCAGACACCGATGTCGATGCCTATGCTGTCGGTACCAATACCGGTGCCGGAGTCGGTACCGGTACCGGTTGAACTGTCTGACGCGGTTCCGAGGGTGTTGATGCCGCAAGGAGAGCCACAGACTGCGTTCCATAGCCAGGAACCTCTGGTCTATCGACGCTGCCGATGTTTGGATATCAGTACCAGAGGAAGCAGCCGGTACCCCAGAGCATGGCACCAGTAGTTCTGCCGAGGTTGAGGCCTCGAGAACATCCTGGAGCCCCGATAATGCTTTGGAAGCCGAACCCTCCCGCCGGGGCAATTTTGCCGGTATAGAACCCTCAAGGGCAATGCCAGAGGCATCTCGATGCTTAGAAGGAGATCAACTCTTTGGTGACCGGCCAGACTTATGTTTAGTTACCTGAGATCCATGGGAGGAAGACGAAGCTCTGGAAGACGTCGATGCCACAGAGGCTGCATCAGAGGGAAAAAGGGTGCTGAGCTTAGCAGCCCGGTTTTATCGACCTCTCTTGGACATCATGGCACAGGCCATACACTCTGAAATGGAGTGGTCAGGACCTAAACATTTAAGACATCACTCATGGGTGTCGGTGACGGAGATGGTACCGCCACACTTGGTGCACTTCTTGAAACCCAAAGGGGGTTTTTCCATAGTAAAGGAAAGTTTTGGGGCCTAAGGCCCAAAATGGCACGTGCACCTGAGGAGAAAAGTTTGGAAAAAAAGAACTATATTTATTTTTTTTTTTTAAAAAGGAAAGAAAGAACCGGCGTTACTGGTATAGCGTCGAGGAAGGCAGACGCGACCACAAAAAAGAAGGAGAATAGGAAAAATTTTCTGCGGGGACAGGAACGACGACCTGCTAGTTACGCGGAAAACGAAAAACTGGAGAGAGGCAGTTGGGAAAGGCAGCACGCAGGTGCTGTGGGATGCTCCCAAAAGTTTTCTAATTGGACGCTGGGGAGTGTTCCTGCGCAGGCTCCGTCGGTACCGACAATACCCATATGTGAAGACTACATTCCTGCTTGTTCCTGGAGATTAAAATATACTATAGAATCTCTATGGATAAAAATTCCATGTAAAAAAGGGAAGACAATGGCAGTGGGAATGGCCAGAATGAATAGATGGATAATGAAATGCTGAAAGAAATCAGGGAAGCTAACAAATGTTACAATACAGTAAGAATGGGCGATTTCAATTACTCGGGTATCGACTGGGTCAGTGTCACAGCAGGACATGCTAGGGAGATAAAGTTTCTAGATGAAATAAATGACTGCTTCATGGAGCAGCTGGCTCATGAACCAATAAGAGGGGAAGCTATTTTGGACTTAGTCCTTAGTGGCATGTAGGATCTGGTGCAAGAGATAAGGGTGTTGGGGCCACTTGGCAATAGTGATCATAGCATGATTGCAATTGATTTAATAAATGAAAGAAGGACGGCAAGGAAATCCACAGTACGCCCATATTTAACTTTCAAAAGGGAGACTATGACAAAATGAGGAAAATAGTTAACAAAAAAGTAAAAAGAGCAGCTAAAAAGGCTAAGGATTTGCATAAAGCGTGGGCATTGTTTAAAAATACTATCTTGGAAGCCCAGAACAGATGTATTCCACACTTTCAGAAAAGTGGAAGGAAGGCCAAAAAACTGCCAGCAAGTTTTAAAGGAGAGGTCTGAGGGGCTGCTGTGGCCAAAAAAGCATCTTTTAGGAAATGGAAAAAGGAGCAAAATGACGAAATCAGGGAAACAAACTAAGCATTGCCAAGTTTGATGCAAGGCATTGATAAGGCACGCAAAGAGCTAATTTGAAAAAAAGCTTGCCATGGAAGCAAAAATGCATAATAAAACCTGTGAGATGGTCTGTTGGACTACTGGATGATAGAGGAGTAAAAGGGCGCTAATTGAAGACAAGGCCATAGCGGAGAGACTGAATGAATTCTTTGCTTCTGTCTTTATTGAAGATGATATAGGGAATTTACCTATGCCTGAAATGGTATATAAAGGTGATGTATCGGAAGAATTGAAAGAAATATCGATAAACCAGGAAGAATTATTTATTTATGTATTTATTTACTTACTTATTTTTGTGACTTTTATACCGCCATATCAAGTAATCATCGGGCTTACATGAAACAACTGAGTTACATAGAACAAAGTGGTAGTTACATGTGGAATGAGTACTTTAAGCTAAATACATGATCAGTAAACATCAATAAGTAATCAAGAGTATATACATGATTATTCAATATGAACTATGTACAAATTATAAGGGTCCTGTATTTTTGGGATGTAGTGTTGTGAGTGTGCAGTGAAATTTAATGGAATGAGCATTACAACTATTTGATAAAATGAAGAGTATCAAATCACCTGGACCGGATGGTATACATCCGAGGGTGTTGAAAGAACTGAAATATGAGATTGCAGACCTACTATTGGTAATCTGTGAATTATCATTAAAATCAACTGTAGTACCTGAAGAGTGGAGAATGGACAATGTAAAGCCAATATTTAGAAAGGGTTCCAGAAGTGATCTGGGAAACTACTGACCTGTGAGTCTGACATCAGTACCGGGCCAAATGGTAGAAACCATTATAAAGAATAAAATTACTGATCATGCATATAGTCATGGTTTAATGGGACAAAGCCAACATGGATTTAGTCAAGGAAAGTCTGGTCTTACTAATCTATTATATTTTTTTGAAGGTGTGAACAAACAGGTAGACAAAGGTGAGCCAGTTGATATAGTGTATCTGGATTTTCAGAAAGCCTTTGACAAGGTCCCTCATGAAAGACTCTTGGCGAAATTAAAAAGTCATGAGTTTGGAGGCAGTATACTACTGTGGATCAGAAACTGATCAAAAGATAGAAGGCAGAGAGTAGGGCTAAATGGCCAATTTTCTCAATGGAGAAAAGTAAATAGCCGATCTGTGCTGGGCCTGCTGATTTTTAACATATTCATAAATGACCTGGAAATGGGAATAATGAGTAAAGTGATCAAATTTGCAGATGACAAAATTATTCAAAGTTATTAAAACCCAAGAGGATTGTGAAAAATTGCAAGAGGACCTTGATAAATTGGAAGACTGTGCGTCCAAATGGCAGATGAAATTTAATGTGGATATGTACAACGTTATGCACCTAGGAAAGAACACCCCCAAATTTTGGTTAAACAATGCAAGGTACCACCTTAGAAGCCACCAGCCAGGAAAAAGATTTAGGCATTATCGTGGATAATACGTTGAAACCCTCCGCCCAGTGTGCAACAGTGGCCAAGAAAACGAACAGAATGCTAGGAATCATAGGGAAAGAAATGGAGAATAAGAGAAAGGATATTATAATGCCTCTGTATCGTTCCATGGTTCGACAACACCTTGAATATTGTGTGCAATTCTGGTCACCATATCTTAAAAAGAATAGCGGAATTAGAAAAGGTACGGAGAAGAGCCACCAAAATGGTAAAGGAGATCGAAGGATACCCCATGAGGAAAGGCTTAAAAGGTTAGGGCTCTTCAACTTGGAAAAGAGATGGCTGAGAGGAGATATGATAAGTCTATATATTAATGGAGTGGAACGGGTTAATGTAGATCAATTGTTTACACCAGCGATGGCGAAGCTGTGGCACGCGAAGGCCTTGCAGCTGGCACGCGGGAAGGTCCGCAAAAAAGAAAAAGCTGGCTCTGACTGCTGCCGCGGACGCGGCAAGGGCAGAATGCAGTGTCCCGCGGGGCCCCCTCCGCCCGCTAAGCCCCTCTGCAAGGGCTTTCAGATTCGCGAGGGAGAGCGTCTCCCTCGCGTCTCTGTTAAGCCCGCAGGGGCTAATGGGAAATTTCCCATCAGCCCCTTTAGACGCGAGGGACTGATGGGAAATTTCCCATTAGCCCCTGCGGGCTTAACAGAGACGCGAGGGAGACGCTCTCCCTCGTGAATCTGAAAGCCCTTGCAGAGGGGCTTAGCGGGCGGAGGGGGCCCCGCGGGACATTGCATTCTGCCCTTGCCGCGTCTGCGGCAGCAGCCAGAGCCAGCTTTTTTTTTTTTTAAATTTGCCAGGGGGGGGGGGGGGGGTTAGGAAGTCTAATGGGCGAGGGGGGGTTAGGACTTCTAATGGGCTAGGGGGGGGGGGTTAGGACTGCTAATGGGCTAGGGGGGGGTTAGGACTGCTAATGGGCTAGGGGGGGTTAGGACTGCAAATGGGCTAGGGGGGGGGTTAGGACTGCTAATGGGCTCGGGGGGGGTTAGTACTTCTAATGGGCTAGGGGGGGGGTTAGGACTTCTAATGGGCTAGAGGGGGGGGTTAGGACTGCTAAAGGGCTGGGGGGGTTAGGACTGCTAATGGGCGGGTGGGCGGGCGGGCGGGGGGGTAGGACTGCTAATGGGCTGTGGGCTGATGGGGGCTGTCTGGAAATGGGGTGATGGGGGGTTAGGACTGGTAATGGGCTATGGGGGGGGTTAGGACTGGTAATGGGCTATGGGGGGGTTAGGACTGCTAATGGGCTATGGGGGGGTTAGGACTGCTAATGGGCTAGGGGGGGGTTAGGACTGCTAAAGGGCTGGGGGGGGGTTAGGACTGCTAAAGGGCTAGGTGGGGTTAGGACTGCTAATGGGCTATGGGGGGTTAGGACTGCTAATGGGCTATGGGGGGGTTAGGACTGCTAAAGGGCTAGGGGGGGTTAGGACTGCTAATGGGCTATGGGGGGGTTAGGACTGGTAATGGGCTATGAGGGGTTAGGACTGCTAAAGGGCTAGGGGGGGTTAGGACTGCTAAAGGGCTAGGGGGGGTTAGGACTGCTAATGGGCTAGGGGGGTTAGGACTGGTAATGGGCTGTGGGCTGATGGGGCTGTCTGGAAATGGGGTGATGAGGGGTTAGGACTGGTAATGGGCTATGGGGGGGGTTAGGACTGGTAATGGGCTATGGGGGGTTAGGACTGGTAATGGGCTTTGGACTGATGGGGGCTGGGTGGAAGTGGGGTGATGGGGGTTAGGACTGGTAATGGGGTATTGGGGGGGATTTAAATGAAATTGGGGTGATGGGGGTTTGGGAGGGGAAGGGGGTTGTGGGGGGGGGCTCGGAGTGGTATGGGGGTGGGGGGTTGCTAGGACTGGAAATGGGCTGATGGGGGCTAGGACTGGAAATGGGCTGATGCAGGGACTAGAAGGGAATGGATGCTGGGTGAGGTTGGAACTAGAAGGGAGCTGATGTTGGGGGAGGATTAGAATGGGATGGGGCTGGGAGAGTAAAATGGAGAGAGGAAAAATATTTTGTGTGGGAGGGATAAAAAATCTACAATTGGCCGGGTATTGGGAGAGTAAGTGGGGATTGAGGATGGAGGGGTAAAATTTGAGTGGATAGGAATGAGGAAAGAGCAAAAGGAGAAAGATTAGTATGTTAAAGCGGATGTAGAGAGAGAGAATGGAAAAAAAAAACTAGAAGAGAGAAGAAAGGACAAATGGACAGCAGATGATGGAGAGTTAGCAGAAAACATGAAGAAACCAGAAGAAAGTGGCTGGAGCAATTGCAACTGTGTAACTGAGCTGAGGTATTCTGTTTATGTAATTCCTTTTTGACATTGCCACTTGTTCTCTTTCCCCAGTAGGTCATGTATTGTTATTCTCTGAAATGTATTGGTTTAATATTTGCAGTGTTGCCTTTTGATAGGTATGGTATGGTGCTTTGTGAGTCCTGGTAGTGCTGTTAGGATACGGCGGGTTTGCTATTGGTTCTAAATGGGCAGTGTTTGTAGTAGTTCCTAATGTGCCTGGCGGTTGGCACTGGATTATAGTAATGTAGAAATCTTTTAGTCTGTCTTTATCCATACACTCATTAAAAGACATGTTTACTAAAAGTTAGTGTATGTTAGCATTATGCAAATATTTATGCAAATTGACGTGCTGGCACTTTGAGGGAATTCTTTGGTTTTGTGCGGCAGTTTGGGCACTCGGGCTCAAAAAGGTTAGCCATCAATGGTTTACACCATCAAAAGTAAAAGACTACAGGACACGCAATGAAGCTACAATGTAACCCAATTAAGACTAATAAGAGAAAGCATAGTTACTCACCTGTAACAGGTGATCTCCGGAAACAGCAGGAATTTAGTCTTCACATATGGGTATCGTTGGTACCGACGGAGCCTGCGCGGGAACGCTCCCCAGCGTCCAATAGGAAAGCTTTTCGGAGCATCCCATAGCACCTGCGTGCTGCCTTCCTGCCTTTCCCAACTGTCCCTCTCCAGTTGAGTTTAAAGCTGAGACAAAGAGAAAGGGAAAGAGAGAAAGAGAGAGAGCTAGAGAGATACAACTCCTAGGGGAGGTGGGTTGTGAAGACTAAATTCCTGCTGTTCCCGATCACCTCTTACAGGTGAGTAACTATGCTATCTTCAGGAACAAGCAGGAATGTAGTCTTCACATATGGGGACTCCCTAGCTGCAGATGCCAGGGAGAAGGCCCCAGAAGTTGTGTGCCCCTGTGAAAGGGCTCCACTTCCCCCCATGGATCTCTGGCATCCTACCAGGGATGGTGGGTAGGAGTTGATTAAGTATGGAACAGGTGTTGAAGAACAGCCTGACCAAACAAGGCAAACCAGCGGGAGTCCTTGTCTAAGCAGTAATGGGCTGTGAAGATATGAACCGAAGCCCAAGTAGCTGCTCGACAGATGTCGTCGATAGACACAGAGTGAAGATGAGCCATAGAGGCTGCCATGGCTCTGACATTGTGAGCTGTGACATGGCCTTCAAGAGGAAGGTTCTTACTCTCATAGGCAAAAGATATACACTGTGCAATCCAGCTGGACAGTGTTCTTTCGGAGACTGGAAGTCCCAAATGACTAGGATCAAAAGCAACAAAGAGTTGAGAGGACTTTCTATGTTGCTGTGTCCTTTGCAAGTAAAAGGCCAAATCCCTTTTACAGTCCAAAGTATGAAGATTCCTTTCTGTATTTGAGGCGTGAGGCCTTGGGAAGAATACACGAAAATAAACCACTTGGTTTAAATGAAAAGGTGATACCACTTTGGCATAAAGTGTGGATCAGTCCTAAGGACTACCTTATCATGATGGAATCTTGTATAAGGAGGATCAGCCACCAACGCTTGCAATTCACTAATGCGACGTGCTGATGTGATTGCAATTAGAAAGATGACCTTCCAGGAAAGGAATTTCAAAGAGGTAGTAGCTAATGGTTCAAAAGGCGGCTTCATGAGCTTCCCAAGAACCATTATATATTTTATTTATTTATTTACATTCTCTTATATACCGCGCTATTCTGCATCAGTGCGGTTTACATTGAACAAACTGAAATTACATTGAACAGGGCACTATAACTTGGAGATAACTATTTTACAGGGAACATGGGCTATGGAGGGTTAAGTGGCTTGCCCAAGACCACAAGGAGCACCTGTGGGACTAGAAACCCCAGTCCTTCCGGACCAAGGTTGCTGTCCTCTAGTGGGATTTGAACCCCCGACCTTCCGGCCTGAAATACCTTGCCCCAACCACTAGGCCACTCCTCCACCATATTTAAATCCCATGCCACTGGTGGTGGCTTAATGGGAGGCTTAGTTAAAAGAAGGCCTCTCATAAATCTCGCTATGAGAGAATGAGAGGAAATAGGTTGTCCATTTAGAGGCTTGAAAGAAGCTGCAATAGCACTCAAATGAACTCTCACTGAATTGGTCTTAAGCCCTGCATTTGATAAATTTATTTATTTATTTATTTATTGAACGGTTCTATATACCGCCTTTCAGAAAAATCAAAGTGGTTTACATAGAACAAAACTTGAACATTACATTGAAACTTATTCAAACAATTGAAATTACAGTGAACATTAAATTGTATATAATAAAAATGGTAATTTGAGGGTTACAATGCTGAGTAAATGCTGATTAGGTATATATATAGTTTAAACATATATACAGATTTAAATATTTACAAATTTCAAAAATCTTATCTTATCTGAGCAAGGAAAAATGTATTGTAGTTCACTAGAATTATTAGTGTAAAGAGTAAATGTGATAATGTGGAGAATTGGGTATTGTAAGATAGAGTAAGAAAAAGGAAAAAGTAAGTTGTGAATTAATGAATATGAGTATTCATGAGTTTAAGTGGGAAATATTTCATCTATTGGGAATGAGTCTCCAAAGTACTCTATAAATAAGTGAGTTTTAAGATCTTTTCGAAATGCTGAAAGATCTGTGATATCTCCGAGTTTATCCGGCAGAGCATTCCATATTAAAGGGGCATTGAAGCTGAATGCCCTATTTGTTGTAATTTTATTGAGTTTTGAAAAGTTGTTTGGAACAAGTAGTGTGTTCAGGTTCCTTTGTCTCACTGTTCTGGTCCTTGAATGAATTGTCAGTAGATCAGTTAGATATGATGGGGCTATATCTCTTATCAGTTTGAACGTTGTTATGATAACTTTATATTTTATCCTACTTTGTATAGGTAACCAGTGAGGTTTGTACAGTATAGGGGTTATGTGTTCAGTTGGACCTGCATTTATAAGCATTCTTGCAGCAACATGTTGTGCTACTTTTAGTTGGTGTAAAGCATGTTTTGGAATACCTTGAAGAATTATGTTACTAAAATCTAAGTGAGGCAGGATCAGGGCTTGAAGGACTGATCTGAAGTCCAGATTTGATGATAATGGTTTTAGATTTTTAAGATATCTTAATTTATTATATATTGTGTTTGTGTATTCCTGATGTGTGTTGTTAGACTTAACGTTCTGTCTATGATAACACCAAGGTATCTTATTTCATCTTTTATGGGGATGCTTATGTTTTCGATTTTTATTTCTGGTGGAGGGGTAAATTTTTGATTTCTAGAAACAAATAATGCTTCTGTTTTCTTGAAGTTAATGTGTAGATTGTGTTCATTTAGCCATTGCATCATTTTAGTGAAGCATGATTTGATATTGGAGAAGTCCAGGGAGTCTATGTCCATAGGGAGATAAATCATAACATCAGCATAAATTGCATATTTTAATTTGCATTGTTGAATGATGTGGCATATAGGTTGTAAATATATGTTAAAGAGTAGAGCTGACAATGCAGAACCTTGTGGGATTCCTTGTTTTTGCGTATAGGTTTTAGATGTATGGTTTCCTATATTTACCTGTTGCGATCGATCAGTTAGATATGATTGGAACCATGCAAGAATAGTGCCATGTATACCAATCTGTTTGAGTCTTTCAAAAAGGATATGATGGTTAATTGAATCAAAGGCAGCTGATATATCCAAAAATATAAGTAATACTGCTTGTTTTGATTTGTCAATGTATTTTAGAATATCATCAAAGATAACTGCAAGAAGTGTTTCTACACTATGGTATGGTCTAAAACCGTATTGGTGTGAATCTAAGAGGGCATGAAGTTCAATGTGATCCTGAAGTTGATTATATACTATTTTTTCTATAATCTTTGCCATAAATGGAAGGCTAGAGATAGGTCTATATGAAGAGGGGTCAAGATTGTCTGTCTAGTTTTTTGTTTTTCAGAATTGGTCTAATCGAGGCTCTCTTTAGGATGGTTGGCAAAGTACCATGTGTGAGAGAAAAATTTGCTATATTTAGAATGTAGGGTGCTAGGAGTGGTTTAGAATTTTTGATCCAGCTAACCGGGCAGGGATCAAGACTAGAAGTGGTTGTGTTAATATCTGAGATCACCTTATCCAGTTCTTTTAGTGTTACAGTATGAAATTTATCCCATATGTGATCAGGCTTTGGGTTGGAGTAAATTAGTGGAATTGGAGGGTCTGAAAGTGGAGAGAGCTTAGTTATGTAATAGTCAGCAAGAGTTGTGGGTTAATAGGGGTGACATCTGTATTAGGAGGGTTCGATACTTTTTTAACTATTTCAAATAATTCTCTGGGACGATTGAGGGAATTTGTTAGTAATTTTGTATGAAAGGCTTTTTTAGATGCATTTATTGTTTTTCTGTAGTCGTCTAGTTTCTCACTGTATAAATTTCTGTCATTATTTGAGTTAGTTTTCCGCCATCTTTTTTCAATCTTTCTAAGTTCCCTCTTTATTTGTCTAATTTCTTGCGAGTGCCAAGGTTGGGAGTCTCTCTGTTTGTATCTGGATTTGTTTGTTTTAGAGCTAGGAAGCATAGCTGCTTTTTTTATAGTCTCGTTCCAGTTAGCAATACTGATATTGATGTCTGTTACTGTTTCAGGAATATGTGGTAATATCTGTCCTAAAATTTTTCCCTGTCAAACTTCCTGAACATTGTAGTTAGTCTTTGTTTCGGCTGTTGGGTTGTGATTCTATTGAAATGTGGGAGATTGAATCTAATTAAATGGTGGTCGGACCATGGAATGGGAATAGCCTGGGGTTGTGAAACATTGAGATTATAATCTGGAGATCTTTGAAGAAAGATTAGGTCAAGGGTGTTTCCTTTTATGTGAGTCGGAAAATCTATGATTTGCTCAAAGTCAAGTT
The DNA here is from genome assembly GCA_033557465.1 of Ichthyophis bannanicus. NCBI lineage: Eukaryota > Metazoa > Chordata > Amphibia > Gymnophiona > Ichthyophiidae > Ichthyophis > Ichthyophis bannanicus. The sequence continues at coordinate 262,953,973 of CM066042.1, read as the reverse complement.
CAGACATGGTTTCAATGAATGCTTTTGAGTGTGATGGTGTAGTTGAGGGGAGATTTAAGTCTTCAATGATTACTAGCTGTTTTTTTCTTGTGTTGAGGGAACATATCATATCTAATATGGAGGATAAAGATTTTGTATCTGTGGATGGAGGTCTGTATATGAGACCAAATGAATGTGAAGTTGTTTCAAACATAAGAACATCTATGTTCTCAATATTGTTAGTGGAAATGAGGGAAGCTTTAAGGTTATTTATAATAGCTATGACACCCCCACCCCTTTTTAAAGCCCTAGAGCTGTGAAGTAGCTCATATCCATCAGTTTGTAATTGATTTAGGAGAATGTTATCATGAACCGTGAGCCATATTTCTGTTAAGAATAATATGTCAGGTTTATAATCAGTGAGGATATCAGTTATGATTGGTATTTTATTCCTAATTGATCTCACGTTTATAAGCAAACAAAGAAGGTCTTTAGATAAGGATTTGTGTTGTTGGACATGGTGATGGTAAGATTTCCCAGGTGTGATATATACTAGACGATTTCTTTGACCTTGTGCATGAGGTGTTTTGTGATATGGTGCATTATGAGAGATGTTGGGATTTTTATGTTGGAGAATAATTGGAATGTTATGAGTAACAAGGGAGTATGCTTGGATATATTTTGGCACAAATATTGTAAGTAGAATTAGGAAGATAGACATGATTTTAAGCTGATTGATGTAATCCATAATGATAGGAGTCTACTGTATTAATTACCTTTCTGAGATTTCAGTAGAATTGAAAAGGTGAAAGGCAAGGTTTCTGCTCTAAGGTCGAAATTAGGTTAATGCTCAGCTAGTTACTAATTACTGGCTACTGGCAACAGTATATGAATCTCATGATAGGAATAATTACTGACTACTGGCAATAGTATATTTAAAACAAGTAGAAGTAATTATTAGCTACTGACAACAGTATATGTAAGATAGGTTAGGAAAATTACTGATTACTGACGACAGTATAGGTAGTTCACTAGCTACTGGTAACAGTATATGTAAGATATGTAGGGGTAATTATTTTTTTTTTTTTTAAATTTTATTTTCCATTTATAACACAACCAAAGTAAAAGACATACAGAAAGATACAAATACAAAACCATACATATAAAAGCAACCCCATATTTCCCCCCACCCCCATGCTTCTTCTCTAGGAAAGGAATACAACGTTCGGGTAATCAATGATTAATTCTCATTCTTCGTGAACCAGTATAGAGCAAGTGAAGATCATAATAAATGAGTGTACATGATAAATGGAGTTAAACAGTTAGATGAGAGCATTTGGCAGTTTGCACATAATCATTGAGCATATTCCATTTAGAAACATGATGCAAGGTTTGAGCGTGGGGAGCCATTCGGCGTGGTATCTGTTCATATTTACTATATAAACATACAAGAGTCCACCACGCATGGGGACTTAGATGGGAGCTATTTTTCCAGTGTTTCGTGATTAAAGATATAGCTATACCCATCAAGAAATTTAGCAAAAAGCGGCCCGACTTTGGAAGAGAGGGGATCCCCGCCGCAGAGCGAAGTCCCACTATCCGCCAAGAGAGAGGCTCGTGAAACTGTAAAATGAGTTGAATACGACCCCAGACCCGACTCCAGAATTGCTGTAGTGTAGAACATTCATACATTATATGAGCTAGTGTGCCTATGGCGGTGTGGCAATTCCAACACCTGTCATTAACATTGGCATTCCATTTGGCAAGCTTCACAGGCGTATAGAAACTTCTATGTGCAAAATAGAAAAGTGTCTGGGTTATCGATGCTGACCGAGAGACCCGAACAACTTTACTCCAGAAGAGGCTTCATTGCTCAGGAGTCAGTGTGATTTGTAGTTCCCGTTCCCATGTTTGTTGGACTGCGGGAATGCTACTGTTCTCATGATTGCTTAACATTTTATAAAAGTTAGAGGCTACGCCAGATTGACTCCCAATAGAGCGAATTATCTCTGCTAGACCTTCATCATTAGTTTCAGTTAGTGGAAGAATCCGAACACTCCTAAGGCAGTGCTGAAGCTGCACCCACTGGAAATAATTTCTTGCTAGTAAACCAAATTCCTCTTGCAATTCTTTAAAAGTTTTCCAGCGCTCACTGGCAATCAATTGGTAAGGCATCCATATCCCTTTGGAATACCAGGGGGTCCATGCTATCGGTTTATTTTGTATTTGAAGGCGCAAGTTATGCCATAGCGGGAGTCTATATGGCGGGCACTGTTGTGGTCCCTGAGACTGAATGAAAGTGTTAAAGGCAAGTAGTGTATCCACAACCATTGGTGGATGGTGGGAATCTAGTTGGAAGGTCATGCCGGGAAGGTAGGTAAGAGGAATGGGCCTACAGAGTTCCTCCTCAATGTCGAGCCAGACTGGCCTACCTTCTACCGGGGGATCTAACCAACGGGCACCCTGTTTAAGAAGGAACGCCTTATGATATTTAAGAAAATCTGGGAACCGGACCCCTCCCTTTTCTTTGTCCGCCTGTAACTTACGCTTAGCTATCCTTGGTGGTTTGCCATGCCACAAATAACGAATCAGGAGACCTTCTATATCTTTGTATATGTGTGCAGGCAGGAGGCATGGTAGCATTTCTAGGATATAATTTATTTTGGGAACTATCATCATTTTGATTGTTTCCAGTCGGCCCCACCATGTGAGTGTTAAAGGAGACCACCGGTTGGTAAGATCGCGCGCTTTGGAGATTAGCTCTTTAGCATTATGGCTAAGAGTATCTTCTAATGGATAACAATAATGAACCCCCAGGTATTTGACCATACGGGGCTGCCATACAAAGGGGAAAGCCTGCATGTCTGCAGCATGGACTCGATGATTCAAAGGGAAGGCAACAGATTTAGTCCAGTTAATCTTGTATCGCGAGAGTAGGGAATAGCTATCAATCTTTTTTAAAACAGCAGGGACGGAGTCCAAGGATACAAAAAGCATGAGATCATCTGCATATGCAGAAATTTTAATATCTCTATGTTGAAAGGGGGCTCCATGGATATCTGTGGCCTGTCGGATGAGGAGGGCTAGGGGTTCAAGTGCTAGATCAAAGAGCAGAGGAGATAAGGGACATCCTTGCCGAGTGCCCCTATGAAGATTGAACGGTTGAGACTTTGTGGCATTGACAGAAATAGTGGCTGTCGGATGTGCATACAGAGTTTGAAGGTATCGGAGAAAGCCTTCCCCAAACCCATACCAGCGGAGAACCGCATATAGAAAGGGCCATTCTAAGCAGTCAAATGCCTTTTCGGCATCAAGAGAGAGGCCGACGAGGGGTTGATCATGATGCGCTGCTGCAGCTAGTATATGACACAAGGTCCTGGCATTATCAGCAGTGGACCTACCAGATATGAAAGCACATTGGTCTGGGTGAATTAGAGCAGGCATTTTATCGGATAATCTAGTGGCCAGAATGGTTGCAAATATCTTGTAATCAGCATTAAGAAGGGAAATTGGACGGTAATTTGCAGTCAGCATCGGGTCTCTCCCCTCTTTCTCAAAGACTACAACATTTGCCGTCGAGAAAGATCCTGTAAAGGAGCTATCTTTGGCCAAAGCAGAGAAATAGAGTTGTAGGAATGGGGCCAAATCAGCGCTGAAAGTTTTGAAAAATTCTGCCGGGAGGCCATCTGGGCCGGCAGCCCGACCCGATGCACATCGCTTGAGTGCGAATTGAATTTCTGAAAGAGTAAATGAATGATCTAGTGACTCCTTGTCCTCTACAGAAAGGGTCGGTCGTTGTATACCAGCTAATAGCCGGTCAAAAGCCTCTGGGTCAAATTCACATTCTGATTGATAGAGGCGGGTGTAGAAATCCCGAAAAAGCTCTACTATCTCTGTATCATTTGTGACTAAATTCCCCCCCGTTGGACTACGCAGGGCCGCTACGCGTTTGGCTTCTTTTTGACCTTTCAGAGCGTTAGCTAAGAGTTTACCGGCACGATTGCTTTCCCGATAGTACGTCCCTTGCTGTAGTTCAATATTTTTGGCCGCTGCAGTCGTTAAGAGCGAGTTATATTGGAAACGCAAGCGTTGCAAGCGAATCAACACACATGGGTCAGTACGAGAGGTAAGAACACGTTCACCGGCCTTGATCTGCTGCTCTAGTGCTAAGAGTTGCCGTTTACGCTGCTTCCCTAAACGGATTTGATAGCTAGTGATGGTTGCACGGATAGACGCTTTAAAGCCCTCCCACCATGCCCAGTTCATTGTATCATGGGGTGAATTAAAGTGGAAGTAATCTTGTATGGCAGCCCGTATGTCAGCCTGAAAATCCTGCTGTTCAAGCAGGGTCCGATCAAAATACCAATCCCGTGGATTATCCCTCTGTGCACTAGTGTTCAAAAGGAAGGAGATAGCAGCATGGTCTGAGATGTGCAGAGAGTGTATCTTAGCTGTATCCGTGCTGGAGATTAATGCTTTGGATACGAGGAAAAAATCTATCCTAGATTGTGACTGATGTGGGGGGGAGAAAAACGTGAATTCTAAGTCCGAAGGGTGTAGCAGCCTCCACAGGTCTACTAAAGCTAGATCTTTAATCAAAGACGCTAGCGTGAGGTGACTCTTGGTGGGACCACTCGTTCTGGGTGGTCGCCTATCTACCAATGGATCAACCACCTGGTTAAAGTCGCCTCCTATTACTAACGAAGTATTGGCAGAAGCTTGTGCAACCTGGGCAAGGTTAGCAAAGAAAATAGGATCATCCACATTAGGAGCATATAAACATATACATGTCAGTTCAAGATTACCCACTTTAAGGTGGACTCGGGACCACCGACCCTCAGTATCAGAACTGCTATCGATAACAGTGGCTTGTAAGGATTTCCTAATCAAGATGGCTACCCCACATCTCTTCGCTATAGCGGGAGAGTAGGCGGCCACCATGTAGGGTCTAACATTGAGTTTCAGTGTCTCCTTGGCATTTAGATGCGTTTCTTGGAGAAAAACCAAATCAGCATTTTCGTGACTTAAGTAGCCAAGGATTTTCATCCTTTTTATCGGATTATTAATACCTTTGACGTTCAATGATAAAATCTTACATGGGGCCATAGAAATAGCTGAGTCTATTCAAGACAAAAATATCATAATGCACACAATTTCCATTATCCCCCATCTTGACTGCTTGATTCAGAGAAGACCTAACCAAATCATATACAATAAGCACTATATCTGGTATTCCCCCAAACCAAAAGTAAACACCGAAGTGTAGTAGAGAAGAAGCATAACCCCAATGATTAATGGTGACCATATGTCTGCGGGAGGAAGCCCCAACGAGGGCCAAACATTCTACATATTAACTGTAATAGCTACATAGGCTCCGGAGCCCACCGAGGTGCATGCTATGGAAAGGTCCCTCACAGGAGAGTCCGACGGTCAGCAGGCCACGATAAGCTAGGCCGCAGGGCCTCCGATCCAGGCTGCATGTGCAGCGTCGACGACACAAAATGGTGATCAGTTCCAAATCGATGGGCAAATGAAAGGCCCCTGGTTCAGCGCATTTGGTCCGCTTCTTTGGCTTCCAGATAGGCCGCAAGCACGTCCGGATCCTCAAAAGTCCTGGTTTGATTATGAAGAGTAACTCTAAGTTTCGCCGGGTACATTAGGCCATAGCGCGCTTGAAGCTGCTGCAAACGCGGTCGAAATTCAAGGAGTCTTTTCCTGCGGTCCACTGTGGGCTTCGCCAGGTCGGGGAAGAATGAAATCCGATGGCTCTCATAATCCAGCCGGGGGTTTGCACGGGCAGCGTTTAGAATTTGTTCAACTTGCTGATATCTCAACAACCGGAAAATGATGGGCCGAGGGGTTTTCCGGTTGAGCGCCAAAGTCGTGGGTACTCGATGGGCCCGATCAATCTCCAAATCCTTGGTGAACGTTGTTTTAAGCAAGGAGGGAAGCAATTTAGAGAGAAACTCTTTCATATCTCCTGATTCTGCTCCCTCCGGAATTCCCACGAGCCGTATATTGTTGCGACGGGCTCGGTTGTTACTGTCCTCCAGCTCCTTCTGAAGTGCCTGCATTTGTCGTTCGACCTTGTCCAATTTTGCCAAGCGGACCGCATGCGAGTCAAGAGTACCCTCCATTTTGTCCTGTCTCAGCGATAACCCCTCTAGCCTGTCCTGTAGCTTGCCGAAGTCTTCCCGCATGGATCTGAGTGCTTCACCGTTGGATTGCACAAGTTCTTTCACGCCGCGGATCTCATCTAAGATCTCCTGCTGCATCGCGGGACCCTCCCGGAGTGGAACCATCTTCTGTGGGGACGGCGGCTCAGTTTTAGAGCGTTTGCCATGTGAGTTCGTTGAAGAGCCGAATTCTAGACGCGCTGGCTTGTGCCCCTCCATCTCCCCGAGGCACCCCGGTAGGATCAGAGCCCAATTGAAAAGATAAGTTGTATTAAAGTCAGGAGTCTGAGTAGGCCACTCGGGAGCTTCAGCGTTAAGCGTCCATCCCGCTGGACATCAGGCTCCACCCCCATGTAGGGGTAATTATTAATTATTGGCAACAGTATGAATAATTCACGAAAGAGATAAGTATTGGCTACTGACAACAGTATAATTAAAACAGGTAGAGATAATCTATTAGCAGGAGAGAAAGGGGTAGGCTTTTAATTTTTTAAGGGAGCCATTATGTAGTTTTTGAGGGGGCTGTGTATGAAACTACTAACAATAGTGGATGCGGCTACAGGCAACAGTAACGTGGTCAAAATAGAAACAGTTATCTAAGGATTACTGGTGATAGTAAATGTAGTACAAAATATAAACAATTATATGAGACTACTAGCAATAGTAGATGCGGCTAATGGCAATAGTAATGTGGTCAAAAATAGAAACAGTTCTCTGAGGATTACTGGTGATAGTAAATGCAGTTTAAAATAGTGACAGTTATATGATGCTACTAGCCATAGTAAATGCGAGCTAATGGCAACAGTATCATAGTCAATAATAGAAACAATTCTATGGGAAAGGGTCTCTTTCTATAGTCAGTAATAGAAACAATTCTATGAGCTAATGGCAACAGTATTATAGTCAATAATAGAGACAATTCTATGGGAAAGGGTCTCTTTCTATGTCAGTTAAGGTGATGCATACTTGCTGTGGTCGCAGAAGTAGTCGTGTTGACAATGAGAGCGAGCTCAACCCTGGGGGAGCTCAAGCTACTATTGTATTGATGAGGATGGATCGCTTGTAGGTTTCTGGGGCATCTCAATGAGGGCCGTTGCCTAAGGGCCATGCCAAAGGGCCCTCTTGTGAGGCCCTCAGGTGCGGGTGCGCCTGTGGCGCTCTTTTTTAAAGAGCAGTGGGCTGCCCCGATTGGACAGCACTAGGCTGTGATGCAGCTGCTGTGGGTGGAGACGAGCAGTTTCTCACTCCCTCCTGGGAGAGCTGGATACTGGAGAGGCTTCAGTCCAGGTGGAGCTCTTTTGTGAAGCTGAGGCTTCGGTCCGGGTGGAGCTCTTTTGTGAAGCTGAGGCTTCGGTCCGGGTGGAGCTCTTTTGTGAAGCTGAGGCTTCGGTCCGGGTGGAGCTCTTTTGTGAAGCTGAGGCTTCGGTCCGGGTGGAGCTCTTTTGAGAAGCTGAGGCTTCGGTCCGGGTGGAGCTCTTTTATGAAGCTGAGGCTTCGGTCCGGGTGGAGCTCTTTTGTGAAGCTGAGGCTTCGGTCCGGGTGGAGCTCTTTTGTGAAGCTGAGGCTTCGGTCCGGGTGGAGCTCTTTTATGAAGCTGAGGCTTCGGTCCGGGTGGAGCTCTTTTGTGAAGCTGAGGCTTCGGTCCGGGTGGCAGCTTCTCTCCCTCCTGGGAGAGCTGGACGCTGAAGGAGATACTCCAGTAATGAAGGAGTTACTCCAGAAATGAAGGAGATACTCCAGTAATGATTCCAGAGGTATTGCAAGATGGTTAAGACCCTTCTGCGAGCACCATATGGTAAACCTTTTTCACTTAAATGCATAAGAGCGTCTTGTGGAAGGCTTCCTGGAAGCATAAAAGATATCCTTTACCTGCTGAGAAAGGTTAAGACCATGAAGTTCTAGGCTTTCAGCAACCAGGCCCTGAGATGCAGACACTGGGGATTGGGATGCCACAGCATCCCATCCTCTTGAGAAAGGAGATTTGGAGCATATCCTAACTCCAGAGGCAGAGCTTGAGAGATATGTAGGAGCAGAGGGCACCACATTTGCCGTGGCCAGTGACCTCTGTCTCTCTGAAGCTTGAACAGGGTTTTGAGAATTAGGGGAATGGGTGGAAAGGCATACAGGAAGTCCGGACCCCAATAGAGGAGGAAAGCATCCCTGGCCTGACAACCCTCAGCCGGAATTCTGGAACAGAACCGGGGAAATCTGGCATCCAGCGGACTTGCAAAGAGGTCTATGTCCGGGGTTCCCCAAATTTGAAAAACTTTGGCCACCTGGTCTGCATGGAGAGACCATTTGTGTGGAAGCAGAACTCGACTGAGTCTGTCTGCCTAAGAGTTTTGAATGTCTGGAAGATACACCGCAAGGAGATGAATATAATGCTCTCTGGCGAGGGCCCATAGTCGCAAAGCTTCGTTGCAGAGCGACAGAGAGCCTGTTCCGCCCTGCTTGTTCACATAGAACATGGCTACTTGATTGTCCGTTTGAACTAGGACTGTCTTGAAGCTGAGCTGGGTGTGGAATACTCGAAGAGCAAGGAAGATTGCTCTGAGTTCCAGGAGATTGATGTGTAGATAGGCCTCCTGTGGAGTCCAGGTACCCTGGGTAGACAGGCCTTGCAGGTGGACTCCCCAACCCACCTGTGAAGCATCTGTTGATAGAGTGGCTTGGGGTGGGGGTTGCTGAAAAGGAGACCCCACCAAAAAGGTTTTGGGGTGACTGCCACCATTGGACGGACAAAATAAGGTGATCTGAGTTTGCTATTTTGTCTGACAGGCAACCTGACGCCTGAGTCCACTGAGTGGATAAAGTCCACTGGGCTGCCCTCATATGGAGGCGAGCATAAGGAACCATATGCACGGTGGATGCAATGTGGCCTCGCAATGGTAACATTTCCCGAGCAGTGAGGTGAGGTTTTAACACTGCTTGGGAAGCTAACTGCACAATGCGAAGGCAGCGGGGCTGTGGAAGGTAGGCCCTTGTCTGTCTGGTATCTAGTAGAGCTCCTATAAACTCTAGGGACTGAGTGGAAGCAAGGTTGGATTTTGGGAAGTTTATGACAATTCCCAAAAACTGAAGAATGCGCACTGTGCGAGAGAGAGCAACCCTGGCCTCTGGCTCTGAAGGGGCTCGAATGAGCTAGTCGTCTAAGTAAGGGAAGACGAATATTCCTAGGGTGCGGAGAAATGCTGCGACCACAGCCATGCATTTTGTGAACACCCTTGGTGCAGAGGCCAGGCCAAAAGGAAGAACCCTGTATTGGTAGTGCTTCCCTTGAAACAGAAAGCGAAGGAACTTTCGGTGAGTTGGATAGATGAGAACATGAGTGTATGCATTCTTCATATCTAGAGAACAAAGCCAATCCTGACTCTGAAGGTATGGCAGCAGAGTTCCTAGAGAAATCATTTTGAATTTCTCTTTGAACAGGAATTTGTTCAATTCTCTGAGGTCTAAGATGGGTCTGTGTCCTCCTGTTTTCTTTGGAATAAGGAAATAGGGAGAGTAAAACCTTGTACCCTGATGAGGAATGGGTACCTCTTCTATTGCCCCTTGGGCAAGAGGTACAGTGACCTCTTGACCTAACTGGTCGTTGAGAGAGGTCTGAGAATTGAACTGTCTTATCATTGTGGGAGGGGGCATGCTTTGGAAATGAAGCTTGTACCCCTCTCTTACAATAGCCAGAGTCCAATTTTCTGCTGTTATCTGACCCCATCTGGGGGCAAAATGACATAACCTTCCTGGGAAGGTGGAGGGTTCTGGGCCATTCAGAGCCAGGAAGGCAAAGTTCTCTAGATAGGAGTCAAAGCCTCTGTGGAGACTGAGTTTGCTGAGCTGGTTGAGACTTAGCTGCTTTTGTCTTTCTTTGCCTAGGTTGTTGCTGCTGTCCCTTTTGGGCAGATTGACCTAAACGATGCCCCTGTTGGGTATCGGAGGGATAAAATTTCTTCTTCTTCTTACTGAAGAATGGTTTCTTAGAGGATTTTTTCCTCGCAGGATCAGCTGTAGATTTAGACAATCTATCCAAAGTGATATTGGCTTTGGCACATCAGCCATGAGGCACGTGTGCCCTTTATGATAAATACAGGGCAAATGTTGGACTTGCCCCCTGTATTTGCTGCACAGGCTTTGCACTTACTGAGTGTTGGTTTTTGCACATAGAGTAATTTTATAAACTCCACTGCAGTTAATATGCATTGCGCTACCCAATTAGCTGAATTAGTTTATGCCTTTATGCTGGTAGCTCACGGCTAGTTACATTCAGGTACAGTAGGCAATGAGAATGCAGAATATGTGAGACAATTCCATGAGCTGTAGAAAGGCTGGCAATACCATTAGGTAAACTAAGCAGTTATCTAGTGTGTCAGTGGTCAAAGGGTGACCCATTGCTTCTGCTGCTCCTCTCCTGGGTATGCAACGGTGGCAAGTTTATAAAATGGCACCATATAAAAAAGGTTTGGATAAGTTCCTGGAGGAAAGGTCCATAAACCATTATTAAAGAGGACCCGGGAAATCCACTGCTTGCCCTGGGACAAGCACTGTGGAACCTGTGTGCCTCTTTGAGAATCTGCCAGGTACTTCTGACCTAGATTGGCCACGGTTGGAACCAGCCTGAAGCACCGCTGTCCCAAAACAGGTATCCCTTCCCGCCTGGACATCCAGACAGTAATGCTTGACAAAGGAATTTAAAGACGACCAGGTCACTGCTTTACAAATCTCTGATGTTGGTACAAACCTGTACTCAGCCCATGAAGCTGCTTGAGCCCTAATTGAATGAACTTTAAGCCCTTCAGGCACCAGCTTACCCTTCAACATATACGCTGACACTATCGCCTCCTTAATCCATCTGGCAATGGACACCTTTGATGCTGCTTCTCCTCTCCTTGAACCACCAAACAGTACAAAGAGTCTATCCGATTTCCGGAAATCTGCTGTCCGCTGGACATATTTCTTTAATGCCCTTCGAACATCCAATAGATGCAACTGCCCTGCAAAAGAGGTCTCCGAACCTCTATCGAACACTGGCAAAGAAACCACCTGATTCACATGAAACGCTGAGACCACTTTAGGTAAAAATGACGGCACTGGCCTCAATACCACCTTTGAATCGTAAAAAGAGAGAAAGGGTTTCCTACAGGATAAAGCTTGCAATTCCAAGATTCTTCTGGCCGAAGAAATCGCTATCAGGAAGACCACCTTGAGAGTAAGATCTTTCAAAGACGACCTAGACATTGGCTCAAAAGGCTCTCGCACCAGCGCTTCCAAAACAAACTGTAGATCCCACATCGGAACTACCTGTCTACACGGCGGCCTAAAAAGCAACACCGCTCTTAAGAAACGCTTAACATCCGGGTGAGCCCCCAGCGCTTCCCCCTTGATCTTCCCTCTATAACAGGACAGTACTGCCAACTGCACCCTTAAGGATGAGGCAGCTAAACCTTTGTGAAATCCATCCTGCAAGAATGCCAGAATCTGCAGTATTGATGCTCTCAAGGCTACCAATTTCCTGTCCACACACCGAGCCTCAAAAATACGCCAAACGTGAATATTGCCACGCACCCGCTCCCTGGACCTTGAGGGTTTCAGGAGGGGGTGGCCTTTGGTGCCCTTCAGGGTTGAGAATTGTAGTTGTGTGTGCTCAAGTAGTAAGGCAGGCAAAGAAAATTTCTTTGAGGTTTATTCCGCATTGCAGTTCAAGTGCAAACAGACGCAAATAAAGTATAATAGCACAAAACAAGAGTGAGAAACCAAAACAAGGTATTGCACTGCTAGGCTAAATGTCCATTATCTTCTGTGATCACATTCAGTTGTCATGTGACCCTTTTCACTAACGGAAGAAACAAACTTTGGCAAACAGCAATGCTCCTGGTATGCAGACAATTATGCTTTGACTTATTCCATTCTGATAAGCTCCTCAGCATAGGAATCAATAGAGCAACTTCTGTTATATTGCTTCATATAACTTTGTACAGCATTTCAATTAAATGTCCTTCTCAATGACACAAGCTGAACAGTCCATTGGCATGTCTGGCTCTGTGAACGGTAGAGAAGAAACTAAAGGCATTTCCTCTTCACAGCTGTTTGGGGGCTGTGCTACATTAGAGGAAGAAACTGCCCTGCTTTCAAGGAACTCTCTGAAATCTTTAAGAAGCAATTCAGCCTGCGTTCTTCCTGGGCTAAGATGATAATGTCTTCCTCCTTCAGGTAACTGTTTGTTTAAACTGCTTATCTCTTGATAATTAGCAATGCTGCTTTTACTAGGACAACAGTTCTGCGTGTTTGAATTATCCTTCCCCCACTTATCACTAAACGTAAGTGCTGGCTTTAAAACTTCAGCTGTGAGTGGAGAGTTTCTCAACAGTGTGTTAAAAGTAGAACGGTCAGGCTTCTCTTGGCACACATCTCTGTAATAAGACTCAGCTGTTCCCTTACTATAGGTTTTTGCTGGCTTGTGAGAATAGCCTAGGCTGCTTACATGCTTTTCAGACTGCAACCAATTGCTACCAGGTTGTCTGACTTTGTCTTGGCTTTTAATGTTAGCCTTTACTCTTTCTGGCTTCCCAATGTTAAACTTGCTAGCTGCTTCAAACCCACTGTGTACCTTGTGCTGTGGCTTTTCTCCAGGGTATTTCACTGTCCCTCTGCCTTCGGTTCCCAGGTTCTGCTTGGTCCTCTAGAAGCCTGTGCTGTAGCCTTGGGTCTCTCAGTGCTCCTGAATCCTTCTGGTCACAGAAGATTCTCCCTGCCCCTGAGTCTCCCAGGTACTTGCTTCCTGAGTCCAGTCTTCTCCTTAGTGGATCACAGCTGCCTAATTGCTCTCTCTCCAACTCTTCCTCCTCGTCATCGTCTTTCAAATCCGAATCAAAATCTGACTCTCTCTGTTTCTGAGTGCTTAACAAGCTGCCTGTGTACTGCACTGCCCGCCTCCTGCTTGGGTGTGCCCAATCAGGGACTTGGCTTCTCTCCTTCCTTGAGGTGAGGTGTGGTTCCTGATTAGCTCTGTGTTTTTTTTCTCTCTGAAGAGAAAATCCTGCATTCTCTTGCAGTACCGGTTCTCTCCACCGGATCACTATCTGTTTCCATAGCATCTTGAGAGGCTTCTACGTCACAATATAGCCAATGAAGTAGATCTCCTTTGTGCCTTCAACAAGGTAGCAATTACTGCTGCAGAGTACCCCTTCACTCTCAACCTTGCCCTCTCAATAGCCAAGCCGTAAGCGAGAATTGGTCCACCTGGGGCATATACAGCGGACCCTGCGAGAACAGATCCCTCCTGACCAGCAGCCGCCAAGGCTGCTCCACTAACAGCCTCCTCAGATCCACATACCAAGGCCTTCTTGGCCAATCCAGAGTGATCAATATCACCAATCCTCTGTGTAGCTCGATGCATTGCACTTCAAGGCCTATTAACACCCACGGAGGAAACACGTACAAGAGCTGCTCTACTGGCCAGTCCTGCATGAGAGCATCTAGGCCCTCTAACATTCTCTTCCGCCTTCTGCTGAAGAAACGACTGACCTTTGCCGATTGAAAAATCACCATGAGATCCATTACTGGTAGCCCCCAGCGACGCACCACCATTTCGTAAACCTCTGAATGAAGCATCCATTCGCCTGGATCTACCTTCACGACTCAAGAAGTCGGCCTCTACATTGTCCACCCCTGCCACATGCGCTGCTGACAGAGCCCCTAGGTTTTGTTCGACCCAATCGAACTGTTCATCCTCGGCTTCCAGAGGCATACTTCTGGTGCCCTCCCTGCCTGTTGATATAGGCCACTGTGGTCACGTTGTCGGAAAACACTTGTATCGCCTTTCCGTGTAGAGGTTATCAAATTTGCAGATGAGACAAAACTATTTAAAGTTGTTAAAACCCAGGAGGATTGTGGAAAATAGCAAGTGGATCTTGATAAATTGGAAGACTGGGCATCAAAATGGAAGATGAAATTTAATGTGGACAAGTGCAAGGTTATGCACCTAGGGAAGAACAACCCAAACTATGGTTACACGATGCAAGGTTCCACATTGGGAACCACCACCCAGGAAAGATTTAGGCGTCATTGTGGATAGCATGTTAAAACCCTCGGCCCAGTGTGCAGCAGCGGCCAAGAGAGCAAATAGAATGCTAGGTATGATAAGGAAAGGAATGGAAAATAAAACAAAAGATATTATAATGCCTCTATATCGTTCCATGGTGAGACCGCACCTTGAATATTGTGTGCAATTCTGGTCGCCGTATCTTAAAAAGGATATAGCGATTTTAGAAAAGGTTCAGAGAAGAGCCACCAAAATGGTAAAGGGGATGGAAGGATACGCCTATGAAGAAAGGCTAAAAATGTTAGGGCTCTTTAACCTGGAAAAGAGACAGCTGAGGGGAGATATGATAGAAGTCTATAAATTAATGAACGGAGTGGTACGGGTAAACGTAGATCAATTGTTTACCTTATCAGAATATAGAAAGACTAGGGGACATGCAATGAAGCTACAGGGTAAACTATTTAAGACTAATAAAAGAAAATATTTTTTCACTCAACGTGTAATCAAACTCTGGAATTTGTTACCAGAGGCTGTAGTAAAGGCTGGTAGTGTAGCTGGGTTTAAAAAAGGTTTGGACAAGTTCCTGGAAGAAAGGTCCATAAACCATTATTAAGAAGGGACCCAGGATATCAATGCTTGAACCAATACAAGCATTGTGGAACCTGTGTCCCTTGGGGAAACTGCTAGGTACATATGACCTAGTTTGGCCACTGTTGGAAACAGAATACTGGGCTTGATGGATCTTATGGCATATCTTATGTTCTTATGTTCTTATGATATGGCTGAAAAACGCGCAGTGCCAGTGCTACTGCTCTCAGCTCCAACCTGTTGATTGACCACCGCCGTTCCAGACTGGTCCACTGTCCTTGTGCGAATCTTCCTTGGAAGTGAGCCCCCAGCCTACTAGACATGCATCTGTTGTTAGGGGTATCCAATCTGGAGTTTCCAAGGGCATTCCCTTCTCCAGACACCCTGGATGCAACCACCACTGCAATGCCTTCCGCGTCTCCACCGGACAGGGTAGTTTCCGGGACAGAGGCTCGTCCTGGTGAGACCACCGCCTGGGAAATGCTTTCTGCAAAGGCCTCATTTAAGCCCTTGCCCACGGCACCAGCTCTAGAGTTTCTGCCATGGTACTGAGCAACTGTAGATAATGCCATGCCGTGGGAAGCGGCCTGCTCATAAATTCTTGGATCAATTTCCTCAAACCTTGCACCCGATGCTGTGGAAGGAAAACCCTGCCGGCCTCCATATCGAACCGCGCCCCCAGGTATTCCAGACTCTGGAACGGGACCAACCTGCTTTTGGTCATGTTGACTACCCAACCTAGACTTTGCAGGCACGCGACTACCTTGGATGTAGCCTCCTCGCTCTCTCAGCTCTTGACGTCGATCGAATTAGCCAGTCGTCCAGATACAGATGTACCAGGACCCTGTCCTTTCGCAGCAATGCAGCTACCACCACCATCACCTTGGTGAACGTTGGTGGTGCGTAGTCAGCTTGAATGGTAATGCCCGGAATTGAAAATGTCAGATTGGAACCGCAAATCTGTGCTTCTGACAAATCTAGGGACGTGAGAAACTCCCCTTTTCTTACTGCTACGATGACCGACCTTGTTGTTGTTGTTAAGTGCCGTCGAGTCGGAGTCGACTCATGGCGACCCTCTGGATAGCTATCCTAAATTGTGTTCGGTCTTCAGTCAGGTGGCTCATTGTTGACAGACTGGTACCCGTAGCTGCTGTTATTGTATCGATCCATCTCATTGCTGGCCTTCCTCTTTTGCATTGACCTTCTATCTTGCCAAGCATGATGTCTTTCTCTAATGATCTCTCTCTTCGCATGATGTGTCCAAAGTATGAAAGTCGAAGTCTTGTCATCTGAGCTTCTAAAGAAAGCTTAGGTTTGATCTCCTCTAGTACCGACTGGTTTGTTCTTCGGGCAGTCCATGGTATACACAGTATTCGCCACCAGCACCATAATTCAAAGGCATCAATTTTCTTCCTGTCTGTCTTTTTCACTGTCCAGCTTTCACATCTATATGATGTTATTGAAAATACCATGGCTTGAACAAGTCGAATCTTTGTATGGAGAGAGACATCTCTGCTCTTGAGAATCTTATCTAGCTCTTTCACAGCCATTCTGCCAAGAGCAATGCGTCGTTTGATTTCTTGACTGCTTGTTGCTTCTTTATTGATAGTTGATCCAAGTAGGTTAAAGTTGTTCACAATTTCAATTTCTTCTCCTTCAACGATGAACCTGTTGATTATGCCAGTTGTCATGATCTTTGTCTTCTTTACATTAAGGTGCAGGCCCATTTTGAGACTATGTTCTTTGATTGTGAGAAGCAAATGTTTCTGATCATCTTCACTTTCAGCCAGTAATGTAGTATCATCAGCATAGCGAAGGTTGTTGATGAGTTTTCCACCAATCTTCACACCTCTGTTGTCTTCATACAATCCTGCTTCTCTGATGATTTGTTCTGCATATAAATTAAACAGGTAGGGGGAAAGTATGCAGCTTTGTCTTACACCTTTGCTTATTTTAAACCATTCTGTTTCTCCTTGTTCCGTTCGAACTGTTGCTTCTTGATCAATGTACAAATTGCGAAAGAGAACGATCAGGTGTTCTGGTATACCCATGCTTCTTAATGTGGCCCAGAGTTTCTCATGGTTTACACAGTCAAAAGCCTTGCTATAGTCGATAAAGCACAAATAGATATCCTTTTGGTATTCTTTAGTCTTTTCAAGGATCCATCTCACATCCGCAATGATGTCTCTTGTTCCTCGCCCTTTCCTGAACCCTGCTTGCACTTCAGGTAGTTCTTGTTCCAGGTATGGTTGTAGTCTCCTTTGAATAATCTTCAGTAGAATCTTGCTGGCATGTGGGATCAGAGCGATTGTTCTATAATTTCCACAGTCAGTTGGATCACCTTTCTTTAGTATTGGTATAAACACAGATCTTTTCCAGTCAGTTGGCCATGATGTTGTCTTCCATATTTCTTGGCAGAGCCTTGTAAGTATGGTAACAGCTGCATCAGATTGCTGCAATACTTCTATAGGAATGCCATCAATGCCTGGTGCTTTGTTCTTTGTTAAGGCTTTCAATGCTGCTTCAACTTCTTCTTTCATCACCAATGGTTCCCGATCATAAGGTACAGGTTGAAACGGCTGTTGGTCCACTTGATCTTTATCATATTAAAAAACTCTGTATATTCCTTCCACCTTTTCTTGATCTTCTCAGCATCATTCAACCAACCTTAGGGTCTCCATATGAAAATGAGACACTCGGAGACACCGATTCACTCTTTTGAGATCCAGAATTAGCCGATAAGTCCCTTCCTTTTTTGGAACTATGAAATAAATGGAGTATCGACCGGAACTGTATTGGTCTCGAGGAACTGGCACTACTGCTTTGAGAGCTATCAGCCTAATGTCTGTTTGACTGCTTGGCACTTGAGATGTGCTCTGCACAGGTACTGTACGAAAGAGTCGGTCACTGGCCGCTGAAATTCCAAAGCATACCCTTCTCGAATGACCTCCAGTACCCACTGGTCTGAGGTAATTTTGAGCCAGGCAGGGTAAAAATCCCCGTAACCGACCTCCTACAGGCACCTACCTGGTTCCCCCTTACCTCATTGTGATTTTCTAAGATTCGAGGAGGAGGAAGCAAAACCTCTGCCTGCTCCTTGAAACCCCTGAAACCCCTGGTTTCTATAGGGGAAACATCTTCTTTGACTCTGAGTGAACCTTGTTGAACGAAAACGGCGAAACTCTCTCTGCGGCACCTTGGCCGCTGACAGCAATCTTTCCTGCTTCTGCTTGTCCTCCGGAGGTCTTCCGCCCTTGGACTCTCCTAGATCCTTTATTATCTTATCCAAATCCTCTCCAAAAAGTAGTTTCCCCCTAAAAGGAAGCTTACTTAGCCTTGCCTTGGAGGAAGCATCTGCTGCCCAACTGCGCAGCCAAAGATACTGTCGCGCCGCTATCACTGAAGCCATACTGTTCGATAACCCTTGAATCAGATCATAATGAACATCAGACAGATATGCAGCTCCCGACTCCAGTCTAGCTGTTTCTTCTGTCACCTCTTCCAACTGCTCTTCCTGGATTCATTGCGACCAGCGAAGACATGCTCTTGCTACCCATGCACCACAAATGGACGCTTGTATAGACAGTGCATTTACCTCAAAAACGTGCTTCAGCAAAGCATCTAGTTTTCTGTCCTGGGTATCCTTGAGAGCCACACTACCTTCTACTGGAATGGTAGTCTTTTTGGTGACTGCCGATACGGCTGCATCCACCCTTGGCGACAAACAATTCTTTATCTTGGTCAACCAGCGGGTAAAGACGAGACATAACCCTAGACCCTTTAAGTGCTGCCTCGGGCATGTCCCATTCACCTTGAATCATTTCCCGCACCACTGTGTATGGGAAATGCTCTCTGTGTCTTCCGAAACGCTTGCAACAATGGATCTTCCAACGTAGAATCCTCCGCCGGCCCTGCCGTCGGCATATTAAGTGCTTTGAGTGTCTCTGAAATAAGTGCAGGCAATTCATCTCTCCAAAAAACCTGAACTACTCTAGCCTGGTCCTCCTGTTCCATGATCTCACCTTCTTCCAACTCCTCGTCTAGTTTCAGATCCTGCTCTCCATCCTCGGTGTGCAGCCCTTTTGAGATCACCGACTGATCCGGCCGCTCTTTTTCTATCCTAGATTTCTTCGTCAGTACCCCTGATGCCTCTGTATTCAGAGGCGTCCCTGGCCTTTTTTCCCCCAGCTCCACACCCGGGGGAACTGGTTGTAGACCCTCTCTGAGTGCCTCCGAATGCTTGTTGAATAAGTGCAACAAAATCTGGGGAAACAATTGCCGTCAATCCTCCTGGTAAAGGCGGTTGAGAGGCTGGAAAATACGGAGCGCCAGAAGGCCCCGCTACTGGCTCTGGCGGAGGTAATGTGGGAGAAAGTGGCTCCTGCAGGACTATAGCCTGACTCTCATTTCCGCTATCCAGTTCTTGCTCCATTGAGTTTGAAGCTTGAATGCAGCCCCTACACACCCCTGTTTCGGAGACTGCACCCTTTCTCACACCGCAGAGCAAACACTGTGGCTTGGAAGGCATCCTGGCCATGTGGTAATGCTCCAGTGCCAACCAGGAACTACCGCTGCCCAAGCACTGTGTCCCCCACAGGAGCTATTGACCTAAAGCCCCGTTGGACCGCTTCCAAGAGAACCGTCATGGGGTTTTTTTCAATGTGGATTCATCCCTGAACCCCTCCGAGCAAATCAGTGAAGAAACTCTCTCAAAATGAAGCTTTGCTGCCGATGTAGGCACCTCTGCAGGCCCACAGCTGCTAAAGCACAGTTACTTACCTGTAACAGGTGATCTCTGGGAACAGCAGGAATTAGTCCTCACATATGGGTATGTCGGAACCGATGGAGCCTGCGCGGGAAAGCTCCCCAGCTTCCCAGAAAGGAAGCTTTTGGGGCCTCCCACTGCACATGCGCGCTGCCTTCCCGCCTTCCTGACCAGCTCTCCTCAGTTCGATTTTATAGCTGAGACAATAGAGAGAGGAAAGGAAGATAGATAGAAGATACAACTCCTAGGGGAGGTGGGTGGGTTGTGAGGACTAATTCCTGCTGTTCCCAGAGATCACCTGTTACAGGTAAGTAACTGTGCTATCTCCAGGAACAAGCAGGAATAAGTCCTCACATATGGGGACTCCCTAGCTAAGATGCCTGGGAGATCCCCTTCCAAGGGTTCGCCATCTTCGTATGGATCTCAGGCATCCATCCTGGGAAGGTGGGCAGGAGTTGTTCAAGTATGGAACAGGTGTTTGACAGCCTGACCAAACAAGGCATCCCGGCGGGAGTCCTTCTCCAAACAGTAATGGGCTATGAAGGTATGAACCGAGGCCCAGGTGGCGGCTCGACAGATCTGATCTATGGATACAGAGTGAAGATGAGCCATAGAAGTGGCCATGGCTCTCACATTGTGAGCTGTGACATGGCCTTCCAGAGAAATGTTTTTACTCTGGTAAGCAAAGGAAATACACTGAGCAATCCAATTGGAAAGTGTACATTTGGAGACTGCAAGTCCCAAATGAGAAGGATCAAAAGCCACAAAAAATTGGGAAGACTTTCGATGTGGCTGAGTCCTGTTGAGGTAAAAGGCAAGAGCTCTTTTACAATCTAGAGTATGAAGGTTCCTCTCTGCACTGGATGCATGAGGAGCCGGAAAAAAGACAGGTAGATATACCTCTTGATTAAGATGAAAAGGCGAGACCACTTTGGGCATAAAGTGGGGATTTGTCCTTAGGACCACCTTATCATGATGAAACCTAGTATAAGGTGGATGAGCCACTAAGGCCTGTAGTTCACTGATGCGGCGAGCCGAAGTGACTGCAATAAGGAAAAGGACCTTCCAGGAAAGAAATTTCAAGGAGGTAGAAACCAACGGTTCAAAAGGTGGCTTCATAAGCTGACCTAGAACTAGGTTCAAATCCCATGCTACCGGAGGAGGTCGGATGGGAGGCTTAGTTAGAGTCAGGCCTCTCATGAACCTTGCAATAAGAGGATGAGAGGAGACAGGTTGTCCATTTATAGGTTTTAAGGATGCTGCAATAGCACTTAAATGGACTCTGACTGAATTCGTCTTAAGGCCTGCATTAGAAAGATGCAGGAGATAGTCTAGTAGAGAATTCAAGGGAAGTGCTAGAGGGTCAAGACCCTGTTGAGCACACCAAATGGAAAAGCGTTTCCATTTGAAAGCATAGGAACCCCTCATGGAGGGTTTCCTAGAGGCATGAAGGATATCTTGCACTGGTTGAGAAAGATTGAAGTCATGAAGGCTTAGGCCTTCAGTAACCAAGCTCTGAGGTGTAGGGACTTGGGGTTTGGGTGCCACAAAGTCCCCTCCTCCTGAGACAGAAGGTCTGGCGCAGCTCCCAGGTCCAGGGAGGGTCCCTGGGAAAGATGCAGAAGTAGAGGGAACCACACTTGGCGTGGCCAGCGTGGAGCTATGAGGAACATCGATCCGTGATCCCTCTGGAGTTTGAACAGAGTCTTGGGAATCAAAGGAATGGGTGGAAAGGCATATAGGAAGTCCTGACCCCAATGCAGGAGAAAGGCGTCGAAGGCCTGAGCTCCCTGACACGGAGTCCTGGAACAGAACCGGGGAAGTTTGGCATTGCACGGACTTGCAAAGAGGTCTATGTCCGGGGTTCCCCATTCCTGAAAGATTCTGCGTATCTTTGGGAGGCATCTGTTGTGAGGGTTGCTTGGGGCAACAAAGGTTGGAAGGGGGCCCCCAACAACAGATTCTTGGTGGATATCCACCATTGGAGGGACCAAAACAGACGCTTTGAGGTGAGTATTTGGTCGGAGAGCGCTCCTGATGCTTGAGTCCACTGGGTGGCCAAGGTCCATTGAGCTGCTCTCATATGAAGACGAGCATAGGGCACCACGTGTACCGTGGAGGCCATGTGGCCCAAAAGTCGTAGCATTTCTCTGGCTGTCAAGTGACTGTTGGACTGAGCTTGGGAGGCCAAGCACACCAGACGTTGGCCCTGGACTTGAGGTAGGTAGGCCCTTGCAGTGGTGGTGTCCAACTGGGCCCCTATGAATTCCAGAGACTGAGTAGGGATGAGTTGAGACTTGGGAAGGTTTACCACCAGTCCCAGATACTGCAGAATGTGCCTTGTGCGGTCCAGGGAAATCTGGGCCTCTGACTGAGATGGAGCTCGGATGAGCCAGTCGTCCAGATATGGGAATACAAAAATTCCCAGACCTCTTAGAAATGTGGCTACAACTGCCATGCATCTGGTGAATACTCTTGGAGCAGAGGCTAGACCGAAGGGAAGTACTCTGTACTGGAAATGTTTTCCCTGGAACAGAAATCGTAGATATTTTCTGTGGGATGGGTGGATGAGTATATGTGTGTACGCATCCTTGAGTTCTAGAGAACAAAGCCAATCCTGACTCTGAAGGTATGGAAGGAGAATGCCCAGAGAAAGCATTTTGAATTTCTCCTTGTATAGAAATTTGTTCAATTCTCTCAGATCTAGGATAGGTCTGAATCCCCCTGTCTTCTTTGGTATGAGAAAATAAGGGGAGTAGAAACCTGTCCCTTGTTGGAGAAGAGGAACCTCTTCTATTGCCCTTTGAGCAAGGAGGGAAGAGACTTCCTGACCCAACAGGGCCAGGAGAGATGGGGGAGAATTGAAGTGCCTCACCATGGTATGTGGAGGAAGGTTGGAAAAATGAAGTTTGTAGCCCTCTCTGATGATAGAGAGGGTCCAGTGCTCTGATGTAATTTGCCCCCATCTGGGAGCAAAGTGAGCTAACCTTCCGGGAATGGTGAGGGGCTCTGGTTGTTCTAGAGCCAGAAATGTTAAGTTCTCTAGGGGCAAGTCAAAACCCCTGAGGGGGTTGAGCATGCTGAGGAGTGGCAGACGCTGCAGGCTTTGACCTTGCCTGTTTAGTTTGCTGACGTTTAGCAGGAAAGCGAGGCTGAAAAGATTGTTGGCCAGTATTTGTGGAAAATCTGGCCTTCTTGTAGTAAGGCCTCTTGAAAGACTTTTTCTTGGCAGGAGTAGAGGTAGACTTAGAAAGTCTATCTAAGGTAGCATTTTCTGCGTCCATTTGAGTGGCTTTAATTTGCCAGTCTTTACCAAATAAGTTCTCACCTGTACAGGGCAGATTCCGTAAGCCATCCAGGACCCAGGGTTCTAGGTCAGAGGCCTGGAGCCAAGCAAGTCGTCGGGCTGCAATGGCAATGCCCGAAGCTCTACCGGCACCTTCAAAGGAATCAAAGGCTGCTCTGTTGGAGAACTTAGAAACATCTAGAAGCTGTTTCACCAGAGAAATGAACTCCTCCTTTCTATCCTCAGGGATAAAGGGGGCAAAATGCCGTACCTTTAGGGCAAGTTCCCTTAGAAACATGCCCATATACAGACTATATGAATTAATCCTGGCTATAAGCATACTAGCCTGGAAGATTTTCCTACCAAAAGAGTCTAGGGTCTTACATTCCCGCCCTGGAGGCGTAGAAGAGTGCCTTTTGGTACTCTTAATCTTTTTCAGCGCAGACTTCACCACAATGGAATGGTGAGGCAGCTGAGGTTTTTGAAAACCAGGAGAAGGAGGGACCCGGTACATGGTGTCCAACCTACGAGAATGAGGAGACAACGTGAGAGGAGCCTCCCATAAGTCCATCAAGTGTTCTTGAAGGATTTCATGGATAGGCAGGGTGACTGCCTCTTTAGGAACCTTAGGGTATCCTAAAATATCCAATTTCTTTGATCTAGGTTCTTTTTCAGAGGATGTGGTAATAGAAAGTCCTTTAGCTACTTCTATAATGAAGTCTTGAAAGGACAAATCCTCTGGTGGAGACATTCTCCTCTTTGGGGAAGAAGGCTCTTCAGGAAGAACTAGAGACAGCTCATCAGTCATCAGAGGAGTCAAAATCCTCAGAAGAATCAGAGTATCCTCTATTTGCTTCCAACGCACGATACGCATACCGATCGGTATCGACATCGGGCATACCGGGTATGGGATCGGTATCGGGTGAAAACCCGGATCCGGCATGCGGAACCGATCTGCGTTTGGAAGACGATGGTCTCGGTTCCGGTATGGAAGACAGTACCGGAACCGGACCCGGAACCGCTAGATGCGGTACCGAGGGCGTCGCAGCTTTAATGAAAGCCAGAACGGCCTGCTGCATGGTCTGGACAGTATTGCCCATAGACGCCACTGCTGCCTGGATGTCGGTACCGGCATGGGCCGGTACCCCAGAGCAGTCTAACAGGTGATCAGTCGATGCCGTGCCATCGATGTCAATCTGTAACCCCATAGATGGTGCTTTGGAAGCCAGAGCTTCCCGCCGGGGTTGTTTGGCTGGGGCAGGGTCCTCTGACTCAAGATTGAGGGCCTCTCGATACTTTGAAGGAGATTTGCCTTTTGAGGACCTGCCCGAAGAAGGTTTGGTTACCTGAGATCCATCCGGAGAGGAAGACCTGGATGACTGTGATGCTGGATTATCTGAAGCAAACAGCACATGGAATCTGTTGGCCTGGTTCTGCAAACCACGTTTAGACATCTGGGAGCAGGATGGGCAGTCCGGAATGGAGTGATCAGGCCCCAAACATTTAAGACACCAGTCATGGGTGTCTGTAACAGAAATAACAGCACTACACTTGGTACACTTCTTGAAACCAGGGGCTGGTTTCTCCATGAGGAGAATTTGTGTAGGCCTGAGGCCTAACCGAAGTCACCAAGTTGTGCTAAATAAAAGTTTTTTGTTTTTTTTTTAAAGAAAAGAAAAGAGAGAGACCGGCGGGTACCGGTTTCGGTATGGGGAAGGCAGGTACGCGGTCTAAAGAAACAAACTAAAATAAGAATTTCTTCAGCGGTGACAGGAACACGACCTGCTGGCTCCGCGGAAAAAAAGAGAACTGAGGAGAGCTGGTCAGGAAGGCGGGAAGGCAGCGCGCATGTGCAGTGGGAGGCCCCAAAAGCTTCCTTTCTGGGAAGCTGGGGAGCTTTCCCGCGCAGGCTCCGTCGGTTCCGACGTACCCATATGTGAGGACTTATTCCTGCTTGTTCCTGGAGATCAGCGTTTCCCACACTAATCACATGCGGCTGGGGCCTGTTGCGGACGCCGGCACTTTGGGGAGATTTACAGCCCTCCGGTGAATCTGCCTTGTGTCCCCCAGCCAATTCAGCACTTACCGCAGCATTTCCTTCTGGCTGAGCGCCGCTTGACTGTCTTGCCCTCGGATGGACACAGAGCTGTAGCAACACCTGCAGCCGCAATCCTGCTGCTGTCCCCCTGCATCGGCAACTGAGCACTGACAGGCAATGCTTCTGCAATGTGCCTGGTATGCCTCTGCTACCAGTTGCTTTCCCAAGATTGTGGGCTTGCCAAACCGGAGCTTGTCTTCCCCACTTGTACGAAATCCCACTGAGCAAGCACTGCCCTCTCGGGCAGAAGGAGGGGGGAGGGAGCCCTCTAGCAGACAAAATTTAAAGGTATTCTACCAAACTGTTGAATTAGAATTAAAATTAAAATTAAAAATCCTTCTTCCACATCTCTCTCTATTCCATCTAACTTTCCTTAATTGTTCCTCTAGTGAGCCCGGACCCCCAGGCTCACAACCCTCCAGCTGCTTGGAGACTGAGATAACTGGAGCGAGGAGGCAGTGCGTGTGTCTTTATACCAGTGTCATCAAAAGGATGACGTTTCTCAGTCTCCAAGCTTCTGGAGGAGGAGCACAACCCAGAGGTTCGGGACTAGACTGGAGGGACGATAAGGAATGAACCATTTAGTTTGCTACAGGTTTCTGTGTGTACTGCCACCCAGTGATTGATGACACATGGCAATACTTGTTGCCTTATGAAAGTAGCATCACATAGTTGAATTGCAAAATCCCTCAATTGTCAGTGAGACTGCTAGCAGAGGTCGACTAGCACCATTTTGAACCCAGGCACCAATGAGACAGGAGCAACAGGTTATCACGCCTGTTGCCACTAACTACCAGTGTAACCTCTGGTAAATACTGGGGATTTCAGGGACTGATAGGCTTTATGGTTTTTGTTGGGGGATTTGAAGAAGTGGGGGCTTTATGTTTTGTGATGAGGATTTGAAGGCGAGTGAGCAAGGGTTATGCTGTGCATCTAGGGGGATTGGGGCACTTATGTAAGTGCCATTTGTCCTTTTAATAGGCTCCCTGGGGGCATCAGGCTGACATTACATTTCTAGGAATAATGCAGCTTGTGAAGTGAAATGCTAGATGTGCTATTTGATTTGCATAATAATTAGATACTTTGCATGCATTTGCATTCTTTGCATCTCATTATTATTTAGCTTGTGTTGCATGTGTTAAGGGCAAATAGTGCACAATTTTCCCATTTAGCATGCATTATTTGTCCAAAACAGTGTACTATTCCCTTAACTCGGATTAGTAGTTACCCCTCCAAATGTTTTGTAATCGCCCTGAGGCCTGATTTACTAAAGTTTCTTTGCTATTCTGTGCTTATGAAGGTAGTAAAAAAAATAAGTACATCAATCTTTGTGTTAAATTCTCTTTTGAAGACCGGCAATATCATCTTACAGTATAAACACTTTTGATACTCCATGCAAAATTAGGCACTGATAGCCTCCTGTTCAAGTCATGTGTAGTTATTCAGAATGCTAATCACAGCAATCTTGTAATATAAATTAGTGTCACTATTTTCTCTCACTATAAAATGCATGATTTGTCAAAATTAACTTGGAATACCCTGCAAGCAAACAGTAATAACTGATATGTTACAGATGTGGGGTAACTTGATTATAAATTGCTACTACTGCGCTGAACATTATTGATGGGGAAAAAAAAAGTATTTTATACCTTTCAGCTCTTACAACAGTTATCTATCATATCTAAAAAGATTTTGTTTAAATATTGTAAAGTGCCAGTGCACATGACAGTGAATTCCCTGCAATATCTTCCTGAAGAATGGGAACAGGTTAGAGCAAGAACATTTATTAAATACAGACATACATGGATGTCATGATTACAAAAATAAGATTTATTTGGTAGGATCCTGGAAACCTGAAAATCAAGATAATGAAGGCTATGCTCAGAAAGAACTGGGATGAAAAGGTCTCTTAGTGAAGAGGTTTGATGTATGAATTAAAAAGAAAAAAAAATGCCAACCAATACAAGCAAGATGACATAAAAAAGTAGAACAAATTAGTGGCCAACAGTGTGAAAATAGCGAACAAGTTACAAAAAATGGTTCTCCAGAAATGAGAGTTAAGGAGCAACTAGGTAAAATTCTGCTGAAGTGGGGAAAACATGCAAAGCACTGCTCATGGCATTCTTTCCAACCACTCTGCATGCATTATAAGGGCGTGGTGTGTGTGTTTGTGCACATTTGTATTTGTATCTCTATTGTCTCTGCATTTGTGTGTGTGCATGTGGTTGTGTTGTGTCCATTTGTCTCTTTGACCTGGAGCAGAGAGGGGAAGGGAGGGTGCAGTTAGAATACCAAAACATTCTATGTGCTGGAAAAAAATAATAAAATAGAAGGAACCAAATGTGATAATATATCTAAGCAGTAGCTTTCACTGTCCTATTTCAAAGCTTAGGACAACTGGCACTACTTCTCTACCATTAGGTGGCAGTAAAGAGCTCACTTATTAGGTGTCATCATACATAGCAACTATTAAGAAAGCTGTGCATTTGAATCAATAGGTTTCAAAGTAGATTTTACAAAAAGAAAATGACACCCATATGAGAATTGCCAAATGGAAGCCCATCAGGGGAGGTAGCAGCAAGAGATTGCATGGTTGGTAAAGCATGCAGAGCACGCCTCATGGAATTTTCTCTGCCCCGCCTGCATGTGTGTGTCTGCATGATTGTCTCTGGAGGTTTTTTTGTGTATTTATATTTATGTTGTCTCTCTGTCTGTCTTTGGCCAGGAGAGAGAACTGAGGAGGGCAGTTTGAAGGTGCAATTTTCTTAACTACCATTTTGCGGTGTATCAGTTTTTGTATGCTGCAGCTGCTAGCACTGCGTACCCATAAAAATGTATTGGACTATTTTTGGAAGACTATATTTTCTGGAACCCCGAGTCTGATCTGGCCCATTTTCACTCACTATGAAGCAGATTCCATATAGGCCAGTTATCTCCAGCAGACACGTTGAAATCGGATGCAGGTGCGATTCCATGCTAATTCCGCATCCACAGGCATAGACATGCCTGCATTTCTGGAATAGGCTCAGACATGTTTAGTGCGGCATGGTTAATATGCACATATCCACAGCGAGAACCATGCATGGACGGAGAAACATGTTCTCGCTACTATTACGGGACATGGGGAAATGCAGATATGGTTTTGGGTGTTCCTGCACCCACCATATTCTTCCCGTCTCCAAGATATATCCATAGATGCCTCTGATGGTCACACCTCCTCAGTTAATACATGTATCTCCTAAGCTGCTGTTCTCACTGACAGTATTTTGCTGTTGCAAACTAGAAATAAAAATTGATGATATATATATGCTGATGCAAACTGGACTATATATACTAGTTTTTTCAATGCCCAGAAAAGTGCTAAGTAATCTCTATGCAACTCTAATATACTAGAAGATAAAGTAAATATTAACATGTTTGTCATGACTTATCTTGCATCAAAAAGTACTTGGCAGTATAACAATACTTCAGTTATTTTTGCATTGTCATCTCTAAAAGCACTCTTTAAAATGCTAAGTATTGACTTTTACCAGGTTCACAACCACCTAAACTAACTTTGCAATTCTCCAAAAGGTACATAAAATTGCTGAGTTACGAAAGGATGCTTTTTTAATGACTTATCTCTTTCTGGCTATGGTATTTGTTTTCCCACATATCTGGGTACTGGCGTTTCTCACAGCAGCTCCCTACATGTGGCTACACCTGTCTCATACAATGTCCACTTCCTGTCTTGGCTAACTTTGGTCTGTAAACATCTGCTATCTGTGCAGCAACCATGCCTGCCTTCCCAGTCTGTGGCAATGCTCCCCTAGTCAGACCTGTATGAGCATGGGAGGAGGATCCCTGTGTCATCATACAAGGTAGTCAGCCTCCAGATATATCATCACTCTTGCAGCTTGCATAGATCTTGGACTGGGTAAGGATATAGGCCTCATGGCACAATTTGGGGAATGTTGGCACAACATCGGTCATGTCTCCTAGCGCCTGGCACAGCTGATGTATGGCTGCATTATGACAGTGGAATCTGGTGACACTGCAGTCATCCGTAAGGTCCAGGTACTGGCCAAGTAGTCATGTCCTCCTTGAATTGCAGATCAGCACAAAAGATTTCCCATGCAACCCTTAAACCACACACACACACACTCACTTGTGGAGATGAATTATATAGGACACAGCAGAAAATTTTCTAAGTCCTGCCCTTGTTCCAGGTCTCTGGCAGGAATAATGGGCATGTCTCCGGAAAAGGCTATAAACATCCACAGAGCTTTCGAGAGTATGCTGTATACCCCTTTGTGGCTGGCCACATCCCTGTTCCACCCACTCAGGGATGTATGCGGACATCTCTGTGCAACCAAGATAAATGTGCTTGGGCACCATGCACCAGAATACATTCATAGACATTTTTGGCACAAACATCCCTTATGTCCAAATGCTTATTTGGCTTCAGGAATAACCCCATATGGGGGTCATTTTGAACAGCAAATAGCGGGGATGGACGTCCCATTGGAGGTGGGACCATGAACATTCGGGGCCGTGAACTTAGACAGGGGACTTATTCCACCGCAGAGGTGGAATAAGTCCCCCTGGACATTGGGGGATCATGCTGCCGGGCCTGGAAAGAAAGGTAGTGGGGTTTAGGAAGCTCCCCACAGCTGGACCCTGGCCATGGGAGGCCAGATCGAGGGTCCAGCTGCAGGAAAAAAAGGATTTCAGTGGTGACCGGCATTCGCGGCTCCAGGTGCTTTGGCACTACATGCTCCATTCAGGAGCCTGACTGAGGTGGCTGGGCATGCAGGCCAATCAGAATCAGGACCCGGTCTGCAAGTCCAGGCCGTAGACCAGATTCTGACCCCGCAGGCATGTATAGCCCCATGAGATCAGAATTGGGTCTAACTCTGGGCATCCTGCTTCTGATCAGCTGCACAGGGGGCTGGATGGCCAGATTGGAATGTGCCTCCAAGTCTTTTCCATGGTATTTCCCCCATGCTAAATTTGGTCCCATTCTATTACATTTTTGTCCAGTTATCTTGCCCCCAGACAGACATATGGACATTCTAAACCTCGACTACATAATTCCATTTGGTTCAAAAGAAGATAGGTTAAAATGGGGATGAAAACATAAAACAGTCTTATACCAATAGTACAATTTTATTTTAAAAAGGGTGAAATCATGCCCTCAGTGGAAAATAAAAACCCAACACACACACACCAAGATTTAAAGCAGTACCAACTTGCCGCTGATTTTTTTATAGTCTTTCCAACCGAACGAAAGTTGGAAAGAATTATACAAAAGGAGTTGAGAACGAACTGTCTGTCCATCTGAAAATTTTACAAAATAAGACAAAATTTAGCTTGTGAGGCAAACTGGGAAAACAGATGCCATAGCCAGAAAGAGATAAGTGATTAAAAAAGCATCCTTTCGTAGCTCAGCAATGTTATGAATCTTTTGGAGAATTGCAAAGTTAGTTTAGGTTGTTGTGAACCTGGTAAAAGTCCACACTTAGTATTTCAAAAAGTGTTTTTAGAGATGACCAATGCAAAAATAACTGAAGTATTGTTATACTGCCAAGTACTTTTTAATGCAAGGTATGTCATGACAAAGCATAGTTACTCACCTGTAACAGGTGATCTCCGGGAACAGCAGGAATTTAGTCTTCACATATGGGTATCGTCGGTACCGATGGAGCCTGCGCAGGAACGCTCCCCAGCGTCCAATTAGAAAGCTTTTGGGAGCATCCCACAGCGCCTGCGTGCTGCCTTCCCGCCTTTCCCAACTGCCTCTCTCCAGTTGAGTTTTAAAGCTGAGACAAAGAGAGAGAGAGAGAGGGAAAGGGAAAAGATAGAGAGATACAACTCTTAGGGGAGGTGGGTGGGTTGTGAAGACTAAATTCCTGCTGTTCCCGGAGATCACCTGTTACAGGTGAGTAACTATGCTATCTCCAGGAACAAGCAGAAATGTAGTCATCACATATGGGGACTCCCTAACTTTAGATGCCAAGGAGAGACCCCAGAAGTTGTGTGTCCCTGAGAAGGGCGCCACTTCCCCCCATGGATCTCTGTCATCCAACCAGGGATGGTGGGTAGGAGTTGATTAGGTATGGAACAGGTGTTGGAGAACAGCCTGACCAAACAAGGCATCCCGGCAGGAGTCCTTGTCCAAGCAGTAATGGGCTGTGAATGTACGAACCGAGGCCCAGGTGGCTGCTCAACAGATGTCGCCGATAGACACAGAGTGTAGATGAGCCATTGAAGCTGCCATGGCTCTCACATTGTGAGCTTTGACATGGCCCTCCAGAGGAAGATTCTTACTCCGATAGGCAAAGGAAATACACTGAGCAATCCAGTTAGACAGTGTTCTCTTGGAGACTGGAAGTCCCAAATGAGAAGAATCAAAAACAACAAAGAGCTGAGAGCCTTTCTATGTTGCTGTGTTCTTTGTAAGTAAAAAGCTAAAGCTCCTTTACAGTCCAAAGTATGAAGATTCCTTTCTGCATTTGATGCATGAGGCCTTGGAAAGAACACAGGTAGATAGCCCGCTTGGTTCAGATGAAAAGGCGAGACCACCTTTGGCATAAAGTGTGGATGAGTCCTAAGGACTACCTTGTCATGATGGAACCTTGTATAAGGTGGATCAGCCATTAGTGCCTGCAACTCACTGATGCAACGTGCTGATGTGATTGCAATGAGAAAGATAACCTTCCAAGAAAGGAATTTCAAGGAGGTAGTAGCTAAGGGTTCGAAAGGTGGCTTCATGAGCTGACCAAGAACCAAGTTTAAATCCCATGCCACAGGTGGTGGCCTAATGGGAGGCTTAGTTAGCAGGAGGCCTCTCATAAATCTTGCTATAAGAGGATGGGAGGAAATAGGTTGTCCATTTAGAGCCTTGAAAGAAGCTGCAATAGCACTCAAATGGACTCTCACTGAGTTAGTCTTAAGTCCTGCATTGGATAAATGAAGGAGATACTCCAGTAATGATTCCAGAGGTATAGCAAGGGGGTTAAGACCCTTCTGTGAACACCATATGGTAAACCTTTTCCACTTGAAAGCATAAGAGCGTCTTGTGGAAGGCTTCCTGGAAGCATAAAGGTTATCCTTTACTTGCTGAGGGAGGTTAAGATCATGGAGATCTAGGCTTTCAGCAACCAAGCCCTGAGATGCAGAGACTGGGGATTGGGATGCCATAACATTCCATTCTCCTGAGATAGGAGATCTGCAGCAGACCCTAACTCCAGGGAGGGAGCTTGAGAGAGATGTAGAAGCAGAGGGTACCACATTTGCCGAGTCCAACGGGGAGCTATGAGGATCATACGTCCTCTTTCTCTCTGAAGCTTGAATAGGGTCTTGGGAATTAGGGGAATGGGTGGAAAGGCATAAAGGAAGTCTTGGCCCCAGTGAAAGAGGAAAGCGTCCTTGGCCTGAGAGCCCTGAGACGAGATTCTGGAACAGAACCGGGGAAGTTTGGCATTCAACAGACTTGCAAAGAGGTCTATGTCCGGGGTTCCCCAAATTTGAAATATCTTGGTCACCTGGTCTACATGGAGAGACCATTCGTGTGGAAGCAGAACTCGGCTGAGTCTGTCTGCCCAAGAGTTTTGGATGCCTGGAAGATACACTGCCAGGAGATGAATCTGATGCTCTCTGGCAAGGGCCCATAGTCGCAAAGCTTCGTTGCAAAGCGAGAGAGGGCCTGTTCCCCCGTTTGTTCACATAGAACATGGCTACTTGATTGTCCGTATGGATGAGGACTGTCTTGTAGCTGAGTAGGGTGTGGAACACTCGAAGAGCAAGGAAGGTTGCTCTGAGCTCCAAGAGATTGATATGTAGATGAGTGTCCTGTGGAGTCCAAGTGCCTTGGGTGGAGAGGTCTTGTAAATGAGCTCCCCAGCCCATTGGTGAAGCATCTGTTGTGAGAGTTGCCTGTGGTAAGGGTTGTTGAAAAGGGGACCCCAATAACAGGTTCTGAGTGAACCTGTTATTGTCCCTCCACCATTGGAGGGACAAAATGAGGCGACTTGTGTTTGCTATTTTGTCTGACAGGCACCCTGAGGCCTGGTTCCACTGAGTGGATAAAGTCCACTGGGCTGCTCTCATATGGAGGCGAGCATAAGGAACCACATGCACGGTAGATGCCATGTGGCCTAGTAATAGCATTTCTCGGGCAGTGAGAAGGGGTTTTAGCACTGCTTGGGAAGCTAACTGCACTATGCGAAGACCCTGAGGAAGATAAGCCCTTGCCTTTTTGGTATCCAGCAAAGCTCCTATGAATTCTAGAGATTGAGTGGGAGTTAGACTGGATTTTGGGACGTTTATGACAAGACCCAAATACTGAAGGATACGCATTGTGCATGACAGGGATGTCCTGGCCTCTGACTCTGATGGGGCTTGAATGAGCCAGTCATCTAAGTAGGGGAAGACGAATATCCCTAGAGTGCAGAGAAATGCTGCTATTACAGCCATGCATTTCGTGAACACTCTTGGTGCTGAGGCCAGGCCAAAAGGAAGCACCCTGTATTGGTAATGCTTTCCTTGGAAAAGGAACCGAAGGAACTTTCTGTGAGTTGGGTGGATGAGAACATGAGTGTACGCATCCTTGAGATCTAGAGAACAAAGCCAATCTTGACTCTGAAGGTATGGCAGCAGAGTTCCTAAAGAAATCATTATGAATTTCTCCTTGAGCAGGAATTTGTTCAATTCTCTGAGGTCCAAAATGGGTCTGTATCCCCTGCTTTCTTTGGAATAAGGAAATAGGGGGAGTAAAACCCCGTACCCTGTTGTTGAGTGGGTCGTTCTTCTATTGCCCCTTGGGCAAGAAGCACAGTGACCTCTTGATGTAACAAACTGATGAGAGAGGTCTGAGAATTGAACTGTCTTACCATGGTGGAAGGGGGTATGCACAGGAAGTGCAGCCTGTACCCCTTTCTTATAATGGAGTGTGTCTACTGCTCTGCTATTATTTGCTCCCTCCTGGGGGCAAAGTGACATAACCTTCCTGGAATGGTGGAAGGCTCTGGTCCATTGAGAGCCAGAAAGGCTAGGTTCTCTAGATGAAAGTCAAAGGTCTTGTGGAGGCTGATACTGCTGAGACGGTTGAGGCTTAGCAGTCTTTGCTTTCTTTTGTTTGGGTGGTTGCAGACCCTTCCGGGTAGGCTGACCTGTGGCATCTCCCTGCTGGGAATAAGAGGGATAAAACATATTCTTTTTTGAGAAGAAAGAAATCCTTCAAGAAGCCTTTCTCATAGAATCAGCAGTGGCTTTGGATAGCCTATCCAAAGTGGAGTTGTCAGCATCCAACTCACTGGCCTTTTCTTGCCAATCTTTACTAAACAGGTTCTCACCAGTACAAGGAATATTGCCCAGTTTGTCTTGTACCCAGAGCTCCAAATCAGATGCCTGGAGCCAGGCAATTCTTCGTGCACCTATGGCAATGGTAGAGGTTCTGCTTATGCACTCAAAACAGTCAAAAACTGCACGGTTGACAAATTTGGAAACATCCTGGGCATGTTTGACCAATATGAGAAAATCTTGTCTTTTATCCTCAGGAAGAAGAGGGCTCAAGACCTCTAGATCCCCAGTAATTTCTTTCAGGAACATTCCCATATATAAAATATATGAACTGATCCTGGTAGAAAGCATGGAAGTTTCGAAAGTACAACGTCCAAAAGCAACCAAAGTTCTGCACTCACGTCCTGGAGGATTAGAGGCATGTCTCTTTGCACTCCTGATCCTTCTCATAGCTGACTCCACCACAATAGAGTGGGGAGGAAGCTGAGTCTTCTGGAAACCAGGACAAGGAGGGACTCGGTACATAGTATCCAGTCTAAGAGTGAGGAGAGGTGGTAAGCGGTGTCTCCCACATTCTTAGCATGAGATCATGCAAGATCTCATGGATGGGTAGAGTAGCTGCCTCTTTAGGAGCTTTGGGATATTGTAAAATTTCCAACTCCTTTGCTCTGGGCTCTGATTCAGGAGCCACAGTGATGGTCAGACCTCGAGCCACCTCCCTGATGAAGTCCTGAAAGGAAATATCCTCTGGAGGAGACATCCTGCGCTTAGGGGAGGAGGGCTCCTCTGGGAGAAGCATTCCTGCATCGACAGAGCTGTCAGAATCCTCAGATTTTTTTTCAGGATTCGAAGTACCGCCTGTCCGGATGCTCTTGAAGAGCTCGATACCCATACCGACCGAAGTCGGTACCGGGAGTAATCGGTACCAGAGGGCATAGGATGACTGGGTGCCGGCAATGCGGACACCGATGTCGATGCTATCGGTACCGATACCGGTGCCAGAGTTGGTGCCGGTTGAACTGTCTGACGCAGTTCCAAGGGTGTCGATGCCGCAAGGAGAGCCGCCAGACTGCATTCAATAGCCAGGAATCTCTTCTCTATCAACGCTGCCGATGCCTGGATGTCAGTACCGGAGAAGACAGCCGGTACCCCAGAGCATGGCACCAGTAGTTCTGCCGAGGTTGAGGCCTCGAGAACGTCCTGGAGCCCTGATAATGCTTTGGAAGCCGAAGCCTCCCGCCGGGGCAATTTTGCCGGTGCAGAATCCTCAAGGGCAATGCCAGAGGCATCTCGATGCTTAGAAGGAGATCTACCCTTTGAGGACTGGCTAGATTTGTGTTTAGTTACCTGAGATCCACAGGAGGAAGAGGAAGCCCTGGAAGATGTCGATGCCACTGAGGCCGCATCAGAGGGAAACAGGGTACTGAGCTTAGCAGCTTGGTTCTGCTGACCTCTCTTGGATATCATGGCACAGGACATACAATCCGTGATGGAGTGGTCAGGACCTAAACATTTGAGACACCATTCATGGGTGTCGGTGACGGAGATGGTACCGCCACACTTGGTGCACTTTTTGAAACCCGAGGAGGGCTTTTCCATTCTGGAGGAATTTTTGGGCCTAAAGATTTTTTTTTTTTTTTTTTAAAGAAAAGAAAGAAAAACCGGCGGTACCAGTAGAGGTCGAGGAAGGCAGATGCGACCACAAAAAAAGAAAGGTAATAAGGGAAATTTTCTGCGGTGACAGGAACAACGACCTGCTGGCTCCGCGGAAATCGAAGAACTGGAGAGAGGAATTTGGGAAAGGCGGGAAGGCAGCACGCAGGCACTGTGGGATGCTCCCAAAAGCTTTCTAATTGGACGCTGGGGAGCGTTCCCGCGCAGGCTCCATCGGTACCGACGATACCCATATGTGATGACTACATTCCTGCTTATTCCTGGAGATACATGTTAATATTTACTTTATCTTCTAGTATATTAGAGTTGCATAGAGATTACTTAGCACCTTTCTGGGCATTGAAAAAACTAGTATATATAGTCTAGTGTGTATCAGCATATATTTATCATCAATTTTTATTTCTAGTTTGCACCAGCAAAATACTGTCAGTGAGAACAGCAGTTTAGGAGATTGGACTAGGGACTCCAGAGAATTTAGTTCCCCATTACCGAACCAACACATTTCTATGATAAAAGGAATGCCAGCTTCCATTGTAGAGATCATGAAAAATAATTTCAAACTACATCTTCCTGATTTCTAATATCCTAATTCTCAAATTGTCACATCCCTAAAATCTGCCACATCCACCCCAAAATATACTCCCCCGCTACTTCCCTAACATTCCACTGAATGCCCCATCATGAAAAAAAAACCTCACACAACTGCCTTACAGCCTTACAAACTTCCTTACCCCCCAAAAAACAACATTGCCCCCATCAAATCACAAACTGCTTCCACTCCAGTAAAGAACCTCCCACAATTGTATTTTGTCACTGCCTTTTCTACCTGTTTGGTCACTTTAAAATCATTCACTATGATCACCCGGGTCCTACTCTTCTTTTGTGAACTAAAGTATTTCACATCCTATTTAACACATAAAGGTGGTATATAAGAAATGCAACATAAATAAATAAATACATTTTCTCTTGGGTATTTGCAGCCCAAATGCATGACTTTGAATTTGTTAGCATTAAATCTTAGCTGCCTTCTCTACCATTTCTCAAGTTTGACATTATACACACTTTCCAAGTTGTCTACCCTGTTGCAGATTTTTGTATCTGCAAAGAGGCATACCTTTTCTTACAGATCTTCCACAATATCACTTACAAAAATGTTAAAAAGAACAGGACCAAGGACCTAGGACTAATCCCTGTGACACGCCACTACTAACACCCTATCTTCAAAGTGAACTCCATTTACTACTATCCTCTGTCGTCTTCCACTTTACCAGTTTCTTATCTAGCTAGTCATTTTGGGGTAAATGCCTTCTGTGCAAGAAAGAACTGGATCTAGTGAGGATCATACCTGATAATCTTAAGGTGGCCAAACAGGTAGAAAAGGCAACAGCAAAGGCAAAAAAGACATTTGGGTGCAAGAGAAGAATGGCCAGCAGAAAAAAAAGTAGGAGGTGACTGTCTCTGTATAAGTTTATGGTGAAACCTCATTTGGAGTACTGTGTGCAATTCTCAATACCCTATCAAACAGATATAAACCGAATGGAATCAGTCCAGAGGGCAGTTACTCGACTTGCCAACAGTCTTCATCATAAAGCATATGGGGACAGACTTAAGGTTTTAAGGGCCTGATATTCAAAAGGATTCTGCTAACCGGCTAAGACCTATTGAGCCCAATATTCAATGGCACCATCTGGATAGTGCTAATGTATAATTCCTCTAACCTCTGTAGCAGACCATGCGCAGGAAAGGGTGGTCCAATTTCTTATCCAGTTAGTGGCAGTTTTCACTCCACTAACCAGAAAAGCAACTGCATAATAGAAACTGAATAATAGAAACAGAAACATGATAGCAGAAAACAACCACATGGCCTATCTAGTCTGCCCTTCCATATCGATTACTACAATAGTCCCCTTTATACCTTCTGAGATACTCTGTTTATCCCATGCTTTTTTTGAATTCAGATACTGTCCTCATCTCTACCACCTACACTGAAAGACTATTCCACACATCTACCACTCTTTCCTTAAAGAAATATTGCCACATTTTACTCCCGAGTCTATCCCCTTTCACCCTCATCCTATGTCCCCTCGTAACAGAACTTGCTTTCAATCGAAAGAGGCTCTCCTCCTGTGCATATGTGTCTTGGAGGTATTTAAACATCTCTAACATATCTCCTCTATCCCACCTTTCATTTAATGTATTCATATTAATACCCTTAAGTCTATCCTTACATGTTTTATAACGAAGACCACTAACCATTTTAGTAGCCATCCTCTGCACTGACTCCAACCTCTTTATCCAGAAATGCACACAATACTCCAAATGAGGTCGCACCAAAGACTTATAGAGAGGCACTATCACCTCCTTTTTTCTGCTGGCCATTCCTCTCCCTATGCACCCAAGCATCCTTCTAGCTTTCACCGTTGGCTTTTCTACCTGTTTAGCTACTTTAAGATTGTCAGACACAATTACACCCAGGTCCCACTCTGCGTTTGTGGACAAAAGTACTTCACCCCCTACACAGTATTGCTCCTTTGGATTATTGCAGCCCAAATGCAAGACCCTGTATTTTTTAGCATTAAATCTCAGCTGTCAAATTCTCAATCATTCTTCAAGCTTAGCTCGATCACTCTTCATGTTATCTACTCCTTCCTGGGTGTCTACTCTTGCAGATTTGGTATCATCTGCAAAGAGGCAAACTTTATCCGACAGCTCTTCTGCAATATCACTAACAAAAATGTTAAAAAGAATCAGACCAAGGACAGATCCCTGCGGCACACCACTGGTAACCTCCTCCTCAGAGTGAGCTCCTGTAGCCTGTGTCACCTCCCACTCAACCAATTTCTAACCCAATCAGTAACTTTAGGGTCCATCCCTAGGCTGCTCAGTTTATTTATAAGTCTCCTCTGCAGAACGGTGTCAAAGGCTTTACTGAAATCCACGTATACCACATCTAGGGCTTTCCCTTGGTCCAACTGACTGGTCACCCAGTCAAAGAAATCAATCAGATTTGTCTGACAAGACCTGCTTCTGGTGAATCCATGCTGCCACCAATCCTGTAATCCACTGGACTCC
This sequence comes from Ichthyophis bannanicus, assembly GCA_033557465.1. NCBI lineage: Eukaryota > Metazoa > Chordata > Amphibia > Gymnophiona > Ichthyophiidae > Ichthyophis > Ichthyophis bannanicus. The sequence goes on along the minus strand of CM066042.1, from coordinate 262,915,018 downwards.
AGAAACCTCACTATTTTTTCTTTCACCAGCGTTTCCAGTAATTTACTCACCATAGAGGTTAGACTAACCGGCCTGTAGTTTTCAACCACATCCTTACTTCCACTTTTGTGTTAAGGGACCACATGTGCCTCTCTCCAGTCCTCTGCCACCACTCTAGACTCTAAAGAGGCATTGAAAAGGTCAATCAGTGGAGGTGCTAGGACGTCCCCAAGTTCCTTCAGTATTCCCATCTGGTCCCATCGCTTTGTCTACTTTTAGTTTAGCTAGGTCCTCATGAACAGTCTTCTGAAAATCATTTGAGATCCCGTCACTTCTGTTCCTATTTGTGAGTATTTTCTGAGGTCCTCTTCCTGGCCCTTCATCTGTGAACACAGAACAGAAATACTTGTTAAGCAATTCCACTTTATCCTCATCAGCTTCTACATATTCCTCCCCATCATCCTTAAGTCTGACAATACCAATTTTGCCCTTCTTCCTCTCACTAACATATCTGAAAAATGTCATCCCCCATTTTATTGCATTGGCTATTTCTATTTTTTTTTTGTATCTTTGTTTTCCTGACTACTTTGCTAGCTTCTCTAAGAAGCTGAAAAGGTGAAGAAAAAGAGGGAGGCCTTCATGAAATAGAAGAGATCAGAGATAGAGGAAGACAGGCATTTTCTGGGGATTGCCAACACTGGAGAGATTAGAATAGGTGGGTAGAGACCCTTATTGTGTCTCCCAGGCGACCCGATGCCTGAGTCCACTGGGAAGCAAGTGTCCATTGAGCTGTGCGCATCTATAGACAAGCATATGGAACATTATTCACCGTTGCCGCCATATGGCCCAGAAGCTGTAGCATTTCTCTTTGAGGCATGCTTGAGATGCTAACTGAATGAGTTGAACGCAGTGGAGTTGGGACAGAAATGCCTTTGATTGCTGAGTGTCTAGGAGAGCCCCTATAAACTCTAGAGTTTGAGAGGGGACGAGTTGGGACTTGGGATTTCTAATAAATCTTCCAAAGTGTTGTAGCACCTGCATGGTACATGAGAGGGAAAGGCTGGCCTCTAGAGAGGTGCTTGTTTGAATGAGCCAGTCATCTAAGTAAGGGAATACAAATATCCCGAGAGTCCTTAGGAATGCGGCCACTACTGCCCTGCATTTTGGGGCAGAGGCGAGGCTGAAAGGCAGGACTCTGTATTGATAATGTCTCCTCTGGAACATGAATCACAAGAACTTTCTGTGCTGTGAGTGAATAAATATGTGAGTGTATGCCTCCTTTACATCTAGAGAACAGAGCCAATCCTTACTTTGGGGATAGGAGAGAAGGGCCCCTAGGTAGATCGTTTTGAACTTCTCCCATAGTAGATACTTGTTCAGTTCTCTGAGGTCCAGAATGGGCCTGTACCCTCCCGTTTTCTTTGGAGTGTGGAAGTATGGAGAATAAAAGCCCATTCCCTGCTGGGATGATGAAACCTCCTCTATTGCGCCTTGTAAGAGAAGGGAGGTGACTTCTTGCAGCAACAGAGCAGTGAGAGGGGGGCTGCGAGCGGAACTCTCTTGTAAGATTCCGGGGGGGGGGGGGGGGCGGGGACATGGACTTCATAGATGAAGCTTGTAGCCATCCCGTAATATGGACAATGTCCACTGTTCTGATGTGATAAGATGCCACCTATGGGCAAAGTGACAGTCTTCCAGGGATATGGACGGGAAATGGAATCTCCAGAGGCAGAACAGCTATGTTCTCTAGAAAGGAGTCAAAGATCCTGAGTAGCCTGCATCTGCTGAGATGGCTGTGACTTAGGAGTCTGTGCCATTTTTTTGCTGCTTTGATGGTTGCTGCCCCTTTTGAGGAGCATGATGTTGACACTGTACAGCAGGAGTATAAGAAGGATAGTACTTATTATTGAAAAAAGCTTTCTTTGATACTTTTTTCTTAGTTGGGTTGGCAGTAGATCTAGATAGCTTATTAAGAGTGGTGTTCTCGGATTCTGAGAGCCCTTGTCCTGCCAATCCTTGCCAAAAAGGTTTTCACTGGTGCAAGGGATATTACCCAGCTTACCTTGAACCCATTGTTCAAGATCAGATGCACGAAGCCAAGTAATCCTGTGTGCACCGATGTAGATAAGAACATAAGATATGCCATACTGGGTCAGACCAAGGTCCATCAAGCCCAGTATCCGTTTCCAACAGAGGCCAATCTAGGTCATAAGTACCTAGCAGTATCCCCAGACGACACAGGTTCCACAATGCTTGTATTGGGTCAAGCATTGATATCCTGGATCCCTTTTTAATAATGGTTTATGTACCTTTCCTCCAGGAACTTGTCCAAACCTTTTTTAAACCAAGCTACACTAACAGCCTTTACTACATCCTCCGGTAACAAATTCCAGAGTTTGATTACACGTTGAGTGAAAAAAATATTTTCTTTTATTAGTCTTAAATAGTTTACCCTGTAGCTTCATTACATGGCCCCTAGTCTTTCTATATTCTGATAGTGTAAACAATTGATCTATGTTTACCTGTTCCACTCCATTCATTAATTTATAGACCTCTATCATATCTCCCCTCAGCCGTCTCTTTTCCAGGTTGAAGAGCCCTAACCTTTGTAGCCTCTCTTCATAGGAGTAGCCTTCCATCCCCTTTACCATTTTGGTGGCTCTTCTCTGAACCTTTTCTAAAATCGCTATATCCTTTTTAAGATACGGCAACCAGAATTGCACACAATATTCAAGGTGCGGTCGTACCATGGAACAATACAGAGGCATTATAATATCCTTTGTTTTATTTTCCATTCCTTTCCTTATGATAACTAGCAGTCTATTTGCTTTCTTGGCCGTCGCTGCACACAATGACGCCTAAATCTTTTTCCTGGGTGGTGGTTCCCAATGTGGAACCTTGCATCGTGTAACCATAGTGTGGGTTGTTCTTTCCTAGGTGCATAACTTTGCACTTGTCCACATTAAATTTCATCTGCCATTTGGATGCCCAGTCTTCCAATTTATCCAGATCCGCCTGCAGTTTTCCGCAATCCCCTTGGGTTTTAACAACTTTAAACAGCTTTGTGTCATCTGCAAATTTGATAACCTCACTAGTTATTCCCTTTTCCAGGTCATTTATGAATATGTCAAAAAGCAGCGGACCCACTACAGATCCCTTTAAATATCACTTCAGTCTTGGGTAACATCCATACATCTTCCTCAGTAGACCAAAGCAAAGAATTCATTTAGTCTCTCCGCTATAGCCTTGTCTCCTCTTACTTCCCCTTTTAACCCCTCTATCATTTAACGGTCCAATTGCCTCTCTCACAGGCTTTTTGCTACGAAAGTACTTGAAAAGGTCTTTATTTCGCGTTTTTGCTTCCATAGGAAGTTTCTTCTCAAATTCTCGCTTTGCCTGCTTTATCAATGCTTTGCATTTAACTTGCCAGTGCTTGTGCTGTTTCCAGTTTTCGTCATTTGGCTTTTTTTTCCATTTCCTGAAAGATGCTTTTTTGGCAGCAACAGCCTCTCTGACCTCACTTTTAAACCATGCTGGCAGTTTTTTGGGCTTTCTTCCACTTTTCTTAATGCGTGGAATACAGCTGGTCTGGGCTTCCAGGATAGTATTTTTAAACACCACCCAAGCTATCAAGCTTGGGTGGTGTTTAAAAATAAGTCTTTAACCTTTGCAACTGCTCCTTTTAGTTTTAGTTACCTTAAAAGTAAGTCTTTAACCTTTGCAACTGCTCCTTTTAGTTTTTTCTTATCTATATTCCTCATTTATCATAGTCTCTCTTTTGAAAGTTAAAAGTAGTACTGTGGATTTCCTTACTATCCCTCCTCCACTAATTAAATCAAACGCGATCATGCTATGATCACTATTGCCAAGTGGCCCCAACACCCTTATCTTCTGCACCAGATCTGATGTTCCACTAAGGACTAGGTCCAATATGGCTTCCCCTCTGGTCGGTTCATGAACCAGCTGCTTCAAGCAGCAGTCATTTATTTCATCTAGGAACTTTATCTCCCTAGCATGTCCTGCCACGACACTGACCCAGTAAATACCAGGGTAATTGAAATCACCCATTATTATTACTATTATTATTATGACTTTTGTTAGCTTCCTTGATTTCTTTGAGCATTTCATCATCCATTTATTTATTTATTTATTTTAGTTTCTTATATACCGCACTATTTAGTATCAGCGCGGTTTACATGGAACAGTGAAACATAATGAACAAACGTTAGTTTTACAGAGAACAAGGAAATACAACTTGGATAACTTAGGGAAACATGCACATCAACTATTTACATATGTAGCAGTAAGCTTTGCATAGTGGGTTCTGAACCTACAGAAAGATATTAAGTATAGGGACTAATATGTAGAGGTTTCTGGAAGGAAGATGTGGCTATGGTGGAGTATGGTTGATCTGGTAATGTTGTATAAATAAGTAATGTTTTAGTGCTTTCCTGAATTGTGTGAGATCGGTGATGGCTCGGATTGCTGGTGGTAATATGTTCCAACACTTGGGAGCATAAAGACTGAAAGCCCTGTTTGACGTTGTTAGTGTGCATTTTGTTGATGCACTTGGGATAGTTAGAGTGTTTGCTGATGTGGATCTTCTGGATCTGTTAGGTGGGGTGGGCTGAATTAGATCCACTAGTTGTGAAGCGGTTATGCCGTTGATGGCTTTAAAGGTAAGCGTCAGAGTCTTGAATAGTATTCTTCCGTGTGTTGGGAGCCAGTGGAGTTGAATTAAGATGGGTGTGATGTGGTCAAATCTCGATGCTCCAGAAAGAACTCTAGCAGCGGCGTTCATGGCTAGCTGAAGGGGGTTCAGAGTAGACTGTGGGAGGCCTTGGAAAATGGCGTTGGCGAAATCAAAGTGGGGTAGGATAAGAGCTTGGTATACAGTCCGGAAGTCACTTGGGTCCAATAAAGATCTGAGGTGTTTGAGTGTCCGGATCTTGAAATATACGGCTTTGACAATGTAGGATATGTGAAGCTTCATGTCCAAGTGTTGATCTAGAGTAATTCCTAAGTATCAAATTGTAGACTTTGTTTGGAGTTCAGCTTCTCTCACTTTTATATGAGGTGGTGGGGTAAAATTCGGATTTCTTGTGATGAAGAGTACCTCCGTTTTCTTATGTTGAATACGGAGGTGCCATCACCTTCCCCTTCATACATGGAATTTCAATCCATAGAGATTCTACAGCAAATTTTGTTTCCTGCAAAACTTTAAACCTTTCTGACTCAATGCTCTCTCTAACATAGAGCGCAACCACTCCACCAATTTGATCAGTTCTATCATTACGATACATTTTGTATCCAGCTATCACAGTGCCCCACTGGTTATCCCCCTTCCACCATGTCTCTGAGATTGCAATAATATCTAACCTCTCATTTAGTGCTATATATCCTAACTCTCCCATCTTATTGTTTAGACTTCTAGTATTTGCATACAAGCCTTTTAGAGACTGTATTTTATTAATATTAATCTGGCTAATGGTAGGCATGGGTAATTTGGAATCTTTACGCTCTGTCTGCACCATACTCAAGGGCATTTGGGCTACTTTACTCTTTTTTGGAACCTCTCTGCTTTTGGTAGTATCCTTCAAGGATATCTTCTTCTGAACCATGCACTCTTGGGCGACTGTCGGCTTTCCCCTATTTTCTAGTTTAAAAGCTTCTCTATCTCCTTTTTAAAGTTTAATGCCAGCAGTCTGGTTCCATCCCGGTTAAGGTGAAGCCCATCCCTTCAGAAGAGCCCTTCCTTTCCCCAGAATGTTCCCCATTTCCTAACAAATCCAAAACCCTCATCCTTGCACCATCGTCTCATCCACACATTGAGATTCTGGAGCTCTGCCTGCCTTTTCGGTCCTGCACGCGGAACGGGAAGCATTTTGGAGAACGCTAACCTGGAAGTTCTGGATTTCAACTTCCTACCTAAAATCTTAAATTTAGCCTCCAGAACCTCCCTACCACATTTTCCTATGTCATTGGTACCGACATGTACCAAGACAGCAGACTCCTCCCCAGCACTATCTAAGACCTTATCTAGGCGGTTCGTGAGGTCTGCTACCTTTGCACCAGGCAGGTATGTTACCAGGCGATCCTCATGTCCACCAGCCACCCAGTTATCTACATGCCTAATGATTGAATCACCAACTATAACAGCTGTCCTAACCCTTCCCTCATGGGAACATGGCCCTGGAGACATGTCCTCAGTGCGAGAGGGTTTTACATCACCTGGAGGACAGGTCCTAGTTACAGGATCATGTCCTGCCATACCAGGGTGATGCTCTCCTGTCACGTGACTTCTCTCCTCCATGACAACAGGGATGCTGCCAGACTGGAGGTGGGACTTCAGAACTATATCCCTGTAGGTCTCATCCACGTACCTCTCTGCCTTTCTTATGTATTCCAGGTCTGCTACTCTAGCCTCTAGAGAATGGACTTGTTCCCTGAGAGCAAAGAGCTGCTTGCACTTAGTGCATATGTAAGACCTCTCGCCAACTGTGAGAAAATCATACATGTAACACTCAATGCAAAAGACTGGAAAGCCCCCATCTCTCTGTTAGACTGTTGTCTGCATTCTAGTTTAAAGCTTGTGTTTAGGTCTTTAAATTCTGTACTTACTAAGGGTTGGTGTGAATGCCTATACTAATAAAAGTGTATCTAATACCTTTCATATACCTTGTTCACCTGAAGCTTAATTAATCTCAGGTCCTCAATGTATGACTGATTTGGATAAAGAGCTGCACCTGAGAGCAGCCCCTTTCCTCTAAGATGTGTAAGTACCTATAAAGCTACAATTAGCCCAGGGGTGGGTGGGTGTCGGGAGGGAGGGAAATAAGATCTATTAAAAGAGGGCTGTTACAAGGTACCCTGTCCTGTAACCTCAGCAGGGGGGAGGGGGTTAGTCCCTCAGGTAGACTAGAGCAGGAAAAAAAGTTTAAAACGCAGCACGTTCTGGGGACAGAGCAGGGAGAGATATTTAATTTAAAGTAAAAGTTAACCTGGCTACCACACAAAGGCCAGATAGCTGAAGGAGGCAGGGTAAGTTACACAGCTGAGAAAGCTGAAGTGCAAAACTAAAGGGAACAGGGAGATGAAGTAGCATACCAATAAAGACAAACAATATAAATAAATAGACAGCTAGAACTCACAGCAAAGTCATCATAGGAGTTAAATATCCACCTCTATAGCAGAGCACTGTGAGGGCACTGCTCTTCCAAGAGCAGAGAGAGGCAAACAGATAGAAGTTCTGCTGATGCACTCAAAACAGTCAAAAGTTGCCCTGTTAAACTTTGAAACATTCTGAGCATGCTTTACAAGGAATGAGATGTATAATGTTAAGTACCCTCATGTTAAATGTAACCCTCCAATTGTGCTATCTAAATGTTGTTAAATACCCTCATGTTAAATGTAACCCTCCATTTGTGATGTGACCACTTTGATTGTAGGAAAAGGTGGTATACAAATCTGTCTAAATAAATAAATAATCTGCTCTCTTGTCAGTGGGGAGAAGAGGAGCCATTAACTCCAAATCCTTAGCCACCTCTCTAAGGAACATACCCATATAGAGTATGTAAGAACTGATCCTGACCGATAACATGGAGGCCTGAAAACAACATTGACGAAAGGCGTAAAGGGTTCTCTATTCCCTACCTGGAGGGTTCGAGGAATGTGTCTTAGCACTCTTTATTCGATGCATTGCCAATTTTACCACCATAGAATGGTGTGGCAATTGTCTCTTTTGGAAATCGGGATACTCCGGTACCTGGTACATAGTATCGAGTCGTCGGCTATGAAGAGAGATGGTTTGGAGTGTCTCCCCACATATGAAGCATAAGGTTGTGAAGTATGCAATGGATAGGGAGTGTAGCAGCCTCCTTTGGGGCTGTAGGGTATTGAGAATTTCAAGTTCTTTGGCCCTAGCTTCTTTCTCCGATGTCATTGTTATGGACAGACCCCTAGCAACATCGCAAATAAAGTCTTGAAAAGACATGAGCTCTGAAGCGGACATGAGACATTGTGGAGATGGAGCTGGGTCTTCCAGGATAGTTTTCATGTCCCGGGTATTGACAGACAGGGTGTTCCCACTCTGCCCGTACTGATCAAAACTGGTAGCTGAGGCTTGCGATACTGGAACCTCGGTACCGGAAATGGAGTCGAGGGCCGGCATGGGCGGTAGCATGATAAGCAGCAAAAAAGTCTATGTAAGTTGTATCGGTACCGGAACTGGTACAGATACATGCCGAACCAACTGAAAGTGTTTTACTGGTACCGAGGCCGCCAGTAAGGCCACTAAGCTCTGCCCGATGGCCAGGACACATTGATCCATGGAGCTTGCCGATGCTTGGGTATCAGTACAGGAATTGCAGGCCACGATCCCTGAGCATGGCACCAGGAGTTCTCCAGAGGTGGAGGCCTCGGGAGCATCCTGGGACACCACTAAGGTTTTAGAGGTAAGGTCCTCCTGCCGGGGTTGTTTGGCAGGTGTGTCCCCCTCCAGGGCAACGCCCAAGGCATCTCGATGCTTAGAAGGAGATCTATCCTTGGAGCAGGGCTGGCCCGTCCATTGAGTGAGAATGTTTTTTGCACAGGGCCCCGTGTTTCAGGGGGCCCAGTGAAAAGAACATTCTGCATTAAAAGTAAATTTTAAAATAAAAATAACAAAAGCTGCCGCTGCCACAGCAGCAGAATCAAGTGTCCCGCGGCCCCACCCCCCCTTCCCGGCAGAGTCCTCTCTCCCTTCATTAGTCCCTTCGCCGCCGGCTTCAGAGCTATGAAGGGAGAGTTTCCCTTTCGTGGCTCTGTTAAGCCCGCCGGGACTAATGGGAAACAGCCTGTTTCCCAGAGGCCCCGGCGGGCTTAACAGAGCCGCGAGGGAGAAACTCTCCCTTCGTGGCTCTGAAAGCCCGCGTGGAGAGAGCTGATGCTTCAGGGAGGGAGGGCTCTCCAGGGCAGGGGGGGCTGCGGGACACTCGATTTTGCTGCTACCGTGGCGGCGGCAGCCAGCTTTTTTTTTTTTTTTAAATTTTCCCTGGGCTGATGGGGGGGAGGGGGGTTAGGACTGGAAATGGGCTGTGGGCTGATGGGGGGGGGGGTTAGGACTGATAATGGGCTATGGGGGGGGCTAAGACTGAAAATGGGGTGATGGGGGGGTTAGGACTTGAGGTGGGCTGATGGGGTTAGGACTGGTAATGGGCTACAGGGTGGGGGCTAAGTCTGGAAATGGGGTGATGGGGGTTAGGACTGGTAATGGGCTACATGGTGGGGGCTAAGACTGAAAATGGGGTGATGGGGGGGTTAGGGACTGGAAGTGGGCTGACAGGGAGCATAGAACTGGTAATGGGATATGGGGGGCTAGGACTGGTAATGGGTTGGGGGGTTGCTAGGACTGGAAATGGGCTGAGTGGAAGGGGAGGCTTGAACTGCAAATAGCTGATGGGGACGGGGGCTTGGAATGGAAATGGGCTGAGTGGGCTTGGAACTGCAAATAGCTGATGGGGAGGGGGGCTTGGAATGGAAATGGGCTGTGAGGGGAGGGAGCTAGAAATGGGCTAATGGAGGGGCTAGGATAGGATTGGAAATGGGCTGGTGGGGGTAACTAAGATTGGAAATGGGCTGTGGTGGGGGCTTGGAAGTAGGAAGTAGGCTCATGGGGGGCTTGGATTGGAAATGGGCTGAGTGGAGGGGAGCTAGGATTTGACATGGGCTGATGATGGGGTTAGGAAAGGACTAGAAATGGGCTGATGGGGGGCTGGGATTGGAAATGAGCTGATGGAGGGACTCGGATAGGACTGGAAATGGATGGAGGAGTTAGGACTGGAAATGGGCTGATGCGTGGGCTAGGACTGGAAATGGGCTGATGCGTGGGCTAGGACTGGAAATGGGCTGATGCAGGAACTAGGGGAGAATTAGAATGGGATGGGGCTGGGAGAGTGAAATGGAGAGGGGAAAAATATTTTGTGTGGAAAGGAAGAAAAATCTACAATTGCCGGGTATTGGGAGAGTAAGAGGGGATTGAGGATGGAGGGGTAAACGTTGAGTGGCTGAAATAGGAATGAGGAAAGAGCAAAAGGAGAAAGATTAGTATGTTAAAGCAGATGTAGAGAGAGAATGGAAAAAAATTAGGAGAGAGAAGAAAGGACAAATGGACAGCAGACGATGGAGAGTTAGCAGAAGACATGAAGAAAGTGGCTGAAGCAATTACAACTCAAAATAAAATGCACAAAAGGTAGAAAAATCTCTATTTTGAATTTATTAACTGGAATATGTCAGCTCTGGGAAATGTGCATCATTAACATTTGTGCTTTGTTTAGTACAAGAGGAAATTAATTTATAGTTTTATTTCTACAGTGGTGTTGTACATTCCAAGTTTGGCTTTTGGGGTTCCCAGTTTAATTATTGTCTTCCTGTTTCTAAATTGTGATTCCTAGTTTGGTGATGGTCTATGTTCTGCATGTGTAACTGAGCTGAGGTATTCTGTTTATGTAATTCCTATTTGACATTGCCACTTGTTCTCTTTCCCCAGTAGGTCATGTATTGTTATTCTCTGAAATGTATTGGTTTAATATTTGCAGTGTTGTCATTTGATAGGTAGGGTCTGGTGCTTTGTGAGTCCTGGTAGTGCTGTTACGATACGGCGGGTTTGCTATGGGTTCTAAATGGGCAGTGTTTGTAGTAGTTCCTAATGTGCCTGGTGGTTGGCACTGGATTATAGTAAAGCACAGTTACTTACCTGTAGCAGGTGATCTCTGGGAACAGCAGGAATAAGTCTTCACATATGGGTACGTCAGTACCGACGGAGTCCGCGCAGGAACGCTTCCCAGCGTCCAATCAGAAAGCCTTTGGAAGCATCCCACCACGCCTGCGTGCTGCCTTCCTGCCTTCCCAACTGTCTCTCCTCAGTTAAGTTTGAAAGCTGAGACAAAGAGAGAGAGAGCAAGGAAGGGAAAGATAAAGATATAGAAAAATGCAACTCCTAGGGGAGGTGGGTGGGTTGTGAAGACTTATTCCTGCTGTTCCCAGAGATCACCTGTTACAGGTAAGTAACTGTGCTATCTCCAGGAACAAGCAGGAATGAGTCTTCACATATGAGGACTCCCAAGCTCAGATGCCTAGGGGGAATTCTAGCATGTTGCAAGTCTAGAACGAGCCATGCTATTGCTTAAAACCTCAGGCATCCTGGGATGGAGGGTAGGAGTTGAAAACAGAAAATGAGCTGTGGAATAGCTGCTAGAACAGGGTTACTAAAGAGAAATACCCTGTATAGAGAATATTTTGTAATCTGGGCCTCCCCTGTTGATCTTGCACAAGTTCACTGAGGTACATATGGATCTGTTAAAAGAGCCAGTGAATGTGCTAAAGGGGTACCTCACTGAGAAGTGGAGGTAGTAAGATTAGAGAAAAACAGTGGAGGTCTGAACTATTTAGGGTGAGAAATAGCCCCAGGGGAAAAACTGGGGTAGTATAAGAGGTAGGAGCTAAAGTCTGCAGATGATCTGTGACTTCTTTTAGAAACATCCCCAAATAGAGACTATAGGAGTGGATTCTGGCAGCAAGCATATTGGCCTGGAAATTCCTTCGGCCAAAAGCATCTAGAGTTTTACATTCACATCCTGGAGGGTTAGATGAGTGTCTCTTTGCACTCTTTATTTTCTTCATAGCAGACTCAACCACAATAGAGTGGTGAGGAAGCTGAGTCTTATGAAAACCAGGACAGGGAGGGATACGGTACATGGTGTCTAACCTACGAGAATGAGGAGAGGTGGTGAGAGGAGTCTCCCACATGCCCAACATGAGATCATAAAGAATCTCATGAATAGGTAAGGTAGCTGCTTCCTTAGGAGTGTTAGGATATTGCAAAATATCTAATTGCTTGGCTCTAGGCTCTGACTCAGAGGCCACTGTGATGGAGAGGCCTCTAGCCACTTCCCTAATGAAGTCTTGAAAAGACAAGTCCTCTGGGGGAGACATTCTTCATTTTGGAGAAACAGACTCCTGAGGAAAAAGTACCGGTGCATCGACAGAAGCCTCCGACTAGTCAGAGTCTTCGGAGGAATCGAAGTATCGCCTGTCTGGATGCTCCTGTAAAGCCCGATACGTGTACCGAGTGGGATCGACATTGGGAGTAAGCGGTACCGGTTCAGTACCGATGGGCATCATAGGACAGGGTACCGTTGCAGTCGACACCGAAGCCGATGTTGATGCAATTGGTACCGGCACCGGAAACGGTGCCGGTGCCAGGGTCGGTACCGGCAACGGAGATTGTTGCGGTACCGGAGGCATCGAAGCCTGCATAAATGCTGTAAGGGTGCGCTGCATGGACAGAATCTTCTGATCCATCGACGCCACCAAAGTCTGGATGTCGGTACCAGTGGAGGCCACCGGTACCCCAGAACACGGCAACAGGTGATCGGTCGAGGCCGAGCCTTCGATGTCAACCTGTGACCCCATAGACAATGCTTTGGAAGCGGGAACTTCCCGCCGGGGTAATTTTGCTGGAGCGGAATCCTTGAGGACAAGCCCGGAGGCATCTCGATGCTTAGAGGGAGATTTGCCCTTCGAGGGCCGGCTAGATTTATGTTTGGTTACCTGAGATCCATGGGAGGAAGAAGCCGCCCTGGAAGACGTCGATGCCACCGAGGCTGCATCAGAGGGAAACAGGGTACTGAGCTTGGCTGCTCGGTTCTGCCGACCTCTTTTAGACATCATTGTGCAGGACACACAATCCGTGATGGAATGGTCAGGACCCAAACATTTCAGACACCAATCATGGGTGTCTGTGACAGAAATAGTACCGCCACATTTTGTGTACTTTTTGAACCCAGAAGCGGGCTTCTCCATGAGGAGAAAATATTTAGGCCTAAGGCCCAAAATGAAAATGCACAGCTGAGTAAAAAAAAGAGGGGTTTTTTTTGTTGTTTTTTTTTTAAAGAAGAAAAGAAAAGAAAAGACCGGCGGTACCAGTCTGACGTCAAAGGCAGACGCGACACAGAAAAATAAAGAAAAAAATAAAGAACTTCTGCGGTGACAGGAACACGACCTGCTGGCTCCGCAGAAAAGAAGAACTGGAGAGAGGCTGTTGGGAAAGGCGGGAAGGCAGCGCGCAGGTGCTGTGGGATGCTCCCAAAAGCTTTCTTACTGGCCGCTGGGGAGCGTTCCTGCGCAGGCTCCGTCGGTACCGACGATACCCATATGTGAAGACTCATTCCTGCTTGTGCTTGGAGATATATAGTTAAATAAACAAACATACATATTCCTCCCCTTCACCCTTTACAGAAAGGATAGTAGATGCATGGAACAATTTTCCAGTGGAAATTGTGAAAGCAAAAATAGTATCTATATTAAAACACTTCAGATGCTGAGGTTCACAGACACAGCAGGAATAATAAGAGTTAGGCTTATTTACTATACACAATAAATGCGGTCTTACTTAACAGAGGGTTTTGGATAACCAAAGATTAGGAAGTATCTCAGAGTGAAAATGGCAGTTCGTCATTTTCACTCTGAGATAAGCACGTTTATTTAAAGATATTTTCAGCAATTTTTCGAGATCAGTTACGAATGAGTGTGAACATCAATTGAAAAGTCAGAACTTTAATAGAACTCAAGAGATATTAAGATTATTGTACATCTGTAAAACTTACAAGACCTTTAGAACCGGAGAGGTCATTGATGCAAAGGAGCAACATATTCCTTATAGGTGCTAAAAGCCCAGGAAGTTGCTGTTACAGTCTGAGACCCCGGGTTCTATTAATCTTCTATGATTGGAAGACTGGTCATAGTTGATAGTGATAAACCTTAGTCTATATATCTCTTGATGTATTTGGAGGGATATATACTTCCTAGTCTATGGTTATTTACTATACAGACCACTCCTTCCCTATCTGTGGGTCATGACCACAACAGGGGACTGCATTTGCAGTCACAATGAAAAAAACCCCAACCATTAAATGCCTGTCAGGCCCATGATATAACTGCCCCCTGTAGAGCTCACAAAGGCCTAAAGGATGATGGCGGCATTGAAGCCAATGCCAAAGGAGATCCAAGGGCAGCAGCAGCACAGATTGTGAGGTAGGGCTTGGGAGTTCTGTATTTGTCTGTGGCCACTAAAATTAGGTCATGGCCACAGAAAGTTTGAAAAGCACTGATATAAGTTGCATTGGTTGCTAGCATCAGCTCGCATTATGTAAAAGATTCTGATTCTCTGCCATAGGGCCATTCACACCCACACTCCAGAGTACTTGGCTGACATCTTACACTACCGTTCTGTACCTCACATCCTCCAGTCAGTACACAATCGCCATCTGCACCTTCCATCTCCCACCTTGGTCCACTTAGAACAGACACGCCACGTGGCCTCCTTCTTTCTCTCTCCCCTACCCTTGGTCAGGAACAATCCTACCATAAGTTCAAAGCCTTGCTCAAGACACATCTTTTCTGCCAGGCCTTTGATTTCCATCCCTCTGGTTTGTAGTGTGCCTCTGCTCTCTCCCCTGTACTTCTATCCAGTGTGAATGCTTCTCTGTCCTTTCAAAATTGTAGTTCCTTTCTATTTCGGCTTTGGCCTCTGTTATTTGCACTTTGTATCCTGCTCTGATGTTGCGAAGGGCGGTTAATCAAATTTATTTATTTGTTCTTATATACCGCACTTTTCGAGATCAGTGTGGTTTACATAAAAATCTCAAAATAAAGATAAAGACATCAATACTTTGGCACTCAGAGTAATTTTATAAAGGTTGTTTAGATCTATGCACATAGAAAACACAGTATTTTAGTGGTTTCTGTGCATAAATGGCCACTTATGCAAGTGATGCAGTTGATCACTATTCTATAAGTATGCATGTTGGACTAGAAAGGAGTAGAAAGGGGGACTGTTACTTCTGGAGAGAAATCTGCAACTGAGTATATACTTCTGGTAATTTTCTAAAAAGAATTCTTTGTATTAAAGCTACTTAATCTGTGAACCCACTGTTTTTTGTTGGATCAGTTAGGGCCTAGTAGCAGCAATTAAAGTTTGAATTTAGAACACAGAGGAGAGCTTTCTGGTTACATTTCATACCCAGCAGAGAGCTTTTAGTTTAAATTTAATAGTCACTCAGGGCCAAGTAACAGCAAAGTACTTTTAGTTTAAATTTAACACACAGAAGAGAGCTTTCTGGTTAAATTTAGTACCCAGCAGAGAGCTTGTAGTTTAAATTTCAGAAGTTAGAGCCTAGCAGCAGCTAAGAGCTATAATTTAAATCAAATCAGAATTTAGCTTACCTCAGCAGCACAAGACAGGGTACTGTGTAGCAGCCCTCTTTTAATAAGTGTTATTTCCCTCCCTCCCCTGGGATAATCATAGTTTTATAGGTACTTACACATCTTAAAAGACAGGAGGTGCTTTCAGGTGAAGCTCATTACCCAAATCAGTCATACACTAAGGACCTGAGATTAATTAAGCTTCAGGTGAACAAGGTATATTAAACGTATTAGGTACAGTATTATTGGTATAAATACCCATAGCAACCCCTAGTAAGTAAGAACTTAAAGATCTAGACACAAACTTAAAACTAAGATGCAGACAGCAGTCCAGCAGCGGGATGGGGGCTTTCCAGTCTTTTGCATTGAGTGTCACATGTATGATTTTCTCCCAGTTGGTGAGAGGTCTTACGTGTGCACTAGGTGCAAGGAGCTCTTTTCTCTCAGGGAACAAGTCCGTTCTCTAGAGGCTAAAGTAGCAGACTTGGAAAGCATAAGACAGACAGAGAGGTACATAGACGAGACCTACAGGGATATAGTCCTGAAGTCCCACCTCCAGTCTGGCAGCACCCCTGTTGCCATGGAGGAGAGAGGTCATGTGACAGGAGAGCATCACCCTGGTGTGGCAGGAAGTGATCCTGTAACTAGGACCTGTCCTCCAGGTGATGTAAAACCCTCTTGCACCGAGGAAGTTTCTTCAGGGCCTTGTGCCCATGAGGGAAGGGTTAGGACAGCCATTATAGTTGGTGATTCGATCATTAGGCATGTAGATAGCTGGGTGGCTGGTGGACATGAGGATCGCCTGGTAACATGCCTACCTGGTGCGAAGGCAGCGGACCTCACGCGCCACCTAGATAAGGTCTTAGATAGTGCTGGGGAGGAGTCTGCTGTCTTGGTACATGTCGGTACCAATGACATAGGAAAATGTGGTAGGGAGGTTCTGGAGGCTAAATTTAGGCTTTTAGGTAGGAAGTTGAAATCCAGAACTTCCAGGGTAGCATTCCCCGAAATGCTTCCTGTTCCACGCGCAGGACCCAAAAGGCAGGCAGAGCTCCGGAGTCTCAATGCGTGGATGAGACAATGGTGCAGAGATGAGGGTTTTGGATTTGTTAGGAACTGGGGAACATTCTGGGGAAAGGAGGGGCTCTTCCGAAAGGATGGGCTTCACCTTAACCGGGATGGAACCAGGCTGCTGCCATTAACCTTTAAAAAGGAGATAGAGCAGCTTTTAAACTAGATATTAGGGGAAAGCCGACAGTCGCCCAAGAGCGGATGGTTCGGAAGAATGTATCCTTGAAGGATACTACCAAAAGCAGAGAGGTTCCACAAAAGAGTAAAGTAGCCCAAATGCCCTCAAGTATGGAGCAGACAGAGCTTAAAGATCCCAATTTACCCATGTCTAACAATAGCCAAATTAACATGAATAAAATACATTCTCTAAAATGCTTGTATGCAAATGCTAGAAGTCTAAAGAATAAGATGGGAGAGTTAGAATATATAGCACTAAATGAAAGGTTAGATATGATTGGAGTATCAGAGACATGGTGGAAGGAGGACAACCAGTGGGACACTGTGATACCTGGGTACAAACTATATCGTAATGATAGAGCTGATCAAATTGGTGGAGGGGTTGCGCTCTATGTTAGAGAGGGCATTGACTCAGAAAGGATTAAAGTTTTGCAGGAAACAAAATCTGCTGTAGACTCTTTATGGATTGAAATTCCATATAAAAGGGGGAAGGCAATGGCAGTGGGGGTGTACTATCAAGCACCTGGCCAGAATGACCAAATGGATGATGAAATGCTCAAAGAAATCAAGGAAGCTAACAAACGTTACAGCGCAGTAATAATAATGGGTGATTTCAATTACCCCGGTATCGACTGGGTCAGTGTCACATCAGGACATGCTAGGGAGATAAAGTTCCTAGATGGAATAAATGACTGCTTCTTGGAGCAGCTGGTTCATGAACCGACCAGAGGGGAAGCCAAATTAGACCTAGTCCTTAGTGGAACACCAGATCTAGTGCAAGAGATAAGGGTGTTGGGGTCACTTGGCAATAGTGATCATAGCATGATCACCTTTGATTTAATTAGTGGAGGAGGGATAGTAAGGGAATCCACAGTACTACCTTTTAACTTTCGAAAGGGAAACTATGATAAAATTAGGAAAACAGTTAAGAAAAAACTAAAAGGAGCAGTTGCGAAGGTTAAAGACGTACATCAAGCTTGGGTATTGTTGAAAAATACTATCTTGGAAGCCCAGACCAGCTGTATTCCACGCTTTAAGAAAAGTGGAAGGAAGTCCAAAAAACTGCCAGCATGGTTTAAAGGTGAGGTCAGAGAGGCTGTTGTTGCCAAAAAAGCATCTTTCAGGAAATGGAAAAAAGAGCCAAACGACGAAACCTGGAAACAGCACAAGCATGGCAAGTCAAATGCAAGGCATTGATAAGGCAGGCAAAGAGAGAATTTGAGAAGACGCTTGCTGCAGAAGCAAAAACGCGAAATAAAGACCTTTTCAAGTACATTCGTAGCAAAAAACCTGTAAGAGAGTCAGTTGGTCCATTAGATGATAAAGGGGTTAAAGGAGCACTAAGAGGCGACAAGGCGATAGCGGAGAGACTGAATGAATTCTTTGCTTCGGTCTTTACTGAGGAAGATGTAGGGATGTTACCCATGACTGAAGTGGTATTTAAAGGTGCGGAAGAATTGAAGGAAATATCAATACATCGGGAAGATGTCTTACAACTATTATATAAACTGAAGAGTAGAAAATCACCTGGGCCGGATGGTATACATCCAAGGGTATTGAAAGAACTGAAATATGAGATTGCAGAACTGCTATCAGTAATCTGTGAACTATCATTAAAATCATCTCTAATACCTGAAGATTGGAGGATCGCCAATGTAACGCCAGTTTTTAAAAAGGGTTCCAGGGGTGATCCGGGAAACTACAGACCGGTGAGCCTGACGTCAGTACCGGGAAAAATGGTAGAAACCATCATAAAGAATAAAATTACTCAGCATGTAGATCAGGGGTCTCAAACTCAAATTGCTTTGAGGGCCAAATGAGGACTTGTAAAGTAACCCGGGGGCCGCATAAGACGCGGGGCCTCATTTGCATAAGGGGCCTCATTTGCATAAATATTTGCATAATGTTACCATACACTAACTTTTAGTAAACATGCCTCTTTAATGAGTATGGATAAAGAAAGACTAAAAGATTTAGAAACAAGAAGACAATAATTAAACTGGGAACCCCAAAAGCCAAACTTGGAATGTACAACAACACTGTAGAAATAAAACTATAAATTAATTTCCTCTTGTACTAAACAAAGCGCAAACATTAATGATGCACATTTCCCAGAGCTGACATATTCCAGTTAATAAATTCAAAATAAAGAGATATTTTTCTACCTTTTGTGCATTTTTTTCAGTTGCAATTGTTCCAGCCACTTTCTTCTGGTTTCTTCATGTCTTCTGCTAACTCTCCATCGTCTGCTTCCATTTGCCCTTTCTTCTCTCCTAGTTTTTTTTCCATTCTCTCTCTACATCTGCTTTAACATACTAATCTTTCTCCTTTTTCTCTTTCCTCATTCCTATTTCATCCACTCAAATTTTACCCCTCCATCCTCAATCCCCACTTACTCTCACAATACCTGGCCAATTGTAGATTTGTCTTCTCTCCCAGACAAAATATTTTTCCCCTCTCCATTTCACTTTCCCAGCTCCATCCCATTCTAATCCTCCCCCAACATCAGCTCCCTTCTAGTTCCAGCCCCACCCAGCATCCGCTCCCTTCTAGTCCCTGCATCAGTCCATTTCCAGTCCTATCCTAGCCTCACCATCAGCCCATTTCCAATCCTAGCCCCCCATCAGCCCATTTCCAATCCTAACTCCCTCCCCTCACAGCCCATTTCCATTCCAAGCCCCCCTCCCCATCAGCCATTTGCAGTTCAAGCCCCCTTCCACTCAGCCCATTTCCAGTCCTAGCAACCCCCCCAGCACATTACCAGTCCTAGACCCCCCATAGCCCATTACCAGTCATAACCCCCCCTGCCAATAGCCCACTTCCAGCCCTAACCCCCATTACCCCATTTCAGTCAGCCCCTCCATAGCTCATTACCAGTCCTAACTCCCCCCATCAGCCCACCTCCAGTCCTTCCTAACCCCCACCTGCCCATTTCCAGTCCTAGCCCCCACCATAGCCCATTTCCAGTCATAACCCCCCCTGCCAATAGCCCACTTCCAGTCATTCACCCCCCCTGCCAATAGCCCATTTCCAGTCATAACCCCCCCTGCCAATAGCCCATTTCCAGTCATAACCCCCCCTGCCAATAGCCCATTTCCAGTCATACCCCCCCCCAGGTAAATAAAAAAACAACCTGGCTTCTGCTGCAGCAGAAAATCAGCTGTCCCGCGGCCCCTTTCCCTCTGCGCGAGAGCCCTGAGTGTGCTTCCTCTGCGGCATGCTTTTTAAGCCGCGAAGAGAGTATTTCCCTCTCGCGCGGCTTAAGCCTATTCACTTTTCAAGCCTCGCGAGAGGGAAATACTCCCTTCGCGGCTTGAAAAGCACGCCGCAGAGGAAGCACATTCAGGGCTCTCGCGCAGAGGGGAACGGGCCGCAGGACAGAGCAGCAGAAGCCAGTTTTTTATTTTTTTTAAATTGACCGTCGATTCTGCCGTTGCCACGGCGGCAACGGCAGCAGGAGAAGCCGTCGCGGGCCGCGCGGCCCGCGGGCCGCGTGTTTGAGACCCCTGATGTAGATAGTCACAACCTAATGGGAGACAGCCAACATGGCTTTAGACAAGGAAGATCTTGTCTTACTAATCTGTTATGTTTCTTTGAAGGAGTGAATAAACAGGTGGACAAAGGTGAGTCGGTTGATATTGTGTATCTGGACTTTCAGA
This sequence comes from Ichthyophis bannanicus, assembly GCA_033557465.1. Classification (NCBI taxonomy): domain Eukaryota; kingdom Metazoa; phylum Chordata; class Amphibia; order Gymnophiona; family Ichthyophiidae; genus Ichthyophis; species Ichthyophis bannanicus. The sequence continues at coordinate 262,894,892 of CM066042.1, read as the reverse complement.
AAGCCTTTGACAAGGTCCCTCATCAGAGACTTTTGGCAAAACTAAAGAGTCATGGGATAGGAGGCAGTGTACTATTGTGGATCAGGAACTGGTTAAAAGATAGAAAGCAGAGGGTAGGGCTAAATGGCCAATTTTCCCAATGGAGAAAGGTGAATAGTGGTGTACCCCAGGGATCTGTGCTGGTTCCGCTGCTTTTTGACATATTCATAAATGACCTGGAAAGTGGAATAACGAGTGAGGTTATCAAATTTGCAGATGACACAAAACTATGTAAAGTTGTTAAAACCCAAGAGGATTGTGAAAAATTGCAAGAGGATCTTGATAAATTGGAAGACTGGGCATCAAAATGGCAGATGAAATTTAATGTGGACAAGTGCAAGGTTATGCACCTAGGGAAGAACAACCCAAACTATGGTTACACGATGCAAGGTTCCACATTAGGAACCACCACCCAGGAAAAAGATTTAGGCGTCATTGTGTATACCATGTTAAAACCCTTGGCCCTGTGTGCAGCGGCGGCCAAGAGAGCAAATAGAATGCTGGGTATGATAAGGAAAGGAATGGAAAATAAAACAAAAGATATTATAATGCCTCTATATCGTTCCATGGTGAGACCGCACCTTGAATATTGTGTGCAATTCTGGTCGCCGTATCTTAAAAAGGATATAGCAATTTTAGAAAAGGTACAGAGAAGAGCCACCAAAATGGTAAAGGGGATGGAAAGATACTCCTATTTCGGTTTGTTCAATGTAAACCGCCTTGATATCATGAAAGGCGGTATATAAGAAATGTTAAATAAAAAATTAAATAAAATAAAATAAAGGGCTAAAAAGGTTAGGGCTCTTTAACCTGGAAAAGAGACGGCTGGGGGGAGATATGATAGAAGTCTATAAATTAATGAATGGAGTGGAACGGGTAAACGTAGATCGATTGTTTACCTTATCAGAATATAGAAAGACTAGGGGACTTGCAATGAAGCTACAGGGTAAACTATTTAAGACTAATAAAAGAAAATATGTTTTCACTCTACGTGTAATCAAACTCTGGAATTTGTTACCGGAGGATGTTGTAAAGGCTGTTAGTGTAGCTGGGTTTAAAAAAGGTTTGGACAAGTTCCTGGAGGAAAGGTCCATAAACCATTATTAAGAAGTGACCGAAGATATCAATGCTTGACCCAGTACAAGCATTGTGGAACTTGTGTCTCTTGGGGAAACTGCTAGGTACATATGACCTAGATTTGCCACTGTTGGAAACAGAATACTGGGCTTGATGGACCTTGGTCTGACCCAGTATGGCATATCTTATGTTCTTACTAATGGAGTGTACTTTCACTGTAGGGGTATACAGGGGCAGAATTGGAAGAGAACAGGTAGAGCACAAATTTACATATGTAAGTTAAAAAATACTATAAACTTACGGATGTTCATGAAAATATAGTAACTAGGTATGGACATTTCTACTTGTCATGGGGCTGGTGAGTGCTTACTCCTAGTTTAACACACATTTTTGACCACTTTTGCCCCTATTTTATAAAGTATACGCATGTCTAACTTCATGAAATAGACATGAAATACATAAAGATATCTAGGCAATCCTTATAAAATTGCCCTCAGCAGAATACCTTTTTGGTTGGAGGGTCCAAACAAACCAATATCCAGCCCTGCCCCCAAACTTTCTATTGCTGATGCTGTGTTGGGAAAAATATTGGTGGGGCCATGGCCCTATGACCCATCCCTTTCTGCTGCCTATACTTATCTATTCCAAATTTGTCTCTCTCTCCTTCTGGACTCACTGGTGAGGATAAAGCACAGTTACTTACCTGTAACAGGTGATCTCTGGGAACAGCAGGAATTAGTCATCACATATGGGTACGTCGGTACCGACGGAGCCCGCGCGGGAAAGCTCCCCAGCTTTTCAGATTAAAAGCTTTTGGGGCCTCCCACTGCACATGCGCGCTGCCTTCCCGCCTTCCTGACCAGCTCTCGTCAGTTCGAGTTTAAAGCTGAGACAATAGATAGAGAGGACAGGAAGATAGATAGATAGAGATACAACTCCTAGGGGAGGTGGGTGGGTTGTGATGACTAATTCCTGCTGTTCCCAGAGATCACCTGTTACAGGTAAGTAACTGTGCTATCTCCAGGAACAAGCAGGAATAAGTCATCACATATGGGGACTCCCTAGCTAAGATGCCTGGGAGATCCCCCTCCAAGGGTAAACCATCTTCGCATGGATCTCAGGCATCCATCCAGGGAAGGTGGGCAGGAGATGTTTAAGTATGGAACAGGTGTTTGAGGACAGCCTGACCAAACAAGGCATCCCGGCGGGAGTCCTTGTCCAAGCAGTAATGGGCTGTGAAGGTATGAACCGAGGCCCAAGTGGCTGCTCGACAGATCTGATCTATGGACACAGAGTGAAGATGAGCCATAGAAGTGGCCATGGCTCTCACATTGTGAGCTGTGACATGGCCCTCCAGAGAAATGTTCTTACTCTGGTAAGCAAAAGAAATACACTGAGCGATCCAATTGGAAAGTGTACGCTTGGTGACTGGAAGTCCCAAATGAGAAGGATCAAAAGCCACGAAAAGTTGGGAAGACTTTCGATGTGGTTGAGTCCTGTTGAGGTAAAAGGCAAGAGCTCTTTTACAATCCAGAGTATGAAGGTTCCTCTCTGCACTGGATGCATGAGGAGCCGGGAAAAAGACAGGTAGATATACCTCTTGATTAAGATGAAAAGGCGAGACCACTTTGGGCATAAAGTGGGGATTCGTCCTAAGGACCACCTTATCATGATGAAACCTAGTATAAGGTGGATGAGCCACTAAAGCCTGCAGTTCACTGATGCGGCGAGCCGAAGTGACTGCAATAAGGAAAACAACCTTCCAGGAAAGAAATTTGAAGGAGGTAGAGTCCAAAGGCTCAAAAGGTGGCTTCATAAGCTGACCTAGAACTAGGTTCAAATCCCATGCTACCGGAGGAGGTCGGATGGGAGGTTTAGTTAGAGTCAGGCCTCTCATGAAACGTGCAACAAGAGGATGAGAGGAGACAGGTTGTCCATTTATAGGTTTTAAGGATGCTGCAATAGCACTCAAATGGACCCTTACTGAATTCGTCTTAAGGCCTGCATTTGAAAGATGCAGGAGATAGTCCAAGAGGGAATTCAAAGGAAGTGCTAGAGGGTCAAGACCCTGCTGAGCACACCAAATGGAAAAACGTTTCCATTTGAAAGCATAAGAACGCCTCGTGGAAGGTTTCCTAGAGGCATGAAGGATATCTGTCACAGGTTGAGAAAGATTAAAGTCTTGAAGACTTAGGCCTTCAGTAACCAAGCTCTGAGATGTAGGGATTTGGGGTTTGGGTGCCACAAAGTCCCCTCCTCCTGAGACAGAAGGTCTGGCGCAGCTCCCAGGTCCAGGGAGGATCCCTGGGAGAGATGCAGAAGTAGAGGGAACCACACCTGGCGTGGCCAGCGGGGAGCTATGAGGATCATAGTCCCGTGATCCCTCTGGAGCTTGAACAGAGTCTTGGATATTAGAGGAATGGGTGGAAAGGCATAGAGGAATTCCTGACCCCAATGCAGGAGGAAGGCATCGTGGGCCTGAGCTCCCTGACACTGAGTTCTGGAACAGAACCGGGGAAGTTTGGCATTCCACGGACTTGCAAAGAGGTCTATGTCCGGGGTCCCCCATTCCTGAAAGATTCTGCGTATCTGGTCCATATGTAGGGACCATTCGTGTGGAAGCAGAACTCGACTGAGTCTGTCTGCACGAGAGTTTTGAACTCCTGGAAGATACACTGCAAGAAGGTGAATTTGATGCTCTCTGGCGAAGGCCCATAATCTGAGAGCTTCGTTGCAAAGCGACAGAGAGCCTGTCCCTCCTTGTTTGTTTATATAGAACATGGCTACCTGATTGTCTGTCTGAACTAGGACAGTCAGGTTGACAAGGAGGGTATAGAAGACCTTGAGGGCAAGGTAAATTGCTCGCAGTTCCAGGAGGTTGATATGAAAGGTGGCCTCCTGTGGAGACCAAGTGCCCTGAGTGGAGAGGTTCTGAAGATGAGCTCCCCACCCTGTCTGGGAGGCATCTGTTGTGAGGGTTGCTTGGGGCAACAAAGGTTGGAAGGGGGCCCCCAACAACAGATTCTTGGTGGATGTCCACCATTGGAGGGACCAAAATGGACGGCTTGAGGTGAGTATTTGGTCGGAGAGCGCTCCAGATGCTTGAGTCCACTGGGTGGCCAAGGTCCATTGAGCTGCTCTCATATGCAGACGAGCGTAGGGCACCACATGTACCGTGGAGGCCATGTGGCCCAGAAGTCGCAGCATTTCCCGGGCTGTCAAATGACTGCTGGACTGAGCTTGGGAGGCCAAACTCAGCAGGCGTTGGGCCCTGACCTGAGGCAGGTAGGCCCTTGCAGTGATGGTGTCTAACTGGGCCCCTATGAACTCGAGAGACTGAGTAGGGATTAGTTGAGACTTGGGAAGGTTTACTACCAGTCCTAGATACTGCAGAAGACGCCTTGTGCGGTCCAGGGAAATTTGGGCCTGGGACTGAGAGGGAGCTCGGATGAGCCAGTTGTCCAGGTATGGGAATATGAAAATTCCCAGGCCTCTTAGAAAGGCAGCTACGACTGCCATGCATTTGGTGAACACTCTTGGAGCAGAGGCTAGACCGAAGGGGAGTACTCTGTACTGGAAATGTTTTCCCTGAAACAGAAATCGAAGGTATTTTCTGTGGGATGGGTGGATGAGTATGTGTGTATACGCATCCTTTAGGTCTAGAGAACAAAGCCAATCCTGACTCTGAAGGTATGGAAGGAGAATGCCCAGAGAAAGCATTTTGAATTTCTCCTTGAAAAGAAATTTGTTCAATTCTCTCAGATCCAGAATTGGTCTGAAGCCCTCTGTCTTCTTTGGTATTAGAAAATAAGGGGAGTAGAATCCCGTCCCCTGTTGAAGAAGAGGGACCTCCTCTATTGCCCCCTGGGCAAGGAGGGAGGAGACTTCCTGACCCAAGAGGGCCAGGAGAGATGGGGGAGAATTGAACTGTCTCACCATAGTATAAGGAGGAAGGTCGGAAAAATGGAGTTTGTAACCCTCTCTGATGATAGAGAGGGTCCATTGCTCTGATGTAATTTGCTCCCATCTGGGAGCAAAGTGAGCTAACCTTCCGGGTATGGTGAGGGGCTCTGGTTGTTCTAGAGCCAGAAAAGTTAAGTTCTCTAGGGGCAAGTCAAAACCCCTGAGGGGGTGGAGCCTGCTGAGGCGTAGCAGACGCCGCAGGCTTTGACCTTGCCTGTTTAGGTTGCTGACGTTTAGCAGCAAAACGAGGCTGAGAGGATTGTTGGCCAGTATTTGTGGAAAATCTGGACTTCTTGTAATAAGGCCTCTTAAAAGACTTCTTCTTGGCAGGAGTGGAGGTAGACTTAGAAAGTCTATCTAAGGTGGCATTTTCTGCGTCCATTTGAGTGGCCTTAATTTGCCACTCCTCACCAAATAAGTTCTCACCTGTACAGGGCAGATTTCGTAAGCCATCTAGGACCCAAGGTTCTAGATCAGAAGCCTGGAGCCAAGCAAGACGTCGGGCTGCTATAGCAATGCCCGAAGCCCTACCAGCACCCTCAAAGGAATCAAAAGCTGCCCTGTTGGAGAACTTTGAAATATCCAAAAGGTGTTTCACTAAGGAAATGAACTGCTCCCTCTTATCCTCAGGGATAAAGGGGGCAAAATGCCGAACTTTTAGAGCGATTTCACTGAGAAACATGCCCATGTAAAGACTATAGGAATTAATCCTGGCTATAAGCATAGTAGCCTGGAAAATTTTCCTGCCAAAAGAGTCTAGAGTCTTACATTCTCGCCCTGGAGGAGTAGAAGAGTGCCTTTTGGTACTCTTTATCTTCTTCATTGCAGACTTCACCACAATAGAATGGTGAGGCAACTGAGTTTTTTGGAAACCTGGAGAAGGGGGGACACGGTACATGGTGTCCAACCTGCGAGAAGAAGGAGACAATGTTAGAGGAGCCTCCCATAAGTCCATCAAGTGTTCTTGAAGGATTTCATGGATAGGCAGGGTAACTGCCTCTTTAGGAGACTTAGAGTATCCTAAAATATCCAGTTTCTTTGATCTGGGTTCCTTTTCAGAGGATGAAGCAATAGAAAGACCTTTAGTCATTTCTATGATGAAGTCCTGAAAGGACAAATCCTCTGGTGGAGACATTCTCCTTTTAGGAGAAGAAGGCTCCTCAGGAAGATCAAGGGAGAACTCATCAGAATCATCAGAGGAGTTAAAATCCTCTGAGGAAGCAGAGTATCCTCTATGTGCTTCCAACGCACGATACGCATACCGTTCGGTATCGACATCGGGCGTACCGGGTATGGGATCGGTACCGGGCAAAAGCCCGGATCCGGCATGCGGAACCGATCTGCGTTTGGAAGACGATGGCCTCGGTTCCGGTATGGAAGCCATTACCGGAACCGGACCCGGTACCGCTGGCTGCGGTACCGAGGGCGTAGCAGCATTAATAAAAGCCAGAATGGCCTGCTGCATGACTTGGACAGTATTGCCCATAGACGCCACTGCTGCCTGGATGTCGGTACCAGTATGGGCCGGTACCCCAGAGCAGTACAACAGGTGATCTGTCGAGGCCGCGCCATCGATGTCAACCTGTGACCCCATGATTGCTTTGGAGGCCGGAGCCTCCCGCCGGGGTTTTTTTGGCCTGGGCAGAATCCTCGAACTCAGAATTGAGAGCCTCTCGATCTTTAGAAAGAGATTTGCTTTTAGAGGATTTGCCCACTGGAGTTTTGGTTACCTGAGATCCATCCGGAGAGGAAGACCTGGATGACTGTGATGCTTCTGAAGGAAACAGCACATGGAACTTGTTGGCCCGGTTCTGCAATCCACGTTTCGACATCTGGGAGCAGGATGGGCAGTCCGGTATGGAATGATCAGGTCCTAAACATTTAAGACACCATTCATGGGTGTCTGTAAGAGGAATGACAGCACTGCACTTGGTACACTTTTTAAAACCAGGAACTGGCTTCTCCATGAGGAGAATTTGTGTAGGCCTGAAGGCCTAACAAAATACCAAGCTGTGCTGAAGAAAAGAAAAATTTTTTTTTTTTTTTCAAAGAAAGAAAGAGAGACCGGCAGTACCGGTTTCAGAATGGGGAAGGCAGGTACGCGGTCTAAAGAAAACAATAAAATTAACAATTTCTTCAGCGGTGACAGGAACACGACCTGCTGGCTCCGCGGAAAAAAAGAAACTGACGAGAGCTGGTCAGGAAGGCGGGAAGGCAGCGCGCATGTGCAGTGGGAGGCCCCGAAAGCTTTTAATCTGAAAAGCTGGGGAGCTTTCCCGCGCGGGCTCCGTCGGTACCGACGTACCCATATGTGATGACTTATTCCTGCTTGTTCCTGGAGATAGAATCTGGTTGGGTTCCCATATACCCATTATTTTTTTAGGATTGTTTTCTTTCTATTGACTTTGGAATATGTGCAGTTGGATGTGATACCTCACTGGCACCTTAGTAATTGCTAAGGCCCTTGCCAACATGGTATCGTGACGCTTATCAGGGGTCTTGCATATGTCTCTCTGCTGCAGGCTTGTAAGGGACTCAGGATCTCTGTCCCTTTTATCAATTAATAATCCAAGCTAATGAGTGCTTATGACAATTGCAGCTTATTAAGGGCCCTTTTTGGTGTCTGAGGTTTTTTGTGCTTGCTGAAAATATATAGTAACATAGTATATAACAGCACAAAGACCGGTATGGTCCATTTAATTTGCCCAGTAAGGCAGCAAGAGTAGGTGCACCTGCTGCTCCATGAAGATCACCCCTCCCCATGCCTTTGTTTAGGGGTGTACTCACCGCACATGTAGATCACCCCTATTTACTGAAATATAAGAGTTATATTTATTTTGATTTTATCCTGTTGCTATAAAGGGATCCACTGTGTCTGTCCCATGACATTTGAATTCTATCACTGTATTTGCCCCACCACTTCTATCAGGAGGGTATTCTAAGCATCCACCATCCTTTCAGTGAAAAAGTATTTCCTGACATTGCCTTTCAATTTACCTCCTTGCAGCTTCCTGTTATGCCCTCTAGTTTTACAGCTTCCCCGTCTTTGGAAGAGGTTTGTTTGTTCATTAGTACTCAAAGTATTTAAAGGTCTGAATCATATCTCCCCTGTCCCTCCTCTCCTCCAGAGTACATATTTAGGTCTTCAAGTCTCTTCTCATAAGTCTTCTAACGCAGGTTGCAAATAATTTTGGTCGCCTTCCTCTGAACTGTTTCCAGCCTTTTTATGTCCTTTGCGAGATATGGTCTCCAAAACTGAACACAAGATGCTGGAAAGCCCTTTATAAAATCCATTTAATATTCCCTTTAAAGCTTAGTGTGAGGAATCAATGTAGAGTGCATTATCTTTCTCCATTCTAACACTAAACCTATATAATAAAAATGCTCTATCATAGCAGAGATAGTATGTGAAACTGGAAATAAAATCCATTACTACCATCTTTCTCTGTTAGATGTTAGATCTCAATAGACAAAGGAACAGCTAACATATATCATGGGCAAAAAGCTACCTTTGGGAGTTCTTATGATGTATTGTACTGTAGAAATCCTCGCTCATTTACTTTAAAATAGATTTATTTGTGGGCTAAACTCAGACAGATTCATGAAATAGCTCTGGCTATACCACCCAGAAAAAAAAAATCCCTAAACTATCCTGAATAGTGAAGCCCTGGAGAAATCTATTTTACTTCAGCAAAACAGACATGCTGCTCAATCCAAAAGTACATTCATTAAAGCATGTCTGTATTTATATGGTTACTGCAAAAGTGTTTTCCTATTCACATTATATTTTCTTTATACATGGATATCAAAGCAAAGTACTACATCTAAGATCCAGCCTAGTAGCAAATGTTATACACTAACATGCTGAGGGTCTCAATGGAATCCCTGCATCTGGCCTTCCGCTCCCTGGGTCAGCTGAGATTGGGGATGTTGTAGAGGCAGTGTTTGTAGAATCCAGAGGAGGAGGAGGAAGTCATGATTATTGCTTAAGAGTGGCAACTAGTGGCCAGATTCGAGGAACTCTGGTATATAGTCCCAGCCAGGGACTGCCCCTGTAATGACCACAGGGCCGGCCCGTCCATTGAGCAAGAATGTTTTTTGCACAGGGCCCCGCGTTTCAGGGGGCCCCGCGCAAAAAACATTCTTCATCATCCCAAGTTTAAAAAAAAAAAAAACAGCTGCTTCTGCCGCGGCAGCATCAAGAGTACCGCCGCGGGGCCCCCCTGCCCGGCAGAGCCTCCCTGCATCGTAGGCTAGCGTTGAATCCCCGAATGCGGGCTTCTTTCAGAGCCGCGAGAGTTTCCTTTCTCGCGACTCTGTTAATCCCGCCGGGGCTGATGGGAAATCCCCGGCGGGATTAACAGAGCCGCGAGAAAGGAAACTCTCATGGCTCTGAAAGAAGCCCGCGTTCGGGGATTCAACGCTAGCCTACGATGCAGGGAGGCTCTGCCGGGCAGGGGGGCCCCGCGGCGGCACTCTTGATGCTGCCACGGCAGAAGCAGCTGGGTTTTTTTTATTTTTTAATTTGGGATGATAGGGGGGAAGGGAGTTTAGGACTGGTAATGGGCTATGGGGGGCGGAGGCTAAGACTGGAAGTGGGCTGATAGGGGAGGGTTAGGACTAGTAATGGGCCATGAGGGGGGGTGCTAAGACTGGAAGTGGGCTCATGGGGGGGGGGTTAGGACTGGTAATGGGCTATGGGGGGGGGCTGACTAGAAATGGGCTGATGGGGGGTTAGGACTGTTAATTGGCTATGGGGGGGCTAAGACTGGAAATGGGCTGATGGGGAGGTTTCGGACTGGTCATGGGTTATGGGGGGGCTAAGACGGGAAGTGGGCTGATGGGGGAGGGTTAGGACGAGGAATGGGCCATGGGGGGGGGGGGGTGCTAAGACTGGAAGTGGGCTGATGGGGGGGTTAGGACTGGTAATGGGCTATGGGGGGGCTAAGACTGGAAATCGGCTGATGGGGGGTTAGGACTGGTAATTGGCTATGGGGGGGGTGCTAAGACTGGAAGTGGGCTGATGGGGAGGTTTAGGACTGGTAATGGGTTATGGGGGGGGCTAAGACTGGAAATGGGCTGATGGGGGGTTAGGACTGGTAATGGGCTATGGGAAGGGCTAAGACTGGAAATGGGCTGATGGGGAGGTATAGGACTGGTAGTGGGTTATGGGGGGGGCTAAGACTGGAAGTGGGCTGATGGGGGAGGGTTAGGACTAGTAATGGGCCATGGGGGGGGTGCTAAGACTGGAAGTGGGCTGATGGGGAGGTTTAGGACTGGTAATGGGTTATGGGGGGGGGGGCTAAGACTGGAAATGGGCTGATGGGGGTTAGGACTGGTAATGGGCTATGGGAGGGGTTAGGACTGGTAATGGGCTGATGGGGGATTAGGACTGGTAATGGGCTATGGGGGGCTAAGACTGGAAATAGGCTGATGGGGGGGCTAGGCCTGGAAATAGGGTGATGGGGGGGTTAGGACGTAATGGGCTGATGGGGGGGTTAAGACTAGTAATGGGCTATGGGGGGGCTAGGACTGGAAATGGGCTGATGGGGGGTTAGGACTGGTAATGTGCTGGGGGGGGGCTAAGACTGTTAATGGGCTGGGGGGGTTGCTAGGACTGGAACGGGGCTGAGTGAACGGCGGGCTTGAACTGCAACTAGCTGATGGGGACGGGGGCTTGGAATGGAAATGGGTTGTGAGGGGGAGGGAGCTAGGACTGGAAATGGGTGAGTGGGGGGGGGCTAGGACAGGAAATGGGCTGATTGAGGGGCTAGAATAGGACTGGAAATTGGCTGTTGGGGGGTGCTAAGATTGGAAATGGGCTGTGGTGGGGTTTGGATTGAAATGGACTCATGAAGGGGCTAGAACTGGAAGTAGGCTCATGGGGGGCTTGGATTGGAAATGGGCTGAGTGGAGGGGAGCTAGGATTTGACATGGGCTGATGGGCTCATGGGGGGCTGGGATTGGAAATGAGCTGATGGAGGGACTCGGATGGGACTGAAAATAGATGGGGGAGCTAGGACTGGAAATAGGCTGATGGTGGGTTTAGGATAGGACTGGAAATGGGCTTATGGGGGGCTAGGACTGGAAATGGGCTGATGCGGGGACTAGAAGGGAGCGGATGCTGGGTGGGACTGGAACTAGAATGGAGCTGATGTTGGGGGAGGATTAGAATGGGATGGAGCTGGGAGTGTGAAATGGAGAGGGAAAAATATTTTGTGTGGGAGGGAAGACAAATCTACAATTGGCCGGATATTGGGAGAGTAAGTGGGGATTGAGAATGGAGGGGTAAAATTTGAGTAGATGAAATAGGAATGAGGAAAGAGCAAAAGGAGAAAGATTAGTATGTTAAAGCAGATGTAGAGAGAGAATGGAAAAAAACTAGAAGAGAGAAGAAAAGACAAATGGACAGCAGACGATGGAGAGTTAGCGGAAGACACAAAGAAGCCAGAAGAAAGTGACTGGAACAATTGCAGCTGAAAAAAAATGCACAAAAGGTAGAAAAATATCTCTTTATTTTGAATTTATTAATTGGAATATGTCAGCTCTGGGAAATGTGCATCATTAACTTCTGTGCTTTGTTTAGTACAAGAGCAAATTAATGTATAGTTTTATTTCTACAGTGTTGTACATTCCAAGTTTGGCTTTTGGGATTCCCAGTTTAATTATTGTCTTCCTGTTTCTAAATTGTGATTCCTTGTTTGGTGATGGTCTATGTTCTGCATGTGTAACTGAGCTGAGGTATTCTGTTTATGTAATTCCTATTTGACATTGCCACTTGTTCTCTTTCCCCAGTAGGTCATGTATTGTTGTTCTCTGAAATATATTGGTTTAATATTTGCAGCGTTTCCTTTTGATAGTTAGGGTATGGTGCTTTATGAGTCCTGGTAGTGCTGTTAGGATACGGCGGGTTTGCTATGGGTTCTAAATGGGCAGTGTTTGTAGTAGTTCCTAATGTGTCTGGCGGTTGGCACTGGATTATAGTAATGTAGAAGTCTTTTAGTCTTTCTTTATTCATACACTCATTAAGAGGCATGTTTACTAAAAGTTAGTGTATGGTAACATTATGCAAATATTTATGCAAATGAGGCCCCTTATGCAAATGAGGCCACGCACCGAGTCTCCGCACATGGCCCCGCACCCCCCTTGGGCCGCCCCTGAATGACCAGACAAGGTATGTTGGACTAAGAGATGTAAATAGGAGAAAAATAGCTCAGTAGTTGTATATGAAGGCTCATGGTGCCAGAGCCCATCAATAATTCCAGATGACCTGGCAGTACAAAGAAACAGGAAGATATCTGCTGTTGAAAAACAAAAATAGCCTTTTATATAAAACATACAACTTTCCATCCAAATAAAAATCTAAAAGTGCATTGAAACCCTAACATATCTGAAAAAAAAATGTGTGTGACCATCCTAATCAACTCCTCAGTTTCAAAGGTTCCAGTAGGCCAAGAGAAAAGATAGTTACTCACCTGTAGCAGGTGTTCTCCATGGAAAGCACAAAAGGTCCTCAAGTATGGGTGATGTCATCCTAAGAAGCCCACACAAAAGTATTCTCAGCTCCTTCTAAAAGCTTTTGAAACTCTCCTCTGTGCATGCGTGTCATCTTCCTGCATGCCGCCATGGTGCCATGCTTATTCAGTCTTATACTATAGATATAGTAGACTACAACTCCTAAGGGAGGTGGGTGGGTTGTGAGGGCTTTTCCTGCTGTCCACAGAGAACACCTGCTACAGGTGAGTAACTAATCCTTTCTCCGTGAACAAACAGGAAAGCACAGTTACTTACCTGTAACAGGTGATCTCTGGGAACAGAAGGAATAAGTCTTCACATATGGGTATCGGAATTAACGGAGCCTGCATGGGAACGCTCCCCAGCGTCCAATCAGAAAGCTTTTGGGAGCATCCCACAGCACCTGCGTGCTGCCTTCCCGCCTTTCCCAACTGCCTCTCTCCAGTTCAAGTTTTAAAGCTGAGACAAAGAGAGAGAGAGGGAAAGGAAAGATAGATAGAGAGATACAACTCGTAGGGGAGGTGGGTGGGTTGTGAAGACTTATTCCTGCTGTTTCCAGAGATCACCTGTTACAGGTAAGTAACTGTGCTATCTCCAGGAACAAGCAAGAATGAGTCTTCACATATGGGGACTTCCTAGCTTTTGATGCCAGGGAGAGACCCCAGAGCTGTGTGTCCCTAAGAAGGGCTGCAGTTCCCCCCATGGATCTCTGGCATCCAACCAGGGTTGGTGGGTAGGAGTTGACTAGGTATGGAACAGATGTTTGAGAACAGCCTGAACAAACAAGGCATACCGGTGGGAGTCCTGGTCCAAACAGTAATGGGCTGTGAAGGTATGAACCTAGGCCCAAGTGGCTGCTCGACAGATGTCGCTGATAGACACAGAATGCAGATGAGCCATTGAGGTTGCCATGGCTCTCACACTGTGAGCTGTGACATGGCCCTCCAGAGAAAGGTTCTTACTCTGATAGATGAAAGAAATACACCGAGCAATCCAGTTGGACAGTGTTCTTTTGGAAACTGGAAGTCCTAAATGAGAAGGATCAAAAGCAACAAAGAGTTGAGAGGACTTTCTATGTTGCTGTGTTCTTTGTAAGTAGAAGGCTAGAGCTCTTTTACAATCCAAGGTATGAAGATTCCTCTCTGCACTTGATGCATGAGGTCCTGGAAAAAAGACAGGTAGGTATACCTCTTGGTTCAGATGAAAGGGTGAGATCACTTTAGGCATAAAGTGTGGATGAGTCCTAAGGACTACCTTGTCATGATGGAACCTTGTATAAGGTGGATTAGCTACTAGTGCTTGCAACTCACTAATGCGGCGTGCTGAGGTGATTGCAATGAGAAAGATAAACTTCCAAGAAAGAAATTTCAAGGAAGTGGTAGCTAACGGTTCAAAAGGTGGCTTCATGAGCTGCCCAAGAACCAGGTTTAAGTCCCATGCCACCGGTGGTGGTTTAATGGGAGGCTTAGTTAAAAGAAGGCCTCTCATGAATCTTGCTATAAGAGGATGAGAGGAAATAGGCTGTCCATTGAGAGGCTTAAGGGAAGTTGCAATAGCACTCAAATGGACTCTTACTGAATTTGTCTTAAGGCCTGCATTAGATAAATGAAGAAGATACTCTAATAAAGATTCCAGAGGTATTGCAAGGGGGTTAAGCCCCTTTTCCGAGCACCAAATTGTAAATCTTTCCAACTTAAAAGCATAAGAAAGTCTGCTGGAAGGCTTTCTGGAAGCATGAAGAATATCTTTCACCTGCTGAGAAAGATCAAGATTTTGGAGATCTAGGCCTTCAGCAACCAAGCCCTGAGATGCAGAGACTGGGGATTGGGATGCCATAATGTTCCGTCCTCCTGAGATAGGAGATCTGGAGCAGACCCTAACTCCAGGGAGGGAGCTTGAGAGAGATGTAGAAGCAGAGGGTACCACACTTGGCGTGGCCAATGGGCTGCTATGAGGATCATACGACCTCTGTCTCTCTGAAGCTTGAATAGGGTTTTGGAAATTAGGGGAATGGGTGGAAAGGCATACAGGAAGTCTTGACCCCAATTAAGGAAGAAAGTATCCCTGGCCTGAGCCCCCTGAGCCAGAGTCCTGGAAGAGATCCGGGAAAGTTTGGCATTCCACGGACTTGCAAAGAGGTCTATGTCCGGGGTTCCCCAAATTTGAAAAATCTTGGCCACCTGGTCCACATGCAGGGACCACTCGTGTGGAAGCAGAACTCGACTGAGCCTGTCTGCCCAAGAGTTTTGAACGCCTGGAAGAAAAACTGCCAGAAGATGAATCTAATGCTCTCTGGAGAGGGCGCACAGTCGCAAAGCTTCGTTGCACAGCGACAGAGAGCCTGTTCCGCCCTGCTTGTTCACGTAGAACATGGCTACCTGATTGTCCGTGTGGATAAGGACTGTCTTGTAGCTGAGCAGGGTGTGGAACACTCGTAGAGCAAGGAAGATTGCTCTGAGCTCCAAGAGATTGATATGTAGACCACTCTCCTGTGGAGACCAGATGCCCTGGGTGGAGAGGTCTTGCAGATGAGCTCCCCAACCCATTGGAGAAGCATCTGTTGTGAGAGTTGCTTGGGGTAGAGACTGCTGAAAGGGAACCCCAGCAACAGGTTTTGAGGGGACTTCCACCACTGGAGGGACAAAATGAGGTGACTTGTGTTTGCTATTTTGTCTGACAGGCAGTCTAATGCCTGGGTCCATTGGGTGGATAAAGTCCACTGAGCTGCCCTCATGTGAAGGCGAGCATATGGTACCACATGCACGGTGGATGCCATGTGGCCTAGTAACTAACATTTCTCGAGCAAATGGGGCTTTAACTCTGCTTGAGAAGCTAACTGCACCAAGCGAAGGCAACGGGCCTGTGGGAGATAGGCTCTTGCCCTTGTGGTATCCAGCAACGCCCCTATAAACTCCAGGGACTGAGTAGGGGTTAGATTGGATTTTGGGATGTTTATTACAAGCCCTAAATACTGAAGGATACACATTGTGCAGGATAGAGAATTTTTGGCCTCTGACTGAGTGGGAGCTCGAATGAGCCAGTCGTCCAAATAAGGGAAGACAAATATTCCCAGAGTGCGCAGAAATGCAGCTACCACTGCCATGCATTTCGTGAACACCCTTAGTGCAGAGGCCAGACCGAAAGGAAGCACTCTGTATTGATAGTGCTTCTCTTGAAAAAGGAACCGAAGGAACCTTCTGTGAGTTGGATGGATGAGAACATGTGTGTACGCATCCTTGAGATCTAGAGAACAAAGCCAATCCTGACTCTGAAGGTATGGCAGCAGAGTTCCCAGAGAAATCATTTTGAATTTTTCCTTGACTAGGAATTTGTTCAATTCTCTGAGGTCTAAAATGGGGGTCTGTAGCCCCCTCTTTTCTTTGGAATAAGAAAATAGGGGGAGTAGAACCCTGTGCCCTGTTGATGAAGAGGCACTTCTTCTATTGCCCCTTGGGCAAGAAGGGTGGCAATCTCCTGACCCAACAGGTTGAGGATGGAGGTCGGAGAATTGAACTGGTTCACTCTTGTGTGAGGGGGTAAGCTTGAAAAATGAGGTTTGTACCCCTCCTTTATGATGGAGAGTGTCCATTGCTCTGCTGTAATTTGTCCCCACCTGGGAGCAAAATGACATAACCTTCCTGGAATGGTGGGGGGCTCTGGTCCTTCCAGAGCCAGGAAGGCTAAGTTCTCTAGTGGAAAGTCAAAGGCCCTGAGGAGGCTGAGGTTGCTGGGCCTGTGGAGGCCTAGCAGCCTTTGCTTTGCTCTGTTTGGATGGTTGCTGACATTTGGTAGCGGACAGAGCTTCAGAAGATGCCCGCTGACTATAAGCAGGATAAAATCTTCCTTTTTTATAAAAAGGTGCTTTTTTGAACAACCTTTTCTTAACAGGAGCAGCCGTAGACTTGGATAGTCTATCCAAGGCAGAATTTTCAGCATCCATCTGATTGGCCTTTGCTTGCCCATCTTTACCAAACAGGTTTTCACCGGTACAAGGGATATTTCCCAATTCATCTTGGGCCCAGATCTCCAAATCAGATGCTTGAAGCCAAGCAATTCTACGTGCACCTATGGCAATAGCCGAGGCTCTGCTTACACATTTAAAAGAGTCAAAAGCTGCACGGTTGGAGAATTTGGAGATATCTTGGGCATGTTTGAGCCAAGTGAGAAAGTCCTGTTTTTTATCCTCAGAAATGAAAGGACTTAAAGTCTGCAAATGATCAGTGACCTCTTTTAGGAACATTCCCATATAAAGACTATAGGAATTAATCCTTGCAGCAAGCATGGAAGCTTGGAAGACTACGTCCAAAAGCATCCAGGGTTCTACATTCACGTCCTGGAGGATTAGAGGCATGTCTCTTAGCACTTCTAATCTTTCTCATAGCAGACTCAACCACAATAGAGTGGTGAGGAAGCTGAGTTTTATGGAAACCAGGACAAGGAGGGACACGATACATGGTATCTAACCTGCGAAAATGAGGAGAGGTGGTAAGAGGCGTTTCCCACATCCTCAACATGAGATCATACAAAATCTCATGAACAGGCAAGGCAGCTGCCTCCTTAGGAGTTTTAGGATATTGTAAAATATCTAACTCCTTGGCGCTGGGTTCTGTCTCAGGGGCCACCGTGATGGATAAGCCCTGAGCCACCTCCCTGATGAAGTCTTGAAAAGACAAGTCTTCTGGAGGAGACATCCTTCGCTTAGGAGAGGACTCCTCCTGTGGAATAAGCATCGCTGCATCGACAGACGTGTCAGCATCCTCAGACTCTTCAGAGGAATCGAAGTATCGTCTGTCTGGATGCTTCTGCAAAGCCCGATACCCGTAACGACAAGGATCGGTATCGGGAATAACCGGTACCGGGGTATCGGTACCGGAGGGCCTCAGAGGACAGAGTACCGGCATAGCAGACACCGATGCCGATGCCACCGGTACCGATGGTGTGCTAGAGCCGATACCGGTGGAGTAGTCTGTTGCGGTACCTGGGGCGTCGATGCCACAAGGAAAGCCGCCAGACTGCGTTCTATGGACAGAATCCTCTGGTCCATCGACGACGCCAATGCTTGGAAGTCGGTACCGGTGGAAGCCACCGGTACCCCAGAGCATGGCACCAGGTGATCTGTCGAGGCCAAGCCATCGAGATCATCCTGGAACTCCGATGATGATGCTTTGGAGGCCGAAGCCTCCCGCCGGGGCAATTTTGCCGGTGAAGAATCCTCGAGGGCAATGCCTGAGGCATCTCAATGCTTAGAGGAAGATCTACCCTTCGAGGACCGGCTGGATTTATGTTTAGTTACCTGAGATCCATGGGAGGAAGAAGCAGCCCTGGAAGACGTCGATGCCAGCGAAGCCGCATCAGAGGGAAACAGGGTACTGAGCTTGGCTGCTCGGTTCTGCCAACCTCTTTTAGACATCATAGTACAGGACATACAATCTGTGATGGAATGGTCAGGACCTAAACATTTTAGACACCAGTCATGGGTGTCGGTGACGGAAATGGTACCGCCACATTTTGTGCACTTCTTAAACCCTGAGGCAGGCTTTTCCAAGTTGAGGAAACCTTTTTGGGCCTAAGGCCCAAAACGCAAGTGCACCTGAAGAAAAAATAAATATTTTTTTTTTTTTTTTTTAAAGAAGAAAGGAAAGACCGGCGGTACCGGTAGAGCGTCGAAGAAGGCAGACGCAATACAAAAGAAATAAAGAAACAAAGAAATTCTTCTGCGGTGACAGGAACACGACCTGCTGGCTCTGCGGAAAAAGAAGAACTGGAGAGAGGCAGTTGGGAAAGGCGGGAAGGCAGCACGCAGGCGCTGTGGATGCTCCCAAAAGCTTTATGATTGGACGCTGGGAAGCGTTCCCGCGCAGGCTCCGTCGGTACCGACGATACACATATGTGAAGACTCATTCCTGCTTGTTCCTGGAGATATAAGTCATCCCTAGAACTTCCTAGCTATAAGCTACCTTAAACAAAAGGGGGAAAACAGTTGTTGCCCAACAGGGGTAAGATAATATTTTTGTTGGCAATAAGCCTTTTGTATTTTTTGTATATATAGTATTACGTTTCTTTTTTTAAAGGTAGCCTGAACAGAAATCATAATGGGCCGGGGGGGGGGGGGGGGGAATGGAGTTGGATTCTACTCCTCAAACAGATTCCATAGTACTAATTAGCCAAAGTTGCTGTTGTGTCGAGAATCCCCCTCCAGACAGTAATGACATGTGAATGTGTTGACTGATGTCCATGTTGCAGCCTTGCAAATCTCTTCTATGGAAACTGAGCACAAGTAGGCCACAGATGCAGCCATGGCCCTGACATTATAGGCATTGACATGACCCTCAAGGCTTAGGCCTGCCTGGGCATGTGATAGAGATGCAGTCTGCTGGCTAAATTGAAAGTGAACGTTTGGAGACAAGTACCCCTAGTTTGTTGGGGTTAAAAGAAACAAAAAGCCAGATGGATTTTCTATGGGCTTTTAACCCACTTCAAGTAGAAAGCTAATGCTTTTTGGCAGTCCAACATGTGCAGTGCAGTTTCCACTTTATGAGCATGAGGGTTTGGGACAAATGTTGGCAGAACAATTTACTAAGATGGAAATCGATACCACTTTTGGGAGGAACTTGGGATAAGTACAAAGGACCACACTATTGTGATGGAATTTAGTGTAAGGTGGATGAACTACTAGAGCCTCAAACTTGTTCACCCTGCGTGTGAAGTGACTGCCACCAGAAATAAAACCTTTTAAGTCAAGAACTTCAGAGGACAGGAACTGAATGGCTTGAAAGGAGCTTTCATCAGTTGCACAAAAACCACATTGAGATCTCAAGACACAGTGAGTGATTTATAGGGATGCTTCAAAAGAAGCAAACCCCACATAAAGTGAACAACTGAAGGCTGTACAGAGATGTGTTTACCTTCTATAACTCGATGGTAAGCTCCAATTGCACTGAGATGTACCCTTAGTGAGTTGGAATCCAACTCCATCCCTCCAGACATGGTGAGGTATAGAAGATACTCAAGCAGTTTTGTGTGGTACAGGTAAAGGGGTCATAGGGATTGTTCCTCATACCAGACAGCAAGCCTCTTCCATTTTCATGGATAGAATTTTCTCATTGAGGCCCTCCTGGAGGCCAAAACAACATCGGTGACACCAGCAAGCAGATTGAGCTCGGACATCATCACCCTTTCAAAATCAAAGCTGTGAGGGCCAAGGACTTAATGTTGGGATATAACATCATCCTGTTCTCCTGAAATATCAGATCCGGTGCATGGCCCAACCAAATTGGTTCCCAACTGGAGAGTTGCAGCAAAAGAGGAAACTAGGGTTGTCTGGGCCAGTAGGGAGTGATGAGAATCATTGAACCTGTCTGTTTTGAGCTTCAGGAGAGTCTTGGCAGTGAGAGGATTTGGAGGCTATGCATATAGAAGACCCTTCCCCCAATCGAGGAGGAAAACATCTGAGTCTAGTTTGCTGTGTAACCTTACTCTGGTGCAGAATTGATTACCTGGGCATTCTGAGGAGTTGCAAAGAGATCTATTGAGGTTGTGCCCCATTCTTGAAAGATGCAGGCTGCAACCTCCCTATACAGGACCCATTCATGCAGTTGAAGGACTTGACCCAGTCTTCTGCCAGAATGTTTTGTTCACCTGGTAGGCATGTGGCCCATGACAAATTTCCACAACCTGACTGTTTCCCAATACAGAAGGTAAGAGTCCATTCCTCCCTGCTTGTTGATGTAGAACATTGCTACCTGATTGTTTGCATTAGGACAATTTGATTGGACAACCGATCTTTGAAAGTCTTTAAAGCATTTGCTATGGCTCTTAGTTCCAAGAAGTTGATCTGATGGAGACTTTCCTTGAAGGACCAATTGCCCTAAGTGTGAAACCCCTTGAGATAAGCTCCCCAAACTGGTTTGGCTCAGCCCAGAGGGACTGGAGGTGCCACCGACATGGAGAGCAGCAGAGGGAATCAAGGTTTCCTGGGCCACCTGGGGGCAAACAGTATAATTGATGCCCTTTCATTCTGGACCTTGAAGAGGGTCTTAGCAACCAGGGGGGTTGGTGGAAATGCATAGAGAGGGCACGCTGACCATGAGATCAGGAAGGCATCCACCACTACTTTCTCTGGGTGTGGCAGACAGCAGCAGAAGCAAGGTAGCTGCGTGGTGTCCAGAGAGGTGAATAGGTCCATCACAGGGCTGCCCCAGAGGTGGAAGAGCTGTCGTGCTATTCTGGGGTTTAAGCGCCACGCGTGTGGGTGAAGGATTCTGCTTAGTCTGTTCACTAGGCAGTTGTCCTGGCCTGGGAGATACACTGCTCGCAAAAGCATGTTGTTGCATGCTGCGAAGGAGAGGAGGGCCACCGCCTCCTGGCAGAGTGAGTATGAACTCATACTCCCTACTGGATCAGTACAGGCTGGTGTTGCAGCCGGTGGCAGAGCGCTCATAAGGCCAAGAAGACTGCCCTGAGCTTCAGGAGATTGATTTAAAGGAGGGACTCCTCCTGAGACTAGCTTCCCTGTGTGGAGTGGCCTCCACAATGCATCCCCCATCCCAGGAGGGAGGTGTCCATGGTTAGGGTCCTCTGTGGCGTGGGTGCCTGGAAGGGCATTCTCGCCTGAAGGTGGTGCAGGTTTTGCCACCAACTGAGGGACTCTGCGGGTAACCCTGACCTTGTCCCATAGCCTGCCGGTGGCCTGAGTCCACTGTGAGCGTAGGCATCATTGGGCTGTTCACATGTGTAAGCAGGCTGAGGGCATGATGTGGACCGTCGAGGCTATGTGGCCCAGTAAGCAGAGGCGGCAGCGAGCTGGTACTGACTGATGGCGCTGCACCTTTTCCACTAGTTTCCTGAGGCGTTCTGCCCTTTCTACTGGGAGGACGGCCTTGACCTATAACATGTTCAATTGGTCCCTATGAGCTCCAGACTTTGGGCTGGAGAGAGATGAGATTTGGGATAGTGGATGCCAAACCTCAGGTGCTGCAGAAGGTGGATAACATAACATAAGATATGCCATACTGGGTCAGACCAAGGTCCATCAAGCCCAGTATTCTGTTTCCAACAGTGGCCAATCTAGGTCATACGTACCTAGCAGTTTCCCCAAGGGACACAGGTTCCACAATGCTTGTATTGGTTCAAGCATTGATATCCTGGGTCCCTTCTTAATAATGGTTTATGGACCTTTCCTCCAGGAACTTGTCCAAACCTTTTTTAAACCCAGCTACACTAACAGCCTTTACTACATCCTCCGGTAACAAATTCCAGAGTTTGATTACACGTTGAGTGAAAAAATATTTTCTTTTATTAGTCTTAAATAGTTTACCCTGTAGCTTCATTGCATGTCCCCTAGTCTTTCTATATTCTGATAAGGTAAACAATCGATCTACGTTTACCCATTCCACTCCGTTCATTAATTTATAGACTTCTATCATATCTCCCCTCAGCCGTCTCTTTTCCAGGTAAAAGAGCCCCAACCTTTTTAGCCTTTCTTCATAGGAGTAGCCTTCCATCCCCTTTACCATTTTGGTGGCTCTTCTCTGAACCTTTTCTAAAATCGCTATATCCTTTTTAAGATACGGCGACCAGAATTGCACACAATATTCAAGGTGCGGTCTCACCATGGAACGATATAGCGTAGTTACTCACCTGTAACAGGTGTTCTCCAGGAGCAGCAGGAATCAGTCCTCACTTATGGGTGACGTCGGCGCCGACGGAGCCCTCGCGGAGCAATTTTCCCCAGCTTTCAAAGAAAGCCTTTGGGAATTGCAGCGCGCATGCGCGGTCGTCTTCCCGCCCGAGGGTGCCATCTTAGCCAGTCAGATGACATAGCTAAAAAAGACAGCATAAAAATTTGCAAAAAGAACATAAGCAGACGATTGCAACTCCAAGGGGAGGAGGGAGGGTAGTGAGGACTGATTCCTGCTGCTCCTGGAGAACACCTGTTACAGGTGAGTAACTACGCTTTCTCCAGGACCAAGCAGGAAGTCAGTCCTCACTTATGGGACTCCCAAGCTCAAGGCTACCGGAGACCCTAAGCACAAAAATGAGCTCCCTCTAGCTCAGCAGCACAGGAGGACAGAATCTTCGCTGAATTATCACCCACCGGTAGCCCACATCCGGGATGGAGGGTAGGAGTTGCTCAGACCTCAAAGAGATTACGGAGGACTGCCTGTCCGAAAGCACTGTCCCTGCGGGACTCCCTCTCGAGACAGTAATGGACCGCAAAAGTCTGGCTCGAAGACCAAGTAGCGGCCCGGCAGATGTCTGCCAGCGGAACAGAGCGGAGGTAAGCCACTGACGTAGCCTTTGCCCGAACGCAATGAGCCGTGACTCGGCTTTCTAAGGAGAGTCCGGCTGCCCCATAAGCCCAAGAGATACAGTCCGCAACCCAGATGGACAGAGTACGCTTGGAGACCGGGAGCCCCAATTTATTGGGGTCAAAAGACACAAAAAGCTGAGCAGCTTTACGGTGCTCCCGCGTACGGTCAAGATAGAAGTTCAAAGCCCTTCTACAGTCCAGGGTATGGAGGACCGTTTCAGCTCGGCTGGAGTGTGGTCTGGGAAAGAAGGTTGGAAGTACCACCTCCTGATTGATGTGAAAAGGGGAGACCACTTTAGGCAGAAATTTTGGGTGAGTCCGTAGGACTACCCTATTTTTGTAGAACCGAGTGTAAGGGGGATCAGACACGAGGGCCTGCAATTCACTTACGCGTCTGGCGGAAGTGAGGGCTATCAAGAACAGTGTTTTCCAAGACAGAAAACGGAGAGAACAGGTAGCCATAGGTTCAAAAGGCGGACAGGTGATCCGCTGCAAAACCACATTCAGGTCCCAGTCAGGCGCTGGCGGGCGCAGAGGTGGTTTAATTAGAAGGAGACCTCGGAGAAACCTCGCTACGAGAGGGTCGCTGGAGAGAGGTCTACCGTCCACCGGCACATGATGTGCCGAAAGAGCACTGAGGTGAACTTTGACGGAGTTGGACTTAAGTCCCAGATTAGAGAGGTGTAGCAAGTACTGCAAGATCACCGACACCGGGCAGGAGAAGGGATCCTGAGACTGTTGGGTACACCAGACTGCAAAGCGACGCCATTTAAGGGCGTAGCATTTGCGGGTAGAAGGCCGTCGCGAAGCCAAGACGACCTCCTCCACCTCCGCCGGCAGGAGAAGGGGAGCAAGGACTACCCTCTCAGCAGCCAGGCCATGAGGTTGAGAGACCTGAGGTTGGGGTGCAGTAGGGACCCCTGATCCTGAGTGAGGAGATCCGGTTGTACCCCCAGAGGGATTGGATCCTCCACCGCCAGTTGCAGTAGGAGCGGAAACCATGGCTGCCTGGGCCAGCGAGGGGCCACCAGGATCATGAAGGCTTTGTCTCGGAGAACCTTGAAAAGAGTCCGAGAGACTAGCGGGATGGGAGGGAAAGCGTACAGAAGGCTCCCCGACCATGAGATCAGAAAAGCGTCCGCCGCAACCCGAAGGGGGTGTGGCTGACGAGAGCAGAAGCGAGGAAGCTGCCGGTTGTGAGGACTGGCAAAGAGATCCACCGTGGGGAGGCCCCACTTGAGGAAGAGCTTCTGAACTACCAAGGGATCCAGACGCCACTCGTGCGGCTGGAGGACCCTGCTGAGTTTGTCCGCAAGGCAATTTTCTTGGCCCGGGAGATAAACTGCCTTGAGGAGAATGCCGTGACTGACGGCCCAAGAGCAGAGCTTCTGTGCCTCCCGGCAGAGGAGGAAGGAGCCCGTGCCCCCCTGCTTGTTCACGTAGAACATGGCAACTTGATTGTCCGTCTGGACAAGGACGGACTGGTGGGAAGTCAGGTGGGAGAAGGCCTTGAGAGCTAGGCGGATCGCCCTGAGCTCCAGGAAGTTGATCTGCTGAGCAGACTCCCACGTGGTCCAGAGGCCCTGAGTACGTGCCTCTTGGCAATGTGCTCCCCAGCCCAGGAGGGATGCATCGGTGGTCAGCACCCGGGTCGGCTGAGGTGACTGGAAAGGCATTCCGAATATCAGGTTCGGCTGCCGGAGCCACCACCGGAGAGACGAGATCAGCGGCTCGGAGACGCGCACTAGGTCTGCTAGGCCGCCTGTGGCTTGTCGCCACTGCTGGCGGAGACACCATTGAGCAGACCGCATATTCAGGCGGGCATTGGGGGTCACATGGACGGTGGAAGCCATATGGCCGAGTAGTCTCAGGAAGCGCCTGGCGGAGACCAGGGGCTGGCTGCGAAAGCGGTCGGCTAGGTCCATGAGCCGTTGAGCCCTGTTGAGCGGTAGGTATGCTCGCGCCTGAGGAGTGTGCAGCCTTGCGCCGATGAACTCGAGATCCTGTGAGGGGAGCAAAGTGGACTTTGCGAAGTTTATAACAAAGCCCAAGTGCAGCAGAAGAGTCACCGTGCGGCGCGTGGCGTTGGTGACCTCCCGAGCGGACGCTGCTCTGATGAGCCAGTCGTCGAGGTACGGAAAGACAGAGGCCGTGAAGCCGGAGATGGGCCGCCACGACCGCGAGACATTTTGTGAAGACTCGCGGTGCGGAGGACAGGCCAAAGGGCAGTACTCTGTACTGGTAATGATTTCCTGCCACCACAAACCTTAGGTATTGGCGGTGGCTTGGGTGGATGAGGATGTGTGTGTAGGCATCCTTTAGATCCAAGGAGCATAGCCAATCTCCCTGCTGGAGGTAGGGCAGAAGGATTCCAAGGGTAAGCATTTTGAACTTCTCCCGCACAAGGAACTTGTTGAGGTTGCGCAAGTCCAGGATGGGTCTGAGGCCCCCTGTTCTCTTTGGTATCAGTAAATACCTGGAATAAAAGCCTTGACCTCTCAGGTGGTGTGGCACCGGTTCCACCGCCTGTTCCTGCAGAAGACCTGCTAACTCCTGAAGGAGTAATTCCCTGTGCAGAGGGGGTCGCGGAGGTTCTCCCGGAAAATAGGAGGGAGGGACCTGGTGGAAGTGGAGAAGATAGCCTTCTCGCACGACTTGAAGCACCCAGGCATCTGCGGTGATGCTGGACCACCTGTGGGCGAAGTGAACCAGCCGGCCTCCGGTGCTGGGAGGAACCAGCGGGGGGGGGAGAGGCTATGCTTTGTGAGTCAAAAACCCCCACCCTGCTGAGCAGGGGCATGTGGTGCAGGCTTGGGGGCTTGCTGCCTACGGGACCCGTTACCCCGTCCCTTGGCCTGCTGGCCCTGTTGGGGAGCTGCAGGGGCCTGATAATGGGGGTATTGTTTGTAGGCAGCCGCCTTCCTCGGGTAAAAGGACTTTTTCCCCGAGCCCTTCTTTTTCTGGGAAGGGGCGGAGGTCTTCCTAGAAAGCCTGGTCCTGGTGAGAGTCTCAGTCTCAATTTGTGCCGCCTTTTCCGCCATGGGCTTGCCAAAGAGGTTTTCGCCTCGGCAGGGGACATCGACCAACTTGTCCTGCACCCAGGGCTCAAGGTCTGACGACTGAAGCCAAGCCTGTCGGCGGGCACCGATGCTGGCTGCGGCCACTCGAGCCGACGCTTCAAAGCCATCATAGGCTGCCCGGGACATGAACTTTGAGCATTCCCGAATGCCAGTGGACAAGGCCAGGAACCTCCGCAAGGGTTCCTCGGACAAACCAGCGGAGAATCCGGCTAGCTCTTTAGCCAGATCCCGGAGATACATGCCCATGTATAGCTGGTAAGTCTGGACACGACATGCGAGCATAGAGCCCTGGAAACACTTCTTACCAAGGCCATCCAGGTTACGGGCCTCCCTGCCAGGGGGCACCGAGGAGTGCATCTTCTGGCTCTTAAGACGATGCATGGCCGATTCCACTACCATGGAATGGTGTGGTAGCTGTGCCTTTTGGAAGCCAGGGCTCTTGCGGACCCGATAGATAGAATCGACCCGCTTGCTCAGGACAGGCGAGGAGGCCGGACTCTCCCACATGCAGAAGAGTAGTCGTTCCAGCATAGGAGGAACCGGTACAGTAAAGTGTTCCCTCGCGGGAGAGTCATACTGGAGGGCGTCGAGCTCTTCGGCTCGAGGCTCCTCCTCGGGATCCGCAGGGAAGGCCAAAGCCTTGGCCATATCCCTAACGAAGTCCGAGAACCGGGCATCCTCCGGGGGGGACTGCTTCCGAGGCTCGGACTCCGGTGAGTCCGAGGGGACACACCGAGTCCGGAAAGAATCATGCGACTCTTCCTCTTCAGACTCCCAGACCGACTCCGACGAGGACTCGGTGGGGTCGGCCCGGGCAGGGCGCGGCGCCTGCCGCCCCGACGCCGAGGGAGTCGGCGTCGGCGACCTCGGTCCCGAACGGGAGGCCGAGGGTGACCTCGACCGAGGATCGACTCGAGTTCTCATCGACTCGAGGATCGGCTCGGTCTCCGGGGTCGACTTGGACGTCGACGTCCCGGCGGTCGGGGCAGCGGCGCCAGCGAGGCCAGTGAGCAGTGCCCGCTGCTGGTCCATGAAGGCAGACAGTCTGCTCTCCAAGGCCGTCAACCTGAGTCCGAGCTCAGGTGACCCAGCAGCCCCCGACTCGGGCCCCGACGGCGTCGGGCCCGACGTCGGCTGTCGCGGAGGCGAGTCCAGAAGGACCACAGGACTTACCCGAGCAGGCATCTCCGACTCCAGGCGAGGTCACTTCGGGAGGTGTTCCTTCTCCAAGGACCCGGGGCGGCTATCGGGGCTATGCGACCTGGCCCTCGCGGAACCAGGAGCGTCCACCGACGCCGCCCTCGCGGGTTTCACCGTCCAACGATGGTCCCCGGAGGGAGAACCCCGGTCGGAGGAACTCCGGCGACAGTCCGAGCTGGAGCCTTTTGACGCGGAGGCCTCCGACGAGGTCCGGGTACGGCTGGGGTCAGCGAAGATTCGATCACGCTGATGCCGCCGACTTCTCAACGCTTTTGAGGACATTTTGCCGCAGGGCCCACAGATCAGTTCCTCATGATCCGGGCCCAGGCAGCGGAGGCAAAAGTCGTGTGTGTCAGTTAGTGACATATTTCGGTCACACTGACCACACGGCTTAATGCCACTGGCAGCCATCGGGGGAAAAAGGGCCCCTGCGAGGTCAAAGGACCGGGCTGCCAGGGAAAAATCAAAAACGAAAGCTGACAAAGTCAGAAAAACCGAAAAAAAGTAAGAGGACTCGTGACCGGCGTCGTGAGTCCGGGCGGGAAAAAGATCGGCGTCGAACCGAAGGAAATAAGAATAAAATAATGAAGAAAATCGACTTTTTCGCGGGGACAAGACGGGGACGTCTGTAGGGCTCCGCGGAAAAAAGAAGACTGGCTAAGATGGCACCCTCGGGCGGGAAGACGACCGCGCATGCGCGCTGCAATTCCCAAAGGCTTTCTTTGAAAGCTGGGGAAAATTGCTCTGCGAGGGCTCCGTCGGCGCCGACGTCACCCATAAGTGAGGACTGACTTCCTGCTTGGTCCTGGAGAAAGAGGCATTATAATATCTTTTGTTTTATTTTCTATTCCTTTCCTTATCATACCTAGCATTCTATTTGCTCTCTTGGCCGCCGCTGCACACTGGGCCGAGGGTTTTAACATGGTATCCACAATGACGCCTAAATCTTTTTCCTGGGTGGTGGTTCCTAATGTGGAACCTTGCATCGTGTAACCATAGTTTGGGTTGTTCTTCCCTAGGTGCATAACCTTGCACTTCTCCACATTAAATTTCATCTGCCATTTTGATGCCCAGTCTTCCAATTTATCAAGATCCTCTTGCAATTTTCCACAATCCTCCTGGGTTTTAACAACTTTAAATAGTTTGTGTCATCTGCAAATTTGATAACCTCACTCGTTATTCCACTTTCCAGGTCATTTATGAATATGTCAAAAAGCAGCGGACCCAGCAAAATTGGCCATTTAGCCCTACCCTCTGCTTTCTATCTTTTAACCAGTTCCTGATCCACAATAGTATACTGCCTCCTATCCCATGACTCTTTAGTTTTGCCAAAAGTCTCTCATGAGGGACCTTGTCAAAGGCTTTCTGAAAGTCCAGATACACAATATCAACAGACTCACCTTTGTCCACCTGTTTATTTACTCCTTCAAAAAAACATAACAGATTAGTAAGACAAGATCTTCCTTGTCTAAAGCCATGTTGGCTGTCTCGCATTAGGTCGTGACTATCTACATGCTGAGTAATTTTATTCTTTATGATGGTTTCTACCATTTTTCCCAGTACTGATGTCAGGCTCACCGGTCTGTAGTTTCCCGGATCACCCCTCGAACCCTTTTTAAAAATTGGTGTTACATTGGCGATCCTCCAATCCTCAGGTATTAGAGATGATTTTAATGATAGTTCACAGATTACTGATAGCAGGTCTGCAATCTCAAATTTCAGTTCTTTCAACACCCTTGGATGTATACCATCCGGCCCAGGTGATTTGCTACTCTTCAGTTTATCTAATAGTTGTAAGACATCTTCCCGATGTATCGATATTTCCTTCAATTCTTCCACACCTTTAAATACCACTTCAGTCATGGGTAACATCCCTACATCTTCCTCAGTAAAGACCGAAGCAAAGAATTCATTCAGTCTCTCCGCTATCGCCTTGTCGCCTCTTAGTGCTCCTTTAACCCCTTTATCATCTAATGGACCAACTGACTCTCTCACAGGTCTTTTGCTACGAATGTACTTGAAAAGGTCTTTATTTCGCGTTTTTTGCTTCCGCAGCAAGCTTCTTCTCAAATTCTCTCTTTGCCTGCCTTATCAATGCCTTGCATTTGACTTGCCAGTGCTTGTGCTGTTTCCAGGTTTCAACGTTTGGCTCTTTTTTCCATTTCCTGAAAGATGCTTTTTTTGGCAACAACAGCCTCTCTGACCTCACCTTTAAACCATGCTGGCAGTTTTTTGGACTTCCTTCCACTTTTCTTAAAGCGTGGAATACAGCTGGTCTGGGCTTCCAAGATAGTATTTTTCAACAACACCCAAGCTTGATGTACGTCTTTAACCTTTGTAACTGCTCCTTTTAGTTTTTTCTTAACTGTTTTCCTCATTTTATCATAGTCTCCCTTTCGAAAGTTAAAGGGTAGTACTGTGGATTTCCTTACTATCCCTCCTCCACTAATTAAATCAAAGGTGATCATGCTATGATCACTATTGCCAAGTGGCCCCAACACCCTTATCTCTTGCACTACATCTGGTGTTCCACTAAGGACTAGGTCTATAACACTTATTAAAAAAAGGGCTGCTAAACAGTACCCTGTCCTGTGCTGCTGAGGTAAGCTATATTCTGATTTGATTTAAATTATAGCTCTTTGCTGCTGCTAGGCTCTAACCTCTTATGAAATTTAAACTACAAGCTCTCTGCTGGATTCTAAATTTAACCAGAAAGCTCTCTTCTGTGTTTTAATTTGAAACTAAAAGTACTTTGCTGATGCTAGGCCCTGAGTGACTATGAAATTTAAACTACAGCTCCCTACTGGGTATGAAAGGTAACCAGAAAGTTCTCTTCTGTGTTTTAAATTGAATCTTAAACTGTTGCTACTAGTCCCTGACTGATTTAACAAAAAATAGTGGGTTCACAGATTAATTAGCTTTAAAAGAAAAAAAATTCCTTTCAGAAAAATTCCCAGAAGTATATACTCACAATTTCAGATTTCTCTCCAGAAGTAACAGCCCCCCTTTCTAGTCTGGTCTGGTCTGCGGCATGGCTGGCTTCTGAAGCTGTGCTGTCTCTGATGAGCCAGTTGTCCAAGTAGGGAAAGATGGAAGTTCCCTGTTGCCTACACCCAAGAATATTACAGAGTACCACCTGGCCGAAAGTACAAGCCCTGCAGGACTTGCTCTCAAGGCAGTAGTGAGCTGCGAACATGTGACTGGAAGACCATGTGGTGATCTTGCAGATTTCTATCATGTGATGTGCTTTAATTTGGTGCAGATTTCCCTCATGCGATGCAATGCGCTGTGATCTGGTGCAGATTTCCCTCATGCGATGCGCTGTGATCCAGTGCTTGAAGGACAGGACAGCTAGCTCATGGGCAAGGACAATATAGTCCGCCACCCAAGTGGATAGAGTACGCTTAGTCATGGGAAGCCCCAGTTTGCTGGGGTCATAAGATACAAAAAGCAAGGTCTCATCCTGTCCCTGAATGAAACTCTTGGGGAAAAGACTCCTGTTCCCGAGGAGAAAGGGGCCCTTTCATCACAGTCACCACTACTAGCTCTTCTCGGGCCAGAGGCACATAAGCCCCAGCTCCTGCCCTGCCCAGCCCAGCCCCGCCCTGCCCATGACAGCACCTACAGCGACTGCACTTGGTAAAAACCCTTGGCGAGGCGGCCAGGCCGAAGAGTAGCACCTTGTACTGGTAGTGCCCACCTCCCACCACAAACCATAGGTACTGCCTGTGGGAGGGATCAGGATGTGTGTGTACACATCTTTTAGGTCAAAAAGCACAGCCAGTCTCCCTGGCAGAAGTAAGGCAGCAGTGTTCCAAGGGAGAACCTCTCCCTCACCAGAAACCTGTTTAAGTTTCTCAGGTCTAATATAGGCCTGAGTTCCCCAGTTCTCTTTGGGACAAGGAAATGTCTGGAGAAGAAGTTATTTCCCCATAGGTGTTTGGGTACATGCTCTATTGAATTGTCCCTGGGTAGACCTGCAAGCTTTGAGAGCAGGAAGGTCTGGTGAAGGAGAAGTTGCACCGGCTCTCCTGGAAAGAACCTGAATGGTATCTGCTGTAGGTAGAGAAGATACCCTTTCTTTACCACCTGCAGTACCCACTGGTCTGAGGTGAACCTGGCCCACCTGTGGGTGAAGAGTGCCAGGCGGCCCCCTGTGGGCTGGTGACGGTCTCCCGGGGAAGGAGAGGCCCTGCCCTGGGAGTCAAAATCTCCCTCCGGGCTGGGCGGGAGCTGGAGCTTCTGTGCTTTTGGCTTCCAGGCCCCATGGCCACATCAGCCTCTATCTCAGCCTCCTTGTCAGCCATGGGTTTGCCGAACAGGTTTTCCCCAGTGCAAGGGACATCAAGTAGCTTTTCCTGGACCCACTGCTCGAGGTCAGAGGTCTGCAGCCAAGCTTGGCGCTGGACCCCGATGTTTGCCACTGCTACTCAAGCCACTGACTGAAAGCCATTATAGGCCACCTGGGAAAGGAACCTGGAGCAGTCCTTGATCCCAGAGGTCAGGAATTGGAACTGGGAGGGGTTCCCCAGTGAGCCCTGATGAAAACCTGTAAAACTCCTGAGACAGGTCCTTGAGGTACATGCCTATGAACAATTCATAGACTTGTATTTGACACCCCAGCATCAAGCCCTGGTAGCATTTTTGCCCGTGGGTGTCGAGGGCTCTAGCCTCCCTACCAAGGGGGACAGAAGAGTAGGTCTTCTGAGTCTTACGTTTTTGCATGGCTGACTCGACAACCATGGAGTTATGTGGGAGTTGGGTTTTTGGAACCTGGGCCCTTTCCTGACGCGATACATGGTGTCGAGGCAGTGGCTGACCACCGGCACTGATGCCAGGGTCTCCCACATCCTAAGTAGCAGCCACTCGAGGATCAGCTGCACTGGCACCATGAGCATTTCCTTGGGTGGAGACTCATACTTGAGGATTTTCAGCTCTTTGGTGCATGGGTCTTCGTCTGCCTCAGTTTGCACCAAGAGAGCTCAGGCCATATCCCTTATGAAGTCGTGGAAAGCCACGCCCTCTGGAGGAGAATGGTGCCGGGGAGAGAGCTCCGAGGGGATGTCTCGGTGTTGACTAGTTTCTGGGGAGGCCTCGTCATTGGTCTCCCACTCGGAGTCAAAGGGTGCTGACGAATCCGAGGCCCTGTGACTCCTTGCCTCGAGGCTAGCCCCAAGGGGCCAGGGGTCTCTGGAGGACCTGGGGTCTGAGTCATGGAAACTAGCTGGGGAGGACTGGAGACCCGGGGAACAGGACCGAGACCTCGACCGGCGCTGAGGTCTTACCAGAGGTCAACGGCACTCGGCTCAACACCCAGGGATTCCCCCACAGTTGGGAGCCTGGTCTCGGGGCAGATGATGTGGACGAACTAGTCATTATTGCCTGCTGCAGGGCCAGGATAGCAGAGATATTCAGCTCCAGGGCTGCCATTCTGGTTTCCAATCCAGAAGGCTTCGCAGCTTTCGACGCAGGCACAGAGGATCTCAGGCCCGGCGCTCTTCCGAGTGCATCCTCAATGAGGACTACGGTTTTGAGGAACTTCGCACAGTCTCTGTCGGCCAAGGAATCCTTTTTGAGGACCTTGGTAGGGTGCTACTCGGAGCTGCCTGAGTGCCTTCAAGGAGTTTTACCAGGTTTCTCCGGTGGAGCCTCGACAGACTTCAAAGACTTTTTCGTCTTTCTCTTGGTGTCCGGGGACTTCTCAGAGGGGCCGCCACCATGGGACTCTGAGGACGCCAGGGTCTCAAGGGAAGTTCTGGGCTTGGAGCTCAATATCGAGGAAGTCGTTGCCAAGTCGGACCTTGGGAACAGTTTCTCCTGCAACTCCAACCTCTTTTTGTTGGTCTTCAGAGTCATGGTCTGGCACAGGTCACAGGAGGTGCTATCATGGTCTGGTCCCAGGCAGCAAAGACAGCAGTCATGGGGGACATGGTTTAACTGAATTGGTCACTTTTTTTGAACCACCGGGAGGACATTGTGGGAGACACCTGGCCGGGGTTGAGGACCCCTGGACAAAAATGGGCGCAAACGCCAGTCGAGGTGAGCCTCGATCAAAAAATAGGAAGAGAGCTGAGAGTTGAGTTGGAACCGGCGCGGTCTTGAGGCAGGAAGAGGAACCAGTACGCAACTGAGAAAAAAACTATTTTTAAGGATTTTTCTGGGGAAACAGGACAGATATCCATTGAGCTCCACAGAAAAAAGGAGACTGAACAAGATGGCACCCTTAGGCAGGAAGGGGGATCACGCATGTGTGATAGCATGTCTCAAAGGCTTTCTTTGAAAGCTGGGGAAATGCTCCATGCGGGCTCCGTCGGCGCCGATGTCACCCTATATGTGAGGACTGACTTCCTGCAGAATAATTATTATGTTTGGTGTCTGGTTACATGCAGCTAATCTGAGGTAGGGAAAACTGAAAGAAAACAGTTCAAAGTGACAGAGCATTATATATAAGACCCAAAAGTTTGTGTTTCCAATTCTGAGTTCCATGGTCTTATCTTTCACATGTTCATCATTCCCTACTTGTCACAGTTCTATTCTCCTTGTCTTCCACTTTCTTTTGACACTATCATTCATCACTTCTTACTAGACTTCGGTACCTCAGCAAATCCATGATGCATGCTGTAATGGTGATACAGACCTTGTTCATTGCCTAATTCATCCTCTCACTGTTATATATGGCTATTAATAACCATTACTCTTGCAGCATGCACATTAATTCAGAGGCTAGGTAGTCACCAGAATTAGCAAACTGATAAGGTGCCAACTACCACATGACCTTGGAAATATTTGGCTCTGTAGATAATTTATGAGTTTAGTATCCACATGCCTTCTGTTTCTAATCACTTCATTTAAATCGATTCACAAAAAATGAAAAAAACATTCTGCTATAATGTAAGCTTTACACAGATGTATGGGATTTCTGCTATTGGACGGCTAATAGGCATGGCAGTAGTCTATATACAAGATAATAGTGTCCTTAAATCCCAATGATTACACATGTGTAAATGTTTTTTAAGGAAATGTATTGCTGACCAGAAAGCTCCATAAAGTCAGACTGTGTGGTCTGATATGTTACTCTAGCAGCAGTTCCTCATACCTGTCTATATCTAGAGGGTCAGTTAATGAAAGATTAGGGGGATAATTTTAAAAGGCATTTCCATGAGTAAAAAGTGTTTTATGTGCACAAATAGCCTTTTATAAAATTGCCAGACTATATGCTTGTAGATCTATGCACATACAGATTGTAGGAATTTCTGAGGGTAGGGGTGGGCAGAAGTTAGGGTTTGTGCACATCCTTTCTAAAATATGTGCATAAAATAAGCCAGGAAATTTGTGCATTTTAAAAAGCAGGTGTAAATGTGTAGAAGGTACTTTCTGTGGGTAATTTTCAAAGAAAAAGTATCTGTGTACTTTTGCTTAGAAAACTGATGTAATTTATGTGCATACCTGTTGAACAAGTTAGGCAGCTTGTTATAACGTACCTTCTCTATACAGTCTACAGGGCCAGCTCAGGAGTTGGTTCAAGGTGTTGGAGCCCTACGCAAAACTTAAGAGTGATCCCCCCCACCCCCAGCTATCAGAATCTATTGTTTAGTTTTGAATGTCTGCTCTTCACAACCACCCTAGTTTGCCTAGTGGTTGGACTAGCCCTGACAGCTCAGAGAAATGCTACCGAAATAATGAAGGGACTGTACCAAAAGCTGTACAAGACAGAACTTAATGGGTATACCTTGAAAGAAAGGATAGACAATGAAGATATAATATAAACATTTAAACAACCCAGCAAAATGCTACCCATTTATACAGGAAAAAGAAGCTCTAGGAGATTTCAAGTGGTAGACTCAGGAGCAATATGAGAAAATGTATTTTCATGGAAAGTGTGGCAGATATATGTCAAACAGAGACTGTAATATGATAAACACAGATGTAAGGAACCCTCTGGGAACCTCACTATCCCAGAATGCTCCTGGCAGCAGGACCATATCAATTTAGAGCACTGAGAAAGCATAGTTATTCACCTGTAACAAGTGATCTCCGGGAACAGCAGATATTAATTCCTGCTGTTCCCGGAGATCACCTGATCTCCAGGAACAAGCAGGAATGAGTCTTCACATATGGGTACGTCGGTACCGACGGAGTCTGCGCGGGAACGCTTCCCAGCGTCCAATCAAAGAGCTTTTGGAAGCATCCCACCACGCCTGCGTGCTGCCTTCTCGCCTTTCCCAACTGCCTCTCCTCAGTTTTCGTTTTTCCGCGGAGTCAGCAGACGTCCTCCTGTCACCGCAGAAAATTCTTATTTTTTATTTTTAGTTTTCTTGTGGTCGCAGCTGTCTTCTTGACGCCACCGGTACCACCGGTGCTTTCTTTTCTTTTCTTGTAAAATTTTCCTTTTCAATGGGATATTTTTTCTCATAGTGTCCCACGGGGTCTTAGGCCTTCAGGCCTCCCCTATTTTTCCTTCATGGAACCGCCAGACACTTCCTCCAAGAAATGTTCAGACTGTGGCGGCACAACTTTATTTTTAGACCCTCGAAGTCGGTGTCTAACCTGCTTGGGTCCTGACAACAGTTTGGTGGGAAGACATCTTCAACATCGAGAATCCCTCGATACACGGTTGCCCTCCAACTTCGGGGCACCGTCTCCCTCTTCTTCCACTTTGAATCAGGTAACCCACAAACAGTCTGTTAAGACTAGCCAGTCCTCGAGTGGTATGTCTCATGCACAGCATGTAGACAGCTCCGGCTTTGCCCTCGATGGCCTCCTGGCTTCAAAACCCCGGCGGGAGTCTTCGGTCTCCAAAGCGTACAAGGAGTTTCAGGTTGTTCCTGGGGTTCACCCCCCCACAGAACATACCTGAGCCGTGCACGGTGGTGGCATCCGCTTCGAGCGGTACCGATACCCCTGCATCGACACTGGTGTTGGATGAAACACTCCTCACCAGGGATCGTCATCTGGCCTCCTCGGTGCCTTCGGGACCGATGGATACGTCCCAGATTGACTTTCCATTATCGGTTCCAACACCGATACTGCCACAGACTTCGGTACCCTCCAGATGTGCATCGACAGCCTCGCTTCCTTCGATGCCGAGTCTGGAATCGATCTCCAGTTTGGAGGACTGGGTACCGACTCGCCTTGGTACCGTCTCGCGGCAGTACCGAAGGCTTGGTTCCGATGGCTCGGATCCGCAACTCTCGGTTCCCCTGAGGCCGCTTGAGTTGCCACTGGTAGACCTTCATTCACCGGTATCGGACACGGTACCGAAGTCAGTACTGATATCTTCATTACCCTTACAGTCGGTGCCTTCCATGCTTCGCTTCTCAGGCTCCTTGCCCTCGACGCCAAGTTTGGAATCCATTTCTAGTCTGGAAGACTGGGTACCAATAGGTTTTGGTACCGACACCGATCGATACCGGTGGCTCGGTACCGAGGATAGTAGCCGGAGGTTTTCGGTTCCCTCGGTACCGATTGAAGTGTCACCGATGACTACTCCGATGTCTTTGTCGAGCCAGACTCTGACATCGGTACCGGTATTGACTTCAGTACCAGTATCCACAGTAGCATCGTGGCAAACTCCTACCATGCTTTTTTCAACAGCATCGCTCCATTCTATACCAAGCTTGGAGTCGATAACTGGCATGGACAATGTAGTAAGGACGGTTGCTGCCCCTGACAACCAGTCCAAGCAACCATCCCTTAAGCATTCCACTCTGCACCCTGCAGGATCTTCTATTCCTATATATTTGGATAACTCTGTGGGTGCTCAGGCTAGTTCTTTAGATCTAACCTGTCCAAGGGAGATTCCTGTTGGGGATCCCTCTTTTCAGAGTTTCCTCCTGGATATAGCAAGATCCCTTGCCATTCCTATTTCAGGACATGATCCTGCACCAGGCTCTGTTTCTACCAAAGCAAAGGACAACATAATGCTTCCTTTGCATCATTCCTTGCAGGATCTCCTTCTAGGAATGTGGGAAACACCTTTAAGGGTACCCCCAACTCCCAGGGCAACTGATCTTTTATATCAGGTGCCCCCCTCTCCAGGGTTTCAAAAGACTCAACTTGCTCATCATTCCATAGTAGTGGAAACAGCAATGAGGCGGATAAAGAGTAAGAAAAAGCACTCTTCTTATCCGCCAGGTCGTGAGTCTAAGACACTAGATGCCTTTGGACGTCAAACCTTCCAGACATCTATGCTTTCTGCAAGAATTCTCTCATATATTTTTTATGTGAGTCTTTTTCTCTTGAGGAGGTCACAAAGCAATTACATCTTTTGACTCCTTTCCTTCCAGTTTCCAGGAGTACAGACTATTCCTCGCTGCTTAAGCATATCCAGAATATCTCTTGGTTTCTTTCTCGTGCTTCCCTAGACTCTTGAGTCTGTTAGCAGGACTTCTGCTATAGCTATAGGGGCACGACGTAGAGCCTGGCTCCAAGCTTCAGATTTGGCCAAGTGGGCACAACAACGGCTGGGACATACTCCTTGCACTGGAGAAAATCTTTTCAACAAGGAGTCTTTACGTCAGGTTGTCCACTGATTTACCTGTTCCTAAGGGTTCTTCTACACCTTCTTCTGTCCCAGTAGGTAGGAAATGTCCTACCAAACTTTCTTCCCACAGGAGAAGAAGCTTTTATTCCTCACTTGCCCATCATACAGATGTTCCCCTACAGGGGAGGCATCGTCCTGGTCTGGAGAATCCAACCTCTCACCAGGCTCAGCAAACCTGGCCTCTGCAGGGTTTCTGATCAGTCATCATCAGATGCTTGTGACCCTTGGGGTTAGAATCTACAGTTGCTTCTTCTCAACAGAGGCGATCCATTACTCATTCTAACCCCTACACATGGATCTCTTTCCAAAAGACATACATTCTTTCTATGAGCTGTCAGAATGTTCATGCCTATAAGTCACAGGTTTCTCCTCTTCTCCTGCCAGAGAAAGAGGTCTGACCACTATCAAATGATAGTTCCTGTGCCAGCATGTATTTTTCCTTTCTATAGACTTACTACTTGGTAAGTCTTCTTCAGCTCCATTCTCTTC
The DNA here is from genome assembly GCA_033557465.1 of Ichthyophis bannanicus. NCBI lineage: Eukaryota > Metazoa > Chordata > Amphibia > Gymnophiona > Ichthyophiidae > Ichthyophis > Ichthyophis bannanicus. Next base: position 262,856,674 of record CM066042.1, on the reverse strand, counting down.
ACCCTCTTACCAAGCTTTTTCCTCTGTAAGAGCGGAATTACTTTACTGGGGGGATTTTTCTTCAGCCTCTCTAGTTTTGTCACTTTCCAGTGCGGAGTTTTCCTCTCTGAGTTACCGCCTCTGTTTCAATCTTACTTTGGGGCAGCTTATCAGACATGTCCAAAGTTTTCTACTCCTGTTCTGTCTGTTCTTTCTGTTTTTGAACAGTAAGATTCTTTCTGCTATCTTGCTAGCAGCTGCCTATGCAGGAGCCTTAATGTTTGGACCACTGGTTCTTGTCCACAAACAACCAGATTTGTCCTCCACTAACATTCTGTCTAATCTTAGTAGTGGCTCCAAGTCAGTGCTTTCATCTATCTTGGAGATTATCTCACTACAAGCTTTCTGGATTATCTGCCATTTCTACCATCTCCATTCTCCTGGGTTTGGCAGCATAGTTGGCAGAGATACTGGCTCTCTAGCAGCCAGTTCTATCTCCTCATTCTCCTGCATCATGCTCTCTGCAATTCTACAGAGAAGCTTTCCATTATGGACCCTTGCTAGAAAGCATGAGGGGTTTTTCTCCAACAGCTATTCTAGATGGTTGGAAAAGGCTTTTCAGTCATGTCTCCCATGACTAGAAGGTTCTCCCTTCTTTTACTATCTCCTTTTTGATATAAAGGACATAGGCCTTCTCTCACGTAAAAGTGTAAGGAGTTGGCAATTCCCTGCTTTGGTCCATAGCATTCCCAATCGAGGATATGCTCTTTCTCCTTGCAGCTCGTCCTCATGGTAAGAACGCATGATACTTTTTGCCCTTAAGCAGGTCAACATGGTATCTCATCTCTATGTGTCTTCTGTCTACTTACCATGCTAGAGTCCTGGAAGACTCGGGACTTGCTGGCTGCAGATTGATATTTTCCTGTGTTTATCACGTAACCGTCCTGGTTATTTCACTAGCTAGCATCCTTGCAGATCATAACCAGGGGGAATAGATTCTCTATATATCTTCTCAAGTAGGTTCCACCTCCTTGTTGTTAGATGAATCTTTCCTCTTCACATATCCTATGTGAATACCGTGCTGTAGGCATATCTCTGTCTGTTTAATTGCAGACACCCATATTTAGGCCTGTTGTTGTTGTTAAGTGACGTCGAGTCTGAGTCGACTCATGGCGACCCTCTGGATAGCTATCCTAAATTGTGTTCGGTCTTCAGTCAGGCGGCTCATTGTTGACAGACTGGTACCCGTAGCTGCTGTTATTGTATCGATCCATCTCATTGCTGGCCTTCCTCTTTTGCGTTGACCTTCTATCTTGCCAAGCATGATGTCTTATATTTAGACATACATATCCATATTTATCTTTTGTGTGTATTTTATGCCCCTCCATATTTCACTATAGATATATTCTTATATGTCTATCTATCTATCTATCTATATATATATATATATATGCATCTCTCGAGATATTTTATTATAGATAGATATGTATCCACATACTTATCTAACTGTCTATGCTCATATAGCTATATGATTCTGACAGAGGGGCTTTACCCATACCTATGCTATCCAGCAGGTTTGGGGTTCTACGCACACAACCACTCCTGTGGTAGTCAACAATTTTTATACCATAACCCAAGGGTTTAGATACCTCTGAAGCTCTCCGTGCCCAATATCTTTCCTAGCTTACCCCAGTTAGGAGAGACATTGTGGATCTTCAGTTAATCACAGGCTTTAACGCCTCAGACATTTGTCCTCTTTTTGGGATACAAGGGGTTCCCATACCCTTTCTCCCCACAAGGACTGTGCCTGTTTGTCCAAATCGGTTAGCCTTTCTCTTTTTGCTCCTAAGAGTGAGTCACTCTGCCGCCAAAAGAGTTTGGTTTTTACCATACAGCTTTCGCTGAAGGCCCACCGTTTTTGTACTACCCCAGTTTTTCCTACCAGGGGTGCCTGTTACCTTTCAGGATTCTGACCTCCTCTGTTTTTTCCTACAGGTTTATTACCTCCACTTTTCAGTGAGGTCCTCTTCACGGTTCCTCTACTGGCTTCCCAGTAGATCCATGAACCTCCATACTTCTATGAAAACCTGTTAGCAGAGGTCCATATTGCAATATTCTTTGCAATATCATTGATAACAATCATTATCCACACATGGACTCCTTTCCTGCAGTCCTGTGCTAGGTTAGTTGTTCCACAGCATCTTCTTTCTTCAACTCCTACCCTCTATCCTCAGGATGCCTGGTGTTGTGGGGGATAGCATGTTCCAACCTACGACATGCTCGGACTCCAGGCATCTCAGCTTGGGAGTCCCCATACGTGAAGACTCATTCCTGCTTGTTCCTGGAGATAGCACAGTTACTTACCTGTAACAGGTGATCTCTGGGAACAGCAGGAATAAGTCTTCACAACCCACCCACCTCCCCAGGAGTTGTATCTCTATCTTAACTTTCCTCTCTCTCTCTCTTTGTCTCAGCTTTAAAACTTAACTGAGGAGAGGCAGTTGGGAAAGGCGGGAAGGCAGCACGGAGGCGTGGTGGGATGCTTCCAAAAGCTCTTTGATTGGCCGCTGGGAAGCGTTCCCGCGCAGACTCTGTCGGTACCGACGTACCCATATGTGAAGACTTATTCCTGCTGTTCCCAGAGATCACCTGTTACAGGTAAGTAACTGTGCTTTACAAGTGAGTAAAGAGTAGTTACTGACCTGTAACAGGTGATCTCTGGGAACAGTAGGAATTTAGTCTTCACATATGGGTATCGTCGGCACTGATGGAGCCTGCGCAGGAACGCTCCCCAGCGTCTAATAGGAACACTTTTGTGAGCATCCCTCAGCACATGCGTGCTGCCTTCCCGCCTTTCCAACTGTCCCTCTTCAGTTAAGTTTGTAGCTGAGTGAAAGGATAGAGGGAGAGAGGAAAGAGACAGAGAGATAGAGAGACAACTCCTAGGGGAGGTGGGTGGGATGTGAAGACTAACTTCCTGCTGTTCCTGGAGATCACCTGTTACAGGTGAGTAACTACGCTATCTCCAGGAACAAGCAGGAAAGCACAATTACTTACCTGTAACAGGTGATCTCTGGGAACAGCAGGAATAAGTCTTCACATATGGGTATCGTCGGTACCGACGGAGCCTGCGCGGGAACGCTCCCCAGCGTCCAGTAAGAAAGCTTTTGGGAGCATCCCACAGCGCCTGCGCGCTGCCTTCCCGCCTTTCCTAACCGCCTTTCTCCAGTTCGAGTTTTAAAGCTGAGACAAAGAGAGAGAGAGGAAAGGAAAGATGGATAGAGAGATACAACTCCTAGGGGAGGTGGGTGGGTTGTGAAGACTTATTCCTGCTGTTCCCAGAGATCACCTGTTACAGGTAAGTAACTGTGCTATCTCCAGGAACAAGCAGGAATGAGTCTTCACATATGGGGACTCCCCAGCTAGAGATGCCAGGGAGATCTCCAAAGTTGTGAGTCCCTGAGAAGGGCTCTACCTCACCCCATGGATCTCGGGCATCCAACCAGGGATGGGGGGTAGGAGTTGATTAGGTATGGAACAGGTGTTTGAGAACAGCCTGACCAAACAAGGCATCCCGTCGGGAGTCCTTGTCCAAGCAGTAATGGACTGTAAAGGTATGAACCGAGGCCCAGGTGGCCGCTCAACAGATTTGGTCGATGGACATAGAGTTTAGATGAGCCATAGAGGCTGCCATGGCCCTCACATTGTGAGCTGTGACATGGCCCTCCAGAGAAAGGTTCTTACTCTGGTAGGCGAAGGAAATACACTGAGCAATCCAATTGGACAGAGTTCTCTTAGAGACTGGAAGTCCTAAATGAGAGGGATCAAAAGCAACAAAGAGTTGAGAAGACTGTCTATGTTGCTGTGTCCTTTGTAAGTAAAAAGCGAGCGCTCTCTTACAATCCAGGGTATGGAGATTCCTCTCTGCACTTGATGCATGAGGTCCTGGAAAAAAGACAGGTAGATACATCTCCTGATTCAGATGAAAAGGCAAAACCACTTTAGGCATAAAGTGTGGATTGGTCCTGAGGACTACCTTGTCATGATGGAACCTTGGATAAGGAGGATTAGCCACCAAGGCTTGCAGCTCACTGATGCGGCGAGCTGAAGTGACTGTAATGAGAAAAATAACCTTCCAGGAAAGAAGTTTCAAGGAGGTAGTGGCTAAGGGTTCAAAGGGTGGCTTCATAAGCTGGCCAAGAACCAGATTCAAGTCCCATGCCACTGGAGGTGGTCTAATGGGAGGTTTAGTCAAAAGAAGGCCTCTCATGAATCTTGCTATAAGAGGATGAGAGGAAATAGGCTGTCCATTGAGAGGCTTAAGGGATGCTGCAATAGCACTCAAATGGACTCTTACTGAATTCGTTTTAAGGCCTGCATGGGATAAATGCAGCAAATACTCTAGTAAAGAATTCAGGGGTATTGCAAGAGGGTTAAGACCCTTCTCTGCACACCAAATGGTAAACCTCTTCCATTTAAACGCATAGGAACGTCTGGTGGAAGGCTTTCTGGAAGCATGAAGGATATCCTTCACTTGCTGAGAAAGATACAAATCTTGAAGGTCTAGGCCTTCAGCAACCAGGCCCTGAGATGAAGAGACTGGGGATTTGGGTGCCACAACGTTCCCTCCTCCTGGGATAGGAGGTCTGGAGCAGATCCCAAGTCCAGGGAGGGAGCTTGAGAGAGATGTAGAAGTAGAGGGTACCACACTTGGCATGGCCAACATGGTGCTATGAGGATCATAGACCCCTTGTCTCTCTGAAGCTTGAACAGTGTTTTGGGAATTAGGGGAATGGGTGGGAAGGCATAGAGGAGGTCTTGCCCCCAATGAAGGAGGAAGGTATCTCTGGCCTGAACTCCCTGACACGGAATCCTGGAACAGAACCGGGGAAGTTTGGCATTCCACGGACTTGCAAACAGGTCTATGTCTGGGGTTCCCCAAATTTGAAAGATCCTGGCTATCTGGTCCCCATGGAGGGACCATTCGTGTGGAAGCAGAACTCGACTGAGTCTGTCTGCCCAAGAGTTTTGAACCACTGGGAGATACACTGCCATGAGATGAATTTGATGCTCTCTGGCGAAGGCCCACAATCTCAGAGCTTCGTTGCAAAGCGACAGAGAGCCAGTCCCCCCCTGCTTGTTCACGTAGAACATGGCTACTTGGTTGTCCGTGTGGATTAGGACTGTCTTGTAGCTTAGCAGGGTGTGGAATACTCTGAGAGCTAGAAAAATTGCTCTGAGCTCTAAGAGGTTGATATGTAGAGATGTCTCCTGTGGAGACCAGATGCCCTGGGTGGAGAGATCTTGTAGATGAGCCCCCCAACCCTTTGGGGAGGCATCTGTTGTAAGGGTTGCTTGGGGTAACACCTGTTGAAAGGGGGACCCCAGCAACAGATTTTGGGTGGACCTCCACCACTGGAGAGAGCAAAAAAGGCGACTGGAGGTTGCTATTTTGTCTGACAGGCACCCTGATGCCTGGGTCCATTGGGTGGACAAAGTCCATTGAGCTGCCCTCATGTGAAGGCGAGCATAAGGGACCACATGAACAGTGGATGCCATGTGGCCTAACAGTTGTAACATCTCTCGAGCAGTTAAATGGGACTTTAACTGAATCTAGGAGGCTAACTGCACCAAGCGTAGGCAACGGGTCTGGGGAAGATAGGCCCTTGCAGTGGTGATATCCAGTAAGGCCCCTATGAACTCCAGAGATTGAGTAGGGGTGAGATGGGATTTTGGGATGTTTATTACAAGTCCCAGATACTGAAGGATACGCCTTGTGCAGGCCAGGGAAGCCTGGGCCTCTGACTGGGATGGAGCTCGGATGAGCCAGTCGTCCAGATATGGGAATACAAATATTCCTAGAGTGCGTAGAAATGCAGCTACTACTGCCATGCATTTTGTGAACACCCTTGGATCAGAGGCCATACCGAAAGGAAGCACTCTGTATTGATAGTGCTTTCCTTGGAAAAGGAACCGGAGGAACCTTCTGTGTGTTGGATGGATGAGGACATGGGTGTACGCATCCTTGAGATCTAGAGAACAAAGCCAGTCCTGACTCTGGAGGTATGGAAGGAGAGTACCGAGAGAAGTCATCTTGAATTTCTCCTTGCACAGAAACATGTTCAATTCTCTGAGATCTAATATGGGTCTGTAGCCCCCTGTTTTCTTTGGGATGAGAAAGTAGGGGGAGTAGAACCCTGAACCCTGTTGAAGAAGGGGTACTTCTTCTATTGCCCCTTGGGCAAGAAGAGAAGCAATCTCCTGACCCAGAAGGTCGAGGAGAGATGTTGGAGAATTGAACTATCTCACCATGGTGTGAGGGGGAAGGTTGAAGAAATGAAGCTTGTACCCTTCCCTTAGGATGGAGAGGGTCCATTGCTCTGCTGTTATTTGTTCCCATCTGGGAGCAAAGTGAGCTAACCTTCCTGGAATGGTGAGAGGCTCTGGATGCTCTAGAGCCAGAAAGGCTAAGTTCTCTAGTTGTAAGTCAAAGGCCCTGAGGAGGCTGAGGCTGTTGGGCCGTAGCAGTCCTAGCAGCCTTAGGCTTGGCCTGTTTCGGTTGTTGCTGTCTCTTTGTAGCAAAACAACCTGCAGAAGATGCCTGCTGACCATAAGAGAGAGTCAATTGGACCGTTAGATGATAGAGGGGTAAAAGGGGCAGTAAGAGGAGACAAGGCTATAGCAGAGAGACTGAATGAATTCTTTGCTTCGGTCTTTACTGAGGAAGATGTAGGGATGTTACCCATGACTGAAGTGGTATTTAAAGGTGATACTGCAGAGGAATTGAGAGAAATATCACTACACCGGGAAGATATATTACAACTATTTGATAAACTGAATAGTAGCAAATCACCTGGACCGGATGGTATACATCCCAGAGTGTTGAAAGAACTGAAATATGAGATTGCAGACCTGCTATTGGTAATCTGTGAACTTTCATTAAAATCATCTGTAATACCTGAAGATTGGAGGGTTGCCAACGTAACACCAATTTTTAAAAAAGGTTCCAGGGGTGACCCGGGAAATTACAGACTGGTGAGCCTGACATCAGTACCAGGGAAAATGGTAGAAACTATCATAAAGAACAAAATTACACAACATGTAGATAGTCATGGCCTAATGGGAGACAGCCAACATGGCTTTAGACAAGGAAGATCTTGTCTTACTAATCTGATATGTTTCTTTGAAGGTGTGCATAAACAGGTAGACAAAGGTGAGTCGGTTGATATAGTGTATCTGGACTTCCAGAAAGCTTTTGACAAGGTCCCCCCCATCAGAGACTTTTGGCAAAGCTAAAAAGTCATGGGATAGGAGGCAGTGTACTATTGTGGATCGGGAACTGGTTAAAAGATAGAAAGCAGAGGGTAGGGCTAAATGGCCAATATTCCCAATGGAAAAAAGTGAATAGTGGAGTACCCCAGGGATCTGTACTGGGTCCGCTACTTTTTGACATATTCATAAATGACCTGGAAAAGGGAATAACTAGTGAGGTTATCAAATTTGCAGATGACACAAAACTGTTTAAAGTTGTTAAAACCCAAGAGGATTGTGGAAAACTGCAGGAGGATCTGGATAAATTGGAAGACTGGGCATCCAAATGGCAGATGAAATTTAATGTGGACAAATGCAAAGTTATGCACCTAGGAAAGAACAACCCACACTATAGTTACACGATGCAAGGCTCCACATTAGAAACCACCACCCAGGAAAAGGACTTAGGAGTCATCGTGGATAACATGTTAAAACCCTCCGCCCAGTGTGCAGCGGCGGCCAAGAAAGCAAATAGAATGCTAGGTATCTTAAAGAAAGGGATGGAGAATAAAACAAAGGATATTATAATGCCTCTGTATCGCTCCATGGTACGACCGCACCTTGAATATTGTGTGCAATTCTGGTCGCCGTATCTTAAAAAGGACATAGCGTTATTAGAAAAAGTACAGAGAAGAGCCACCAAATTGGTGTAGGTGATGGAAGGCTACTCCTATGAAGAGAGGCTAAAAAGGTTAGGGCTCTTTAGCCTGGAAAAGAGACGGCTGAGGGGAGATATGATAGAGGTCTATAAATTAATGAATGGAGTGGAACGGATAAACGTGGATCAATTGTTTACGCTATCAGAATATAGAAAGACTAGGGGATATGTAATGAAGCTACAGGGTAAACTATTTAAGACAAATAAGAGAAAATATTTTTTCACTCAACGTGTAATCAAACTCTGCAATCTGTTACCGGAGGATGTAGTAAGGGCTGTTAGTATAGCTGGGTTTAAAAAAGGTTTGGACAAGTTCCTGGAGGAAAGGTCCATAAGCCACTATTAAAAAGGGACCCAGGATATCAATGCTTGACCCAGTACAAGCATTATGGAACCTGTGTCTTTTGGGGATATTGCTAGGTACGTAGGACCTAGATTGGCCACTGTTGGAAACAGGATACTGGGCTTGATGGACCTCGGTCTGACCCAGTATGGCATGTCTTATGTTCTTAAGCAGAATAATATTTCCCTTTTTTGGGAAAAAATCCCTTTTTGAACAACCTTTTCTTAAAAGGAGCAGAAGTAGACTTTGACAGTCTATCTAAAGCAGAATTTTCAGCATCCATCTGGGTGGCCTTTGCTTGCCAATCTTTGCCAAAAAGGTTTTCACCTGTACAAGGAAGGTTTCCTAGTCCATCCTGAACCCAGGGTTCCAAATCAAAAGCTTGTAACCAAGCAACTCTGCGTGCACCTATGGCAATAGCCGAGGCTCTGCTGGCACCTTCAAAAGAGTCAAAGGCTGCACGGTTGGAAAACTTGAAAACATCCTGGGCATGTTTGAGCCAGGTGAGAAACTCTTCCCTTTTATCTTCTGAAATAAAAGGAGACAAAGTTTGCAGATGATCTGTAACTTCTTTTAGAAACATCCCCATATAGAGACTATAGGAGTTGATTCTGGCAACAAGCATATTGGCCTGGAAAATTCTCCTGCCAAAGGCATCTAAAGTTCTGCATTCTCTTCCTGGAGGAGTAGAAGAGTGCCTTTTTGTACTCTTGATCTTCTTCATAGTAGACTCCACCACAATGGAGTGGTGAGGAAGCTGAGTCTTATGAAAGCCAGGACAAGGAGGAACACGATACATGGTGTCCAACCTACGAGAATGAGGGGAGGTGGTGAGAGGAGTCTCCCAAATGCCCAACATGTGATCATAAAGAATCTCATGTATTGGTAAAGTGGCTGCCTCTTTAGGAGCCTTAGGATATTGTAAAATATCTAATTTTTTGGCTCTAGGCTCTGTCTCAGGGGCCACTGAGATGGAAAGGCCCCTGGCCACTTCCCTAATGAAGTCTTGAAAAGACAAGTCTTCTGGAGGAGACATTCTCCTTTTTGGAGAAGAGGGCTCCTGAGGAAGGATCACCGATGCTTCGATAGAGGCCTCCGATTCATCAGAGTCTTCAGAGGAATCGAAGTATCGCCTGTCTGGATGCTCCTGCAGAGCCCGATACGCATACCGGGTGGTATCGACATCGGGAGTGATCGGTACCGAGTCGGTACCGATGGGCATCACAGAACAGTGTACCGCTGCAGTCGACACCGAAGCCGATGTCGATGCAATCGGTACCGGAACTGATATCGGTACCGGTGTCGGTACCGACAACGGAGTTTGTTGCAGTACCAAAGGCGTCGCAGCTTGTATGAATGCCGTGATGGCACACTGCATGGTCAGAATATTCTGATCCATCGACGCCACCAATGTCTGGATGTCGGTACCAGTGGGAACCACTGGTAGCCCAGAACATGGCAACAGGTGATCGGTCGAGGCCAAGCCATCGATGTCAACCTGTGACCCCACAGATAAAGCTTTGGAAGCCGGAGTCTCCCGCCGGGGTAATTTTGCCGGTATGGATTCCTCGAGAGCAAGCCCGGAGGCATCTCGATACTTAGAAGGAGATCTACCCTTCGAGGACCGGCTGGACTTAAGTTTGGTTATCTGAGATCCATGGGAGGAAGAAGCAGCCCTGGAAGACGTCGATACCACCGAAGCTGCATCAGAGGGAAACAGGGTACTGAGCTTGGCTGCTCGATTCTGTAGACCTCTTTTAGACATCATGGAACAGGACTCACAATCCGTAATGGAGTGGTCAGGACCTAAACATTTTAGACACCATTCATGGGTGTTGGTGACAGAAATAGTGCCGCTGCACTTCGTGCACTTTTTAAACCGGAGGCGGGCTTTTCCCTGAGGAAAAATGTTTGTAGGCCTAAGGCCAAAGAAAGAAAAATGCACTGAAGTGAGAAAACAGTAGGTTTTGTTTTGTTTTTTTAGAAGAAAGAAAAGACCTGCGGTACCGGTCCGGCGTCAAGAAGGCAGACACGCGACCAAAGAAATAAAAGAAAATAAAGAAATTCTTCAGCGGTGACAGGAACACGACCTGCTGGCTCCGCGGAAAAGAAGAACTGGAGAGAGGCGGTTAGGAAAGGCAGGAAGGCAGCGCGCAGGTGCTGTGGGATGCTCCCAAAAGCTTTCTTACTGGACGCTGGGGAGCGTTCCCGCGCAGGCTCCGTCGGTACCGATGATACCCATATGTGAAGACTCATTTTATTTTATTTTATTTATTTTATTTAACAATTATTTCTATACCGCTCTTTCACAAGTATCAAGTGCGGTTTACAATAAACAGTATGTTATATGGTATGGATAGTATCATACCAAGTCATTTTACATAGAACAGATGGACTAGGTACAGATAACAGTATAAAGTTTAAGCAGTAAATTATTAAACTATTATAACATATATACATAGTAAATATATACAAATTGTATCATATGTCGCGTGTGGTTGTATACTTTATATAAGCTTCAGGCATTCCTGCTTGTTCCTGGAGATTGTAATCTTCACATGGGGACTCCCTAGATAAAGATGCCAGGGAGATAGCCCCAGGAAGCTGCCACCCAAGTAAGGTGGGCCATGCTTCCTCCCATGGATCTCTGGCATCCCACCAGGGTTGGTAGGTAGGAATTGAATTAGGTCTGGAAGAGATTTTGAAGAACAGCTTGGCCAAAGAAGGCATCCCGACAGGAGGCTTTATCTAGGCAGTAGTGGGCTGTAAAGGTGTGTACCGAAGCCCAGGTGGCTGCTCGACAAATGTCATCAATAGACACAGAGTGAAGGTTAGCCATAGAGGCTGCCATGGCTCTCACATTATGAGCTGTGACATGGCCTTGAAGAGGAAGACTCTTACTCTCATAAGCAATGGATATGCATTGCGCAATCCATTTGGACAGAGTTCTCTTGGAGACTGGAAGTCCCAAATGACTAGAATCAAAAGCAATAAAAAGTTGAGAAGACTTTCTATGTTGCTGTGTTCTTTGTAGGTAAAAAGCCAAGGCTCTTTTACAATCCAAAGTATGAAGGTTTCTTTCTGCATTAGAGGCATGAAACCTCGGAAAAAATACTGGAAGATAAATTGATTGATTTAAATGAAAAGGCGAAACCACCTTTGGCATAAAGTGTGGATGAGTTCTAAGAACAACCTTATTATGGTGAAACCTAGTATAAGGAGGATCAGCCACTAAAGCTTGCAATTCACTAATGCGATGTGCAGAAGTGATTGCAATTAGGAAGATGACCTTCCAGGACAAAAGCTTTAGGGTTGTAGTGGCTAAAGGTTCAAAAGGTGGTTTTATGAGCTGCCCTAGAACTAGGTTTAAATCCCATGCCACTGGTGGTGGCCTGATGGGAGGCTTTGTTAAGAGAAGACCTCTCATAAATCTCGTTATGATTGGATGAGAGGAAATTGGTTGAACATTTAGTGGCTTATAGGAAGCTGCAATTGCACTAAGATGGACTCTTACTGAATTGGTCTTTAGAGCAGAATTTGATAAATGTAGTAGATACTCTAGATATCATAAGGGGGTTTAACCCCTTCTGTGAACACCATATAGTAAAATGTTTCCACTTGAAGGCATAAGAGCGTCTTGTGGAAGGTTTTCTAGAAGCCTGAAGGATATCCTTTACCTGTTGGGAAAGGTTAAGATCCTGAAGGTCTAAGCTTTCAGCAACCAGGTCCTGAGACGCAGGAACTGGGGATTCGGGTGCCATAGCATCCCGTTCTCTTGGGAGAGGAGATCTGAAGCATAGCCTAACTCCAGAGGTGCAGCTTGAGAGAGATGTAGAAGCAGGGGATACCACGTTTGGCGTGGCCACCGTGGTGCTATGAGGATCATACGACCTCTGTCTCTCTGAAGCTTGAAGAGTGTTTTGGGGATGAGGGGAATGGGTGGGAAGACAGAGAAAGTCGTGACCCCAGCAAAGAAGGAAGGCGTCCCTTGCCTGGCAATTTTGAGCCAGAATCCTGGAACAGAACCGGGGAAGTTTGGCATTCAGTGGACTTGCAAATAGGTCTATGTCTGGGGATCCCCAGATCTGAAATATCTTGGCCACCTGGTCTAGGTGGAGACACCATTCGTGAGACAGCAGTACTCAGCTGAGTTTGTCTGCCCAAAGGTTTTGAATGCCTGGAAGATATACCACGAGAAGGTGAATTTGATGCTCTCTGGCGAGGGCCCATAATCATAAAGCTTTGTTGCATAATGACAGAGAGCCTGTTCCACCCTGCTTGTTCACATAGAACATATCTACTTGATTGTCCGTTTGGACTAGGACTGTCTTGTAGCTGAGCTGGGCATGGAATACTCGAAGAGCTAGATAAATTGCTCTGAGTTCCAGGAGGTTTATGTGAAGACAAGCCTCCTGTGGAATCCAGGTACCCTAGATAGAGAGATGATGCAGGTGTGCTCCCCATCCCACCTGTGATCCATCTGTTGTTCGGGTGGCCTGGAATAGGGGTTGCTGGAAAGGAGACCCCACTAGAAGATTTTCCAGTGATTGCCACCATTGTAGGGACAAGATCAGTCGTTGTGCATTTGATATCTTGTCCGACAGACGTCCTGTGGCCTCTGTCCACTGTGTGGATAGGGTCCACTGGGCTGCTCGCATATGAAGGCGAGCGTAGGGAACCACATGAACCGTGGATGCCATATATCCCAATAGTTGTAGTAGTTCTCGAGCAGTTAGGTAGGACTTCACCGCTGCTCGAGAAGCTAGCTGCATTATACGAAGACATTGGGGTTGTGGGAGAAAAGCCCTTGACTGTCTGGTATCTAGACGAGCTCCTATGAACTCTAGGGACTAAGACGGAGCAAGTTGGGATTTTGGGAGGTTTATGACCAATCCCAAGTATTGAAGGATTCGCATATCCCCAGGGTTTGCAGAAATGCAGCTACTACTGCCATGCATTTCGTGAATACTCTTGGTGCCGAAGCCAGACCAAAGGGAAGAACCCTGTACTGGAAATGTTTTCCCTTGAAAAGGAATCGTAAGAATTTCCTGTGATCTGGATGGATCAGAATATGAGTATATGCATCTTTGATATCTAGTGAACAAAGCCAATCCTGACTTTGAAGGTATAGCAGAAGAGTTTCCAGAGAAATCATTTTGAACTTTTCTCGGAACAGATATTTGTTCAATTCTATGAGGTCTAGAATGGGTCTGTGTCCTCCTGTTCTCTTTGGAATAAGAAAATAGGGGGAGTAGAACCCTGTACCCTGCTGAAGAATGGGCACCTCCTCTATTGCTCCTTGAGCAAGGAGTGTTGAGACCTCTTGATCCAGTAGATTGCCTGTAGAGGTTTGGGAATTGAACTGTCTTACGAATGTAGGAGGGGGCATACTGTGAAAATGAAGCTTGTACCCCCTCTCCCACAATGGACAGAGTCCAGTTTTCTGTTATTTGGTGCCATCTGTTGACCCTTCAGAGGCAGAAAGGCTAAGTTCTCTATGAAGGAGTCAAAGCCCTTGAGGGGGCTGGGCCTGTGGAGCTGGTTGAGCTCTAAGGCCTTTTGGCTTCTTTTGTCTGGATTGTTGTTGTTGACCCTTCTGGGCAACTTGACCCTGAGCTTGCCCTTGCTGGGTATAGGATGGATAAAACTTCCTCTTTTTGTTGAAAAAGGCTTTCTTATAGGGTTTCTTTTTGGCTGGAGTGGCTGTAGATTTTGACAATCTGTCTAAAGTGAGATTGTCAGTATCTATATCATTAGCCTCCTCCTGCCAATTCTTGCCAAAGAGGTTTTCTCCTGTGCAAGGGATGTTTCCCAATTTATCCGGTACCCAAATCTCCAAGTCTGATGCCTGAAGCCAGGCAATCCGACGTGCACCAATGGCAATAGCAGAGGTTCTGCTGATGCATTCAAAGCAGTCAAAGGCTGCACGGTTTACAAACTTGCAGACATCTTGAGCATGCTTGACCAGAGTGAGAAAGTCCTGTCATTTGTCCTCAGGAAGAAGGGGGCTCATAAGCTTGAAATCTCCTTTGACCTCTTTGAGGAACATTCCCATATATAAAATATATGAGCTGATCCTAGCTGAAAGCATGGAAGCCTGAAAAGTTCGACGCCCAAAAGCGTCAAGAGTCCTGCATTCACGACCTGGAGGATTGGATGCATGTCTCTTTGCACTTTTCATCCTACGCATGGCTGACTCCACTACCATTGAATGTGTGGCAGCTGAGTCTTTTGAAAACCAGGACATAGTGGAACTCGATACATGGTATCGAGTCTCCTAGAATGAGGAGATGTGGTCAAAGGTGTCTCCTACATTCTGAGCATCAAATCATGAAAAATTTCATGAATGGGCAGAGTGGCTGCTTCCTTGGGAGCCTTAGGGTATTGGAGAATTTCCAATTCCTTTGCTCTAGGTTCTTTTTCAGGAGTTAACGTGATTGAAAGGCCTCAGGCCACATCACAAATAAAATCCTGAAAATACATGTCTTCTGGAGGAGACATTCTGCATTGGGGATAAGAGGAGTCTTCCTGGAGAAACACTCTGGTACCGGCATTATCAGAGTCATCGGAATCGGAGGATTCAAAGTATCTCTGATCCCGATGTTCATGCAAAGCACGTTCTCGGTATCGATCGAAGTCGGTACCGAATTGGTCCGGTACCGATCTGTCTATGCCAGAAAAAGTCTGCATGGGAATGATTCCCACCGGGGCCGGTATCATCAGTGCTGTTACCAGTATCTGTACCGGTGCTGGTACCGGTATCTGTACCGGTGCTGGTACCGGCATTGGTACCAATCCCCGTTGAACCACTGGTGTCAACGGTACCGCAGCTGTAAGGAGAGCTGCAAGACTGCATTCAATAGCGAGGAATCTCTGGTCTATCGACGCTGCCGATGCCTGGGTATCGGTACTGGTAAAAGCGGCTGGAACCCCTGAGCATGGCAGCAGTAGTTCTGCCGAAGTCGAAGCCTCGAGAACATCCTGGAACCCCGTTGATGCTTTGGAGGCCGAAGCCTCCCGCCAGGGCTGTTTTGCTTGTGTAGTTTCCTCAAGGGCAATGCCAATGGCCTCTCGATGCTTTGAAGGAGAGCAACCCTTTGAGGACCGGCTCTTATGTTTAGTTATCTGAGATCCATGGGAGGAAGACGAGGCTCAAGAAGATGTCAATGCAATGGACCTGGTATCCGAAGAAAAGAGGGTACCAAGCTTTACAGCTTGGTTCTGTCTTCCTCTTTTAGTTATCCCCATACAGGAGGAACACTCAGATGGAGAATGGTCAGGGCCTAAACATTTTAGACACCAGTCATGAGTGTTGGTGACGGAGATGGTACCGCACATTTAGTACATTGTTTAAAACCACTAGCTGGTTTTTCCATCTTTTGGGAAAAATGGGGCCTAATGGCCAAAATGGTGCCTAGCACCAAAAGAAAAAGTTTCTGAGAGAAACAGTTCAAAAATAGATATTTCTTTTTTGTAAAAAGAAGAAAGAACCGGCGGTACCGGTAGGTGTCGTGCGGAGGCAGGCGCGACCACAAGAAAACAAGTTTAAAGAAGAAATTTTCTGCGGTGACAGGGTATGTGTCCTGTCGGCTCCGCGGAAAATGAAGAACTGAAGAGGGACAGTTGGAAAGGCGGGAAGGCAGCGTGCATGTGCTGAGGGATGCTCCCAAAAACGTTCCTATTGGATGCTGGGGAGCGTTCCCGCGCAGGCTCTGTCGGTACCGATAATACCCATATGTGAAGACTACATTCCTGCTTGTTCCTAGAGATCTACACTATCTCTAGGAACAAGCAAGAATGTAGTCTTCACATATAGGACTCCCTAGCTCCCAGATGCCAGAGAAATTCCCCTAGAATCGGTAGATTTGACTCAGAGCAAGCCTCAAGAGGGCATAGATCCTTCATGGATGTCTGGCATCGAAAAATTCTAGAATGGAGGGTAGGAGCTGCCCTAAGTCTGAAAGAGGTGCTGGAGTACCACCTGACCAAATATGGCATCCCGGCGGGAGTCCTTGTCAAGACAGCAATGAGCAGCAAAGGTATATACCGAAGATCATGTGGCTGCTTTGCAAATTCTGTCAATTGCAATAGAACGTAGGTTTGCAGTGGATGCAGCTAATGCACAAACATTATGGGCTGGGACATGACATTCAAGGGATAGTCCTGCCTTATCATAAGCAAACGAAATGCAATCTGCTATCCATTTAGAAAGGGTACGTTTGGATTCTGGCAACCCCAAGTGACTAGGGGGCTGCCTCTGCCCTAGAGGAATGCGATCTAGGGAAAAAGACAGGAAGTTTACAGATTGACTGAGATGGAGAGGAGACACCACATTTGCTATGAAATGGGGGTGAATCCTAAAGACCACCTTATCATGGTGGAACCGGGTATAAGACGGGTCTGCTACCAATGCCTGACGTTAACTGATGCGCCTAGCTGAAGTGCATGCAACAAGGAAGATGACCTTCCAAGAGAGAAACTTTAGTGAGGCTGTGGCTAAAGGTTCAAAAGGCATCTTAAGGAGCTGTCCTAAGACGACATTAAGATCCCATGCCACTGGTGGTGGCCTGATGGGAGGCTTGGTCAATAAGAGCCCTCTCATGAAACACATTACAAGCGGATTGTGAGGAGAGAGGCTGCCCATCCAAAGGATGCTGAGAAGCCACAGTTGCACTGAAGTGAACCCTCACAGAGTTCGTTTTGAGACCAGAGGATGAAAGATGAAGGAGATACTAAAGGAGAGCTTCCACAGGAGCTGAGAAGTGATTAAGATCCTTCTGGGAACATCTACACCACTTGAAGTCATAGGAATATCTGGTGGATAGTTTCCTTGAGGCTAGCAAGATCTGCATTACTTCTTGAAGAAGATTAAGATCTTTCAACACTACACTCTCAGCAGTGAAGCCATGAGAAGGAGAGACTGCGGATTGGGATGCAGTACCATC